>OX451739.1:243637007-244237007 GCA_948472305.1 Vicia faba
CCATTGTCTCTACAACACGACTCTCAAGAATCTCGATCAGGTCATCTTTATCTTCCAATTCTTCTCGGTGGGACACCTCTAAAGTATGACACTTGTTCTTCCAAGCTTCCTTTTCCTACTGCATCCTGACTAAGGAAAGTTGAAGTTCTTCCACATAATCTAATAAGGGAGGATTGGTCTTCAAAAACATATCAGGCATAGGTACTTCATAGGAATATGGCATCTTCAACTGAATAGCTCTTGTTTTTACCCATTGAAGATAAGGCTCCAAAGAAACAGCCCCTCTAGGTCCCAAGTCCTTCCTGCTCCTCCTGTGAATGTGACACCAAGCCTTCACAATCTCCTCTTTAGCTTCCTTATGAACCTCTCCCTCTTTAAGGAAGAAACCACTCAGATGAATACTATTTTACTTATCCCTCATTGGATATCCAAGTTGTTGTCGTGCAAGAACATGATTGTAGTTATTCCTCCATTTGTACCAAGAAGAGGTACATTAGGGAAACTACCACAACTGTCAATAATCTCTACATCATGGTAATCCTGGTGGTACCAAACAATATTTGAATGAGTGAGGGCCATAATCTTCGGAGCCCAACGAGGTTCCTTCCAGACATCCCAGAAAGCATCAGAGCAAGGCAAGTGAAATATAAACCACTGATACAACAAAGGGGTGTAGAAAATGGTCATCCCTCCATGGTAAGAATACCAAAGATGAATAGAGTAATAGGCATCACCCAATAATGTATGGACTAGACTCCCAATCATAAAGATCCTAATTGCATTGATATCCATAAACTTGTCAACATTAGGAAATAAGAACAACCCATAAAGTAGCAAGCTTTCTCCAACAAGAACTGAGCGTGTAATCCTCTAATCCCTCCTTTGGTAGTCATGTGAGCTTCAACCTCATCCTTCCAAAAATGGATAAAAGGATAAATCTCATGAGATTTTGGCTCCCCCTTCAAACCAGTAAAAGCATCACCAGCGGTAATAGGTAAACCCAATAGATAAAAATACTCTTCCAATGTAGGAATCAACTGATAATCTGGGAAAGTAAAGCAGCGATACCTCAGATCATAGAACTGGACTAAAGTCGAGAGAATACCCTCCTTCCTCATGAGCTTCAAAAGATAAATGATGGACCCATACTTCCTCCAAAAATCTATAAAACTCTCGATCTCGGGAATCAGACTCATCAACTCATCTTTCTTGAGATCTTTGAAATTGTACTTTTTAGTCTTTATTTTTCCAAAATCCATAGTCAAAAATTACCTGAGATATTCGCAAAGAGTCAACTTTTAAGTCCCTTGAAACAAAATGTTTTACAGGATGCTCATGGATGCATGAATGCATGATACAACAATCACACACAAGATCACAAACACAAGGTTCATTGGTTCAACGTCCCGAGCATGAGGTCAAAGGTACTACCCACATGGTGTGATCTAAAAGTTTATCACCTGCCGAACAAGGTTCTAAGAGGTTCCCATAGTCGACATCCTTCTTTCGAATATTACCAACGTCCCGATTGACTCGGTAATTAGAAATATTCTCAAGAAAAACTCATCTGAGCGTAGTATCGTGTGACAACCATTTCCGGATTACTTTGTCATAGCTTCCGCACTACACCTAAAAGGCCAAGATGGGTTAAAGGCTCTACGGTTCTCAATTTCAGCAGGCTCCCAGGTCGAAAGCAAAACGTCTTCCCGATTACTCGATAAAGGACACTACAATCAAAGGGGCTTCCACTGAGTGGGGGATCTCATGTCTCCTTTTTAAGTATTTATCCCTCAAAGTTAACATGACTATATCGCCCGTCCTATCTTAAGTTTGCCTAAGTCCGGGTATAGGACTTATGAGAAATCACCAAGCACCCTGAAAACCAGGAAAATCCAAATAAACATATATACATCACATAACATACAACAGATAATAACACGTACTCAAATAAACAAAGATAGGCTCAACCCACTTAGGGATGGACCAGAAATAGGTCGATCTTTCCCCAGTGAAGTCTCTATTTTTTCTATAGCAGGAGAAATGTTTAGACTACGCCATTGGATTGACTTGACTCGCACATATCAAAATAAAAATCGCCATCGCGTTTTAATATTTCCAAAGGAATGGGAAAAGAGAGAATAACCCAAAAGAGTGGAAAATAATCTAAGTTATGGGGTTGGTTATGCAAAGGGAAGGTATTAGCACCCTAAACATCTACGGTACTCTGCAGGAACCTCTTTGAAAATTTGTGTACTTTGGCTATAAAATGTTGTATAAAAAATAGATGGTGGAGATGAGAAAATAAATATTTATTTATTTATATAATTTTTTCACCCGCCGCGGTTGCGAACCTTTAGTGTCTACGTACCACCTTTCATTCAATAAGGGATTAGGGTACTCATAGTTCACCTTTAAAAAACATAAAACATAAGTGTGTTGGTTAATTTTAAGAGACGAGACATCATCGTCTTATCCGAGTGGAAAACATACTTACTACCCACGATTATGAGAAAGCAGAATTTGCATCATCTTAAAGTGGAGGATATAACCTAGACTTTAAAATCAATAAAGCCTCACTCAACACCCAAGTGGAAAATATCTCACTTCACTACATATCGTAGAAGTATAGTAGCTCACATCACTATAATGATTGGCAAGAGTCTAATCTTTTGAGAAAATTTCAAGATAAAAAGCCAAAGTGGAAAAATGGCTTGAATGAGATTGATTGACTTTTAGTCTTCTCACAAAAATGTCAAAGTATTGTTAAATTTTGTAAAGTTTGATTAAGAAAATATTTTAAAAATGCATGGACCTAAGTCCAAGTTTATTGTGAAAATGGTTCAAGTTTAGAAACAAGAAGGGTTTTCAAAAGGAGGAAGAAGATTTTTGAAATGAAATAAGATAAGAGGAGATGAAGGGACTATCCTAAAGCATAAGGTAAAAGCTATGGAAAAAACCATCTAACCAACAAATAGCCAACACTTGACGCAATGAGTCAATGTAGAACTCCCATCCTTTGGATTTGAAACCAAACAAGCAAAGATAATAAACATCTTAAGAAAACAAAGCTTCAATTGCATTAAGTCTTCATAAAAATTGGGCAGACTAAGGTTGTATACAGATGAATTCTCGATCACATACAATGCATATAACCATAATAACCTGCACACAAAGAAAACAAACAACCCAATGTCTTGGGGTTAACCCCAAGAGCTCTAGACAAAAAAACAGTTGAGGTCACAAGGTCTCAAGGTAGGTTAAGGTCTCTAATCCTAAGTCCAAGAAGTCCACAATCTCCATAATGCCAAGGATAGTAACCAAATAGTCCAAGTAACATTAAAGTTTTTTTATGGTTCAAGTTGATTATTAAGTATCTTCAAAAAGAAATGAAAAGCTCAAGTGAGCAAAATAAAAAAATGACACAAAATTAAATGCTCAAGTGAGCAAAGAGCATAAAGTAAAGGCATAAAATAAAGTCAATTGTTAGAAATTAGAGGTTAGTTGAATGACCATCTTGATACTTGTATTTGAAACTCATTAGAGGATTGATAAAACCAAATCCTCTCATCAACAAGTTTCACTTGCTTTTTTTCAAGTATATCATTCATTTAAAATTCTCAAGGCAACAATAAATGATCAATGATATTTAAGTGATTCACTTTGATAAAGCTTATGAAGATTCATTAGAGGATTGATAAGACCAAAGCCTCCTAATAATGAATCTCAAGGTTATTGGATCAAAGGATTCAAATTAACATACTTGTGCTTACAAATATGGGTTTGGGCCACAAATGATCTTTTTTCGAATCAGAACAAAATTTAGTGTTATGTTAAGCAATCGTAAGTGGACTTATATAGAAGTCGCACCTATCTCGAGACCGGTCAATAGCAATCTATGTACCATATGTTTGGAGAAATAATATGTAGATTATTATCAAACAACATGAAGCACAATTGAGAAGAGGATAAGATGAAGAGGGATGGGATCAGAATTACCACATTTGAACCAAAAATTTAATCAAGCCATCATAGTTCAAGATCAGCCAAAATATATACAAAAATAAAATTGTATTTAAAAATAAAGAAAGAAGATTTTTTAAATGGTTTTTAAATGAAAATTAAAGGGGAAACTAGCAATTATATTCAAAATATCCAAGAAAAATTAAGTAATACCTTAGAAAAATAAAAAATGAGCTAAAATATTTTTTATAAAATTTTTGGTAATTTTTTAAAGTCATAAACTATTTTTAAATTTAAAAGAAATAGGAAAAATAAACTAAAAATTTTGAAAATTAGTAAAGTCAAAAATAAAAATAAAATGAGGTCACCATTAGTTGTCAAGAGGTCATTGGATCCTTCCATTTTTTTCTTCAAAATTTAAAAATTAAGAAAAGTATTTTTAAACATTTAAAATAATTCAAATAAATTGAAAAAATATAAAAATATCAAAACATAAAATAAAATTGTGAAAAAATAATAATCAGAAAGAGAAAAATCAAAAGTATTTTTAAGAATTTTTTCAGATTTTTTGAAGTTAAAATGAATTTTTTATGAATTTTTGAATTTTAAATCAATTAAAATAAAAATCAGAAAATAAAATTATCAAACCAAAAAAATATGGGTCATCAGATCATTGTCAAAACGAGTTAGTAAACAGATCCAGTGGATCTGGCGTGCTGTGCATGTCATGGAATTCATCCCCAAAATGTGTAATAGCGTGCGTAGCACATTTATTTTCTACAATTTACTGCTTTTATATAAAATGCTAGTAATTAGAGTATGTACGGAAAGATAAAATAAACAAGTAGACAATCCTAATTCAAGACTAAACCAAGAGAGAAATCAAACACACTATTCATACACGTGCACCTCTAGGGTAATCTCGCTTGTTGCCTCAGAAAATAGTCATGTCCCTCGAATATGGGCGTTTTAGCAAAGACCCTCGATAAAAAAGATCGTAGTCCCTCGATGTTGCCTTCGGTAAACAATCTAGTCCCTTACAAAATTTGCTAAGACGTCTGATAAGTTGCTTTCTATGACTATACAATGACTCAAACCCGTCCCTTCACATCCAACGATGGGGCTTCTTACCAATCAATGGTAAGATAACAACATTTAAAATAGGAGGAAAAGAACATGGACCTTTTGAGTAGGTAGGACGCTCGTAGTTGCTTGCTCACAAACTAAAACCATTTCTACACTTTCACTTCCAAAAACATCTTTAAAAACAAACATCTCTTTGAACTATTTTCAAAACCAACACTTTGTATGCATTCTTATTGAGACGAGAATCATTACAAAGTTAACCGCAACAAAGGAATTTTGCAAAATATTTTCAAACTTAAACCACAAAGCATATTTTCAAACAAAGCATTTTTCAAAGTGATCTAGAAAGAAACTAAGAGCCTGTAGATAACTACGGATGAAAATGGTGCTAACCCCTTCCCTTTTCATAACCTACCCCCCAAACTCAAGAAAACATCTCAAACGTCTTTCCTGTTCTTTTCACCCTTTCCTTTATTGGATAAAAGAAAAGTCAGTGGAGACTCTTACTATCCTCAACAATTGTGATCAAACACAAAAAAAACAAGTCATTTATCCCACCGTATTATAGAAACCATGACAATCATAACCACTTCCAAATATCAAGAATTGAGGGAAATACATACTTGTGATCAAGAAATCAAGAACTTATCCAATTAGGCCAAACTTCTTCCATCAACCCTTACATCTTTGAACTATCTTTGACAACTTGAGGCATGACGAATCATAATAGACTTTGTTATGATATTACTTCAAAGCATCTTCAGTGATGAAGCTTGAATCTTAATGAATCTTTGTTGAAGAAGGGATAGAAATAAACTCATGAACCTATAGATCAACTTAATGGAATGTGTTGTGCTTTAACCCTAGTGTGATCTTTTTGTTATTGAGATGGCAAGATACATGCAATTGTGCCATTACATGTACGATGATATTCAAGGAGACATATACACATACTTTAATGTTAGTAAAAAGGATATATCTACAAGATACATAATTCCAGGTGCTTGATGATCCCTCGTAGACAAACCTAAGGATAAGATGAAGTAGGAGAAGTACTCAAAACCCTAATGTGTGATCTTGTGGCATTGTGATGGTATGAGATGATAGAGAAATCTTAGGGATGAAAATTATGGTACAACAGATAGAAAATGATTACTCAGTTCAAATACAGTTGAGAATAGATGTGAATCATTAGTGTTATTTTAATTAAAAACGAGCTAAATAAGTAATATTTCATTTTGTCTCCTGATATTATTTATAATAGTCAATTTGAGACTAAATAGAGTATGTAATATAGATGATATCATCCTCAATACCTCATCCGATACTTTACGGAAGTTCATCCTTCCTCTCCTTGATTCCGAGTTTATTATGAAGGATTTAGGACAACTCAACTACTTCTTGGATATTGTAGTCACTCGCCATACACATGATATGTTCCTCTAACAAAAGAAATATGCCGAAGACATCCTCTCATGATCTAGCAATGTCTTCCTGCAAAAATTGTCCAACTCCATTTGATACAAAATCAAAGATGAGTGCCACACAGTGTCCCGTACGAGGATTAATCTCTATCGTAGTTTTGTAGTTACTCTTCAGTATCTCACCTTCACACGATCATATATCTCATATGCGGTACAACAAATTTATCTACTTCACATGCAGCTCTCCAACGGATATTACATTACACGCAGAGCACAAAATACTACGGATTACATCTACATCTCTCATTTAATACTTCATTAATTTCATATACATATGCAGATTAGGGAGGATGTCCTGATACTAGACGTTTCACTTTCGACAACTCTATGTTCCTTAGAAATAACCTACTCTCTTAGTTGTCAAAATGCCAACCCATGCAATCTCGATCTTGTGCCGAACAGAATACCATGGACTTGTCAATGTGGTCTCTGAATCCTATTGTCTACAAAATGTTCTTCTGGAGTTACATTGTTTTACTCATAAGGCCATCATGGTCTACTATGAAAACATCAACGCCATCTATCTCTCGGGTAACCTAATTTGAAATTTTGATATAACATATCACAATGTCCTATGACACGTCGAGATATCTAATCTTTGAATTAAATACTATTGACAAGGTATAAACAATCAAAACATTACTGAAAAATAAAATAACACACATGATTGTTAACCAAGTTCGGTGTACACCAAGCCAAGGATAAAGTTAACTAAAATAGTATTAACTTGAAGCTGAACTCCCCTGTTTACAACTTTTCACTTAATCACTACCCTTGATTAACTTCTACCTAAGACTCACCTAGGTAGGAGACCCTTCTCAAATCCCTTCCAATCACACACCAGCGATTGGTCAATTCTAAACACGTAGAAACAAACAAGAAGACACACTTCCATGACAATACCTAGAAAAGACTCTTAACTTAGAATAATAGTTAGAGTAGCTTAAAAGATTCCTCTAAGAACAATAAACACTCTAGGCTTAAAAGCTTAAAAATGAACAATATAGAATTGCAACTCTATAACATCAGTCTTACTCTCATATGAACATGATACTCAAGAGGCTCTCACATACCAACTTGATAATGAAAAATTATATCGTATATTTGACTTGACTCGCATGGATTTTAGTCTAGTTTTCATTTCTTTATGTCTTTTTATGCCGATATTATTGTCCTATTTCAGGTACCTCGTGTAAAAATGGCTAAAAAAAGAAATGAATAAAAATAAGTGAAATGCAAGAGAAGTTGCAAAAAAGGTCCGAGACAAATTCCCATGAGTAAGAACAACCCAAGGCCTAGGATTGTTTCAAAATGTGGAGCTTGCCACGTTATCCCTAACCGCCCGCCATGAAGCAAGGAGTGGCACCCTCCACTCTCTCACATGGCGCCCACCACCAAGCTCCACACGCCCTTCTTTTTCTCCTTTCTCCTGGATTCTCTCCACGGCCCCGTTTTTAGATGAGCTTGGTAGGTCAACTGACTTACTTCCTTGGATTGCTAGTCAAGCAGATGGAAGACTCCATTTTTCTCTATCAGAGCAAATATGCAAGAAACATTGTGGAGAAGTTTGGATTGGAAAATGTAAGCCATAAGAGGAATCATGCTCCTACACACCTGAAATTAACCAAGGATGAAAAAGGAGTCAATGTTGATCAAAGTCTGGATAGAAGCATGATTGACAACCTTCTATATCTTACTACTAGCATACCTGATATCAAATTTGTTGTTGGAGTATGTGCAAGATATCAAGAAGAACCTAATGGTAGTCACATTAATCAAGTAAAGAGGATTTGGAAGTATGTGAATGGAACATTTAATTATGGTATGTTGTACTCCCATGATACAAATTCTTCGTTGATGGGATTTTGTGATGTTGATTGGGATGGAAGTGCTGATGATAGGAAGAGTACATTTGGATGATGTTTCTTTATGGGAAACAACTTGATCTCTTAGTTCAGTAAAAAGCAAAAATGTATTTATTTATCTAATGCTGAATCTAAGTACATTGCAGCAGGAAACAATTGCTCTCAAATTGTATGTATGAAGAAAATTCTGTCTAAATACAATGTCACACAAGATGCTATGATATTGTTTTGCGATAATCTTAGTGCTATAAATATTTCCAAAAATCCTATTCAGCATAGTAGTGAAACCACCGGCTGAAAACACAGAGCCGCCACCGAACTTTATTTATCCCGAAGGAAGGGGAAATATCGATAAAACCACAAGGGAATGGATAAGATGGTCTTGCTACCAAGAGAAAGGGTAAGGGAGTCGGTTATGTGAGGGGAAGGTATTAGCACCCCTCACATCTGTTGTACTCAATGGGATCCATTTTGTTTGTTTGTCTTAAAGGGTGTATTTATCTACAACTATGCTTGCTTAAGGGGAAATGAAAGGTTTTTGATTATTGCGTTCGTGAGGGTTTCACGACCCTTTGCCTACGTATCCAATGAAGGAATCAGAACACCGTAGTTCCTCTTAGAAAATGGTTGATTTGTTTGTGTTTTTTAGTGGGCGATATTAACGCACGCATTCTAGCAATAGGCACTGCCGGTATCACAGTAGAACGGAGATAACATGCCCTTGGGGGAGTTTTGATTTGTTGAGTGTTTTGCGGGTTTTAAGATATATTCAACTAATGATTAAAGAGTGCTTTTGGATTTTTGATTGGTTTGTTTACTTGTTGATTTTATCTTGCCTAATTACTAGCATTTGTACAAAGTAAATAAAATGCAGAAGGATAAAAACCTACGCTATTACAAACATATCAAAAGGCATAAAAAAATATGAAGGAAAAAAATGAGATAAAATTAAGAAAAGCAAGTGTCTTTCGACTGGGGGAAAGCACCCTTCGATTTGCACTCTGTTGGCCTCCTTTGATTGGGGCTGGCAACAGCAAAGTCACGTCTTTCAATTGGGCCTTGGCAGAGGCGAAGTCCTGTCCTTCGATTGGGCAAAGGCAACAGCGAGTTGTGTACTTCGATTGGGCAAAGGCAGCAGCGAGTTGTGTCCTTCGACCGGGCCTTGGCAGAGGCGAAGTCCTGTCCTTCGATTGGGCAAAGGCAGCAGCGAGTTGTGTCCTTCGACTGGAGGTTGAAAGCAGTGAGGGAATGCCTTTCGACTAAGTCTGGAATCAGTGAAGGCATGCTTTCGTTTGGGCCTAGAGATAAAAGGTAGAAGCTCGGATTGAAGGAATATGGTGAAGTTATGGTGTGGATCAATTGGTAAGTTTGTGATTGAGAATGTTGAAAATGGATCACATTCGGTTTTGTGGTTATTTCACTGTTTACAAGAAGGAAATAGAAAGGTATTTTGATGTGTTGTGGATTGGTGAAGTGAGGTTTAAGGTTATGGTCAAAGAGGTTAATGGAAGGTCACGATTCGTTGTTGTTGTGTAGTTGAAAGGATTGTTGGGTAGAGGTTTTGGGAATGAATTTTTTATGTGGATTTTTATTAAGTAAAGAAAATATGACTAAGAAAAATAAAGAAAAATAATTAACTAAGCTAAAAAAATTAAAATAAATTTAAAGGGTATTAACTTGATTCTAAGGCTAAACTGGATAGTTATAAAGCTAAGAAAATTAAAGAAAGAAAATTAAACTAATTAAAAGAGGTTAAACTAAATAAATAAATGATTAAATAGATGAAAGAAACAAATTAAATTAAACGGATTGTTGGTGCAAAGGGGTTTCGACAGGTGTGAGGTTTTGTACAGGTTAAGGAATTTCGACAGGTTTGAAGTTTTGAGAGGATAGGGATTTGGTGAGGGTTTTTTTTAGTGGGTTTCTTGTATGTTTCTGTAAAAATTTGTGTGATTTTTCTGGTTTCTAAATGAGTTTTTTTTCTATGAATTTTATGTGGATTTCTAACACTTTATGTTTTAGTTGGTTCAACCATTATTACAGCCCTGATTTCATGATTATTTCATTGCAAGCTAAAACAAAAAAAAACAGATACTACATAAGTGGTAAAGAGCTTACCTGCAACTTCCTTGAAGATGCCAAATAGAAAACCAGAGATGAGATTCTAATCAGGTACGATGGTAGACTCATGCTTGATGCTGATCTCCCTTCTTTGTGTTTTTATTATGCTCTTCTTCCGCTTTTGCTTTTTTTGTGATTATACGTTGATGTTGTTGTTGCTTCTTTGTTGCGTTGTGAATATTGCATAAACAGGGGGATGTAAAAGTGTTGTTGTGTATGGTGATGGTGCTCTTACAGTTGAAATATAAAGAATGAGATGATGTGTTTGTGGCTTTGGAGAGGATTGTGAAAGGCTGTTACCGTTTCAAGTGCAGAGAGAGGTTTGGATTTGTGGAGTTAAATATGGACGAAGGAGTATCAGTGATGGTGCAAGATTTGTGAAGGTTCAAAGGTATGAACAAATACTTTTGCGTGATATTTTTTTCTGCTGTCTTCTCCCCTTTTCTTTTCGTTGATACCACTGTTATATAGAGGAGGAGGGTGAAAAAAGAGAGGGAAAATGAGTTGAAACTTGGATCAGAACAAACCAAAGCGGTAACTCTGTTCTTTTTCTTTATCAAACACAGTTTGTATTTATTCTAATTTCGTGTAATCTCTGGACTGTTATAATGCAGGTTTTTCTGTTTTGTTTTGGCATCTTACACCAGGCATTGGAGCAGCAACAGCAGGTTTTGGAGCAGCAACAACAGGTTTTGGAGCAGCAACAATAGGTTTTTGGAGTGTTGTACTTCTGGTGAATCGAAACAAAGCATGCAGGAGGCTATAACTTTTGTGAATCAAAGAAAGCATGCAAGAGGACATTGCTTAAACAAAGCTTGCATGAAGAGCCATTATCCAATCGAAGCTTGCATGCAGGAAGCCATAGCTTGGTCGAAGTTTTCATGTAGGAGGTTTCTTCTTGGTGAATCAAAACAAACTTGCAGGAGGCCATTGTTATCTGAATCGAAGTTAGTTGTTTCAAAGGGAAACATCGCCCAGTCGAAGCTAGCAGGGAAGAAGGAGTTAAGTCGAAGCTAGCATGAAAGAAGGAGTTCAATCGAAGCTAGCATGAAGGGAACCCCTGCTTTGTGAATAAAAGAAAACCTGTAGGAAGTCGTTGCCTTCTAGATCAAAGCAAGTCAGCAGAAGGTCAATGCTTTATGAATTGGAGCAAAAACAAATGAAGGAAATAATTTCTTAATCAAAGCTTATGGATAAGAGCTTCTTCTAAGGAAGCCAAATGCTCAATCGAAACCTCTGAATCCAACTTGCTCGAAGGAAGCCAGATGCTCAATCGAAGCCTCGAAATCCATCTTGATCGAAGGAAGCCATATGCTCAATCGAAGCCCCTAAATCCAGCTTGCTCGAAGGAAGCCAGATGCTCAATCAAAACCTCTAAATCCAGCTTGATCGAAGAAAGCCATATGCTCAATCGAAGCCCCTAAATCCAGCTTGCTCGAAGGAAGCAAGATGCTCAATCGAAACCTCTAAATCCAGCTTGATCGAAGGAAGCCATATGCTCAATCGAAGCCCCTAAATCCAGCTTGCTCGAAGGAAGCCAGATGCTCAATCGAAACCTCTAAATCGAAGCAAACTTGCTCTAAGGAAACCAGATGCTCAATCGAAGCCCCTAAATTCAGTTTGCTCGAAGGAAGCCAGATGCTCAATCGAAACCTCTAAATCGAAGCAAACTTGCTCTTCTTCAATTTTGTCCAAAAAACAAATTTATTTGCTTTGTTCTTTCAATAGTTTCCTCTTTGACTTGATGCTTGAAAATCCAATATGATCCAATTGTACTTGTGCAGACTTAAACCCTGAGAATCCTGACCAGCACACATAGGGAAATAAACCCTAATCTAGGCTCTGATAAAATTGAGCACGAACTAACCTTGTAACATGATGACAAAATTCATTCCACGATCCACTAATCGAGAACCAGATGTGCTTCCTTTTTACCTGATAAGAAAACCTCAAAACAAGATTAGACAAAAAGAGGGCGCAACCCTAATACTTCAAACCAAAACGCCTGATCCCATGAGATGTGGGATATGCAAACGACTGAGTAATAAAATGATGCAAATGGAATGCAAATTTCAAAGCCATACAAGAATAAAAGAGATAGGGCAAATTTGGGGTACGACAAGTAGGACCAAGCACATTGACATCAGACATCACTTCATCAGAGAACTTGTGAAGGACATAATAATTAAACTTGAGCATATCAAAAATTAGAATCAACTTGTTGATATCTTTACAGAAGCTCTTGATGCTGCTCAATTTTAGAACCTAAGGAGGAGACTTGGGATCTGTGTCTATGAAGAGCTATAGAAATTACTCTTGGTGCTGCATCTTATGTTAAGGTGGCTAAGTATGGTGCTACACCTAATGAACATTCTACTTGTGCTTTAGAGGAAAAAAAAGATGCTTATGCATGATAGTTGGTCATGGGATTTTGCTTGGATCTGTCTTATGATCCTTTTTATTCTGGTTTATAATTATGTAAGGGATAAATGCCCAGGATATTTTTGAATTTTTGCACCCTGTCTCTATAACTTTAGGTGCTTAAATTTTTGTGTTCTAATATTGTCTACTTCCCTTTGTCACATAATGTCTACAAAGGGGCAGTAGTATGTTATTAAGAGTATTGTAGCTGGAACTTGCTGATGGGGAGAATTCTATGATTCTCTATTTGTGATAGCAGGTTTTGAGGGGGAGCTCATGCTGATTTTTTAAGAGATGTCAGACATGATGTCTTGACATCATGGTGTGAGAACTTAAGTGTTCTCTATTTTTGGTGCAACTGTGTTAGTAGATCAACTTACTACTAACTATGTGTGTGCTTCTATTTTCTATGCTGCTAACCTTGTATATGTGTTTTTCCGCTGTTTTACCTCTGATGTGTATGCTTGATTTATTTTCAAGCATATTTTTATTGGTGGAAGATTTTTTTAAGTGTTTTAGCCAAAATGTGCCAAAGGGGAAGATTGTTATTTCTCTGAAATTATAGTTGGCTTACATTTTGGTAAAACCATTTTAGCTGCTGTAACACCCTAAATTCTAGATTAGTTATTTATTTAATTAATTTAGCATAAATATATGAGTCTCTGTGAAGTTTTTGGTATATATGATTGTTGTACCCCAAAATATTCCCTCTCTCCTTAAACTAGGGTTTCCATTTTCATCAAGATGGGTGAACTCCAAAGACTTAATATTCTCTCCATGGTCCTAATATGTTCTCAAAACCCTCCATGTCAAATTTCAATCCTTGTGCAAGAATTTTGCTCAGTCAACTGCTCAGATGCTTGAGAATCGACTATATTAGGTCAAAAGTCAACTGTGGCCCACATACAGTCAAACTTCAAGATTTTTGGTAAACATCAACATTTTGAAGTTATATCCATCATTTTATCAATGGTTGATCATGATTCCTCAAGGAATTCTCCAAATTCATCAAAACCCAAAAGTTGCTAAATTAGGGTTTCTTAGGAAAAGTCAGCCAAACTTTGACCAAGCATAACTTCCTCATACTTTATCATAAATTTCCCATCCAAGGCTCATTTTGAAGATAATGCAATTCCCTACAATTCATATTCATCCCTAAAGTTCAAAATATGCACTCACAAAAAGATATGAATTTCCACATTATAGGTCCTTTTGAAAAGTCAACAAAAACACTTTTTGGGTCAAAGCTCCTTACATGAACATGGAAGACCCAATTGAGATGAGACCAAAAGGGTTGCTTAGGGGACATCCTAGGATTTCTAAAATGTCCAAGAAAACCTTTCTATGGTTAAAATTGGAAGAGATATGCCTTGTCAAAGTTGACCTTTTTTGCAAAATTGCCAAAAGTCAAATGTGCTCAAAAATGCATTTTTTTGCCAAATGGGCCTAACTTTTTATGCTTGCACCTCACTCATGACATGGTCCACGACCCAAATGTTCACTCAAATGTTATTTGCTTCATAATTTATTTTATTTTGATTTTTTTATTTATTAAAAATTGAATAAATTCAAATAACTGGTAAATAAAACAAAGATTTGTTTTGATTGGATTTTTGGACAGAATCACAAGCTCATTATGCTGGCATATCAGAATCAAATCAAATCAAAGCTAATTGGCACAAGAATGGCATAATTAGGAAAATTTTGGAAGGATATTATACCACATGAAAAACAAATCAAATCTTCAAAGTTTGCAAAGATATTAGTGGTTTTTACAACCCTAATTCGTTCAAGTACATAGATATATAACGCATCCAAGGCAAAAGGAGGGTGGTTGCAGTCGTGAGAAAGAAAGAACAAAACAAAAAAAATGACAAAAAGTAGTGACTCGGTTTCAAGCTTGGAGGCCAATTCAAGCCATTCTAGCATTGCTAAACAATTCCTGGACCTTCCCAGAAGCTAACCCAATCGGTTGCACGCCTCCACACGCCCAGAATCGCCTTCTAGACGTCACGCGGTTTGCATTCTTTTTCAGATTTCATTGCTATGATTCTTGCATTATGAACGTGTTTCAATAGTATATTTGTGTTTGTTGTCATGTTTGCATCATGTTTGGACCATTTAATTGAAGTTTTAACGCTTGTATGAACATTTTCCATAGCTAGGGTTTGCCTTGTTGTTTTGGGGCTTTCAAATGCATGAACAATTGGCCCTAATGAAGGATACCATTGTGATCAGAGGGTCAAACCTAATCGATCCATGGTCTTGAATCTTATTTATATTTCTTGTACGTAATTTTTGAAAGTCACTGGGTTATAGCCATTGAAGCTAGGTCGTAGGTAAAAGTTGTAGGCCTAATACGACGACAGGAGAAAGAGCATGATAACGTGGCAGCCAACCACTGGGCCATTCAAACTGGTGCACGCTTTTTTGTTTCGTCCACTAACTCACATTTTAACATATATTATGAATTGTTGTTATTTGATTAACAAATAAATCACGTAGTGCAGATGGCAAGCATGCACGTTGGAAAGGGTGGAGGACCTGGGTCGATCCCAGGTCCCAGCAACTTTCTTATTTTAATTCTTCTTTACAGGATCCTATGCGTTGATATCCTAGAGGTCCATCATGCACCTTTATCATCCAACCACAAGAACTAAGTGCGTTCATGATCAACCAAATCCAATGACTCGACTTGCCATGGACCATGGTGTACCATCAGGAAGACTCCCCACTGGATTACGCGCTGATTGGGCTTCAGCATTCTTGGGCCTAGACATTTCACAACAAACCCCCCATTCAGCAATAACAAGCCTAACTTCTTTCTTTTATTTTATTTATTATTTACTAATTATTTCTTTTTTCACAAAAATAACATCAAATTTGTTTTTTTTTCATTAAATTAAGAAATCACAAAAAACATTGAAAATCATATTTTTCATAAAAAATATTTTATTTTATTTAATTAATTAATTTAGTTCAAATTAGGTTAATTTAATTCCTTTACATAATTAAAATTATTAGAAATTAGGGTTGTAAATAATTAATTTTTCTCCAAAAAATAACCAAATTATTTTTTAATTAGATTTTAGGTCTCTTAATTAATTCTCCGTATTTAATTCGTCGCGCGTATTTTTAGTTACCTTTTTTATTATTATTTATTGTAACTGCTTCGAGGTTGTAATAGATTCTAATTAGGGTTTTAATTGGCGCATTTTATTTTCATTTAAATAATTATGTATCTGCGAAAACCATGTAATAGTTAGGATTACTATTTCCGCACTTTAAATTTCCGCAATTATTAATTGTTAGATGTATGTTAATAGGATTGTATGCGAAGAATTCTTGAAAATTAAAACGGTAGATAACCTAAATGGGAAAAGACAAATTAAATGAAAAAAGCTCACTCGCACATGCTCACACCTAGGGTTTACTCCACTTCGGTTGCCTTCGGTTAAGTGATCATGAAGTACAGGGTTTGTTAGTGGTCTTCCTCTAGCCCCGAAAGATATTAAATGACCCATTTGGATGTTGCCTCGGAAACAAATCTTTAAGGCTCTAGGATGATTACTAACACCTCCTAACATTGCTTTTGTGACCGTATTTGTCGCTTCGAACGTCCCTTAAAACTCCAACGACAGTGCTACCTATTCCTTAATAATGGGATAGCGATGTCTAAAGGAAAACGAACAGTCTTTTTCAAGTAGGTAGATTAACTTTTAAGTACTTGCTCAAAAAAATAAACGTTTCACACCAACACCTTTCAAAACAATTTTCAGAACACCTTCGTCACATACTTGTGGACTGATACAAGGGTTATCATGAAGTAAAACTTTTCTTTTCAAAAACAAGCATACACACAAGCAATTTTTAAAATGAGCAAGTACCTAAGAGCCCATGGAAAACCATGAATAGAAAGGGTGCTAACACCTTCCCTTTCTATAATCACCACCCGTACTCTGAAATATTATCAAAAAAGGTTTTTTCTGTTCTTTTTCTTTTTCCTGATTCGATAAAATAAAAGTCGGTGGCTACTCTTGCTTACCGCGACATTTTGCGAACAAAAAATGCAAACCCGTATTAAATTGTCGATTCTGCCACTGTACAACAGAACTGGCGACTCTGTTGGGGAATTGAAGTAAAGTGGAGTTTACCTTAGGATCTAGGTCTTGCTAAAATTTGCTTTCTTGCTTGTTTGCTTTATTGTTAAAGGGTATTGCTTGGGTTACTGTAGATACTACACCCGTATCTGGGGGTACTTTTTAGGTAAATAACAATAGATCATGGAGATTGTACGGCGTAGACCGATATGGTTTAAGCGATGGTTGTGTTGATGTGGCACTTTGGTTGGTACCTGTATCCTTCGTGGGGAAACGAGGAGAATACGGGGTCGCCACATGGTTTCGTGAAGCACTAACGAACCTTAGAACCTTAGTTGAATAAACTTAGGCATTTGAAAGTAGTGAGATAGTCGACCTGGGTATAAAGCTGAGGATTGGTTGATACTCGATGCTACACTCATTGAGACCAGACTTTCGGGATATTTCGGCCGCAAGAAAAGATTGCTTGAGCTGAGACAATGCCCAATAAAGGATGGTCAGTGATATTGAGAATATTTAGAACCCGGTTACTTTTTAAGACAATTTTGAAACCAACTAAACTTCAAGAGGGTATGACCTTTAACCTCATGCAAGCCTTAAACCTAAGATCTTGGTGTGATTTGTCTATTTTGCTATACTTATGGTTCATCATGACATCATGCATCATAACATAACATCCATTCTTATTGCACTAACCATTTCAAAGACCAAGGGGATTTATATTTGTTCTGTTTTGCAGATTATGGCTTCCGTTCATAGAAACACTATCTGAATCAGCTTTGTGAAGATACTTTCCCAAATCAAAGAGCTAGTATCAAAGGTTTCTGAAACTTTTGCGTTCACTAAGATACATGGTCGAATTCTCCACCTGGTTACTTCAAACTTTGATGAAAAGATGATGAGTGTACTCTTTCAGTTCTTTGATCCCAAGCACCACTGCTTCACCTTTCCAGACTATCAGTTGGTGCCTACCATGGAAGAATTCTCCCAGCTATTGGATATACCCATTCTTGAACATTTTCCCTTCACAGGTCTGGAAGAAGTTCCTAAGCCAGAAGTCATTGCCTCAGCTTTGCATCTGAAACGGGCTGACGTGGTATCCAATCGGGAAACAAGAAGTGGAGTCAAGGGTTTTCTATCCAAGTTTCTAATAGAAAAGGCCCAACTGTTTTGGGATGATATGGATTTTCAGGATTTTGAGGAGGTCTTGGCTCTTCTAATCTATGGGCTAGTTCTATTCCCTAATCCAGACTCATTCGTAGATGTTAATGCTATCAAGATCTTTCTCTCTCACAACCCTGTGCCTACCTTGCTCGGAGATATTTTTCACATTCTCCATACTCGTAACATGAAGAGAAGAGGGGTTCTTACGTGTTGCATGCCATTGCTGTCGAGGTGGTTTATTTCTCACCTCCCTAAGTCCATACTGAAGAGTGAAGAAGGATTGGGTTGGTCACAAGGGATAATGTCACTCGCTCACATGGATATTTTATGGTGTTCCCGATCTATGGAAAACATTGGTATTATTGACCGCTGCGGGGAGTACCATAATATCCCGTTACTTGGCATCAGAGGAGGTATAACCTACAATCCTTGGTTAGCTCTGTGAAAATTTGGTTACGCTCGAAGAGATGGTCCCCACAAGTTACTTATTGAGGGCATTGTATTCAATTATGAGGATGATGTTCACGAGTATCGCCGGAGGTTCATACGAGCTTAGGGCATGGTAAACCGATCTGGCGCCATGGCTTTAGGGCCAAAGGCTTCCATTCCTATGGAACCTTACCTCCAATGGGTACGAGCTCGCGCCCAGAAGATTATGATGCCCTATGTGGCCGTTTTACCAGTGACTGTGGAACCCACTACTGAAGGGGGTATTCCTTACACGGTTCTTTATCCTTATATGCCCACCGATCTTGGAGAATTACAGAGGTCTTGGATTCAGTTGAAGAAGGAGCGGGATACTTACAGGGATCAGTTATATGCTCAGGAGAGGAAGCTTTTAGAGCTTACAAAGCAGCTCCATGAGGAAAAAGGACTCAATGCTTACCTCGGCATGAAGAGAAAGAATCCATGGGAATTTTGATTTCTTTTCTAGTTTTAGATCTGTTTTAATTGTAACGCGTAAAAGGCATTTGAACTTTGAATTCAGCTAATAAAATCTTTGTATTATTTTGGTTTGCAAATTTAAATTTCCCAAAGTCTTTGAAATCATTGCATGCACATCCCATTCATATCATTGCGTGTACAGGTACCTTCAATGACCTTCATGTAGAAATGTCTTCCAAACAAAGCATCAAGGACCTTCATGCACAAAACACCCAGTTCCAACAAATGTTCATAAGTCTGGGAAAAGGGCAGGAGGATCTGAAAGCCCTCATCTTGAAAGAGAAAAAGAAAAAGAAGAAGGTTGTCGGTATTCTGAAATGGGAAAAAGGTTTAGAGAGCGGTTGAAGTGACAAGTCAATCTGACCTCTTCATCCAAGGAAGGAGAGAATCAAGAAGAAGAGACAAGGGAGAAGGATCCCAGTCCTGCAGTTTCTTACAATGATACCGACTACAATGATGAGCAGTATCCTCCCGCTGAGGATAGATAGAAGCAGTTGGAAGATCGTTTGAGTGCCATGGAAGTCTAGAGGATACCTGGGCTAGATTTCAAAGAATTGGGATTGGTGTCGGGAGTGATCATCCCGCAGAAGTTCAAAGCTCTAGTTTTTGCTAAGTATGATGGCATTTCCTTCCCAAAACTCCATCTTCGCTCTTATGTCAAAAAGATCCAGCCCCACATTGCTGATAGAAATTTGTGGGTTCATTTCTTTCAAGATAGTCTTTCAGGGACTCAGCTTGAATGGTTCTACCAGCTGGAGGGAGCCAATGTTCGAAATTGGGAAGATATGACTACTGCATTCTATAAGTAGTATCAATATAACGCCAACCTTGCTCCTACTCGTACTCAACTCCAGAGTATGTCCATGGGTGCTAGTGAAGGATTTAAAGACTATGCATAGAAATGGAGAGACTTGGCTGGAAGAGTTCAACCCCCATTGTCTGATAGGGAGTTGGTTGATATGTTTCTGGGGACGCTATCTGGTCCATTCTTTAATCATTTGATCGGAAGCTCGTCAGCTGGTTTCACCGAGTTGATTCTAACATAAGAAAGAGTAGAAGATGGGATTCGGAGCATCAAGATACAGAAGGATGCCTCTTCGAGCTCAGTAAAGAAGCCTTTTGCTGGTAAGAAGGAAGCCAGTGCCATCTATAGCCCGAGGGGCCAAAACTGGGCTGAACATCGTCAGACAATAAATGCTGTAATGATACCTAGACCTGCAGTTGCTCCACAATGCAAAAATCAACAAAGGGTGGAAAGACCACAACGGCAGTTTACCTAAATCAATATGACATTGACGGAAGTTCTACCCCATCTACTGAGGTCCAACTTGGTAACCTTGAAAGAGGCTCCCAAGAATCCAAATACCACATCTCCCCGATATAATACAAATATTCGGTGTGCCTATCATTCTGAGAGTCCTGGCCACAATACCAATGACGGTTGGGCTCTAAGAAATAAGGTACAAGATTTGATTGAAGCCAAGGAAATTGAGTTCGATGCTCTGGAAAAACCCAATGTCATAACTGCTCTCATGCCTAAACACGGTCGTGGAATTAATGTTGTTGATACTGACTTGTTTGTGACCTTGGTGGATGAAGTTTCTAACCCTCTCGTGATTGTGAAGAAGAATTTGTTGTTGGCATGTTTATTTTTGGGTTGTGGTGAAGGTTGTCACATGTGTTCATTTCTACCTTCTGGTTGCCATTTGTTGAAATCAGGTGTTCAACACCTGATGGACAGCAAAGAGATTTTATTCGAGAAAACTTTGGTTCCCATTGTTCCATCTGAAGACATTGCCATTATATTCATTTCTACCAATCCTTCCAAGGTCTCCTCGAGAAGACCTGTTAGGATTACATCTACCCCAAGAATCTCTTTGCTGATAATCATTGTTCCTAGTCATGTCCCGTATGTCTCGGACAAAGCTGTCCCCTGGCGTTATGGTACCGATGTGTACTATCATGGCATCAAACAAGATTTGAAAGATGAAGAGGTTGATCCTGATATTGATAACATTGTTGGAACCAGCAAAGTTACCCGAAGTAGAAGGGTCTTCTCTCCCGAGATTTCCCCGAAGACTGTCAACAAGCCTATTGTCATTCCATCTGTTGTTCTTGCTAGTACATCAATTACTGCTCCTGTTCTTACTCCAGTTATTACCCCAGTTGGTGAATCGTCTGATACCCGCGGCAAAGAAGTTATAGGTGAGCCTTCCCGGACGGAGGCACCTAGAAAAATTGTTGTGGAAGCCTCTAAGAAAGAGATAGAGGAAATACTTAAAATAATTAAGAAGAGCGGCTACAATATGGTCGAGCAGCTGGGGTAGACACTCTCAAAGATATCCATGTTTTCTTTGCTGTTGTGTTCTAAAGCCCATGCAAAGGCTTTGATTGCATTCCTCAAGACTGCACATGTGCTGCAGGAAACTTCAGCTGATCAGTTCAAAGATTACATGGCCAGCCTGACTGTTGATAATGGGCTGGGTTTTTAAAATGCAGGCTTGACACTGAAAGGGAGGAAGCATAATGATTCCCTGCATGTCTCGATTGAGTGCAGAGGTACCACTATGGCTCATGTGCTGGTAGATATTGGGTCTTCGCTGAATGTTCTGCCCAAGAAGGCATTGGACCGATTGGATTGCAAGGTTTTGACTTTAAATCCTAGTAACATTGTGGTAAGGGATTTTGATGGGTCGAAAAGAATGGTGCACAGGGAGGTGGACATCCCTCTCAAAGTAGGTTCTCAGACCTTTGGGTCCACCTTCTATGTGATGGACATCAGGCCGTCGTATTCTTGTTTGTTGGGTCGTCCTTGGATCCATGAGGCTGGGGCAGTTATTTCCACACTACACCAAATGCTGAAGTATTTGGTAAAATGGAAGATTGTCACAATGCAGGGTGAAGAGGAGTATATGTTGAGCCACCTCAATTCCTTCCGCTATATAGAGATGGATGGGGAATTCATAGAGACTCCTTGTCAGAACTTTGAAGAAGTCCCTCAGATTTTGGAATCGACTGAAACTACTACCAATAGTAAACCTCCTCTAAAGATGGCTTCTCTCAAGGACGCCAGGTCCGTGGTTGAAGAAGGTGGGTGTACCAATTACGGTCAGCTCCCTGATTTCACTCATAAAACTGACAAATTTGGTTTGGGCTTTATTACAAGGGATCAAAGGGTTGTTCGACGTGCTCGGGCTGGAGGACCTCCCCTACACATAAGTAATTGGGGAATTAATGCCACTGAAGACAACAAGGAAGACTCAGACATCGATAACTGGATCTACCCAACTACCAACGGTGGACCGAGTAACTGGGCGGCTAGGGACTTTATACCAGTTTATTTTATTCCGCAGTAATTGTCTTACTTGTTTTGAGATTTGTAGTAAACAATTTAAAACTTTACGGCATTGTGCCTTGCCCGAGGCACATTGGCTTTGCTTGTGAGGGCTATTATTTGTCATTTCATATATCATTAATAAAGCATTGGATGTTTCTTGCATACAAATTTTGTGCTCTCTGTTTTTCTTTTTTGTTTTCACTTTATCAAAACAACTATTCTCTTATACACATTCACGTATCATAATGCAGATCCATATCCAATCTGGATCCCATTGATAACAGCTATGCTATTTCAAGTTATGACTTCAAAAATCCGATCAACCAAGCCGAAGACAAAGGTGAGGATGATTGTGAGGTGTCTCGAGAACTTGCTAGATTATTACAGTAGGAAGAAAGGTCCATACAGCTTCATGAAGAGTCGGTTGAGACAGTGAATTTGGGTACTGACGAAGACATAAAAGAGGTTAAAATAGGTGCAAATCTGGAGCTTAGCGTCAAACAGAGGTTGATACAAATGTTGCACGACTATGTTGAGATCTTCGCTTGGTCCTATAAAGATATGTCTGGTTTGGACACTGATATTGTGGTACATCGCCACCCGACTAAAGAAGACTGTCCTCTGGTTAAACAGAAGGTCTGTCGTATGCGCCCTGAAATGTCAAAGAAGATAAAGGTAGAGGTCATGAAATAATTCGACGCAGGAATCTTAGCTGTCACTTCTTATCCACAGTGGGTTGCTAACGTCGTTCCGGTACCTAAGAAGGACGGTAATGTACAAATGTGTGTGGATTACAGAGACCTGAACAGGGAAAGCCCCAAGGATGACTTCCTTCTTCCTCACATTGATGTTCTGGTCGACAACACCGCGCAACATAAAATCTTCTCCTTCATGGACGATTTTTCTGGCTACAACCATATCAAGATGGCTCCTGAAGACATGGAGAAGACGACCTTTATCACGCAGAGGGGCACCTTCTGCTACAAGGTGATGCCTATTAGGTTTAAGAATGTTGGGGCAACTTATTAGCGTGCCATGGTCGTTTTTTTCCATGATATGATTCACCACGAGATCGAAGTTTATGTTGATGACATGATAGCCAGGTCTCAGACCGAGGAAGAGCACCTTGATCATCTCCAAAAGTTGTTCGACAGGTTGAAGATATATAAGCTGAGGTTGAATACGAACAAGTGCACCTTCGGGGTAAGGTCTAGTAAACTTTTGGGTTTCATTGTCAGCGACAAAGGCATCCAAGTAGATCCTGAAAAGGTAAAGGCTATACAAGAAATGCCCGCTCCCCATACAGAGAAGGAAGTTAGAGGTTTCTTGGGGCGCTTGAATTATATCGCCGAGTTCATTTCACATCTGACTGCTACTTGTGAGCCCATCTTCAAGCTTTTGAAGAAAGATCAAGTGGTAAAGTGGAATGATGAATGCCAGACCGCTTTTGAAAGAATCAAGGAATAAATTCAAGAACCACCAATTCTAATTCCTCCAGTTAAGGGAAGACCTTTGATATTATACTTGACAGTACTAGACAACTCAATGGGGTGTGTGCTAGGGAAGCATGACGAGTCTGGTCGAAAAGAGTACGCAATATACTACCTTAGCAAAAAGTTTACCGACTGTGAGAAACGATACTCATTGCTCGAGAAAACTTGCTGCGCTTTGGCATGGGCTGCTCACCGACTGAGACAGTATATGCTGACTTACACTACCTTGTTGATATCGAAGATGGATCCGATCAAGTACATTTTCGAGAAGCCCGCTCTCTCCGTAAGGAAAGCATTATGGAAAATGATCTTAACTGAGTACGACTGTGATACGGTGGGAGAACTGACTTGAGGTTTTGCGTTTTGTCACAAATGTCGCGGTTTAGCAAGAGTCGCCACTGACTTTTATTTTATCCAAAAGGAAAGGTAAAAAAGCACAGGAAAGACCTTTGAGATGTTTTCTTGAGTTCGGGGGGTAGATTATGAAAAGGTAAGGTTCTAGCACCCTTTTCATCCATGGTTTTCCATGGGCTCTTAGTTACTTGCTTAGATCACTTGCTTTGCTTTGAAATTGTTTGAAATGGTGCTTTGTGTTTGGTGTGATTTTGAAAGTATTTTGAAAAGAGGCCATTCGTTTAGGCAATCTTTGTAATGATTCTCGTTCGTAAGAATGTATACAAAGATGTTTGTCTTTTAAAAAATGTTTTGAAAGATGTTTTGAAATGTTTTGAAGGTGTGTGTTGGTTTTTTTGAAAATAGTAAGGATTGTTTTAAAATGGAGCAAGTAACTTAGAAGCTATCTACCTACTCAAATGTCTTTCTTGTGTATTTTTATTCCTTTGACATTGTTGACTTACCATTGATTTGGTAAGCAACCCTATCTTTGGATGTTAAACGGGATGGGTGTGGGTCATCATATGACCATGATAGCAATGTTGCCAAGTATCTTAGCATTTTGTGGGACCAAAATCATTTTGTTTTAGGCAACCTTTTGATAGCGTCATCTAGGGACTATGATCTTATTTTGGTTTTGTTTTGCCAAGATACTTCGCATGCGTAACATGGCCATTTTATTTTAGGTAACCAATTGGGTGAAACCCTAAGGGTGCTTATGTGCAATGTGTGTCATTTTTCATGCTTTTGTCTTGCATTAGGTTTTTTCTATTTGTTTGTTTTTGGTCTTGTCATGCAAACCCTAGTTTACTAAACATGGTATAAATGCGATATATTGCATAAATGTAAACTAAGCTATTACAACAATTATTATGGGAGGGGGGATACAAGTTTTTGAATGGGGATATTGCACAAAATAAACCCTAAAAATACTATTACAACCCAATTGAATATTGTGCGAATTAAATAAATGTACAAATATTTAAGATGCAATAAAAATGTATGTATGCCAAAAATGTTTTGTATTTGTTTAATGTATGAGAAAATAAATTAACTAACCCTAGAAAATAAGGAAAAATAATAATATTATTTTTGAAAGGGAGAAACCCTAATTTTTTTTATTAAAGAAAATATATGTTCTATATTAATATTTTGTCCATTTTTTTGTACAAGAAAATAATAAATAATATTATGTACAAATATTAAAAATTAAAATATATATGAAAATAAATATTTTATGTATATAAACATCATAATAAAAATGTATAGTATTTTTAAATATATTTACAATTTATTTAAGAAAATAAAGTATATTATCCTAATAAACGATTATTTATGCCAAAATATAATAAAAAAATAAAATAAAAGTGTGGAAATAAATAAATTATTTTTGGGTATTTTTTATCATTAGAAAAAATAAAAGCAAGTAATAAATATAAAATATGCAAGAAAAATGCAAAAAATATAAAATAATAAGTCAGGGGGTGCAAAAGTAATCCAGGGGGTGTGAAAATCAGAAACAATAGGCCCAACGCGCCAAAGGCCCAAGACAGTCATCCCTGTCCTCCAGCTTCTTCTCCTTCGCGCGTGTTATGTTCAAATATGTAACTCTCAGATGCTTGCACAAAAACAAAATCTCATAACATAAAAAATTTAGCATTTAATCTCACGATTCCAACCATATAAAATTTGTAACCTAACTCTAAAAGATCAAGGAGAATTTTAATGGCCCAAATTCGTGACCTAATTTTTTCATGAACTTCAAGCTTCAAATTCTCACAGCACAGTTAATATAAATGGTAAGTATGCATATGTACAACTTCACCATGGTAAGGACTACATTTTTACTTCACAAATCGTGGCTTGAGGATGCCTAAATACAGAGATAGAGTTTGATAAAAATACCTCCTTCAGCTAGATTTGGATATGACAATGTGGGGACTTTGAGGGAGGCCTGAGGATCGTGTGATCTTCCTTGAACTTCCTTCAAACTATCCAATATCTAGCTTGCTTTGTGGATGGCCAGAACTCTCTGTAGAAGTTAAGTTGCAAGCTCCAAGTTTGAAAATGGCAATGGCTGAAACAGGGCTTGCAGATGCAGGATGAATGCTTGGACTTCTTTGGTATAATGTGTATGAAGTGTTTCAAATGTTAAAAGGCAAGACGCACGAGCCAAAAATGAAATGGCTATGATTTTGCAGAACTGTTGTATGCTTGGAAAGAAAATGGAGTTTTTGTGTTTTGGAGAGTTTGTGATGCAATGCCTTCGTGTCTTGAGTTGTGACAAGTTTGTGGATATGTATAAAATTGATACCAAGTCCACACCTCAACAAATGTACAAGTTTTGACCTCTTTTGCAACTTTGCTTGCATTTGAAGAAAAGTGAAGTGACCAATGCAAAGATGCTTGTATTGGCTGGCTTGTGAGCTACAAAGAGTTGGTATACATTGCTTGTGACCTTTGGAAATTGTTTGCATCAAAGGGACAGGTCCAAGGCTCAAGATGGACAAAGTTGCAAAAGCTCACTTTATGAAAATGGCATTGTGCACTTTTGGCCAAAAATGGAAATGTATCTTGTACAATGCTTCAAAAGTGAAAATAAAGCCTTTAACCTCTGAGTTTGCATTTAATTATGGAGTGTAGAATGAGTTTAGGACCTGTGAAGCAAGGTACAAGCATCATGGATCTGATTTGCAACTTGATACTTTGTGAAAATGGCATGAACAAAAGTGATAAAATGCCAACTTCTCCTCTTTGATTCTCCCTAACCAAAAATGATCTTGGAGAGTTCTTGGACATTTTGGAAAGATTACAGTGTTCTATATAATCCATATTTGAAATGCATTTTGAGATACCTCTTGGAACTAGGTGAAAAATATCCATGAAGTTGGGTCCAAAACCTGCCTAAATTAAGGCAAAATTTCACTAAGTTATTTAGTTCATGGACCTATGTTCACAAATTGATAACTTGAGATACAAGCATCTTTTGGGAAAAGTTTGTGAAGCAAAGTTGTAGATTTCATGGAGGACTACAACTTTCATCTTTGAAGTTTTCTTTGAATCAAATTGCATCATGGTGAAAAAGTGGTGGAAAGTTGGGAAAAAATAAGAAAATTTCCATACTTAGAAATATTCTAAGTTATGAAATTTTTCAAATTCAAAATCCTAATTTTCAAAATTAGTTTTCTTGGTGAACACGTTTCATATTTTGACATATCTTGATGAATTATGACCCTTGGCACTTGATTTTGACTCAAAAGTCAAAGTTTGACTTTTCAAAGTACAATTGACTTTTGATTAGTTGACTGCAAAATTCATCTGTCAACCCAATGAACTTGAGATCTTTTGAACCTTGTAATTAGGTCAAGTTGATTCCATTGAACCCTTGAAATAATGTTTGAACTCAATTGGTCATTGGCTAGGTTAAAAATCATAAATTGCCCTTTCTCAGTCAAAACCCTAATTTTGACCATTTTGCCCTTTTGATGATTTGATCAAGTTTCTTGAGGAGTTGTGATCCAAACTTGATCAAATGGTAAATATGAGTCTAAAATGTTGTTGTGGATAACAAATTATGAAGTTTGACTGTAAATTGGCCATGGTTGGCTTTTTCCCCAATACAGCTGATTTTTAGGTCAAGTGTCCAATTGACTGAGCAAAAATGTGGTTCAAGGCTTGAACCTTAACATGAGCAATCTTAAGGGTCCAAAATGGTGTATGAAAGTCACATGAAGCATTGGTGGTCCAAAAATCCTTGTGCAAACTCAAACCCTAATTTTGGGTAATCAGTGCAAGATGAGGTGTCTTGAGCTAACCAAACCTTAATCCCGTCTTGAGTCCAAGAAGTCTTGTGAGGAAAATCTTGATAAATGAGAGGGAAAATTTTGGGGTACAACAGCTGCCCTTGTTCAATCTTCTTGAACCTGAAGAGTTAGATTGGCGAGTGTTTTCATTCGTAACTCGAAGGTAAAAGATGATTGAACACTAGAGTGCCCGTAAATTCGCACCCGTCAAAGTGTAGTTGAGGGAATGTGCTTAAAGATGCCATTTGGAGAAGTCATAAAATCTTGTTGGAGATGGGCTTAAAGATGCCATCTGTGATCGGTGGATCTGGAACTGACTGTTTAACGCTGGTTCGCGAAATGTCGCGGAAGCAAGAGTCGCCACCGTCTTTTATTTTCTCCAAATGGAAAGGACAAAAGCACAGAAAAATTCCTTAAAGAGATTGCTCTCGGTTCGGGAGGTAGGTTATAGAAAGGGAAGGTGTTAGCACCCTTTCTATCCATGGTTATCCATGGGCTCTTAGATACTTGCTCAATGTGTTTTCAAAATTATTTGTTTGCTTTTCAATGTGGGTTTAAAAAAAGTTTCTTTGAAAAAATTCAGATCGACTCATACGTCAGAGTGTTTGAAAAATTTGCTTTGAAAGCTTTTGAAAAGTGTCGGTGTGAAAAGATTTTGGTTTGTTTGAAATTAGAGCAAGTATCCTTGAGAACCTACCTACCCTAAGGAATTCGTCTGTGTAAATGTCCTTTAAAGTAGTGCCATCCCACCATTGAGAGGTAGGTAGCACCACCGTTGGAGGTGTTCGGGTCAATTCGATATTCGGGACGTGGTGATCACCAGAGCAATGGGAAGACACCTTAGAAGCTACCCTCATGCCAGGTTCCCGGATCATGAGGACTTACTAAGACGTCCTCTACTCGACGACCACCTTTCGAAAGGCAACAGTGAGGCGTACCCTAGGGGTGGTGTGTGCGATTCGTGTGTCATGTTTCATTTATTTGTCTTGTCATGTTTGTCGTGTTCTACGCTTGATTTTAATTAGACATTCATTCTTTCATGCTTGATTAACAGTTAAATATTTTACGAGGAAATAAATCTAAACTATTACAAATGGCGCGGGTCCACATCGCCAAAATTAAACCGGACCCGATTTAGCGGAAAAATAAATAATGCGAAGAAAATAAAGTGCGAAAAGTAAATTACAACGCTTTGGGATATTTACAACATTATAATAAGCGACAATAAAATAAATGCGTAAATTGAATAATTGAAACGAAACTAGGGCGTTGGACCCCTTTGCAAATAATTAGAAGTTAATGAGAATTAAAAATTAAATGATTAAATTGTTTTTTGGTATTTTGTATTTTTTAAATTTAATGAGAAAAAAGGGAATTAATTGAAATTAGATTAGACGGCAAACCCTAAATCTAGTATTTTTTATTTATTGAGAAAGAATTAAAATAAGATCTAAATTAACCTAATTCATTTATGTACAATTTAAATAAGAAAATAAATAAATAAATAAGTATAATTATTATTCTAAAAAAGGAAAAAATATTAAAAGGGATAAAAAATAGCAATTAACCTAATTCTACATGTTTGGATTTTTATAAAAAGAATTGGAATTAAAACCTAATTAAACTAAGTAATCTACATTTTAATTTATTTATGAAAATAATTAGTATATAAATATTTATGTTTTTGTATATTTTCTGATTTTTTAGTGTTTTTATATTTTATAGAAGAAAAGTAAATTAATTAATTAAAGCAATTATAATAATTAAAATAAAAAATAATAAAAGAAAGCAAACCAGAGTGGGGGTGCTGCCCCAAATTTTGGAGGTTCAAATCTGAAAAAAGCCTGGCCCAATAAGAGCTGATTCATTGACTTTTCTGATCATGTACCAATGCGTTGACTGGCTTTATGGTGGACTTTCAATATTAGCCCTTGATCTGGGACCCTCAGGCAGGTGTATGCTTAGATGAGAAGGCGTATGGTACGTGCATAGTCCTGAAGCTGCATGGGATTTACAATAGAAAAATAATATGGAATTTATGCAAGACCTGGGACTTGAACCCAGGTCTTTGAAGTTACAAGCATAGCACGTTACCATTTGAGCCAAGCGCGTTAAGTTAACATGGAATAAATAATAAACATTATAAAAATAACGCGTTAATGTTTATGAGAATTCGCGCGAAATTCAAACTGCCCAATGGTTGATGGACACGCCATCTTCTTCCTCCCCACCCCTGTAACACAGAACGCTATGGGAACGGTTTTGAAACGTGGTTTTAGAGGGTCTTCACGAAAATAGCGATTAGACCCTCGACGCTCATAAATTGAGCGCGAGGGTTGGAAGCTGTTCGTCTGGTCGTGCTTAATGCAATGGCGAAGGTCTGGAACCTCAATTTTTCCTCATCTCAAAAACCCCAAATTAGTGAACCTGCAAACCCTAGTGTGTGACAATGGTGAATTCGCATAAGCGGCTCAAAAACACAATTAAACGTGCCAGTTAGTTTAGAAACATCAATATAAACACAAATCAACAAAGAAAAATGCATAAAGATGATGGAATCATGTTATGTGATTTCAAAATTTCCAAGATACGGTTGGACTCGTGTGTACCAATTCAGGGTCTTTTTGTTGTTGTTATTGATTGAGAAAGGTTCAGAATTGTCCAAGGAAGCGATTGAGACACGAATGAAGCTTTGAATCAGTCTCTAGGGTGGATTTCAGAATTGGCTTTTTTTGAGAATTTTTGCAAATTGCAAGAGTGTGTTATACGCAGCTTTTTCAGTCTTGTGCATTAGGGTTGTGATGTAGTACTTGTATGGAATGGTTTTAGGTCAAAAGATTGAACAAAATCTCAAGCATTCATGGATTTCAATATTTGATTCTTTGAAAATCTTTTTTCAATCTTTTTCATGTTGTTTTTGTTCAATCATGATCCAATCTTATCACAACTTACCCTAATCATTTAAGCACGAAATATTGAGTTTATAATGTGCATAAAAAGATTTTTAGGTTAAGGTTTATATTTTTCATGAATTAAAATCATTTAAATGAATATAAATTAATATTAATTCAAATAAATAATTAAAAAATATGAGAATACTTCCCTTTGGGCCTAGTGGTCGTGCATAGGCTTGGCATGAAGAAATTTGGAAGAAAAATGGGCCCATTTGCATTTTTAGGCCTTTTGCATCAAAGTTGACTTTCAAAAATTTCCAAAAATTTCCCAACTTCCACAAGGCATAACTTGGTCAATTTTTAAGCTTTTCACATGTTCTTGGACATTTTGGAAAGGTCTTTGAGTCCTTTAACCAATGCCTTTGGTCCCATGTCATTTTGATTTACCAATCTTAAGTTATGGCCTTTGACTTGAAGTCACTTTTTGTTGACTTTTGAAAATGACCTATAATGTTGAAATTGATAACTTTTTGTGAGAGCATTTCTTGGACTTGGAACATGAAGATGAATTGTAGGAAATGTCTTTCTCTTCAAAATGAGCTTTGGATGGGAATTTTCTGATAATCCATGTGAAAGTTATGCCCTGGTCAATTTCAGTTGACTTTTTCAGCTGTCCAAATATAGCAACTTTTGCATCTTTGATGATTTCTGAGCCAAATTTTGAGAATCATGATCAAGCATTGATCAAATGATGTTTGTGGCTTCAAAGATGATATGTTGACCAAAAATTTGAACTTTTGACTGTCAAATGACCATTTTGCCCCTACAGTTGACTGTAGTGCAATCTAGGGTTTTGACTGTGCAATTTTGAGCTGAATGCCTTGAAACTTGATATGAGGACATTTGACCATCTTTGTAAGCATGTGAGACTTGATTGGACCTTTGAAAAGTTCATTTGCTTGACCAGAACTCAAACCCTAGTTTTGATTGTCTAGGAGACAGTTGAGCTGCACAACCCTTGGGGAATTTTGTGACCTTGACTTTGACAATTCTTGATGAATATGGGAGGGCAAATTTTGGGGTACAACAGTTGCCCCTGTTCAATCTTCTTAGACCTGAGGATACAGATTGGCTGACGTGCCTTTCGTAATCCGAGGGTAGAAGATGATTGAACACTAGAGTGCCCAGAAATTTGCGCTCACATAGTGACGGTGATGGGGGAATGGGCTTATAGATGCCATTTAGAGATTGCTTGGATAGGATGATGGGCTTATAGATGCCATCTGGATGTTGATCGCATAGGAGATTCCTTAGCGAGAACCTGCATACCTGCAAAACAGAAAAAATGAGTACCTGACACGCTGCAGGAGCTGATTTTAGATGCTTGGTATAGATGTGTCCTGACTGGTTGCAGGAGCTGAGTCTGGAGCTTCAAACGCTGATGAATGAACCAGGGATGGTTACTGCCTTAGCATGAAGGGTAAGAGAATCCTGAATGATCTCAACAACGCTCGTTGAGAAAATCTTGGCGGGAATTACCATCTTCGTAGTGTCGGGAAGAGAACCAAAGGACATTACAATCTCAAAGGGAGTCACCTCGCTCACCGTTGGAGAGGGAACTATAGGAAACTATAATCTGAAAGGAAATATCACCTCACTCGCCGTTGGAGAGGGAAACATCTTGAAAGGGAATTACCACCTCACTCGCCGTTGGAGAGGGGACCAAAGGAGAATATCACCTCACGCTCATGCCGGAGAGGGAAACATCTGAAGAAGGAATTACCACCTCACACGCCGTCGGAGAGGGGACCATAAAAGAATATCACCTCACGCTCATCGTCGGAGAGGAAAACATCTTGAAAAAGGAATTACCACCTCACGCTCACCGTCGGAGAGGGGACCATAAAAGAATATCACCTCACGCTCATCGTCGGAGAGGAAAACATCTTGAAAAAGGAATTACCACCTCACGCTCACCGTCGGAGAGGGGACCATAAAAGAATATCACCTCACGCTCATCGTCGGAGAGGAGAACATCTTAAGAAGGAATTACCGCCTCACACGCCGTTGGAGAGGGGACCATAACTTCTACTGAGTCTTTATCAGAAAAATCTGTTTGGAGTCGATTTAACTGGACTAGAGACATCCTTGAAATATGTTTGAGAAATTCAACTGCGCCTTTCCTGAAATGTAAAGGTCAGTTATATGCAATGCATGATATGGATCAAGCAAACATAGATATGATTTATATGATATGATGCAGTACGTTATGCATGCTATGATGATGTATGTGATGATTCGTGTATGTTTTCGTCTAGGAAAATAAATCCTTGACGGGTGCCGGGAAGCCATATCCTGGGCTGATGTTGAGGAAGAGATTGTGCTTCCGCTGTGGATGATTGTTGCAAGAATACCGATAGGAGAAGATAACTCCGTTGAGGAATAAACTTGGCAAATGAAATAATTCTGCGGGAGAAAAGATACTCTAGCGATCATGCTGGGGAGTGTTACTCTGTGGGGATAGCGATGCTTTGCTGAATTGATGAAGATAATTCCGCTGGGGATACCGTTGATGGGTTATGTTGGGAGATATCCTTGTTGTGCTGGAAGTGTTGATAGACTTCGCTGGGGTAGGAAGAATTTGTCGAGAACGCCCTTTCCGTGGCTTTTGGCTGAGGATAACCCAGTTATATCCTGTTACGGAAATAACTCTTTAAATCAAGCCGGGACGACGCGTTCGTGCTCTGCAAGGGGTAAGCTTCCAGAATCTACTGGGGATAAGCTTACTGCTTGGGGGAGATATGAATTCCAACTTTCCTGGGGAAACTGGATTGGACTCTCCTGGGGGAGGTTTGAATTGCAGGGAAGTGATTCCTTTGAATGTTGAGATACCGCCGGGGAACAATCTTTAGACCAAGACTGCCGGGGATACTTGTTAAGAATATATGCTGCTGCTGGGGAGGTATTGAGATCTACAGGAGGATACTCAGTTTCCTTGATATTTGATGATTTGCTTGGAGAGACATGTATTGATTTGTTGAACCACTCTCTGGGGAATTAAGATACACTTGGCCGCGTTCTTTAGCTGAACCTACCTTAGTACCTTGGGGGATAGAACAATTAGCTGCTCGGACAACTCTTTATTGCCCCTGTTTCCAGTGTCACCTGCAATGAATTCCTTTGTTTCATATGCAAATATTTATGAGTTAGCAAATTATTGTCAATGCATACATCACAAATTGAACCTTGGACGTTCTTCGCAAAACAAAACAGAGAAAGGAAAAATACTTGGCACGTTTAACTGGAAATAGATTTTTATTGATTTGTGAATGGCCTGAAAACAGGCGTTTTGTGTACAAGAGGCTGACGTCCTAGTAAGAGGTACGTCGCCGATCAAAAGAGTTTATACAAGTTTTGTACAAAAGAAAAGTAAAACAGCTGTGTAAAAGATGAATGATCCACTGGGTTTCAGCTCTGCTATTGCCTTTATAACTCCGAGCGTCTCATCACTTGATGACCTTAGTTGAAGGTGAAGCTGACTGATCGATGCCGTCTGATGCAGATACCGGATTCTGGATGCAAAGTGATCAATGAGACATAGTTTTACGCTCTATCCCTAATTTTTGCCTGGACCGCCCTTTCGGGTTTTCAGTCCACCGGGATACCCATTTTTGCCCAAGCCGCCCTTTCAGGTTTTCGACTTGCCGGGTGTACAGATTTTTCATTTTCATCCCTACATTTTGCCCGAACCCTTTTGGTTCGACGGGAAGCCCTAATTTTTGCCTAGGCATGTCAGCCTAGCGGGTCTTTTTCATGCGTAGTATTTTTTAACTATGTCTGCATTGGCGGGGTGAGGAAGGTCGTCACCGTCCATGTTAGTTAAGATCATTGCTCCTCCTGAGAACACATGCTTAACCACAAATGGCCCTTCGTACGTAGGGGTCCATTTGCCCCTTGGATCACTCTGAGGAAGGATGATTCTCTTGATAACCAGATCCCCAACTTGATATTCTTGTGGTCTGACCTTTTTGTTAAATGCCCTGATCATCCGTTTCTGATACGTCTGACCATGACAGATAGCAGCAAGTCTCTTTTCGTCAATGAGATTGAGTTGGTCAAGTCGTGTCTGGATCCAATCATCTTCGTTCAGATTTGCATCCTTCATTATCCGGAGAGAGGGAATTTGCACTTCGATCGGCAAGACTGCCTCCATACCATAAACCAGAGAGAAGGGAGTTGCCCCGGTTGACGTCCTAGCTGAGGTACGGTACCCATGCAAAGCGAACGGTAACATCTCGTGCCAATCTTTGTACGTTACTGTCATCTTTTGCACGATCTTCTTGATGTTCTTATTTGCTGCTTCTACAGCCCCATTCATCTTCGGTCTGTAAGGAGAAGAATTGTGGTGATGTATCTTGAACTGTTCGCAGAGCTCAGCAATCATCTTATTGTTTAGATTGGTACCGTTGTCTGTAATAATCCGTTCAGGGACGCCGTATCGACAAATCAGATTGTGCCGAATAAACCGTGCCACAACAGTCTTGGTTACTGTAGCATAGGATGCTGCCTCAACCCACTTTGTAAAATAATCAATCGCTACTAGGATGAAGCGATGTCCATTGGATGCCGTAGGTCTTATCTCCCCGATCATGTCTATGCCCCACATTGCAAACGGCCAAGGCGCAGTCAGAACATTCAGGGGAACCGGAGGAACATGCACCTTATCTGCATAGATCTGGCACTTGTGGCATGTCCTAGAATGTTGGTAGCAATCAGCTTCCATGGTGGACCAGTAATATCCTGCCCGTAGGATCTTTTTAGCCATAGTATGTCCACTGGAATGTGTGCCGAAGGTCCCGTCATGTAGTTCTTCCATGATTCTTTCTGCTTCAATCTTGTCCACACAACGCAGTAAGGTTGAATCATGATTCCTCTTGTACAAGATGCCGTTGCTTAGGAAGAACTTGGCTGCAAACCGTCTCAGGAATTTCTTATCATTGATAGAGGCACCTTCAGGGTATTCCTGAGTTTCCAGATATCTCTTCACTTCATGGTACCAAGGCTTCTCAGTCACCAATTCAGTTTCGAGATCACAACAGTATGCCGGTTCGTCTAGTTTCCAAATGGTAATCTGGGGAGCTTCATTATCCCATTTAACCTTGAACATTGAAGACATTGTAGCTAACGCGTCCGCTAACTGATTCTCTTCTCTTGGAAAGTGCTCAAAGGTTATCTCTGTAAAGTGAGGAATCATGGTCAACACACATTCTCTGTAAGGAATCAAGTTTGGATGTTTCGTATCCCACTCTCCATTGATCTGATTGATCACTAGAGCGGAATCTCCGAAGACACTGAGGAACTTGATCCTTAAGTCGATCGCAGCTTGAAGACCCATGATACACGCCTCATACTCCGCCATGTTGTTGGTACAGTTGAAACATAGCCGGGCAGTGAGTGGAGTATGAGTACCTTGTGGAGATATGATGATGGCGCCGACACCATTTCCCAAAGCGTTGGAAGCTCCGTCAAAGTGCATAGACCATCGGGATCCTGGTTCAGGTCCTTCATCCGGTCCAGGCACTTCACAATCAGTCACAATCATGATGCTTTCATCCGGAAACTCGAAGTTCATTGATTGGTAGTCATCTACAGCTTGATGAGCTAAGTGGTCTGCCAATACACTCCCCTTGATGGCTTTCTGGGTTGTGTACTGAATGTCGTATTCCGTCAAGATCATCTGCCATCTTGCAATTCTCCCAGACAGAGCAGGCTTTTCAAATATGTACTTTATAGGATCCATTTTTGAGATCAATAAAGTAGTGTGAGTCAGCATATACTGTCTCAGCCGGCGAGCAGCCCATACCAAAGCGCAGCAAGTTTTCTCAAGCAGTGAGTATCGGGTCTCACAGTCGGTAAACTTTTCGCTAAGGTAATAAATGGCATGCTCTTTTCGGCCAGACTCGTCATGCTGCCCCAGCACACACCCCATTGAGTTGTCTAGCACTGTCAGATATAGGATCAGAGGTCTCCCTTCAACCGGCGGCATAAGGATGGGTGGTTCTTGGAGATACTCTTTAATTTTGTCGAAGGCGGCCTGACATTCATCGTTCCAACGTACTACCTGATCTTTCTTCAGCAGCTTGAAGATTGGCTCACAGGTAGCAGTCAAATGAGATATGAATCGAGCGATGTAGTTCAGGCGCCCTAAAAAGCCTCTGACTTCCTTCTCTGTCTTAGGAACTGGCATCTCTTGAATAGCCTTGACCTTAGCAGGGTCCACTTGAATACCTTTATCACTGACCACGAAGCCTAGCAACTTCCCAGATCTTACCCCGAAGGTGCACTTGTTCGGGTTCAATCTCAGCTTGTACAGTTTCAAACGGTCAAACAACTTCTGTAGATGATCTAGATGCTCTTCCTCAGTCTGGGACCTAGCGATCATGTCGTCCACATACACTTCGATCTCATGATGGATCATATCATGAAATAAGGCAACCATGGCACGCTGATGGGTTGCCCCAGCATTCTTTAACCCGAACGGCATGACCTTGTAACAGAAGGTGCCCCACTGAGTAACAAATGTAGTCTTCTCCATGTCTTCAGGTGCCATCTTGATCTGATTGTAGCCTGAAAAGCCATCCATGAAAGAGAATACTTTGTGCTGAGCTGTATTATCCACAAGGACATCAATGTGAGGTAAGGGGAAGTCATCTTTGGGGCTGGCCCTGTTCAGATCCCTGTAATCGACACACATTCTGACCTTACCGTCCTTCTTTGGTACCGGCACCACATTAGCAACCCACTGAGGGTAAGAAGTCACTGCAAGAAAACCGGCGTCAAACTGTTTTATGACCTCGGCTTTAATCTTCTCGGACATTTCTGGACGCATCCGACGGACCTTTTGTTTAACTGGAGGGCAGTCTTCCCTAGTTGGCAAATGATGGACAACAATATCGGTATCCAACCCTGGCATGTCTTCGTAGGACCAGGCAAAGATCTCCATATAGTCATGCAGCATCTTGGTTAACCGTTGCTTCACGCTGAGCTCTAGGTTAGCACCAATCTTTACCTCTTTTCTGTCTGCCTCAGTACCCAGGTTTATAGTTTCCACTGGCTCTTCATGGGGTTGAATTGCCCTCTCTTCCTGAAGCAACAGTCTTGCAAGCTCGCCAGGCACTTCGCAATCATCTTCACCTTCGTCTTCGGCTAAGTTGATCGGATTTTCGAAGTCATAATTGGCATTAGCAGAGCTGTTATCAGTGAGATCCAGAGTGGATTGGAACCTGTATGAGTGAGTGTGTGTGTAAATACAGCTGTTTTGATAATTATGTAAAGGAAAGGAAAGATAGAAAAGGAACACAATATTTGCAATGCGAAAATAGTCCAAGATTTTCATTCATGATGTATAAAATGACAGTTCATATGCCCTCACAAATAGAACCACGGTGCCTCGGGTAAGACACCGGGCCGTAGAGTTTATCATTGTCTATTACAAAATAACAAAACATGGGAATTCATTACTGTGTCACAAAGGTAACAGGGGTGTGATCCTTTGCGCTCCAATTGTTCAATCCTTCTTCGGCCGTCGGATAAATCCAGCTGTTGAATTTGGCTTCGTCCACTTCAAAGTCTTCCCCGACAGCATTCGCTTCTGAACCTTTAATAAACACCGGAGGCCTTCCGATCTTCTCTTTCCTCATAGCTCTCTGCCCTTCTGAGGTGAAACCCAGCCCAAGTTTATCAGTCTTCTGGGTGAAGTCTGGCAGTCTGCCCCAGTTGGCATCTTCACCCTTTTGCACTACAGCCCTGGCATCCTTTAGGGAAGCCATCTTCAGAGGACCACCTGCTTCTGCTGTTTCTGCTGCGATTGGAAACACCTCCTCGAAATGCTGAAAGGGGGTCTCAATGAACTCCCCATCCATCTCAATGTATCTGAATGAGTTTAGGTGGCTCACCATGTATTCTTCCTCACCTTGCACGGTGACGATCTTCCCTCTGACGGGGTACTTCAGTTTTTGATGCAAGGTAGAGGTCACTGCCCCAGCCTTGTGTATCCAGGGCCGACCCAGCAGACAAGAGTAAGATGGACGGATATCCATCACATAAAAAGTGGAATCGAACACCTGAGAACCCACACGAATTGGAATGTCCACCTCCCCATGGACCATCCTCTTTGAACCATCAAAGGCCCTGACAATGATGTTGCTGGGCTTCAAATCCAGGCCTTCACAATCTAGACGATCCAGAGCTTTCTTGGGTAGCACATTCAAAGATGACCCCGTATCAACCAACACATGTGCCAAGGTGGTGCCCCTGCATTCGATTGAGACATGCAGAGCATCATTATGATCTTTCCCCTTCATGGTCAAGTCAGCATCTGAAAAACCCAAGCCATTGTCCGCCGTTAGACTTGCCACGCAATCAGTGAATTGGACTGCAGAAGTTTCATGTGGCACATGAGCTTTCTTAAGGAATGAGATGAGGGCCTTTGCATGGGCCTCAGAGCACAGCAGTAAAGAGAGCATGGAGATTTTGGAGGGCGTATGCCCCAGCTGTTCCACAACATTAAAGTCACTCTTCTTTATAATCTTTAGAATTTCCTCCATCTCTTGTGGGGAGGCCTCAGCAGCTATGGGTATGGGTGCCTCCATCTGGGCAGGCTCCGTTTCAATTCCCTTGCCCCGAGCATTGGATGACTCGGCAGCAGGAGAAACAATAGGATCAGCAGCAGGAATAACAACTTGATCAGCAACGGGAGTAGGTGTACTTGCAGGAATTATCAGGAGTGGTCTTCTAGCAGCAGGTGGCGCAATGTCAGGCGAGAAGAGCCTGCCACTGCGGGTAACTTTGGCCGGGCCAGTGATGTCACAGATGCTGGCGCCAGCGTTGAGCTCTTGTTTCACTCCATTTATATATACATCTGCCCCATAGTGCCAAGGGACAGCTTTGTTGGATACATAGGGCAGGGGCCCAGGAACAGTGATAGTAACAGGTGCAACGGTCAGAATTTGGATGGGCTTCTTCTGGAGAGCCGGGATCGGATTGTTGAAGATAGTCACCACAGAGACTTCTTCCATTGGAACCATACGAACAGCAGACTTCTTGAATAAAATCTCCTTGCTATCCATTAAGCTTTGGATGCCTAACTTGAGCAAGGGACAACCGGATGGGGACACAATACAGTACAGGCAACCTTCACTACAACCCGGAAATAAACCGGCCTGCAGTAGATTCTTCTTAATGATCTTTAAAGGAGTGGCTAGATCATCCACGGAAACAGCATACACATCTTCATCAATAGCATTTACCCCGTGCTGAGGCATAGGGGCATTAACTACATTCGGTTTTGCGGGCGCTTCGAATTGTATCTCTTTAGCATCGATAAGGTCTTGCACCTTATTCTTTAACGCCCAACAGTCATCAGTGGCATGCCCCGGGCTGTCTGAATGGTAAGCACAACGGGCATTCGGGTTGTACTTGGGAGAGGTAGTGTTAGGGAACTTTGGCGCCTCCTTGACAGTCACCAAATTGGTGGTTAGTAACTGTGGCAGGATTTGCGACAGGGTCATGCTTAACCGAGTGAACTCTCTCCGGGGTCTATCAGCCCTTTGAGGATTGTTTGACCGGGGAGCGGCAGCAGGCGTAGCAATCATGACCGCACTGACAGATTGGCGGCGATCAGGTCTTTCTGATTTCCTGGAGCCATACACGGCACTAGACTCCTTTTTGAATGGTTTCTTGTCTGACCCAGATGATGATGCAACCTTTGCAATCTTCCCAGACTTCAACCCAGCTTCAATTCTCTCTCCAGTTAAGATCAAATCAGTGAAACCAGCAGAAGAATTCCCAATGAGATGATTAAAGAACGGCCCAGATAGGGTCCCCAAGAACATATCCACTAACTCTCGATCAGTCAAAGGTGGCTGCACCCTGCCAGCCAGATCTCTCCACTTCTGCGCGTACTCTTTAAAACCTTCGCTTACGCCCAATGACATACCCTGGAGTTGGGTACGCGTGGGGGCAAGGTCGGCATTATACTGATACTGCTTGTAGAAAGCAGTAGCCAGCTCCTCCCAGTTACGAACTTTGGTCCCATCCAGCTGATAGAACCATTCGAGATGAGTCCCTGAAAGACTCTCCTGGAAGAAGTGGATCCATAGATTCTTGTCCGCAGAGTACGGCTGAATCTTTCGCACATAGGACCTCAAATGCAGCTTGGGACAGGATGCCCCGTCATACTTGGAGAAAGTTGGAGCTTTGAACTTATGTGGAATGATCACACCAGTTGACAAACCCAGATCTCCGAAATCCAGCCCAGGTACCTGTTGAACTTCCATGGCCTTCAACCTGTCCTCCAGTTGTTTGTACTTGTTGTCTTCAGGAGGATATTGTTCCTCATCAAAATCTGTCTCGTTGTCGGAGACCACCGGACTAGGAACCCTTGCTTCTGCCTGAGAAGGACTTTTGCCAACAGAAGAAACAACCTCTTCTTGGTGCAGAGTATTACCCAACCTTCGGCCCGAGTTGAATAGAACAGTTCTTCTTTTCTTCTTCTTCTCCTTCTTCAGGAGCATAGTCTTCAGTTCCTCTTGGCCTTTAGCTAGACCCAGGATTAGCTCTTGAAACTGCGCATTCTGCGCCTGGAGAGCCTTGATTGAAGTCTCAGTTGATTCAGATCCGGAATTCATGATGCTGAAATAAACAGCGAAGAACTGTAAGCAACCTGAAAAAAGGGAAAAACCTGCTGTGCACATGATGTATGAAATGCGTATGAATTATGTTTTCAAAGACAATCGGGAATCAACTTTGTAAACAAAAAAGAACACACTTCATTAGATTCAACTTTGTAACTGAAATTATTCAACAAGTTGCCCTTAGGCGTTTACATGAAATGAAACAACTGGAAAGGAAATAAAAACTGTAAAGGCACATTCAGAACTCCTCATTGATCCCATGGTCTCCTCTTCTCAGTATGGAGGTAGGCATTCAGGGCTCTCTCACTCTCCAACTGCTTTGTCAGCTTCTGGATCTTTGATTCCTGCTCGTTGAACTTTTCCCGGTAAGAATCCCGTTCTTCTTGCAGTTGCGACCAAGATCTCTTCAATGTCTCATAATCAGTAGGTATCTGAGGAGGAAGAACAGTTGGAGGAACACCATCTTTATCAGGATACTCAAGGATGACTGGTCTGACAGCTTCATACGGCATACCTAACTTCTGAGCACGGATGCGGACCCATTTGTAGTAGGCTTCCATAGGTAGAGAAGTCTTTGGCCCTAGCTCTTGTGGGTCAGCTTTATGAACCTTCTCCCAAGCCTTGATGAACCTACGACGTAGCTCGTCACTATCCACCTGAAACTCGAAACTGATGTGAGGCACCAACATTTCATGGGGGCCTGCTCTTCTTGCTCTTCCAAACTGACGGAGTGCTAGACATGGATTGTACGAGATCCCTCCTTGAGTACCGATCAGAGGAACATTAGGATACTCCCCGCATCGATCAATAATAGCCATCTCATCCAAACCTCTGCAAGTCCAAATGATGTCTTTATCGGTGAGAGACATTAGCCTGTGAGCCCAACCTCTTCCTTCTTGGTTCTTCAGTACGGACTTAGGGAGGTGCGAAATAAACCACCTCACCAACAAAGGGATACAACACCATAGGGTTCCTCGTCGTCGGGTAGTACGGGCGTGGAGTTGTTGCAAGATGTCACCCAAGAGAGTGGGCACAGGATTCTGAGACATAAAGATCCTAATGGAAGTGACATTGATGAAGTTGTCAGGATTAGGAAACAGGACTAACCCATAGATTAGGAGAGCCAAGATGTCTTCATATGCCCTAAAGTCCAAGTCATTCCAGAAGCTGTTAGCTTTACCAATCAGAAACTTGGCCAAGAAACCCTTAACTCCGCTTCTAGTTACCCAGTTGTCTGTTACCTCTTGATGGGTCAAAGGAAGAGCTGCAGCAATGTCCTCAAGCCTGAGGGTCTTTTCCCAACCAGTAAAGGGAGTCTGATCCAAGATAGGGATACCAAGCAGATTAGAGAACTCTTCCAGGGTAGGGACCAGCTGGAAGTCTTGAAAGGTGAAGCACTGGTACTGAGGGTCATAGAACTGGGTCAGAACACTCATCCACTGTTGATCCCGCTTTGCAGTGACTAAACTGAGAAGAGAACCATGCCTCTGAATGAAGGAAGTGGTATTTGGAATTCTGCTAACCAACTCATCAAGTAACTCAGGTGAACGAACAAAGTTGAACCGGATAGTATTCCTTCGCACAGGCATCATAATGTCCTACAAAACAGAGCAAAGATGAAACCCTCTTGTCTTTGAAATGGTCAGGATGCATGCAATGTTCATGATGCTATGATGTTATGATAAAGCACACCACATACAGATACAAAGGCAAACATGGTAAGGCATACAAGTCACACAAGGCAAGCCCCTAAAGTTTAGGCCAGCATGAGGTCTAGGTACTACCCTCTTTCAGTTTGTTGGTTCATACCTGTCCTAATCAAAAGTAACCGGGTTCTTAGAGGATCCCAATATCATTGACTACCCTCAATCGGTCATAACTCCAGCATCGCAATCTTTTCTTGCGGCCAGAACCATCACGAGAGTTTAGCCTCAATGGGCGTAGCATACTGCTACTGTTCTAAAGGCCAAGTTGTGTCAATTAAGGTTCTAAGGTTGTTGGTGCTTAATGACTCCTTAGAAGACCCATATTCTCCTCGTTGCGACACAAGGGATATCGGTACAGACTAAGGTGTCACACCAACGTAGCCACTGCTTCACCTGTGTCGGTCTACGCCGGACAGGTCCCTCACAGCTTATGCTACCTAAACAGGGTTCCCCAGATCCGGGTTAGGATCTATGTATCTCCGATGCAACCCACAATAATAAAGCAAGCAAAACAATACAAGTGAAAACACAGTTATGACCTAGCCCTAAGGTACACCTCACTTTATAGTATCTCCCCAGCAGAGTCGCCAGTTCTGTGATCGGTGGATCTGGAACTGACTGTTTAACGCTGGTTCGCGAAATGTCGCGGAAGCAAGAGTCGCCACCGTCTTTTATTTTCTCCAAATGGAAAGGACAAAAGCACAGAAAAATTCCTTAAAGAGATTGCTCTCGGTTCGGGAGGTAGGTTATAGAAAGGGAAGGTGTTAGCACCCTTTCTATCCATGGTTATCCATGGGCTCTTAGATACTTGCTCAATGTGTTTTCAAAATTATTTGTTTGCTTTTCAATGTGGGTTTAAAAAAAGTTTCTTTGAAAAAATTCAGATCGACTCATACGTCAGAGTGTTTGAAAAATTTGCTTTGAAAGCTTTTGAAAAGTGTCGGTGTGAAAAGATTTTGGTTTGTTTGAAATTAGAGCAAGTATCCTTGAGAACCTACCTACCCTAAGGAATTCGTCTGTGTAAATGTCCTTTAAAGTAGTGCCATCCCACCATTGAGAGGTAGGTAGCACCACCGTTGGAGGTGTTCGGGTCAATTCGATATTCGGGACGTGGTGATCACCAGAGCAATGGGAAGACACCTTAGAAGCTACCCTCATGCCAGGTTCCCGGATCATGAGGACTTACTAAGACGTCCTCTACTCGACGACCACCTTTCGAAAGGCAACAGTGAGGCGTACCCTAGGGGTGGTGTGTGCGATTCGTGTGTCATGTTTCATTTATTTGTCTTGTCATGTTTGTCGTGTTCTACGCTTGATTTTAATTAGACATTCATTCTTTCATGCTTGATTAACAGTTAAATATTTTACGAGGAAATAAATCTAAACTATTACAAATGGCGCGGGTCCACATCGCCAAAATTAAACCGGACCCGATTTAGCGGAAAAATAAATAATGCGAAGAAAATAAAGTGCGAAAAGTAAATTACAACGCTTTGGGATATTTACAACATTATAATAAGCGACAATAAAATAAATGCGTAAATTGAATAATTGAAACGAAACTAGGGCGTTGGACCCCTTTGCAAATAATTAGAAGTTAATGAGAATTAAAAATTAAATGATTAAATTGTTTTTTGGTATTTTGTATTTTTTAAATTTAATGAGAAAAAAGGGAATTAATTGAAATTAGATTAGACGGCAAACCCTAAATCTAGTATTTTTTATTTATTGAGAAAGAATTAAAATAAGATCTAAATTAACCTAATTCATTTATGTACAATTTAAATAAGAAAATAAATAAATAAATAAGTATAATTATTATTCTAAAAAAGGAAAAAATATTAAAAGGGATAAAAAATAGCAATTAACCTAATTCTACATGTTTGGATTTTTATAAAAAAGAATTGGAATTAAAACCTAATTAAACTAAGTAATCTACATTTTAATTTATTTATGAAAATAATTAGTATATAAATATTTATGTTTTTGTATATTTTCTGATTTTTTAGTGTTTTTATATTTTATAGAAGAAAAGTAAATTAATTAATTAAAGCAATTATAATAATTAAAATAAAAAATAATAAAAGAAAGCAAACCAGAGTGAGGGTGCTGCCCCAAATTTTGGAGGTTCAAATCTGAAAAAAAGCCTGGCCCAATAAGAGCTGATTCATTGACTTTTCTGATCATGTACCAATGCGTTGACTGGCTTTATGGTGGACTTTCAATATTAGCCCTTGATCTGGGACCCTCAGGCAGGTGTATGCTTAGATGAGAAGGCGTATGGTACGTGCATAGTCCTGAAGCTGCATGGGATTTACAATAGAAAAATAATATGGAATTTATGCAAGACCTGGGACTTGAACCCAGGTCTTTGAAGTTACAAGCATAGCACGTTACCATTTGAGCCAAGCGCGTTAAGTTAACATGGAATAAATAATAAACATTATAAAAATAACGCGTTAATGTTTATGAGAATTCGCGCGAAATTCAAACTGCCCAATGGTTGATGGACACGCCATCTTCTTCCTCCCCACCCCTGTAACACAGAACGCTATGGGAACGGTTTTGAAACGTGGTTTTAGAGGGTCTTCACGAAAATAGCGATTAGACCCTCGACGCTCATAAATTGAGCGCGAGGGTTGGAAGCTGTTCGTCTGGTCGTGCTTAATGCAATGGCGAAGGTCTGGAACCTCAATTTTTCCTCATCTCAAAAACCCCAAATTAGTGAACCTGCAAACCCTAGTGTGTGACAATGGTGAATTCGCATAAGCGGCTCAAAAACACAATTAAACGTGCCAGTTAGTTTAGAAACATCAATATAAACACAAATCAACAAAGAAAAATGCATAAAGATGATGGAATCATGTTATGTGATTTCAAAATTTCCAAGATACGGTTGGACTCGTGTGTACCAATTCAGGGTCTTTTTGTTGTTGTTATTGATTGAGAAAGGTTCAGAATTGTCCAAGGAAGCGATTGAGACACGAATGAAGCTTTGAATCAGTCTCTAGGGTGGATTTCAGAATTGGCTTTTTTGAGAATTTTTGCAAATTGCAAGAGTGTGTTATACGCAGCTTTTTCAGTCTTGTGCATTAGGGTTGTGATGTAGTACTTGTATGGAATGGTTTTAGGTCAAAAGATTGAACAAAATCTCAAGCATTCATGGATTTCAATATTTGATTCTTTGAAAATCTTTTTTCAATCTTTTTCATGTTGTTTTTGTTCAATCATGATCCAATCTTATCACAACTTACCCTAATCATTTAAGCACGAAATATTGAGTTTATAATGTGCATAAAAAGATTTTTAGGTTAAGGTTTATATTTTTCATGAATTAAAATCATTTAAATGAATATAAATTAATATTAATTCAAATAAATAATTAAAAAATATGAGAATACTTCCCTTTGGGCCTAGTGGTCGTGCATAGGCTTGGCATGAAGAAATTTGGAAGAAAAATGGGCCCATTTGCATTTTTAGGCCTTTTGCATCAAAGTTGACTTTCAAAAATTTCCAAAAATTTCCCAACTTCCACAAGGCATAACTTGGTCAATTTTTAAGCTTTTCACATGTTCTTGGACATTTTGGAAAGGTCTTTGAGTCCTTTAACCAATGCCTTTGGTCCCATGTCATTTTGATTTACCAATCTTAAGTTATGGCCTTTGACTTGAAGTCACTTTTTGTTGACTTTTGAAAATGACCTATAATGTTGAAATTGATAACTTTTTGTGAGAGCATTTCTTGGACTTGGAACATGAAGATGAATTGTAGGAAATGTCTTTCTCTTCAAAATGAGCTTTGGATGGGAATTTTCTGATAATCCATGTGAAAGTTATGCCCTGGTCAATTTCAGTTGACTTTTTCAGCTGTCCAAATATAGCAACTTTTGCATCTTTGATGATTTCTGAGCCAAATTTTGAGAATCATGATCAAGCATTGATCAAATGATGTTTGTGGCTTCAAAGATGATATGTTGACCAAAAATTTGAACTTTTGACTGTCAAATGACCATTTTGCCCCTACAGTTGACTGTAGTGCAATCTAGGGTTTTGACTGTGCAATTTTGAGCTGAATGCCTTGAAACTTGATATGAGGACATTTGACCATCTTTGTAAGCATGTGAGACTTGATTGGACCTTTGAAAAGTTCATTTGCTTGACCAGAACTCAAACCCTAGTTTTGATTGTCTAGGAGACAGTTGAGCTGCACAACCCTTGGGGAATTTTGTGACCTTGACTTTGACAATTCTTGATGAATATGGGAGGGCAAATTTTGGGGTACAACACCATCCAAGAGTGTTTGTTGAATTGCAAGTTATAAGTCAAAACAATGAGTATCAGAATGGTGTCCGTATCTGGAACGTATCTGAGTTGTATCTGAAAGGTGAATCTTGAATAAGTAACAGAAAGGCTACAGTTTCTGGAGTGTATCTGGACTAGAATCTGAATAAGTGACAGAATAACTTCCATGTCTGAAGTGTATCTGGACTGTATCTTGAATAAGTGACAAAATGACTTATGTGTCTGGAGTGTATCTGGACTGTATCTAAATAAGTGAAATCTGAATAAGCGATAGAATAGCATCCGTGTCTGGAGCATATCCGAGCTGTATCTAGAATTTGAGATCTGAATGAGTATCAGAATGGCATCCTTGTCTGGAGTGTATTTGTACCGTATCTAGAATTTGAAAACTGAATAAGCGACAAAGTGGAATCTGTGTCTGGAGCGTATCTGGACTGGAATCTAAATAAGTGACAGAATGACTTCCGTGTCTGGAGTGTATCTGAACTTGAATCTGAAAGATGAATCTGAACGAGTAACAAAATGGCATCCGTGTCTGGAGCGTATTTGTACTGTATCTGAAAGCAGAATCTGAATGAGTAACAGAATTACTTCCGCATCTGGAGTGTATTTGTATTGTAGCTTGAAGTCGATGTCTGAATGAATAACAGAATGACTTCCTTGTCTAGAGTGTATCTGTACTGTATCTGAAATCTTTGATCATTGTTAATGATATCTGTTAATCTTATCCTGAAAAGGGTAAAATGTTAGCTAAAACACAAAGTTATGTTGCATGAAATGTATGATGAAATAAATGTGCTTTATCAATGTTTATGATATATGAATGTAATGTATGCGTATGTAAGCTGACTTGATGTATTGCTGAGGAAAATAAATCCTTGACCGCTGATGGGGATTAAAAATCCTTGACTGCTGAGGATAAGAAATCCTTGGAGACTTCACTGGGGATATAGGGATTCTTCATGTCTTGAAGTTGGAGTATTGACAAAAATTCCGTTGTGAGAGCAATGCCAAATACTGCTTGAGTAATCTGCTTGGGGAATCCATAGAACTTTGATGACTGCTGCTGGGAATTAAGAATGAGAATCTTCATTCTGTTGGGGAGCAATGAAAACTCTGTGGGGGAAGAAATCTATCCTGCTGGGGAGTGGTGAAGACTCTGGGAAAAAGCTTATTGCCGTTTGGAAAAAGTTCAGGAGTTTGGGTTGTCTGACGATCTACTGGGGAGTTATCAGAAGTTGTTGTCTGGTTAGTTTTCAGGCTTTAAGATAACTTGCTGGGGAATTTGGAGCAACTGAATGGTTTTTGCTGGGGATTGGTAGTTGGATGTTTTGGCTCCGCTGGGGATTGAAAGTTGGTAGTTTCAGCTCCGCTAGGGATTGAAAGTTCAATGTTTTGGCTCCGCCGGGGATCTTAATGACGTACTGTAGGGATTGCTCATGGAATAGCTTAAAGACGTTTTCCTAATCTTTCAACCTGTCAGTAATTGTTCTTTTCCATTTCGTTTATTTGTAAACAGTAATTATGTTCAAATGCATATGTTCATTAATGTATCATTGGACGTATTTGCAAATAAAACAAAAGTGTAAAAAGAAAAGGACAAAATGTTTTCTGTACTTTAAAGGGGTATCTTTGTATTTACTTCGAATAATTATTTGTGTACAAAGGAGACAAACATCCTAGTAAGAGGATGGTGTCACAAAGATAAGAAAAATTTATACAAAGAAAGATAGCTATGTGTAAAAAATCCCATGGGGTTCCCATTCCGCTATAGCCTTCGTATCCCTGAATATCTCGTCCATTTGTTGCTTCGTCCGAAGATGATTGGATTGATCAGAAGCTCCAGGTTTGTCATTGAAGAGATTGTCCTTAAAGTGATCAGACGAGACATAGTCATACGCTTTAATTCCCTAACTTTTTCCTGAACCGCCCTTTCGGGTTTTCGATTCACCGGGAAACCCTTTTTTGCCCAAGTCGCCCTTTCGGGTTTTCAACTTGCCGGGTGTACAAATTTTTTATTTTATCCCTAATTTTTGCCCGAACCTTTTGGTTTGCTGGGATGCCCTTGTTTTGCCTAGGTGTGTCAACCTATAGGGTCTCTTATGCGTAGTATCTTTTGACTATGTCTGCGTTTGTAGAGTGTGGCAGGTCTTCACCGTCCATGGTGGTTAAGATCATTGCCCCAACAGAAAAGATATTCTTGATTACAAATGGTCCTTCATAGGTAGGAGTCCATTTTCCCCTGGGATCACTTTGTGGCAAGATGATGCGCTCGATAACTAGGTCTCCAACTTGATACACTTGGCGTCTGACTTTCTTGTTGAAAGCTTTGATCATCCGCTTTTGATACGTCTGACCATGGCAAACAAAAGTAAGTCTCTTTTCGTCAATTAAGTTTAGTTGATCAAGCCGGGTCTGGACCCAATCGTCTTCACTCAAACCTGCATCCTTCATGATTCTTAAAGATGGGATCTGAACCTCAATAGGTAAAACAGCCTCCATGCCATAAACCAAAGAATAGGGTGTTGCCCTAGTTGATGTGCGAGCCGTGGTACGGTACCCTTCGAGAGAAAACGGTAGCATCTCATGCCAGTCCTTGTAGGTGACTGTCATCTTTTGTATGATCTTTTTGATGTTTTTGTCCGCAGCTTCAACTGCACCATTCATCTTTGGCCGATAGGGGGATGAATTGTGATGTCGAATTTTGAACTGCTCGCATAAGGCGGTGATCATAGTATTGTTAAGGTTTGAACCGTTATCAGTGATGATCCTTTCTGGGATACCGTATCGACAAATTAGATTCTGCTTGATGAAGCGGGCAACAACATTCTTAGTAACAGATGCGAAGGAAGCTACTTCGACCCACTTTGTGAAATAATCAATGGCCACTAGAATGAAGCGGTTTCCATTGGAGGTTGTAGGCTTGATCTCTCCAATCATATCGATTCCCCACATAGCGAAGGGCCAAGGAGTTGTTAAGACATTTAGAGGAAATGGAGGAACGTGCACCTTGTCTTCATAGATTTGACATTTATGGCAGGTCCGAGAATGTTGATAGCAGTCTGCTTCCATGGTAGACCAATAATAGCCTGCCCGTAGAATTTTCTTCGCCATCGTATGCCCGCTAGAGTGAGTGTCAAAGGTACCTTCATGCAATTCAGCCATGATCTTTTCAGCTTCAATCTTGTCCACACAACGGAGCAGAATAGAATCATGATTGCGTTTGTACAGGATACCATTACATGGGAAGAACTTATCCGAGAATCTCCTTAAGTACTTTTTGTCATTGACTGAAGCTCCTTCTGGATATTCTTGAGCCTCAAGATACCTTTTGACTTCATGAAACCAAGGCTGGTCCACTACTTCTTCGGTATTAATCTCGTGACAGTGTGATGGTTCGTCCATCCGTTCAATGGTGATCTGGGGAGCTTCGTTATCCCAATTAAGTTTAAACATGGATGATATTGTAGCTAGAGCATCTGCTAGCTGAATTTCTTCTCGCGGGAAGTGCTCGAAGGTAATCTGCTCGAAATGTGGTAACAATTTTAAAACATGTTCTTTGTAAGGGATAAGGTTAGGATGTTTAGTGTCCCATTATCCTTTGATCTGACTGATGACCAAAGTTGAATCTCCAAACAAAATAAAAAATTTGATTCCCAAGTCTATGGCAGCCTTGAGTCCAAAGATGCATGCTTCGTACTCTGCCATGTTGTTCGTACAGTTGAAGCAATGTCTGGCAGTGAAAGGAGTATGGCATCCTTCCGGAGATATAAGTACAACACTGATACCGTTACAAAGCGCATTGGATGCCCCATCAAAGTACAAGGTCCATTGAGATCCTTGTTCAGGTCCGTCATATGGCCTGATTTCTTCAATGTTGTCCAATGTCATGATGTCTTCGTCAGGGAAGTCAAACTTCATGGATTGATAATCTTCTACAGCTTGATGGGCAAGATGATCAGCTAGCACACTACCCTTTATAGCTTTTTGTGTCGTGTACTGTATATCATATTTTGTTAATATCATCTGCCATCTAGCTATCCTTCCAAACAAAGCAGGCTTCTCAAAGATGTATTTTATCGGATACATCTTATATATCAGCAGAGTGGTATGAGTCAACATATATTGTCTTAGCCGGCGAGCAGCTCATACCAGAGCGCAGTAAGTTTTCTCGAGCAGTGAATATCTGGTTTCACAGTCAGTAAACTTTTTTCTCAGGTAATAAATGGCATGCTCTTTTCGGCCAGACTCATCATGCTGCCACAATATACACCCCATTGAGTTCTCTAAAATAGTCAGATACATGATTAGCGGTCTTCCTTCGACTGGCGACATCAAGACAAGAGGCTCTTGTAGATACTCCTTGATTTTGTCGAAAGCAATCTGACAATCATCATTCCATTTAACTACCTGATCTTTCTTCAACAGCTTGAAGATTGGCTCACAAGTAGGTGTTAGGTGAGAAATAAACCTAGCAATGTAGTTTAGGCGTCCCAAGAACCCTCTGACTTCCTTCTCAGTGCGAGGAGCAGGCATTTCTTGTATAGCTTTGACATTGGCAGGATCAACCTCGATGCCTTTGTTGCTGACAATGAAACCCAAGAGCTTACCGGACCGGACTCCGAATGTGCACTTGTTCGGGTTTAACCTTAGCTTGTACTCCTTCAACCTGACAAACATCTTTTGCAAGTGATCAAGGTGTTCTTCTTCAGTTTGTGATCGGGCTATCATGTCATCTACGTAGACCTCTATCTAATGATGTATCATATCATGAAACAAAGCTACCATGGCGCGTTGATAGGTTGCCCCATCATTCTTCAGTCCGAATGGCATCACTTTGTAGCAGAACATACCCCACTGTGTGACAAATGTAGTTTTATCCATGTCCTCGGGTGCCATTTTGATCTGTTTATAGCCTGAGAATCCGTCCATGAAAGAAAATACTTTGTGCTGGGTTGTATTGTCAACCAGGATGTCGATGTGTGGAAGTGGAAAGTCATCTTTAGAGCTGGCCATGTTTAAATCTCTATAATCCACGCACATTCTCACTTTGCCGTCCTTTTTAGGAACGGGAACAATGTTAGCAACCCATTGGGGATAGGAAGTAACAGCTAGAAATCCAGTGTTTAATTGTTTCATAACTTCTGCTTTGATCTTCTCTAACATGCCAGGTCTCATGCGGCAGACCTTTTTCTTCACTGGTGGACAGTCTTCTCTTGTGGTTAGACGGTGTACCACAATGTCTGTATCGAGTCCCAGCATGTCTTTGTATGACCAGGCAAATATCTCAACATAATCATGCAATAGCTGAATTAGGTGCTCCTTGACGCTCAGCTCTAGATTAGAACCCACTCTGATTTCCTTCTTATCTTCCTCAGTACCCAAGTTTATTGTGTCTAACAACTCCTAATGAGGCTGAATAGCTCTTTCCTCTTGTTGTAGAAGTCTGGCCAATTCCCCTGGCACCTCACAATCTTCCTCACCTTCGTATTTGGCTTGGTAGATCAGATCTTCAGAGTCACTGAAGGCTATAGCAGTATCATTAACCATGGGATCCGGAATGGAAGGGTACCTGCATTTGTGAGTGTAGGTGTGTGTAAGGGTATAGCCATCTTAAAACAACAAAATGTAAAAGATAGACAATGAGCACAAAAGGTTTATATATGAAAAAGCGTCCATGATTCATTAAATGACATATGAAAATGAAATAAGAACCCTTACAAATGGACCGTTGTGCCTCGGGTAAGACACAAGGTTGAAAAAGTACGAATTGTTTGTGAATTATTACAAGTCCAACAGAAATGTAAAAGATAAATTACTACGGTATGAAAGTTATTGGGATGAAGTCTTTGGCTTCCAAGTTGCGTAGTCCTCCGCTGACAGTAGGAAATATACAATCTTCCAAGCTGCCATCTTCTTCACTGTCCTCTAGTGCATTAACCCCTTGGTGATTGATCTTCACAGGTGGCCCTCTGGCACGGGCGCGGCGCACGACCTTCTGAGTCGTCGAAGTAAACCCCAGGCCGAACTTGTCTGACTTGTACGGGATGTCTGGAAGCTGCCCCCAGATAGTGCATCCCCCTTCTTCCACTACTTCCCTTGCATCTTTTAGAGATGACATCCGAGGTGGAGGTCTTGTGATCACAGGAATTGAGGATACAACCTTGGTCGCCGCTATCTCTTGAGAGACTTCCTAAAAATGTTGGAAAGGGGTTTCAATGAATTCCCCATCCAATTCTACATATCGGAAAGAATTCAGATGACTAATCATGTATTCCTCTTCCCCATGGACAATTATGATCTTCCCTTGGACGGGGTACTTCAGCATCTGATGCAAAGTGGAGGTGACGGCACCAGCATTGTGAATCCAGGGGCGTCCCAACAGACAAGAGTAGGAAGGACGGATTTCCATCACATAGAATGTTGAATTTAAGGTCTGAGTACCCACCTTGATCGGGATGTCCACCTCCCCATGGACCATCCTCTTAGAGCCGTCAAAAGCTCTCACAATTATATTACTAGGTTTTAAAGTCAGCCCCTCACAATCCAATCTATCCAGGGCTTTCTTTGGCAAGACATTCAGAGACGATCCCATATCCACCAAGACATGGGCTAGCGTCGTTCCTCTACACTCCACCGAGACATGTAGTGCGTCGTTGTGTTTTCTCCCTTAGGGGGTCAAGTCGGCATCAGAGAAACCTAGGCCATTATCAGCTATCAAACTGGCCACACACTCTTGGAATTGATCTGCAGACGTCTCTTGCGGCACATGAGCTGTCTTCAAAATTTTTACTACAGCTTTAGCATGTGCCTCAGAGCACAACAGCAAGGCTAACATAGAGATCTTGAAAGGGGTATGCCCTAATTGTTCAACCACATCATAATCACTCTTCTTTATGATCCTCAGGGTTTCTTACATCTCCTTCTTGGATGTTTCAGGAACATCTAGTGATTGAGCCTTCGTTAGGACAGGCTCCTCTTGAACATTCTTTCCTTTATTCTCAGCAGTGGAAGTAGGGATATGAATTGTATTGTCTTCTTTGTTGGTCGGTATGCTTGCAGGCATAATCACTGGTACAAATGTAATCCTTGGAACGGCCACGGGTCAAAAGATTGCCTTTGGAGGGGCAATCTCTAGAGAGAAAATTCTCCCACTACGGGTAATTTTGCTTGTTCTGGCAATGTTACTGATGTCGAAATTATCCTCATCGGAGCTCTCTCCTTCAGCAGTCTGTTCAATTTGTTTGACACCATGGTAGTAGATTTCTCCACCATAATTCCATGGTACTGTTTTATCTGATTTTTATGGGTCAGGCCCGGGCATTATTATCTTCAGCGGAGCAGTCTTAGGAGCAGATGTAATCCTAACGGATATTTTAGGGACCCTGGAAGGATTGGCATAGATGGTTATTATTGAAACTTCTTTAACTGAAACGGGTGGAATAAGAGCTTTCTCAAACAAAATTTCCTGGTTATCAATCAGTTGTTGGATACCTTTCTTCAACAGAGGGCAGTCAAATGATGAAGATAGGAAAACACGGCAATCTTCGTCACATCCTGGGAATATACTAGCCTTTAACAGATTCAACTTGATGGTTGGGAGAGGAGTTAACAATTCATCCACGGTAGAACACAAACAAATCTTCCTCGACAACATTGGCATTGTGACCATGCCTAGGCATTAGAGCGGAGATGACATTCGGTTTCTCAGGCGCTTCAAACTCAACTTCCTTTGCATCTATCAGATCTTGAATCTTGTTCTTTAGAGCCCAACAATTGTTGGTGTCGTGCCCTGGACTTTCAGAGTGGTATATGCACCTGGCATTCAGATGTTAGTGGGGAGATGCAGTATTGGGATTTTTAGGGGCCTCTTTTAGCATGCCAGATTCAACTTCAGAAGATGTGGTAGGACTTGAGATGGAGTCATGTTTATCTTGGTGAATTTCTGTACAAGCCTTTCCACCCTTTGCTGGTTATTTCTCGGCTGATTATTTCTCGGCTGGTCTGATGCAGGCTTTTAAATAATAACGGCCCCCACCGTTGGTTGGCGCTCGGTTCTTCCCTGATTTCTCTGTGCATAGACAGCAGCCACTTCCTTCTTTCCTGTGAAGGGCTTTTTTGCAGCTGTAGAGGTAGACGCGTCCTTCTGAATTTTTCCACTTCTTATACCGGCTTCCACCCTCTCGCTAATTAAAATCAATTCAGTGAATCCTGTAGAGGAACTTCCAATCGGGTGATTAAAGAAAGGACCTGATAGAGTTCCCAGGAACATGTCCACTAGCTCCCTTTCAGATAAAGGTGGTTGCACCCTTCCGGCTAAATCCCTCCACTTTTGGGCGTAGTCTTTGAAGCCATCATTTGACACCATAGCCATACTCTGGAGTTGAGTACGGGTTGGTGCCAAATTGGTGTTGTATTGATACTGCTTATAGAAGTCTGCCGCCAAGTCTTCCCAATTATGCACATCATCCCTTTCCAACTGGTAGAACCAATCCAGTTGTGTTCCTGATAAACTGTCTTGGAAAAAGTGAACCCACAAGTCCTTATCCGCAGAATGTGGCTGCATCTTTCTGACATATGAGAGAAGGTGCATCTTAGGACAAGACACCCCGTCATACTAGGCAAACAAAGGCACCTTAAACTTCCGTGGGATTACTATTCCAGACACCAGCCCTAGTTCCTCAAAATCCAGCCCCGTTACTCTCTGTATCTCCATAGCAGTTAGACGATCTTCCAGGTTTTTGTATTTGTCATCGGCCGGAGGGTATTGTTGTTCAGAGTAATCCTCTTCCTCCTCTTCTTCTTCAGAATCAGATAGTACTTCCGTCTCTTTACCTTTTCTTTCCCCTTCCTCATAGGTTGATGGAAATTCCAAGGTCCTTTTGGCTTGTCCTTGGAACCGTCTGCCCATGATGACCACACCGGCTGGCTTCTTCTTCTTTTTCTCTTTTTCTTTTTCTAGCAGAGTCTTGAGCTCCTTCGGCCCCTTGGCCAAGGTCAGGAGTAACTGTTGAAATTGTGAATTCCGAGCTTGCAAGACTTTAACCGTTTGTTCTAGATCCATTTTGCTGAAATAAACAGTAGAAGGATGAGGAAACTTGTTGCAAAGACCTGTTTATGCTCATGATGAACGATATGTATTCATGCAATGTTTTCAAGGATTTGAAAATTCAAATTTGTGTCAAACAAAAAGGAACACACGTTATATTAATAAAATATAATTTGAATACATCAATGCCCCTAGGGCAAAATAATACAAAATTCCAAGATAAAAAGACGTTGCGCATCCTCTTTGGTGTAATGTAGGTGTTAAGAGTCTGCTCTTCGTGAAGTAGTCAAGTGAGTTCCAAAACCTTCTTCTCGCTTGTGTATAATTGGGCTTCGAAAGTATCGCGTTCTCCCTTGAGCTGTATCCAACTCCTTTGTAGATCTTCGAGTGATGTTGGCATGTCAGGATGTAGGAGGGTGTATGGAATCTCTCCTTCCTTAACATGCTCTATAATCACTGGGAGGAATGGAATTCTTGTGTCCCAAGGTCTTACTGTCTACCTTGTTTGGCATCTTCCAAGATCGGATGAATCTTTGACGAAGTCCTTGATTGTCATTGTCGAAGTCGAAAACTAAGTCTTGAATCAGCATGTCATGTGGACCATCCCTTCGGGCATAACCAAACTGTCTTAGAGCCAAGCAAGGGTTGTAGGTGATGCCTCCCCTAATTCCAAGTAGATGGACATTAAGGAATTCCCCACAACGGTCGACAATGATAACATTCTCTTTGGATCGAGAACACCAATGAATATCTGAATGTGTAAGTGTCATCAACCTTTGTGACCACCTCAAACCTTGCTCGTTCTTTAAGACTGATTGGGGAAGATGAGAAATAAACCATCTTGCCAGGAGAGGAGTGCAACACATGAGAATACATCTTTTCCTCATTGTACGAGTGTGAAAAGAGTGTAAGATATCTCCAAGCAATGTAGGCACCGGGTTGCGAGACATGAAGATTTTGACAGCACTCATATCTATGAGTTGGTCAAGATTAGGGAACAAGACCATCCCATAGATGAGAAGAGCTACAATTTCCTCAAAAGCATGCAAGTCCAAGGAGTTCCAACAGCTTTGGGCCTTCTCAAACAAGAACTTTGCCAAGAAGCCTTTGAAACCACTTCTAGTTTCCCAATGGGTTGTGACATCAGATGAGTGCAAGTGTGGGGCTTGAGCAATCTCTTCTGGCTTTGGATCTCTTTCCGTACCATTGAAAGGTAGTTGATTGAGAATAGGAATCCTCAAGAGTTGAGAGAGTTCTTCCAAAGTGAGCACAAGCTGGTAGTCAGGAAATGTGAAGCAATGATGCAAAGGGTCAAAGAACTGGAAGAGAACTTTCATCATGTCTTCCTCTGTGTTGGAGGTGACCAAGTTTAGTAGACGACCATTCCTCTCGGTGAATGGAGAATTCTCAAGAATCCTTGAAGCTAGATCCTTGAGTTGTGGAGAAATTCTTACAAGGTTGACTTGGATAGTTTTCCTGCGAAGTGAATCCATATCCTACAAAACAAGAACAAAGATGAATTTCCAAAATCCTTGAAATGGTTAGTGGATGCATATGATGCTCATGATGTCCATGATGTTATGCACAAGTATATATGTACAATCAAATCACACAAGTTCTTAGTTTAGGCTTGCATGGGGTTTCATAGGTAAGTACCCTCTTGAAGTTTAGTTGGCTCAACCTGTCCTAGTAAATAGTAACCGGGTTCTAAGGAGCTCAATATCAATGGATTGTTTCCTTGTTCATTGTTTCAATTCAAGCCTCTTACCGGCGACCGAAATATTCCAAGAAACCAACCCTCAATGAGTGTAGTATCGAGTATCTACCAACTTCGGACTGAACCAAAGCCGGTCATCTCACTACATCTTAAAAGGCCAAGTTGGTCAAGTAAAGGTTCTAGAAGTTCGTTAGTGCTTCATGACATCACTCAGTGGCCCCGTATTCTCTTTGATTGACTCAAAGGCTACATGTACCCACAAATATGTCGCACTAACATAACTATTGCTTAGACCGTGTCGGTATACCCTACACAGTTTCCACAATTTATTGCTATTTACCTATAATATTTCCCAAATCCGGGTGGATGATTCAAACCCAAACAATAGAACCAAAGTGTAAAGAAAACAAGTCAAACAATTGTAATAAAATAAAGGTGATCTAAACCCTAAGGTAAACCCACTTTTATAAAAGTCCCCAGCAGAGTCGCCAGTTCTGTGATACAGTGGGAGAACTGACTTGAGGTTTTGCGTTTTGTCGCAAATGTCACGGTTTAGCAAAAGTCACCACCGAATTTTATTTTATCCAAAAGGAAAGGTAAAAAAGCACAAGAAAGACCTTTGAGATGTTTTCTTGAGTTCGAGGAGTAGATTATGAAAAGGGAAGGTGCTAGCACCCTTTTCATCCATGGTTTTCCATGGGCTCTTAGTTACTTGCTTAGATCACTTGCTTTGCTTTGAAATTGTTTGAAACGGTGCTTTGTGTTTGGTGTGATTTTGAAAGTATTTTGAAAAGAGGCCATTCGTTTAGGCAATCTTTGTAAGGATTCTCGTTCGTAAGAATGTATACAAAGATGTTTGTCTTTTGAAAAATGTTTTGAAAGATGTTTTGAAATGTTTTGAAGTGTGTATGTTGGTTTTTTTGAAAATAGCAAGGATTGTTTTGAAATGGAGAAAGTAACTTAGAAGCTATCTACCTACTCAAATGTCTTTCTTGTGTATTTTTATTCCTTTGACATTGTTGACTTACCATTGATTTGGTAAGCAACCATATCTTTGGATGTTAAACGGGACGGGCGTGGGTCATCGTATGACCATTATAGCAATGTTGCCAAGTATCTTAGCATTTTGAGGGACCAAGATCATTTTGTTTTTGGCAACCTTTTGATAGCGTCATCGGGGGACTATGATCTTATTTTTGTTTTGTTTTTCCAAGATACTTCGCATGCGTAACATGGCCATTTTATTTTAGGCAACCAAGTGGGTGAAACCCTAACGGTGCTTGTGTGCAATGTGTGTCATTTTTCATGCTTTTGTCTTGTATTAGGTTTTTTCTATTTGTTTGTTTTTGGTCTTGTCATGCAAACCCTAGTTTACTAAACATGGTATAAATGCGATAAATTGCGTAAATATAAACTAAGCTATTACAACAATTATTATGGGAGGGGGAATACAAGTTTTTGAATGGGGATATTGCACAAAATAAACCCTAAAAATACTATTACAACCCAATTGAATATTGTGCGAATTAAATAAATGTACAAATATTTAAGATGCAATAAAAATGTATGTATGCCAAAAATGTTTTGTATTTGTTTAATGTATGAGAAAATAAATTAACTAACCCTAGAAAATAAGGAAAAATAATAATATTATTTTTGAAAGGGGGAAACCCTAATTTTTTTTATTAAAGAAAAAAAATGTTCTATATTAATATTTTGTCCATTTTTTGTACAAGAAAATAATAAATAATATTATGTACAAATATTAAAAATTAAAATATATATGAAAATAAATATTTTATGTATATAAACATCATAATAAAAATGTATAGTATTTTTAAATATATTTACAATTTATTTAAGAAAATAAAGTATATTATCCTAATAAACGATTATTTATGCCAAAAAATAATAAAAAAATAAAATAAAAGTGTGGAAATAAATAAATTATTTTTGGGTATTTTTTATCATTAGAAAAAATAAATGCAAGTAATAAATATAAAATATGCAAGAAAAATGCAAAAAATATAAAATAATAAGTCAGGGGGTGCAAAAGTAATCCAATGGGTGTGAAAATCAGAAACAATAGGCCCGAGGCGCCAAAGGCCCAAGACAGTCATCCTTGTCCTCCAGCTTCTTCTCCTTCACGCGTGTTATGTTTAAATCTGTAACTCTCAGATGCTTGCACAAAAAAAAATCTCATAACATAAAAAAATGTAGCATTTAATCTCACGATTCCAACCATATAAAATTTGTAACCTAACTATAAAAGATCAAGGAGAATTTTAATGGCCCTAACTCGTGACCTAATTTTTTCATGAACTTCAAGCTTCAAATTCTCACAGCATAGTTAATATAAATGGAATGTATGCATATGTACAGCTTCACCATGTTAAGGACTACATTTTTGCTTCACAAATCGTGGCTTGAGGATGCCTAAATACAAAGATAGAGTTTGAGAAAAATACCTCCTTCAGCTGGATTTGGATATGACAATGTGAGGACTTTGAGGGAGGCCTGAGGATCGTGTGAGCTTCCTTGAACTTCCTTCAAACTATTCCAATACCTAGCTTTCTTTGTGGATGGCCAGAACTCTCTGTAGGAGTCAAGTTGCAAGCTCCAAGTTTGAAAATGGCAATGGATGAAACACGGCTTACAGATGCAGGATGAATGCTTGGACTGCTTTGGTATAATGTGTATGAAGTGTTTCAAATGTTAAAAGGCAAAACGCACGAGCCAAAATGAAATGGCTATGATTTTGCAGAACTGCTGTATGTTTGGACAGAAAATGGAGTTTTTATGTTTTGGAGAGTTTTTGATGCAATGCCTTCGTGTCCTGAGTTGTGACAAGTTTGTGGATATGTATAAAATGGATACCAAGTCCACTCCTCAACAGATGTACAAGTTCTGACCTCTTTTGTAACTTTTCTTGCATTTGAAGAAAAGTGAAGTGACCAATGCAAACATGCTTGTACTGGTTGGCTTGTGAGTTGCAGAGAGTTGGTATACATTGCTTGTGGCATGTGGAAATTGTTTGTATCAAAGGGACAGGTCCAAGGCTCAAGATGGACAAAGTTGCAAAAGCTCACTTTATGAAAATGGCATTGTGCACTTTTGGCCAAAAATGGAAATGTATCTTGTACAATGCTTCAAAAGTGAAAATAAAGGCTTTAACCTATGAGTTTGCATTTAATTATAGAGTTTAGAATGAGTTTAGGACCTGTAAAGAAAGGTACAAGAATCATGGATCTGATTTGCAACTTGATACTTTGTGAAAATGGCATGAACAAAAGTGATAAAATGCCAACTTCTCCTCTTTGATTATCCCTAACCAAAAATTATCTTGGAGAATTCTTGGACATTTTGGAAATCTTGCAATGTTTTCTATAATCCATCTTTGAAATTAATTTTGAGATACCTCTTGGAACTAGGTGAAAAATGTCCATGAAGTTGGGTCCAAAACCTGCCTAAATTAGGGCAAAATTTCACTAAGTTATTTAGTTCATGGACCTATGTTCACAAATTTATAACTTGAGATCCAAGCATCTTTTTGGAAAAGTTTGTGAAGAAAAGTTGTAGATTTCATGGAGGACTATAACTTTCATGTTGGAAGTTTTCTTTGAATAAAATTGCACCATGGTGAAAAAGTGGTGGAAAGTTGGGAAAAAATAAGAAAATTTTCATACTTAGAAAAATTCTAAGTTATGAAAATTTTCAAATTCAAAACCCTAATTTTCAAAAGTAGTTTTCTTGGTGAACAAGTTTCATATTTTTACATATCTTGATGAATTATGACCCTTGGCACTTAATTTTGACCAAAAAGTCAAAGTTTGACTTTTCAGTGTACAGTTGACTTTTGATCAGTTGACTGCAAAATTCATCTGTCAACCCAATAAACTTGAGATCTTTTGAACCATGTAATTAGGTCAAGATGATGCCATTTAACCCTTGAAATCATGTTTGAACTCAATTGGTCATTGGCTATGTTAAAAATAAGAAATTGCCCTTTCTCAGTCAAAACCCTAATTTTGACCATTTTGCCCTTTTGATGATTTGATCAAGTTTCTTGAGGAGTTGTAATCCAAACTTGATCAAATGGTACATGTGAGTCGAAAATGTTGTTGTGGATAAAAAATTATGAAGTTTGACTGTAAATTGGCCATGGTTGACTTTTTGCCCAATACAGTTGATTTTTAGGTCAACTGTCCAATTGACTGAGCAAAAATGTGGTTCAAGGCTTAAAACCTAACATGAGCAATCTTAAGGGTCCAAAATGGTGTGTTAAAGTCACATGAAGCATTGGTGGTCCAAAAATCCTTGTGCAAACTCAAACCCTAATTTTGGGTAATCAGTGAGAGATGAGGTGTCTTGAGCTGACCAAACCCTAATCTTGTCTTGAGTCCAAGAAGTCTTGTGAGGAAAATCTTGATAAATGAGAGGGAAAATTTTGGGGTAAAACAACGACATACAATATACAACCCAAAAAGCAATCGAGAGAAGTGTATTGGCTGATCATTTGGCTCATCGGGCCGTGGATGACTACCAGTCCATGAATTTTGAGTTCCCGAATGAGAATATTATGTTGGTGACTGACTATGAAGAAGCTAGACCGGATGAAGGACCTAAGGAGTGATCTCGGTGGTCTATGTATTTTGATGGAGCTTCAAACGCACTGGGTAATAGCATCGGTGCTGTAATCATATCTCCCGAGGGTTGTCATACTCCGTTCACTTCCCGATTATGTTTCAACTGTACCAACAACATGGCAGAGTATGAAGCGTGCATCATGGGTCTTCGAGCTGCTATCGACCTAAGGATCAAGTTCTTGAGTGTATTCACGGATTCCGCTTTGGTGATAAGTCAGATCAAAGGCGAGTAGGATACGGAGCACCCGAATCTCATCCCATACAAAGAGTATGTACTGACATTGCTCCCGCAGTTTGAGGAGGTAACCTTTGAACATTTCCCACGATAGGAGAACCAGTTAGTGGATGCGCTATCTACAATGTCTTCTATGTTCAAGGTTAGGTGGGGAAATGAAGCTCCCCAAATCACCATTGAAAGGTTGGATGAACCAGCACACTGCTGTGAAATCGATTCCGAAGAAATGGCAGACAAACCTTGGTTTCATGAGGTGAAAAGGTATCTTGAGGCTCAAGATTATCCCGAAGGGGCATCTGTCAATGATAAAAAGTTTTTGAGAAGGTTTAATGCAATGTTCTTCCTCAGTAATGGAATCCTCTATAAACGCAACCATGACTACACGCTACTATGGTGTGTAGACAAGAGCGAATTAGAGAGGATCATGACAGATCTACATGAAAGTACCTTCGGAACCCATTCTAGTGGACATACCATGGCTAAGAAGATCCTACGGGCAGGATATTACTGGTCCACTATCGAAGCCGATTGTTATCAGCACTCTCGAACTTGTCATAAGTGCCAAATCTACGCTGATAAGGTGCACGTGCCCCCGGTCCCCTTAAACGTCTTGACAGCTCCATGGCCCTTTGCAATGTGGGGCATTGACATGATCGGAGAAATCAAGCCCACCACTTCTAATGGACATCGCTTCATCCTAGTAGCCATTGATTACTTCACGAAGTGGGTTGAGGCAGCCTCTTTTGCTACAGTAACCAAGAATGTCGTGGCGCGTTTTATCCGACATAATCTGATCTGTCGATATGGGGTGCCATAAAGAATTATTACTGACAATGGTACGAATCTTAACAACACAATGATCACCGAGCTCTGTAAACAGTTCAAGATACAGCATCATAATTCTTCTCCCTACTGGCCAAAGATGAATGGAGTTGTTGAAGCAGCTAACAAGAACATCAAGAAGATTGTACAAAAGATGACGGTGACATACAAAGACTAGCATGAGATGTTGCCATTTTCTCTTCATGGGTACCGTACTTCAGCACGGACGTCGACATGGGTAACACCTTATTCTCCGGTATATGGCATAGAGGCAGTCCTACCCATCAAAGTCCAGATACCTTCGCTCCGGATTATGAAGGATGCAGGTTTGAACAAAGATGACTGGATCTGAACCCGACTTGATCAGTTAAATCTAATCGATGAAAAGAGACTTACTGTTATATGCCATGGTCAGACATATCAAAAGAGAATGATCAAGGCTTTTAATAAGAAAGTCAAACGTCAAGAATATCAAGTTGGAGATCTAGTGATCAAACACATCATACTTCCGCAAGGTGATCCCAGGGGAAAATGGACCCCCACGTACGAGGGGCCATTTGCGGTTAAGAATAGTTTTTCGGGTGGATCTATGATTCTAACCACCATGGACGGTGACGTCCTTCCTCACCCTGTCAATGCAGACATAGTGAAAATATATTACGCCTAATTAAATGACCCGCAAGGTTGACTGGCCTAGGCAAAAATAAGGGCTTCCCGGTGAACCAAAAGGGTTCGGGAAAAAGTAAGGGATGAAAATGAAAAAAATCTGTACACCCGGCAAGTCGAAAACCCGAAGGGGTAGCTTAGCCAAAAAAGGGTATCCCGGTGGACTGAAAACCTGAAAGGGCGGTCCAGGAAAAAGATAGGGATATAAAGCATACCACTATGTCTCATTGAATCATCTTGCGACCAGACTTCGGTATCGACTATCAAGTTCAGACGACGCCTATCAATCTGATCAACTTTCGGCCAAGAAGCAAAGTGATGCGACGCTTGAGGATATAAAGGCAATAGCAGAGTTGGAACCCAATGGGGTTGTTTCACATAGCTGTTTTTTCTTTTATATAAATTTGTATAGCTTCTATTTTTACAGCGGAGTTCTCTTACTAGAGCGTCAGCCTCTTTGTACAAAACGCCTATTACAGGCCGACTTCAAAAAATCAATACAAAATTATTTTCACTTCGAGTTTGTTTTTGTTTTCTGTTTTGTTTTGCAAGAACGTCCAATGAATTATTTTTGATATATGCATTTGAAAATGATTGTTGCTCTTAAAAATTTACATAAGAAACAAAAGACAATTACTCGTAATTCCAGAAACAGGGAAAAAACAAGAAGTGCCAAACCCGACAGTTACTCCGCCCAACAGGTATCGGGATAGAGTCATCTTTGGAGATTAATAATCAATACATACACTCCCCATAAAGTTAAAGTATCCAAAAGCATTGTTGTCAGCTTTCCCGAAACAGGACTTAACCACCCAAGCTGAAGTTCATAATCGCGTGCAAGTCGGTAAAATTCTTCCCCCATGCAGAGTTTATTTCTCTGGACACAGAGGCTCAATCCCCGACAGAGTTCATCACTTCAGATACAAGAATTCACTTCCTATGTTTGTTCCCTACAGAGTTTATTCTCAAGCAGAATCTCTTCCTAACAGAATATTTATAAATCTCCAGCAACCATCAAGGATTTATTTTCCAAGACACGGGCATACCCCGATAGCATTTCATGAACAAAGATCATGACATACGCATACATATCATATACATCATAATCTTATTTATTTTGAGAATATCATATCACCCTACATTTCATGCATCGCATATAACTAACCCTGATATCTTTTCAGGAAAAAATGATTAGCTTCGACAGATCCAGCAGTTATACAGATCACGTCTGCAGACGACTAATGGAAACTCAGCTCCCTAAACCAAACGGGTCCACTAACCTACTCTATTGCTTAGAAGTAACCCTACTACCCGAGTTTCTTCCCATAAGCCCTATTATTCAGGTTTTCATTTCAAAGTAACCCTACTATCCAGGGTCCTTCTCACAGCCCTACGATCCAGGCTTTCATTTCGAAGTAACCCTACCATCCAGGTTCCTTCTAACATCCCTACGATCCAGGCTTTCATTTCAAAGTAACCCTACTATTCAGGTTCCTTCTTACAGCTCTACTACCCAGGCTTTCATTTCGAAGTAACCCTACGACCCAGGTTCCTTCTCACAACCCTACGATCCAGGCTTTCATTTCGAAGTAACCCTACGACCCAGGTTCTTTTTCACAACCCTACTATCCAGGCTTTCATTTCGAAGTAACCCTACTATCCAGGTTCCTTCTCACAACCCTACGATCTAGGATTTCATTTAGAAGTAACCCTACTATCCAGGTTCCTTCTCATAGCCCTACAATCCAGGATTTCATTTCGAAGTAACCCTAATATCCAAGTTCCTTCTCACAGCCCTACGATCCAGGCTCTCATTTTGAAGTAACCCTACTATCCAGGTTCCTTCTCACAACCCTACGATCCAGGATTTCATTTCGAAGTAACCCTACTATCCAGGTTCCTTCTCATAGCCCTATAATCCAGGATTTCATTTCGAAGTAACCCTAATATCCAGGTTCCTTCTCACAGCCCTACGATCCAGGCTCTCATTTCGAGGTAACCCTACTATCCAGGTTCCTTCTGACAACCCTACTATCAAGGCTTTCATATCGAGGTAACCCTACGACCCAGGTTCCTTCTCACAGCCCTACTATCCAGGCTTTCATCTTTAAGTAATCCTACGACCCAGGTTCCTTCTCATAGCCCTACTATCCAGGTTCCTTCTCACAGCCCTACTATCCAGGCTTTCATCTCGAAGTAACCCTACGACCCAGGTTCCTTCTCATAGCCCTACTATCTAGGATTTCATCTCGAAGTAACCCTACGACCCAGGTTCCTTCTCATAACCCTAATATCCAGGATTTCATCTCGAAGTAACCCTACGACCCAGGTTCCTTCTCATAAACCCTATTATCCAGGCTTTCATTTCGAAGTAACCCTATGATCCAGGTTCCTTCTCACAGCCTTACTACCTAAGATTTCATTTCGAAGCAACCCTACGACCTAGGTTCCTTCTCTCTTATCTCCAGACAATAGTTTACAACACTGTAAGACCTGGACCCGACCAGACATGATCGGTTTTGCATTTCCCCAGTAAGCTGCGGTGCAGCCTGTACACTGACCAAATATGCAGTTCACTTCTGCTTCCTCAAGCAGGAGTTATTTCCCCAGTAGAGTAACGGACAACTGAAGCTCATAATATTCTACTTCTCCCAAGACAGATACCAACATCCCTCAGCAGAGTCCTCCTCAACGACAGGAACAAGAATTCTCATCAAAGGAATATCTCAGGAAATCAACATCCTCTAGATGGCATCCCTAAGCCCATCTCCAACAATTCACCGTCACATCCTAGATGGCATCTTTAAGCCCATCTCCGACAATTCTCTAGAATCTTCTCCAAAATGCATTTGTAAGCCCATTCCCGACATCATCAAATCAAGTGTCACTTCATACGAGTGCAAATTTCTTGGCACTCTAGTGTTCAATCATCTCCCACCTTCAGATCACGAAAGGCAGACAAGCCAATCTACACCCTCAGGTTTAAGAAGATTGAACAGGGACAGCTGTTGTACCCCAAAATTTTCCCTCTCATTTTACTCAAAACATACTCCTAGAGATCCTCAATTTGCTCAGGGTTGCCCAAGAGTTGATCGGACAAACTCTCTCCTAAGGTAATGTATCTTAAACTAGGGTTTCCATTTTCATCAATATGGGTGAACTCCAAAGAGTTCATATGCTCTCCATGGTCCTAATATGTCTCAAAACCCTCCATGTCAAATTTCAAGCCTTGTACAAGAAGTTTTCTCAATCAACTGCTCAAATGCTTGAGAATCGACTGTATTAGGTCAAAAGTCAATTATGGCCCACATACAGTCAAACTTCAAGATTTTTGGTCAACATCAACATTTTGAAGTTATATCCATCATTTGATCAAGGGTTGATCATGATTCCTCAAGGAATGCCCCAAATTCATCAAAACCAAAAGTTGCTAAATTAGGGTTTCTAAGGAAAAGTCAACCAAACTTTGACCAAGCATAACTTCCTCATACTTTATCATAAATTTTCAATCCTAGGCTCATTTTTAAGATAATGCAATTCCCTACAATTCATCTTCATCTCTCAAGTTCAAAATATGCACTCACAAAAAGATATGAATTTCAACATTATAGGTCCTTATGAAAAGTCAACAAAAACACTTTTTGGGTCAAAGCTCCTTACATGAACATGGAACATCCAATTGAGATGAGACCAAAAGGTTTGATTAGGGGACATCCTAAGCTTTCTAAAAAGTCTAAGAACACCTTTTTAGGGTTAAAATTGGAAGCGATATGCCCTGTCAAAGTTGACCTTTTTTGCAAAATTGCCAAAAGTCAAATGTGCTCAAAATTGCATTTTTTGCCAAATGGGCCTAACTTTTTATGCTTGCACCTCACTCATGACATGGTGCACGACCCAAATGTTCACTCACATGTTATTTTCTTCATTATTTATTTTATTTTGATTTTTTTATTTATTAAAAAATGAATTAAATCAAATAATTGGTAAATAATAGAAAATATTTGTTTTGATTGGATTTTTGGACAGAATCACAAGCTCATTATGCAGGCATATCAGAATCAAATCAAATCAAAGCTAATTGGCACAAGATTGGCATAATTAGGCCAAATTTGGAAGGATATCATACCACATAAAAACCAAATCAAATCTTCAAAGTTTGCAAAGATACTAGTGGTTTTTACCACCCTAATTTATTCAAATATATATATATATATATATATATATATATATATATATATATATATATATATATATATATATATATATATATATATATATATATATATAATGCATCAAAGGAAAAAGGAGGGTGGTTGCAGTCGTGAGAAAGAAGGAACAAAACTCAAAAAATTGACAAAAAGTAGTAACTCGGTTTCAAGCTTGGAGGCAAATTCAAGCCATTATAGCATTGCCAAACGATTCCTGGACCTTCCCAGAAGCTAACCCAATTAGTTGCACGCCTCCACACGCCCAAAATCTCCTTCTAGACGTCACGCGATTTGCATTCTTGCATCATAAACGTGTTTCAATAGTATATTTGTGTTTGTTGTCATGTTTGCATCATATCTGGACCATTTAATTGAAGTTTTAACGCTTGTATGAACATTTTCCATAGCTAGGGTTTGCCTTGTTGTTATGGGGCTTTCAAATGTAAGAACAATTGGCCCTAATGAAGGATACCATTGTGATTAGAGGGTCAAACCCAATCGATCCATGGTCTTGAATCTTATTTATATTACTTGTATGCAATTTTTAAAAGTCACAGGGTTATAGCAATGGAAGCTAGGCCGTAGGTAAAAGTTGCAGGCCTAATACGACGGTAGGAGGAAGAGGATGATAACATGGCAGCCAACCACTGGGCCATTCAAACTGGCGCACGTTTTTTTGTTTCGTCCACTAACTCACATTTTAACACATATTATGAATTGTTGTTATTTGATTAACAAATAAATCACGTAGCGCAGATGGCAAGCATGCACGTTGGAAAGGGTGGAGGACCTGGGTTCGATCCCAGGTCCCAGTAACTTTCTTATTTTAATTCTTCTTTACAGGATCCTATGCGTTACTATCCTAGAGGTCCATCATGCACCTCCATCATCCAACCACAGGATCTAAGCGCGTTCATGATCAACCAGATCCAATGACTCCACTTGCCAGGGACCATGGTGTACCATCAGGAAGACTACCCATTGGATTACGCGTTGATTGGGCTTCATCATTCTTGGGCCTAGACATTTCACAACACACCCCCCATTCAGCAATAACAGGCCTAACTTCTTTCTTTTATTTTATTTATTATTTACTAATTATTTCTTTTTTCACAAAAATAACATCAAATTTGTTTTTTTTTCATTAAATCAACAAATCACAAAAAACATTGAAAATCATATTTTTCATAAAAAATATTTTATTTTATTTAATTAATTAATTTAGTAAAAATTAGGTTAATTTAATTCCTTTTCATAATTAAAATTATTAGAAATTAGGGTTGTAAATAATTAATTTTTCTCCAAAAAATAACCAAATTATTTTTTAATTAGATTTTAGGTCTCTTAGTTAATTCTCCGTATTTAATTTGTCGCGCGTATTTTTAATTACCTTTTTGATTATTATTTATTCTAACTGCTTCGAGGTTGTAATAGATTCTAATTAGGGTTTTAATTGACGCATTTTATTTTCATTTAAATAATCATGTATCTGCGAAAACCATGTAATAGTTAGGATTTCTATTTCCGCACTTTAAATTTCTGCAATTATTAATTGTTAGATGTATGCTAATAGGATTGTATGGGAAGAATGCTTGAAAGTTAAAACGGTAGATAACCTAAATGGGCAAAGACAAATTAACTAAAAAAATCTCACTCGCACATGCTCACTCCTAGGGATGTTGCCTTGAAAGATGTCAAATGACCCATTCCGATGTTTCCTCGGAAACAGATCTTTAAGGCTCTAGGATGATTACTAACACCTCCTAACATTGCTTTTGTGACCATATTTTTCCCTTCGAACGTCCCTTAAAACTCCAACGACAATGCTACCTATTCCTTAATAATGGGATAGTGTTGTCTAAAGGAAAACGAACAGTCTTTTTCGAGTAGGTAGATTAACTTTTATGTACTTGCTCAAACAAATAAATGTTTCACACCTACACCTTTCAAAACAATTTTCAAAACACCTTCTTCAAATCCTTGAGGACTGATACAAGGGTTATCACGAAATAAAACGTTTTTTTTCAAAAACAAGCACACACACAAGCAATTTTTAAAATGAGCAAGTACCTAAGAGCCCATGGAAAACCATGGATAGAAAGGGTTATAACACCTTAACTTTCTATAATCAACCCCCATACTCAGAAATATTCTCGAAAAAAGTTTTTTCTATTTATTTTCCTTTTCCTGATTGGATAAAGTAAAAGTCGATGGCGATTCTTGCTTATCGTGATATTTTGAAAACATAAAACGCAAACCCGTATTAAATTGTCGGTTCTGCCACCGTACAACAATTATGTTTTGGTGCTTTGTGTTAGTCAATGAAATGTTATATGATGTGTATTCGTGTTGCATCTGTGATGCAATAGCGATGACTTAATGAATAAAATGTTTGAGATGATGACTTGTGATGTGTAGGATGGGATAATAAGAGGGTTTTGAATTTAAATAATTAGTTTAGAATTATTTAGATGTAATAGTGTTTATTTAGAATTATTTGTATTTAAATAAATAGAATAATATGTGATGTAAAGAAAATAAGGGCATTGTGGTCATTAGGGAAGTAAAAGTGAGAGCATGATGGGAAGTTCATTATTATGAGTCTAAGAGGGAAAGTTTAGTATAAGGAGAAGGTTTGGGATTTTACACGCTCATTTTGTTCGATAGAATTTAGAAGAACGCTATGGACAAAAGGGAGCTAGGGCACAAAGAGGCGGGAAGAGCATATGAATCCTAGTAGAACACGAAGAGGAATCAATCTTTAGCAATAATCTTAAGTTAAGGGGAGTTTTATCATTTTTATTATATTTGATTTAAGGTTTGGATGATGGTAGATTTCCTTAAGTTTATGGTAGATGATGATTTGGTGTTGTTTGATGAAGAATTGGTGAAATGGTGATGAATCATGACTTATAATTGATGTATAATGAATATAGAATTATAAGATCTTGATAGATGATGAAACCATGTGATTAGATGGTGTTTTAGGACCTGTAATATTTTGAGATCACAGGAAAATTGGACTGGTTTAGCAGGAAATTGCAACAGGAAAACCTTGTCCGTGTTATGTCGCCAAGCGACGAAGGTAGTGTCGTTGTGCGAAGGTGCTTCATCACGAAAAAGTGAAGGATGTAACGCCCAATATTTAATTAATTATTTAATTAAATATTTTCGAATTTATTTACCAAATTGGGTGAGGTTGTGAAATGTCAATTTAAGTTGTTATATGGTTATTTGATGAATTTGTTGATTTAAGTTGTAGAAATAATATTATTAATAATATTATAATTATATAAAACTATTTATTTAGTGCGCTTAGTTTTTGTGTTGGTTATAGTAAAAAGTAGAGGTGTTGACTAGTAGGCCCAATAAGACTAAATAGAATAATAATAATGTTATTATAAGAAAATAGGAAATATAGAAAATTAGGTTTTGGGTGTTATCATTAAGAAAAGAAAAGAATCTTGGAGAAGAGAGAGATACGTAGAAGTGGTAACATAGAGGCAAGGTCGGAATTTTTATCGTAGAGAAACCTTCAATCCAAGGTAAGGGTGAGGTTATGACTCTATAATAGGGTATATGATGAGTGGTATGTGGGATTAGATTGTAGAATTGTTTTGTTTGTGTTGGAAATTTTATATATTATTGTTTGATGAGGAATCAATGAATTAGGGATGAACAATGATGCTCAAATGATGTATAATTGGCGTAGAAACATAGGATAATAATAGATTATGATTACCCATGATTTGGTGATGTTATAAGACCCTTAATATAGAGAAATCACATAAAACCGCAGTAAAATGCAGAAAAAACCATGTTTTTGGAGTTTGAGTCGACTCAAATTGAAGGGGGGGTCGGCGCGATACAACCCGCCAGGAAAGAAAGTGTTGTCACACAGTTTTGCATCGACTCATAGTCATTTTTACGTCGACTCATTCTTTGCATCGACTCATACAAGGTTTTGCACCGACTCATACAACAAGTTTTCTGGCAGATTTTGTAACGGCCATAACTTTTGAACCGTAACTCCGTTTGATGCGTCGTTCAAAATGTTGGATAGCTAACATGATGAAATATGTTTATAAGGAGTAAAATGAGGTATAAGAAGGATAATCCTAGTACCAAAGTTAGGATAAAGTTAGTTCCCGCGTTGAATCGCTGTGATATTTTATGGTGATGAAGCATGATAATGACATGACGATCTTATGATAATGCTTGGTTCATAATAATATTAATAATAATAATGATGTAGTATCATAGTATAATAATTTGTAGAAGTTAGTAATTAGAAATAACTATTTATATAATTATTAAGTCGGTATAGTTGAATTGTCTGAATAATTATACAGAATATTTGTTGTACATTTTAGTCGATACAATGTTGAATACTTGGCTGACAAATATGAATTTCAAGTGGTATTGAATCGTTAGGCTTATGGACAATGTTGATTTATGTTGAGTTGTTGTGTTGTTGTGATTGCCACTGTGAATTCTTGTTGGTAATTCGAAGTTGCATGGAATTTTAAATGATGATGAATTACCTCTAATTACTGGAAATAATGGTGATGTGGGCTTATGCCTTGCGATGGATGATGATGGTTGTGTGTATGTGATAGTGCATTCATTACTCTGTGATAGCCTGGATTGGAAAACTGCGAAGAAATCTTATGCCTTATTGATTCCTCTATTTGTTGGCATATTTTTAAGATGGGTGTTCTACTCCATTGGTACCACATGCATTTGCATCAAGATGAGTTACATTCGGTCCTGCATTCTGAGTCGCTGTGCGGTTGATTTGGTTATGTTTATGATGTTAAAACTTGAGAAGCGGTAAATATGTATGAACTGATTCTAATGTAATATTTATCATACATCCTATTATATTGTTCTATATCTCACCCCTTCTGTTTGAATGTTACCCCGATGTTGGTAACATGCAGGTAACCTAGAGTGAAGGCGATATACCTTCAGTAGTTTGAGTCGGTGTCATTTCTCTGATACGTAACACTCGGGGGGATGAGCGCTCCTTAATTTTAGTTATTGTTATTTCAGTTTTTGAACTTTAAGTTCATTGTTGTTAAGTACTTTCTATTTTGAAGTTGTTGTAATGTTGGACAAAGATGTTATTATGATTCTGCTGCGTAGTAATTCAATTTGTTGGTTTAAAAGATTAACTTATTGTTAGTTTTTCCGAAGTTTTAAAGTGTTATGTATCCATGATGAATGTAATGGTTTTAAGTTGTAATTGTAGCATCCTGGTTTAGCTGTGAATTATGTAACTTTAACTTTTATATTTATCGATTGGGGTAGAATTGGGGTGTTACAAGTTGGTATTAGAGCAAGTCGGTTCATCCGACCAAGTTGTCGAGTCGTAGTTATCTAACAATCGAGTATTATTAATTTGAGTTCTGAATTTTATTTATGTTGTAGTGATAAGTTAAGAGGGCTGGAAGGAATGATGTTTCACTTGTTGTTGCTTTAGAAACGATGGTGCATGCTATGGAGAATCAGCCGGACATTGACAGGAATGCTGGATCTCGTAGTTTGGCAACTTTCCAGAGGGAGAATCTGCCTACATTCAAGGGTAAATATGATCCTGACGGAGCGTTGGATTGGTTAAAAGAGATTGAGAGAATCTTCCGTGTGATGGACTATACTCCAACGCAGAAGGTTCAGTATGGTACTCATATGCTAGCAGTCGAGGCTGGTGACTGGTGGCTAGAGACTTGTCAGAGATTGGAAGCTGCAGGTGAAAATGTCAATTGGGCTGTGTTTCATAGGAATTTCTGAGGAAGTATTTCCCCGAAGATGTTCGTGGTAAGAAGGAAATTGAGTTACTTGAGCTTAAGCAAGGAAGCATGTCAGTTGTTGAGTATGCTGTAATGTTTGCTGAGTTGGCTAAGTTTTATCCGCACTACAGCGAGGAAAATTCTAAGTTTTCGAAGTGCATCGAGTTTGAGAACGGGTTGGGCCCAGAGATCAAGAAGGTAGTTGGATACCAGAAGATTCGTGTCTTTGCAGATTTGATTGCTAGTTGCAGGATTTACAAAGAGGATAATAATGCTCATTACAAGATTATCAGTGAGAAGAGGAGTAAGCACCAACAGAATCGTGGTAAGCCTTATGATGCCCCAACTGGTAAAGGAAAACAAAAGGTTGCTCAGGGTCATAGGACAAGTGGAGAAGATGCTCCTGCTGGTGTGGTTTGTTTCAAATGTGGAAAACCTGGGCATAAGAGTAATGTGTGTACTACTGAGGTAAAGAGGTGTTTTCGTTGTTGTAAGAATGGACATGTTGTATCTGAGTGCAAGCATAAAGTGGTGATTTATTTCAATTATGGTGAAGAAGGACACATTGGTAGTCAGTATCAGAAACCAAAGAAGGCACAAACCAGTGGTAGAGTGTTCACTTTGGTTGAGAATCAGGCAGCTACTAAGGACAGACTCATAAGAGGTACATGTTTCATTAATGGTACTCCTTTAATTACTATCATAGATACTGGTGCTACTCATTTCTTTATTGCTACTGATTGTGTTGAAATATTGGGTCTTATGTTGTCTTCCATGAATGGAGAGATGGTCATTGATACTCCAGCTAAGGGATCGGTGACTACTTATTTTGTGTGTTTAAAGTGTCCTTTATCGATATTCGACAGAGACTTTGATGTTGATTTGGTTTGTTTGCCTCTAAGTGGGTTGGATGTGATCTTAGGTATGAACTGGTTAGAGTATAACTATGTTCATATTAACTGTTATAACAAGTTGGTGAGGTTTTCTATTCTTAAAGAAGAGGAGGTTGGTCTGTTTCCTGCTAGATAGTTGAGTAAGTTAATACAAGAAGAGGCTCGGATGTTCTCATTGATGGCGTCGCTATCTGTCGAGAATCAAGCTATAATTGAGGAAGTGTAGGTGGTGCGTGAATTTCCTGAAGTTTTCCCTGATGAAATTCCTGATGTACCTCCAGAGAGAGAAGTTGAATTTGCCACTGATCTTGTACCTGGTACCAGACTTGTGTCTATGGCACCATACAGGATATCTTCATCTGAATTGTTAGAATTAAAGGAGTAATCGGAAGATTTACTTGAAAAGAAGTTTGTGAGACCAAGTGTATCAACGTGGGGAGCTCCAGTGTTGCTAGTAAAGAAGAAAGATGGGAGTATGAGGCTTTGGGTTGATTATAGAAAGTTGAATAAAGTGACGATTAAGAACAAGTATCCGCTTCCAAGAATAGATGACTTGATGGATCAATTGGTGAGTGCACACATGTTTAGTAAGATTGTTTTGAGGTCGGGTTATCATCAGATTAAAGTGAAGGATGAAGATATCCAGAAGACGGCTTTTAGAACGCGTTATAGATACTATAAGTATTTTGTGATGCCTTTTGGTGTTACTAATGCGCCGGGAGTATTAATGGAATACATGAAGCGTATCTTTCATACTTATTTGGATCGATTTGTAGTGGTGTTCATTGATGATATTTTGATTTATTCTAAATCGGAGGAAGAGCATGCAAAACACTTAAGAATAGTATTGCAGATTTTGAAAGAGAGGAAGTTGTATGCAAAGTTGTATAAGTTTGAATTTTGGTTGAAGGAGGTTAGTTTTCTTAGTCATGTTATATCAGGTAGTTGCATTGATGTAGATCCATCTAAAGTAGATGTTGGGTTGCAATGGCAAACTCCAAATTCGGCTACTGAGATTAGAAGCTTTTTGGAATTAGTTGGTTATTATAGAAGGTTTATCGAAGGTTTCTCTAAGTTGGAACTTGCATTGACTAAGTTTACTTGTAAAGGTAGAGCTTTTGTATGGGACATTCAATGTGAAGAAAGTTTTACAGAATTGAAGAAGAGGTTGGCGTCAGCTCCGATTTTGACGTTACCTAATCCAGGAGAACCTTTTGTGGTATATTGTGATGCTTCTAAGATGGGTTTAGGAGGTGTGCTTATGCAGAATGAAAAGGTAGTTGCTTATGTATCAAGGCAGTTGAGGACTCATGAGAAGAATTATCCTACACATGATTTAGAGCTTGCTGCAGTTGTCTTTGTAATGAAGATTTGGAGTCATTATCTTTATGGTTCTAGATTTGAAGTATTTAGCGACCATAAGAGTTTAAAGTATTTATTTGATCAGAAAGAATTGAATTTGAGACAACGAAGATGGTTGGAGTCATTAAAATATGATGATTTTGGTTTTAATTATCATCCAAGAAAAGCGAATATGGTGGTTGATGCGTTCAGTCGAAAGACTTTACATATTTCAGCAATGATGGTTAAATAGTTGGAATAAATTTAATAGTTCAGAGATATGAGCTTAGTTTATGAGGTGACACCGAAGAGTGTTATGTTGGGGATGTTGAAGACTAACAATGAATTTCTAGATAATATCAGAGAAGCTCAGAAGTTAGATGTGAAACTGGTAGATTTGATGGTTGGAATCGATCAGTCTGGGAATAGTGATTTTAAGTTAGATATACAAGGTGTGTTGAGATTCCGTAATCAAATTTGTATTCCTGATGATGCAGAGATGAAGAAAGTGATTCTTGAGGAAAGTCATAGAAGCAAGTTAAGTATTCATCCGAGAGCTACAAAAATGTATCAATATTTGAAGAATTTGTTTTGGTGGCCTGGGATGAAGAGTGATGTGGCTCCGTTTGTGTATGCATGTTTGACTTGTCAGAAGTCGAAAGTTGAACATCAGAAACCCGCAGGGTTGATGCAACCGTTAGAAGTTCCAGAATGGAAATGGGATAGCATTTCAATGGACTTTGTGACGGGATTACCTAATAATTCCAGAGGACATGATTTGATTTGGGTGATTGTTGATAGGCTTACAAAGTAGGCTCGTTTTATTCCTATTAACATCAGTTTTCCAGTGTCGAAGGTGGCTGAGATTTACACTAGTGTAATTGTGAAGTTGCTTGGTGTTCCTTTATGTATTGTGTCAGATAGAGATTCGAGGTTTACTTTCTATTTTTGGAACAGTTTGAAAGTTGCGTTGGGTTCTAAGTTAAGGTTGAGTTCGGCGTATCATCCTCATACGGATGGTCACACTGAACAGACTATTCAGTCAATATTTGTTAAGAGCATGTGTTCTTGAGTAGGGAGGTTTGTGGGATACTTATCTTCCGTTGATAGAGTTCACTTATAATAACAGTTACCATGGTAGTATTGGAATGGCACCTTTTAAAGCGTTTTACTGTCTAAGATGTAGAACTCCTTTATGTTGGCATGAATTTGGAGAAAGTGTAGTGCTTGGGCCTGAACTTGTTCGTGAGACTACTGAGAAGGTGAAGTTGATTCGAGAAAAGATGAAAGCTACCCAAAGTAGACAGAAGAGTTATCATGACAAGCGAAGGAAGGAATTAGAATTTCAAGCAGGTGACCATGTGTTTTTAAGAGTTACACCTGTAACTGGTGTTGGGCGAGCATTGAAGTCTAACAAGCTCACTTCTTATTTTACATCGCCAGATTTATTTCCCATCTGACCGCTACTTGTGAACCAATCTTCAAATTACTGAAGAAAGATCAAGTGGTGGAATGGAATGAAGATTGTCAGGCTGCCTTTGACAGGATCAAAGAATACCTTCAAGAGCCTCCCATTTTAATGCCTCCGGTTGAGGGAGGACCTCTGATCATGTACCTAACGGTTTTGGAAAATTCAATGGGGTGTGTGTTGGGGAAGCATGACGAGTCTGGCTGAAAAGAGCATGCAATATACGACCTGAGCAAAAAGTTTACCGATTGTGAAAACATATATTCACTGCTTAAGAAAACATGATGCGCTCTGGCATGAGCTGCTCGCCGGCTAAGACAGTATATGCTGACTCAAACTACCTTATTAATATCCAAGATGGATCCAATTAAATACATATTCAAAATCCCACCCTCTCTGGAAGAATAGCAAGATGGCAGATGGTCCTTACCAAATATGACATTCAGTACACTACCCAAAAAGCAATAAAGGGGAGTGTACCAGCTGATCATTTGGCTCATCAGGCCGTGGATGACTACCAATCCATGGATTTCGAATTCCCAGACGAAGACATCATGTTGGTAAATGATTGTGAAGAACTCGGACCGTATAACGGACCTGAACAAGGATCCCGATGGACCATGGTTTTTGACGTAGCTTTCAACGCACTCGGCACTGGCATAGGCGTTGTGATCATATCCCCTGAAGGTTGGCATACTCCCTTCACTGCCAGGTTGTGTTTCAACTGTACCAATAATATGGCTGAATATGAAGCATGTATTATGGATCTCAAAGCTGCTATAGATTTGGGGATCAAATCCTTAAGTGTATTTGGGGACTCAACCTTAGTAATCAGTCAGACTAAAGGAGAATGGGACACAAAGCATCCTAATCTCATCCCTTACAAAGAACATGTGTTAACATTAATCCCACATTTTGAGGAAATTACCTTTGAGAATTTTCCACGAGAGGAAAATCAACTAGCGGACGCGCTAGCACTATGTCATCCATGTTGAAACTCTGGTGAGATAATGAGGCTCCTCAGATCACTATTGAGAGGATGGATGAACCAACTTATTTTCATGAGATTGATATTGAAGAAGTAGTGGAAAATCCCTGGTTCCATGAAATTAAGAGATATCTTGAGGCCCAAGAATATCCGGAGGGAACTTCAGTCAATGATAAGAAGTTCCTGAGAAGGTTCTCTGCTAAATTCTTCATTAGTAACGAAATTCTCTATAAGCGCAACCATGACTCCACTTTGCTTCGGTGCATAGACAAGAGCGAGGCAGAGAATATCATGGCTGATTTACACGAAGGTACCTTTGGAACCCATTCTAGTAGGCACACGATGGCTAAAAAGATCCTACGAGCAGGATACTACTGGTCCACCATGGAAGTGGATTGTTATCAGCATTCACGAACTTCTCACAAGTGCCAGATCTATGCTGACAAAGTACATGTGTCTCTGGTTCCTCTAAACATCCTGACTGCTCCTTGGCCATTCGCAATGTGGGGCATTGATATGATTGCAGAGATCAAACCTATAGCTTCTAATGGACACCGCTTCATCTTGGTTGCCATGGATTACTTCATAAAGTGGGTCGAGGCAGCTTCATTTGCTTACGTTACCAAAAACGTTATAGCCCGATTCATTAAACATAATCTTATATGTTGGTATGGTATTTCGGAGAGAATCATTACATATAATGGTACCAATCTCAACAATACTATGATCACCATACTATGCGCGGAATTCAAGATCCAGCATCATAACTCTTCTCCTTACCGGCCGAAGATGAATAGTGCTATAGAAACCCTAATAAAAACATCAAGAAGATCATACAAAAAATGACAGTGACCTATAAGGACTGGCATGAGATGTTACCATTTTCTATCCACGGTTAATGTACCACGACGCGTACATTAACAGGGGAAACTCCTTTCTCTTTGGTATACGGCATAGAAGTTGTCCTACCAATTGAAGTCCAGATACCTTCTCTGAGAATTGTAAAGGATTCAGGGTTGAATAAAGATGAATGGATTCAAACTCGTCTTGAGCAGTTGAACTTGATTGATGAGAAGAGGCTTACGGCTTTCTTCCATGGCTAGATGTACCAAAAACATATGATTAAAGCTTTTAACAAGAAGGTCAGATGTCAGCTATATCAGGTTGGTGACTTGGTAATCAAGCGTATCATACTGCCACAAGGTGATCCCAGGTGCAAATGGACTCCTACGTACGAAGGACCATTTGTGATCAAAAACATATTTTCTGGTGGGCTATGATCTTAACCACTATGGACGGAGACGACCTTCCGTACCCTGTAAACGGGGATATAGTAAAAAGATAATACACATGAAAAGACCCGCTAGGTTGACTGGCCTAGGAAAAAATTATGGATAAACAAAAAAAAATTGTACAAACGACAAGCTGAAAACCTGAAAAGGCAGCTTGGGAAAAAAAGGGTATCCCAGTGGACTGAAAACCCGAAAGGGAGGTCCAGGCAAAAGTTAGGTATTTAAAGCGTATGATTATGTCTCGTTGGATCACCTTACAAGTAATCTTCAGTATTAATTGTCAAACTCAAACAGTTCTAAACAATCCAATCAGCTTCAGACAAAGCAACAAGTGGATGAGACGCTCAAAGACATAAAGGCTATAGCAGAATGGGAACTCCATGGGATTATTTCACATAGTTGTCTTTCTTTTTATTAGTTTTCATTCTTACGATGACATTATCTTACTAGGATGTTCGTCTCTTTGTACAAAAATACTTATTCAAGTTAATACAAATTTATTCCTTTAAAAGTGCAAAACTATTTATTTTTCTTTTACTTTCCTATTTTGTTTGCAAAAACATCCAGTGATTAGTTTTGAACATATGCATTTGAACGTAATTACTGTTTACAAATGAGCGCATAAAAAAAAGGGAACAAAAAACAGAAAGACAATTACTAATGGTTTTAAGAAACAAGATAATATCTATAAGCCATTCCATAAAATCCTTACAGGTACTTTCTCCAGCAGGAGCAGAAGCAAGGACATCCTACTACAGGATCACTGCCATATCTTCAGTATACATCCTAATGGTATCAGGTGCTCTCATATCCCCGACGGAGCGAAACTTCCAATTATCGCTCCAAACATTCCCTAGTGAAAGCCGCCCAGCTTCTCAGGATTCCCCAGTAGGATTTCACCAAGTCCATAAGCAATTCATGGTGTTTCCCTTCCCCAACAGAGTTTATTTCTCTAATAATGGAAACCCATCTATCAAAACTTCAATTTCAACAAAATATGAAGACTTACACTCCATATTTCCAGCAGCAGTCAGGGATTTATTTCCCCCAGTCTAAACAACACTGCATCAGAACAACTAATATGTGCATACATTGCATTCATACATCATAACATCGATAACACAAACGCATATATCACAATATCATTTATTTTGAGAAACATCATTACGCCATGCATTTCATACATCATGGAATTGCATACAACTAACTCTTTACCTTTTCAGGAAAGATCAATCAACAAAAAATTATCATCAAAAAATTTTCGACAAGACTGGACAACTACCTATGAACAAATCAATTGTAGATCAATTCCAGAAATAGGCTGGGTGACTATCTACATGACGAATACTTACTTCAGACCTCTGCTGGTTCAGTTTAAATCTATCAAAGGTTTATCCTGATTCTTTCCCGTAGATATTTTCTCTGGTTCAGATAAATCTCTCCAGATTTAATATGATTCTTTCGAGTTAAAGAATATTCAATACCTCTTCCGGTTCTGTTTAAATCTACCAATGGTTTATCCTGATTCTTTCCTGTAGACATTTTCTCTGGTTCAGATAAATCGCTCCAAGATTTATTCTGATTCTTTCCAGTTAAAGAATATTCAAGACCTATGCAGGTTCAGTTTGAATCTATCAATGGTTTACCATGATTCTTCCCGGTAGACATTTTCTATGGTTCAGATAAATCGCTCCAAGGTTTATTCTGATCCTTTCCAGACCTCTGTTGGTTCAGTTTAAATCTATCAATGGTTTACGCTGATTCTTTTCGGTAGACATTTTCTCTGGTTCACATGAATCGCTCCAAGGTTTATTCAGATTCTTTCCAGTTAAAGAATATTCAAGACCTCTACTGGTTCAGTTTGAATCTATCAATGGTTTATCCTGATTCTTCCCGGTAGACATTTTCTCTGGTTCAGATAAATCGCTCCAAGGTTTATTCTGATTCTTTCTAGAACTCTGCTGGTTCAGTTTAAATTTATCAATGGTTTATCCTGATTCTTTCTGGTAGATATTTTCTTTGGTTCAGATAAATCGCTCCAAGGTTTATTCTGATTCTTTCCAATTAAAGAATATTCAAGACCTCTGCTGGTTCAGTTTAAATCTATCAATGGTTTATCCTGATTCCTTCCCAGTAGATATTTTCTCTGGTTCAGATAAATCACTCCAAGGTTTATTCTGATCCTTTCCAGACCTCTGCTGGTTCAATTTAAATCTATCAAAGATTTATCCTGATTCTTTCCAATAGACATTTTCTCTAGTTCAAATAAATCACTCCAAGGTTTATTCTGATTCTTTCCAGTTAAAGAATATTCAAGACCTTTGCTGGTTCAGTTTGAATCTATCAATGGTTTATCCTAATTCTTCTCGATAGACATTTTCTATGGTTCAGATAAATCACTCCAAGGTTTATTTTGATTCTTTCCAGACCTCTGCTGGTTCAATTTAAATCTATCAATGGTTTATCCTGATTCTTTCCAGTAGACATTTTCTCTGGTTCAAATAAATCACTCCTAGGTTTATTCTGATTCTTTCCAGTTAAAGAATATTCAAGACCTCTGCTGGTTTAGTTTAAATCTATCAATGGTTTATCATGATTCCTTCCCGGTAGACATTTTCTCTGGTTCAAATAAATCGCTCCAAGGTTTATTCTGATTCTTTCCAGACCTCAGCTGGTTCAATTTAAATCTATAAATGGTTTATCCTGATTCTTTCCGTTAGATATTTTCTCTGGTTCAGATAAATTTCTCTAAGGTTTATTCTGATTCTTTCCAGTTAAAGAATATTCAAAACCTCTTCTAGTTCAGTTTAAATTGATCAATGGTTTATCCTGATTCTGTCCTGGTAGACACTTCTTCTGGTTCAGTCTAAATCAATCAAAGATTTATTCTGATTCTTTCCCAGTTACAGTCAAATTCAGACTTAGTCTAATTTCTATCAACAATCACCTTTGGATGGCATCTATAAGCCCATCTCTAACAACTCTCCATTATTTCTCCAAATGGAATCTTTAATCCCATTCCATACACAATCAACCACCACATCATCAAGTGCAAATTTCTGGGCACTCAGGTGTTCTATCATTTTCCACCTTCAAGTCACGAATGGAAGATTCTCCAATCTAACTCTTCAGGTTTAAGAAGATTGAACATGGGCAGTTGTTGTACCCCAAAATTTACCCTCTCATTTCTCAAGGCATTTCTCACAATGATTCTCAAAATTCAAGCTTGCAAAAGTACAATTGGATTTTTTAATATCAAGTTAAAAAAGAAACTGTTAAAAAAGGGGAAAACAAATAAAAATAATCTTTTTGACAAAATTGATTGAAAAACAAGTTTCCTTCGATTCACATCTTTCGATTGGACTTTTCGAATCTTTCGATGCAAGCTTGGCTTGCATCCTTCGATTGGGCATGGGCCTCTAGCATGATAGCTTTGATTCACAAGGTAGGAGCTTCCTTCATGCCACCTTCGTTTGCATTTGTGGCCTCACATGATTCACAATGCAATGGTGGCCTATGTGCTTGATTCGATTGGATGTTTGATCCTTACATTCCTGTGTTGACTGGATAAATATTTCCCTCCATGCTTGCTTTGATGCACAAGGTGATGAATGGATATGTGTAGCTTTCGATTGAGCCATATATTCCTTCTTGCAAACAAGAGGCGCCCAACATGCTAGCATGCACAAAGCAAAAATCCCCTTCTAGCCTCCTTCGATTCCAAGGAAAAAAGCCTCTTTTTGGCATCCTTCGATTGCAGAATTTTTATTCCTGCATGCCTCTTTCTCCTGGGAATATTTGCAAGCCTAGAATGAATCTTTTGTTTGGGCATGTGGCCCCCTTTGTTATAAGCTTCGTTTGGGCGTTTAGACCTCCTGCATGTAGGCTTCGACAATACATTGGCTATGTTTATAGTAACTTCGATTCGATAACATTTCCCTTTAGTATGCTGCAGTGCCACCATTGATAACCTTCAACACACATGGTTGGTGCCTCCCTTCAAAGGAAATGTATTGTTGGATTTGAAGGGCACACATAGGAGTCCATTTCAAAGGATTGCATAGTCCATTAGAAGGACACATTTGGCCCTTTTCAAAGAAACATACATGACCCATTCAAGGGACATGTCTGGGCGTCCCATTCGAAGGACATGCTTGATGGCCCATTTGAAGGATTTACAAATCCCACCTTAAGGCATGCTTTGGTGACCCACCCAAGGGGAACACATTTGGCTCCTTCGAAGGATGCACAAAAGTGACCCATTCGAAGGACACTTATTGGAGGAAAATCAGATAACATTATTGGAAGAAGAATCTGGTCGAAGGAGGGTCAAAACGAAAGGATGGAATATTCAAAGATGCTTGCTGCCAAGATCAAGCCCGGTACACTAGCCAAAACTGCTGCACAACAGTCCTGAAACACTGCCCCATTCTTCCACCAAAATGTCATACAAACACTTCCCCTTGAAAGCTACAAAAAATAGTTTACTCAAATTGTTCAAATGGTTTTGTTTTCTCTCCAAAACCTCAGCCAAGCTTTTCCTATAAATAAGAGGCTCCACAACATGTATAAGGGGATGCACACACATCCAAGGACTATGGGGAACAAATCTTCAACACTCTCAAAAACTCAAACACTCACCAAACACAAACCCAGAATCTAAAATCTAGCTTCTTTCGAATCTGAAAAATCCCCACACTTTGTTTTCCTTCAAACCTAGTAGAAAGAACATCACATTTGTTCTTCTCCTTTAAATCCAGTATCAAAGGCATAACCCCTGTCTCCTCCCTTCGAATCTAGAAGCACTCGGGGCAGCCACTCAAGGTCCAACACACGTTCCAGCTTGAAGCAAGGTAAGTCACTCTTACCCTTGAATCTTTTGTTTCAAGAATAATATGTGAATAATCTTCCATTTCATTTCAAAACATGTACATAACATTTTTGTTCTTTTTGTTTCCACCCTTTTAATTTGTTTTTATGGTTAACCCTTTTAGTTTTGATTTTTGTTTTATTAAACATGCTTTAAGAACGAACATGACCATAAGGTGATGCTAGTATGGCCTTAGGCCATGTTGCTATTCCAAATCTCAAACTAAAGAAACAGGAGACATGAGTATGAAACGAAGCCTTAGGCTTCCTCACTGACTCCAGGCCCAATCGAAGGATGCAACAAAGGGCTTAAGGTGAAGAGGGCACTCCATTTTGAACGAAAGAGGCAGCCAGAAGGATGGCCATGCTGACTCCCAGGCCCCAGTCGAAAGGCACACCACACAGAATTCCAGGCCCCAGTCGAAAGGCGTGCCCGCACTGGCTTCCAGGCCCCAATCGAAATTCACGCCTTCACCACTTCCCAGCCAAATCGAAAAGAGCCAGAGAAGCAGAACTGAAAAGTTCTTCTTCCTGAATCGAAAAGTCCCCTTTTACTTTCTTTATTTTATTTTGTCTTTATATTTCCTTGCAATTCAATGTGGTTGTAATAGTGTAGGATTTATTTTCTCCATTTTTGTTGTTTTTGTACAAATGTTAGTAATTATGATGTATGGAAAGATAAAAATCAACAAGTAGACAACCTAAAAATCAAAGACTAATTGCATGCAAATTAAACACACTATCCACACATGCACCCTTAGGGTAATCTCACTTGTTTCCTTGGAGAAATAGTCATGTCCCTCGAATATGGGCGTTTTAGAAAAGACCCTCGATAAAAGATCGTAGTCCCTAGATGACCCTTATTGTTTCCTTCGATAAACGATCAAGTCCCTAAATGAAATTGCTAAAACGCCCCATAGGTTGCCTTCTATGACTATACAAAATTTGTTAGAACATAATTTGGTTCTACATCCTAGCAAGAGTTTTGATGATAACAAACACATGATATAAAGAAAAAATATGATTGTTGTTAAAAAGTATCTTTACATGCAGGATGTTTTGATGTTTAAAAGATGTTCTGATGCAACTGGAAGTTCTGCCAGAACATCACCGGAAGTTCTGATTATGCAAGCATAGAAGTTGAAAGGACAATGAAAGATTCAGACGCATCAAATATGCATGACACACTTATATGAAGAAGTTATGATTTAACTTCTGAATGCACCAGTGCTGCGAAACAGAATCTCTGATACTCTGATGTACAAAATTCTGATCAAGCTATAAAGAACTCTCAACGGTAATATTCATCCTCTGATGTGAGAAGCTCTGAAGCGTCACAACTCCATCAATGCAAGATCATAAGTAACGGCTATAAACAGAAAAGGATCTCCTGATTTAGAAAGCTCATTAACTTGTGTTATGGACTTACCAAAAGTATCCTCTTATGTCTCTATTGAAGGCATATATAAATAAGACTAGAAGAAGACTTCAAGATGATGAACAACTGCGCTCATAAAGAAAAACTCACGTGAAAAAGTAAACAACGCAACTTTCATTCTTCATCTTCAACAATTCAATATTAAACAGTGTAATACATCACAAGTTTGTGATACTGTTTATTTAGAAACATCATTGTACACTTTTATTTAATTAACTATTTAGTGAAATTCCTTGAGAAAACCGGGTTGTGGTTTTGGACTCAAGAAGATTTTCAACAGTTGTTAAATTAGAATTGTAATCAGTTTGATTAGTGAATTAAGTCCTCGTTATAGAGAGGCGAAATCACCTTGGTGGGTGGACTGGAGTAGTTTGATATCAAACGAACCAGGATAAATATATCCTGTCTACTGCTTTTGTTTTTAATTTTCAATTCAACCCCCCCCCCCCCCCCCCCTCTTGTGTTTTTCACTTCTTCAATTGGTATCAGAGCTCCTGGATCTGGTTGCAAACACTTAACCGTGTCTGATAAAGATCCAAGGGGGAAAACACTATGACGGGAACAAGTCAGAACATCATCAGCAGCCCTCCAATATTTGACGGTGAAAATTTTGACTACTAGAAGGATATGATCATAAGTTTCTTCCTAGCCTATGACGCTGACCTCTGGGATGTGGTATCTGATGGATACATACATCCTGTTGATGAAAGCGGTCAGAAGATTGACAGAAAAAGGATGACAGATAATCAAAAGCAAGACTTCAGAAATAATCACAAGGCCATAACGATTCTCTTGAGTGCCTTCTTATATTCAGAGTATCAGAAGATCACAAACAGAGAAACAATTAAGAACATGTTTGATTCTCTGAGAATGACGCATGAAGGAAACATGCAAGTAAAAGAAACCAAAGACCTTGCGCTCTGAAGGGGTGAAAAACACAAGAAGGGGGGGGGGGGTTGAATTGTAAAACTGAAATCTAAAGCAATTGACAAGATATTTTTATCCTGGTTCGTTTGATCTCAAACTACTCCAGTCCACCCGTCAAGGTGATTTCGCCTCTCTCCAACGAGGTCTTAATTCACTATATTCAACTGAATATTACAGACTGCTTTAACAACTACTAAAGCCTTCTTGATTCAAACCACAACCCGGTTTGTCAAGGTAACACTTTCTTACAAAGAGATAAAACAATGTGTGTGGATGTTTTCTACAAAACTTTATCACAACTGTGATGTATACACAAATTGAAGCTTAGAAACTAGATTGCTAAACAGTAATGGAGTATCAGAGTATGTGGTTTAGCAAAACTGGTAGAACGAAGATTATGGTTCAGCTTTTGTGCGTGTAGAGATTTGGAGAGAATTAGCCATTATAATCTTCAAAACCTTGTTTATATAGCACTTGAGATGATGAACGTTGAATGCAATATTCTTGATTCAATGCTAATAACAAGCTTTCCTTTTTGAGCAGATCTTGTCTGGAATGAGGCCGTTGGAATTAATTAGCTTTCAATGCACAGTACCGTTGCTTACTTAACGCAAGTTCTGGCTTGGCTCATTCTGATTCTGCTTCGCTGCTGATGAACTATTGTGTTTCTGTATCAGAGTGTTTGAGCGCAGTCTTGTTCATCAGGCTTCAGCATGTACGTGAGTTGATCATCTGATCTTGACCTTCTGATGTAGCAACTTCTGATGCTGGTGTCTGAAATCAAGTTCTGATGCTGAATAGACGTGATCTTGCTTATATCAATCAGAGTATCTGCAAGTCAGAACATAATAATTTTAGGCAGCAGATAGTTCATTCATGACACTTATAAATACTATATCTTTTCACTTTGTTATCATCAAAACTTAAATATAGGGTAGTAGATTCAAACATTGTTCTAACAATCTCCCCCTTTTTGATGATGACAAAAACTAGATATTTTAAATTAAAATAACGTGAAAAGGTATCTAGAATATGTATCAGAATAAGAAGTAAAAGAATAAGGAGTAAGGAAATACTCCCCCTGAGTTTATTACTTCCCTTTGATTATACGTGTTCTTCAGGATCAGATCTTTTTCTTTCTTTGAACATCAGATTATCAGAGTCTTTGACTTATCAGAGAGCAGAGCTTCAGAGCTTTTCTTGTCAGAGCTTTGCTTTGGATCAGAGTATCAGGACGATCAGAACTTCATATTGATCAGAGCAACATTGATCAGAGCTTCTAGTCTTCAGAGTATCCAGGAGCTTCCTTGTGCCTGTAGACTTTAAACAAAACAGAAAAAAAACATTTCAAGTAATAGAGTTAGAATGTTTGAGAATTTCTGTCTAGTTAGCCGTTATTGATTTAAATATCATTCTTGTTCTCCCCCTTTTTGTCAGCAATCAAAAAGTGTTGGTGATGTGCTAAAACAATTAAGATCAGAAAAACTAATTATATTAGGATAGTTCAGAATCAGAGCAAGAAAATATTACAAAACATAGTCAAAACAGTACATCAGAAAATGAAGAAAACATGAAAAAGGTCATGCATGAAAAAGATTTAAGGTTGAGGAGGCAAGCGTGTGAACAGGCGCTCCAGCATCGCTTGAATCTTTTCAGAAGTTTCATTTTGCTTATGAACCATGCTGACAACAGTGTCAATCTTGTTGTCCTGCACATCCATTCTTGCTTTCATCTTCTGATCGTTTTCATCCATCCGCTGCTGTAGACGCAAGTCATTCAGCCTTAGTTCTTCCAGAGTCTGCCTGTCCAAGGCAGCTTGAGAAGCATCAGAAGGAGGAGGCTTCTCAGAACTTTCAGCGACATCCTCTGCTTGATTTTCTTCAGCCTGAATGGTCTTGTCTTCTTCTGATGGTTGCACCTTTGCAGCTTGCTGTTTCTCAGACCAAGGTTCACTGTCCAGAGGGAGCACAACTTCCTGAGGCAGCTGACTTTCAACTTCCTTCAGCAGCTTGCTGAAGTTCTGTTGTGCCTGCTCATAGTTGATATCCTACAACTTGAGGGCTTCAGCACGTACCCAAGATCTGAACTGTGACCAGAGCTGATCAGAAGCAGCTGGGTCAATCATCCCAGGACAGACTTGCTTCAAAGAAGCAATCCATTGCAGCACACCTGTTTCAAAATTCAAAATACCAGAGCCAACATCTGGTTGCTTTGGTTTTGGGATGGCAATTTTGTGTTTTAGATCAGCAAGACGGTCAAGACTGGTTAAGTCAATGAAAGTCCTGCTGGGGTTTTCAGCGGTTTTCTAAGAGGCTGTTTGTTTTGGAGGAGGGGTATCAGAGTTAGATATTTCGATTGGAGTGGGTGGTGTTTTGGGAGTTTTTGGAGGTGTCGATTTTAATGAGGATGGTAACTGGGGCATGAAAACAGTGGTTCCACATGGCAACTGCATTGCCAACGGTGATGGTTGAGGTGAGTGAGGGTCATATTGATGAGGAGAAGGAGTTTCAGAGTGGTGAAACTCTGTTTGTAGTGAAGGAGGATTTATTTCTGGTTGGGGAGAGGGAGGTGGAATCTCTGATTGCTCAGGGATCAGAGGTTCTTCTGAGAGTGGTTGTTGTTGTGGTTCTGGTTCTGGTTGATGTTGTTGTTCTGGTTGTGGAGGAGGAACATTTTGTGGTGCAGAGGCATGTTCACGCTCAATATCAGCCAGCACTTGGTCAAGTGCTGTTGTTGTTGAAATTGTTGGTTGTTTGGGGAGTTTGGTTCTGGGTCTTCTGAGTTTTAATGCCTCAGAAGGGTCTTCTTCTTGTATGGTTTCATCAATGGTAGGGATTGGAATTGATATTCTGTGGGAGGTTTGAGGAGGGATAGATGCTGGAATAGTAAAAGATTTTGAAATAGGGGCAGCAGATGAAATACCTCTTTTCTTTGGAGTCTGCTGAGATGATCCTTCTGATGGCGCTTTCCTCTTCTTTGTCTTCTTCAAAGTTACTTCTGGTTGGGGTTGATGCAGATCTCTGATGTTCAGCTTTGGATCTGTATCTTCTGCCTTGTACGTATCTGGGTACCTGAGAAACATCTCTGGTTTGGATTCCATTTCAGAAAATACCGGAAAATCACTCAGAGGCACTCTTCTGCTGGAGATATCAGCAGTTGAAGTAGCTCTGGGTTCCTTCTGAATATTTTCTATCAGCTTCATCTTTTTCAGATTCTTTGCGTTCAGAGGTTTCCCAATTGTTGGTTCAATAGTGCTCAGCTCTTGAGCTTCTATCAGATGTTCAATCAGCCTATTCTCTGTCAGAATATCTGATATTAGCCTTCCAAACGGTATCCAGTCCCTCTTGGTTCTTTCTTCTTCTCTTGTTTCTTTCACACTGGTTTTGAGATGGTTGAACAGGAAGTGAGCCAGATTGATCTTTATCTTCTGATCAATAAAGTAGATCAGAAACTGCTGATCCACATTTATATAATCAGGAGAACTTGTTGGTTTCCTGTGGTTGAAGCATCCCAGAACAATCTTAGCCCATACTCTGCAATGATCCTTCAGATCCGTAATCTTGCTGCTGGGCATCCCAAGAGTGAAAATCCTGTTAGCTACCACACCTGTATCAGCACATCTTTCAGCCATGTCCACACAACGGACGCCACCACCACTTTGACCGATTAGCCTTGCAATGAGATCTTCAGAAATCACAATCTTCTTCCCCATGACAGAGGAGATGACTAGATGTTTTGAAACCTTGGCGTGAATCCAAAATTCCTTGACCAGTGCTGGGAATGTTGGTCCAACCAACCTATCGAAATACCTTTCCCACTTTTGAGCCTTAATTTCTTCAGTTAGGTCAAAACCATTCTCCTTCAAGCTTTCAAAGTCAATGATTAACTCAGAGAGCACTTCAAGGTTCTTCACCGGAGTGAGGAGAGTTCTGAGTGGCACTTGATATTGCTCAGAAGTTGCTTTCTTCTGAATACCTGCAGAAACGCTGCTGGAGGATGCCATTGTTCACACTAAAAAGGGTTTTGAGAATGAATTGAAGAAAACGGTTTGCAAGGGATGAACTCAGAAATATGCAAAAAATGCTTGAGTGTTAATGAGAAAGCGTAGGGAATAAGAATGAGAGATTAATGTGCTTAAATAGAGTTTTCAAAATTATTTTGAAAAGATAAACGTTTTTAAGAGAGAGAAAAATCATGATTGCCATTTAAAAGCATGATTACTTTTTATTAAATGCTTGCTGATTTTGGGGGATTTGAGAAAGATACTTAAAAACGGTTACCAGACATGTGTCTCAATGCACCCAATCAGCGTTTTGCCTTCTCAGAAGCGTGCACGCGTTCTGCTTCAGAGATATGCTGATGATTGGATGACACTTGTTTGATGTAGTGATCAGCACGTCTTTCTTTGAGATTAGACTCTCAGATCTTTAGACTTGCATCTGATACAATCTGCATGTTCTATCTTTCTGAAAGGAGATTGATCAGAAGTTCACAGTAAAATAATTACATTCTGAAGATAAATATATGGAATTAAAACATTTTCATTCTGGGCATACTTTCATGCTGAGATGTTTCAGAATGAAATTAAACCTATCTTCTAAAAGGGGTTTAGTAAAGATATCAGCCCATTGATGGTCTGTATCTATAAATTTTAAGTTCAAAATACCTTTCTGAATATAGTCCCTAATGAAGTGATGCTTTATTTCTATATGCTTAGCCCTAGAATGTAAAATAGGATTCTTACTTAAGCAAATTGCAGAAGTATTATCACAAAGTATAGGAATGTTACTCTCAAAAATCTGGAAGTCTTCAAGCTGACTTTTCATCTAGAGCATTTGTGTGCTACATCCTGCTGCTGCTATGTACTCAGCTTCTGCTGTTGACAGAGCAATTGTTGATTGCCTTTTGCTGGACCAAGAGATCAGATTTTCTCCCAGAAACTGGCAGCTTCCAGAAGTACTTTTACGTTCCACTCTGTCTCCAGCAAAATCAGCATCACAGTAGCCTACTAAGCTGTAATCACTAGATTTTCTATAAAACAAACCCAGATTAGTAGTACCTTTCAGATACTTGAAAATTCGCTTAACAGCTGTTAAGTGAGATTCTCTAGGATCTGATTGGAATCTAGCACAGATACAAACACTGAATAATATGTCAGGTCTTGAAGCAGTCAGATAGAGGAGAGAACCAATCATACCTCTGTAGACTTTCTGTTCTACACTTTTGCTTACCTCTTCTCTTTCCAGAATGCACGTGGGATGCATTGGAATCTTTGATGGCTTACATTCTGAGAGGTCAAATTTCTTCAGAAGATCTCTGATGTATTTGCTCTGATGAATGTAAGTTCCTTCTGGAGTTTGATTGATCTGAATTCCTAGAAAGAATTTCAGTTCCCCCATGAGGCTCATCTCAAATTCTGCCTGCATACACTTAGCAAATTTTCTTCCAAGAGAAGGATTAGTAGAACCAAAAATGATATCATCAACATAAATTTGACAGACTAAGATGTCAGTCTTAACTGTTTTACAGAATAGAGTAGTGTCCACTTTCCCTCTGGTGAATTCATTTTCAAGCAGAAAGTTACTTAGCCTTTCATACCAAGCTCTGGGAGCTTGTTTCAGACCATACAGTGACTTCTTTAGTTTGAAAACATGTTCTGGATGTTTTGTATTTTCAAAACCTGGGGGTTGGTGAACATAAACTTCTTCTTCTATATAACCATTTAAGAATGCACTTTTGACATCCATCTGATACAGAGTGATGCCTCTATTAACAGCAAATGAAATTAAAAGTCTGATAGATTCTAACCTGGCGACTGGGGCAAAGGTTTCTGTATAGTCTATCCCCTCTTGTTGACTATAACCTTGTGCAACCAGTCGTGCCTTGTTTCTGATGACTTCACCTTGTTCATTTAGCTTGTTTCTGAACACCCATCTTGTTCCAATGACGTTGAATCCTTTTGGTCTGGGAACGAGATCCCATACGTCGTTTCTGGTGAATTGATTCAGCTCTTCTTGCATTGCCAGAATCCAGTCATTATCCAGAAGTGCTTCATCAATAGAAGAAGGTTCAATCAGAGACACAAGTCCCATAAGAGTTTCTTCAGAGTTTTTGAAGCTTGCTCTTGTTCTGATTGGATCTTCCTTTCTTCCTAGGATAGTCTCTTCTGGGTGATCCAAACTGCTTCTTGGTAATCTCTTCTGAGGTTGATCAGCAGCTGTTGTAGGATTTCTAGCAGTGCTCCTTTCAGACGTTGAAGGAATGTCTGTGTTGAGAGCCTCTGATGACTTGTCTTCAGAACCTGCAAATTCAATTTCTATACCTGCAAAAATTTCATTCTGCTTTGACTTTTCAGAGTCAAGCTTATCATCAAAACGAACACTGATTGATTCTTCCACAATCTGTGTTTCTGTATTGTATACTCTGTACCCTCTTGAGCGTTCAAAGTATCCTAACATAATACACTTCTGTGCCTTAGAGTCAAACTTGTTCAAATAATTCTTTGTATTTAATATAAAGCAAGTACATCCAAATGGATGAAAATATGAAATGTTGGGCTTTCTGTTCTTCCACAATTCATATGGAGTCTTTTCCAGAATAGGTCTTATTGAGATTCTATTCTGAATGTAACACGCTGTGTTTATTGCCTCTGCCCAGAAAGTCTTAGCAACGTTTGTCTCATTGATCATGGTTCTGGCCATTTCTTGCAATGTTCTGTTCTTTCGTTCTACAACTCCATTTTGTTGGGGAGTTCTAGGACAAGAGAAATCATGCAGAATGCCTCTGTCATTAAAGAATGACTCAAAATCTTTATTTTCAAATTCTCCACCATGATCACTTCTGACTTTAACGATTCTAAGATCTTTTTCATTCTGAACTTGGTTACAGAAGGTAACAAACACAGAGTGTGACTCGTCCTTGTGTCTTAAGAACTTTACCCATGTCCATCTGCTATAGTCATCTACGATTACTAACCCATACTTCTTACCACTGACTGAAGCAGTTTTAACTGGTCCAAATAAGTCAATGTGCAGAAGTTTTAATGGCTTAGAGGTAGAAACAACATTTTTGGATTTAAAAGAGGGTTTTGCAAATTTTCCTTTCTGACATGCTTCACACAGAGCATCTGAATTGAACTTCAAATTAGGAAGTCCTCTGACCAGATTGAGTTTGTTAATCTGAGATATTCTTCTCATACTAACATGCCCCAATCTTCTGTGCCAGATCCACTGCTCGTTGTTAAAAGACAGAAGACATTTTACATTCTGACTCTTTAGTTCAGAAAGTTTGATTTTGTAAATGTTGTTTTTCCTCTTACCATTAAACAGGATAGTCCCATCTTTCTGACTAACAGCTTTACATGATTTTTGATTAAAGATTATATCATAACCGTTATCACTTAATTGACTTATGGATAACAGATTATGCATCAATCCATCTACTAGCAGAACATTATTAATAGAGGGAAGATTTCCATTACCTACAGTTCCAGAGCCAATTATCTTTCCCCTCTGATTGCCTCCAAAGCCAACGTGGCCTCCAGGCTTAAGTTCCAGGCTTTGGAACATATGCCTTCTTCCCGTCATGTGTCGTGAGCAGCCAGAGTCCAGGTACCATGACTGGTGTTTCTGACTTGCTGCTAAAGATATCTGCAACATGTATTATTTTGTCCTTAGGTACCCAGATTTTCTTGGGTCCTGACTTGTTAGTTTTACCAAAACTCTGGTTGAATTTTGGTTTCACAGAGTGCTTACTGCTAGTATATTTGATATCATGTGTGTGACCATACACAAAGTGTGAATTTAAAGGAGTGTGTTTAATGGTTAAGTCCATGACATTCTTTGGTGTAGGAACCTTACCTTGGTATCCTATTCCTTTCCTGCCGTTTCTGCTAACCCCATAGATCATTGAAGCCATTCTGCTTCTATCTATGCTTTTAGCTAGGAACTTCTGGAAACTATGATCATACTCCTTGATGATCTCATCAGCGTTGCTGGGAGTTTCAGAAATTGGTTCCTTCTGAGAGTTTTGTAAAGTGTTTTCTAATTTTGAAATCTTATCTCTCAGCTCAGAATTTTCCAATTTGAGACTCTCAGACTTATTAGAGTCAGATTCAAGATTCCTTTTCAGGTCTCTGAATTTAGCTCTAATCTGATGATAACGTTCCAGAATCTCATTAAGGCTTTCAGCAAGTTCAGCCTTTGTAAAGTTAACAGCGAAGTTAGGAAATACCTCTTCTGTGTCTGATTCTGAGTCTGATTCAGAGGCTTCACTATCTTCTGAAATGTTTGCCATGAGAGCTATGTTTGCCCTTTCATCATCTGATTCTGAGTCAGCTTCAGACGAGTCAGAGTCATCCCATGTAGCCATGAGACTTTTCTTCTTCTCTCTTCCAAACTTCTTTTTGGGCTTTTCCCTCTGAAGCTTTGGGCAGTCACTCTTGTAGTGTCCTTGCTCATTGCACTCGTAGCAGATGATGTCTTTGGTGTTTGGCTTCTTGCTACTGGAGGAGCCTTCAGATCTTCTGTATCCAGAGGAAGAAGACTCGTTCTGATCAGATCTTCTGGGATTCCTGAACTTCCTTTGTCTTTGCTTCCACAGTTGATTTACTCTTCTGGAGAGAAGGGAAAGTTCGTCTTCTTCTGATGAGGATCCATCAGATGTTTCTTCAACTGCCTGCAAAACTTTAGACTCAAATTTTTTGTTAGATTTTAATGCTAAAGGCTTACCTTGCTTCTGAGGCTCATCAGCTTCTAGCTCTATCTCATGACTTCTGAGGGAGCTTATAAGTTCCTCCAGAGTGATTTTGTTGAGATCTTTAGCTAGCTTCAGAGCAGTAACCATAGGCCTCCACTGCTTGGGTAAACTTCTGATTATTTTCTTGACATGGTCAGCAGTAGAGTATCCTTTGTCCAGAACTTTGAGACCAGCTACCAGAATCTGGAATCTAGAGAACATAGTTTCAATGGATTCAGATTCTTCCATTTTGAACGCCTCATACTTCTGAATGAGCGCCAGAGCTTTTGTTTCTTTGACCTGAACGTTGCCCTCGTGCGTCATTCTGAGAGAATCAAAGATATTTTTTGCTGTGTCTCTGTTGGAGATCTTTTCATACTCAGTATAGGAGATGGCACTGAGGAGGATGGTTCTGGCCTTGTGGTGATTCTTGAAGTCACGCTTTTGTTGATCAGTCATTGATTTTCTATCAATCTTCTGACCACTTGCATTCACAGGGTGCGTGTATCCATCTGTCACCATACCCCACAGATCAGCATCATGTGCTAGAAAGAAGCTTTCAATTCTGTCTTTCCAGTAATCAAAGTTTTCTCCATCAAAAACTGGAGGTTTGCCACTGAATCTGTCTCTGTCCTCATTGTTGTCATTGCTGATGTGAGAATTGTTTCCTGCCATTGTGTTTTTCTGACGCTGGATCTTGTACTGACACGGTTAAGTGTTTTAGCTCAGAACCAGGCGCTCTGATGCCAATTGAAGGGGTGAAAAACACAAGAAGGGGGGGGGGGTTGAATTGTAAAACTGAAATCTAAAGCAATTGACAAGATATTTTTATCCTGGTTCGTTTGATCTCAAACTACTCCAGTCCACCCGTCAAGGTGATTTCGCCTCTCTCCAACGAGGTCTTAATTCACTATATTCAACTGAATATTACAGACTGCTTTAACAACTGCTAAAGCCTTCTTGATTCAAACCACAACCCGGTTTGTCAAGGTAACACTTTCTTACAAAGAGATAAAACAATGTGTGTGGATGTTTTCTACAAAACTTTATCACAACTGTGATGTATACACAAATTGAAGCTTAGAAACTAGATTGCTAAACAGTAATGGAGTATCAGAGTATGTGGTTTAGCAAAACTGGTAGAACGAAGATTATGGTTCAGCTTTTGTGCGTGTAGAGATTTGGAGAGCATTATCCATTATAATCTTCAAAACCTTGTTTATCACTTGAGATGATGAACGTTGAATGCAATATTCTTGATTCAATGCTAATAACAAGCTTTCCTTTTTGAGCAGATCTTGTCTGGAATGAGGCCGTTGGAATTAATTAGCTTTCAATGCACAGTACCGTTGCTTACTTAACGCAAGTTCTGGCTTGGCTCATTCTGATTCTGCTTCGCTGCTGATGAACTATTGTGTTTCTGTATCAGAGTGTTTGAGCGCAGTCTTGTTCATCAGGCTTCAGCATGTACGTGAGTTGATCATCTGATCTTGACCTTCTGATGTAGCAACTTCTGATGCTGGTGTCTGAAATCAAGTTCTGATGCTGAATAGACGTGATCTTGCTTATATCAATCAGAGTATCTGCAAGTCAGAACATAATAATTTTAGGCAGCAGATAGTTCATTCATGACACTTATAAATACTATATCTTTTCACTTTGTTATCATCAAAACTTAAATATAGGGTAGTAGATTCAAACATTGTTCTAACACGCTCATTTAGAAGTATGAAGCCTTCAAAATGGAAGAAGACGAAACCATTGAAACAATGTTCTCTAGATTCCAAACTCTGGTGGCAGGGCTAGAGGTGTTGGACAAAGGGTACTCAACTACTGATCATGTAAAGAAGATCATCAAAAGTTTACCAAAACAATGGAGACCAATGGTCACGGCTCTCAAACTGACAAAAGATCTGAACATAATATCTCTAGAAGAACTTGTCAGCTCCCTCGGAAGCCATGAGATAGAGTTAGAAGATGATGCGCCTCAGAAGAAATGTAAGTCTCTCGCTCTGAAATCTAACAAATATGAAACCAAAATTTTGCAGGCAAAAGCAGAAGCAGAAAACTCTGGAGAATCCTCATCAGAAGAAGACGAATTGTTCTTTCTATCCAGAAGAATCAATCAGCTGTGGAAGCACAGGCAGAAGAATTTCAAAAACTCCAGAAGAATAAGAAATGACTCTGAACAATCCTCTAGATACATAAAATCAAGTAACAAAATCATTACCTGCTATGAATGCAATAAACAAGGTCACTACAAAAGTGATTGTCCAAGGCTTCAGAAGGAGAAACATAAAAGGAAGTTCGTTAAGGAGAAGAAGAAAAGTCTTATGGCAACATGGGATGACTTTGAATCTTCTGAAGACTGAACAGAATCAGAAGATGAACAAGCCAATATAGCTCAAACGAACAACTTATTAGATGTCTCTGAATCTTCTGAATCAGAATCAGAATCAAAATCAGACACTGAAGAGGTATTTACTGACTTTACTCTTAATTTTACTAAAACTGAACTAGGAGAAAGTCTTAGTGAAATTATGGAAAGATATCAGTAGCTTTGAGTCAAATTCAGAAACCTGAAAAAGGATCTTGCTTCTGACTCTGAAGAAACTGAGAGTCTGAGATTAGAAAACTATGAGTTAAAAGAAAAGATTTCAAAACTAGAAACTGATTTACAAAACTCTCACAAGGAAATAATCTCAGAGGATCCCAGTAATGCTGATAAGATCATAAAGGATTATGATCAAGGCTTTCAGAAGTTTCTGGATAAAAACATAGATTGAAGCAAAATGACTTCAATGATCTATGGAGTTAGCAGGAATGACAGAATAAGTATAGGATACAAAGGCAAAGTATCCCAACCTAAGAAAGTAAAGGATCTGGTTATCAAACGCACTCCTCTCTATTCTCACTTCACCATTGGGCAAACACATGATATAAAACATGCTGGTAAGGCGTTTTATACTATACCAAAATTCAAATAGAATTTTTGAAACTCTAACAGTCATGGACCCAGAAAGATATGGGTACCAAAAGATAAAATCATCTATGTTATAGATATTTTTAATAGCAAGGTTGAAACACCAGTATTAACACCTGTACTCTGGATGCTCTCTACACATGGAGGAAAGAAAGCATATGTTCCAAAACCTGTAATTTAAAAGATTCGCAAGTTTCAGAGGCAATCAAAAACAGAAGATTATTGGCTATGAAACTATTGGCAACATAAATGGAAATATAGAATCAGAAGCTCTTTAAAGAATCTCAGATATATCTAGAAGAGGATGTCACACCTTTTCAAGCAACTTCTGTCAAAACAAGCCAAACAGAGTCTTTTCCATTTTTTTTATTCTCGACAAAAAGGGGGAGAATGAAGAATATTTTGACTCATAATCAGAAGATCTTCAGGGAAGTATTTTAGTTTCTCGTTAGCTTAGTAGTCTACTCAAGGGAAGCCTTCCTTTTATGCTCGCTAATAAAAAGTATCTTTACATGAAGGATGTTCTGATGTTAAAAAGATATTCTGATGCAACTAGAAGTTCTGCCAAAACATCACCATAAGTTATAATTATGCAAGCACAGAAGTTGAAAGGACAATGAAAAATTCAGACGCATCAAATATGCATGACACACTTATATGAAGAAGTTCTGATTGAACTTCTGAATGCACTAGCGTTGTGAAACAGAATCTCTGATGTGCAAAATTCTGACAAGCTGTATAGAACAATCAACGGTCATATTCATCCTCTGATGTGAGAAGCTCTGAAGCGTTACAACTCCATCAATGCAAGATCATAAGTAACGGTTACAAACAGACAAGGATATCCTTATTTGGAAAGCTCATTAACTCGTGTTATGGACTTACCAAAAGTATCCTCTTATGTCTCTATTGCAAGGCCTATATAAAGCAGACTAGAAGAATATTTCAAGATGATGAACAACTGCGCTCATAAAGAAAAACTAACGTGAAAAAGTAAACAACGCAACTTTCATTCTTCATCTTCAACGATTCAATATTAAATTGTGTAATACATCACAAGTTTGTGATAGTGTTTATTTAGAAACATCATTGTAAACTTTTATTCAATTAACTGTTTAGTGAAGTTCCTTGAGAAAACCGGGTTGTGGTTTTGGACTCAAGAAGACTTTAACAGTTGTTAAAGTAGAATTATAATCAGTTTGATTAGTGAATTAAGTCCTCGTTGGAGAGAGGTGAAATCACCTTGGCGGGTGGACTGGAGTAGTTTGAGATCAAATGAACCAGGATAAATATATCGTGTCTACTTCTTTTGTTTTTAAGTTTCAATTCAACCCCCCCCCCCCCCCCCCCTTCTTGTGTTTTTCACATCTCCAAAAGTTCCATGCCCGTCCCTTCAAATCCAATGGTGGGGCTTCTTACCAAATCAATGGTAAGATAGCAACATCTAAAGGAGGAAGAAAATAATACTAGACCTTTTGAGTAGGTAGGATACTCCTAGTTGCTCGCTTGCTCACAACAAATACATTTTTACACACCAACACTTTAATTTGAAACATTTGCAAAAGACAAAGCTCTTTGTACGCGTTCTTATAGAGACGAGAACCATTACAAAGACACTTTTCAAAATCACTTTAAAAAACACATCCCACCAACACCTCTTTGAACTATTTTCAAAATCAACACTTTGTACGCGTTCTTATAGAAACGAGAACCATTACAAAGACGTTTTCAAAATATTTTCAAAAACCACACCACAAGCACATATTCAAACAAAAGCAAGTGATCTAGCAAGAAACTAAGAAGCCGTAGATAACTACGGATGAAAAGGGTACTAATACCTTCCCTTTTCATGACCTACCCCCGAACTCAAGAAATATTCTCGAAAGGTCTTTCTTGTTCTTTTCAACCTTTCCTTATTTGATAAAAGAAAATTCGATGGCGAATCTTGCTATCCGCAACAATTGCGATCCAACGCAAAACATCCCAAGTTAGTTCTCCCACCGTATTACAGCTTGGTTGATTCTTCTTCATGATAACTTTCAGATTTTCCCTCTGACCAAGATATAGACAAGATTTTCCCTTTCTTTTTGAGATATGTGGCACACTCAGTTCTTATGTGTCCATATCCCTCAGATTCATGGCACTGGACACCTTTCCCTTGGCTTGGCTTCTTCTCAAATATTGACTTCCTTCCCAGGTCATGGTTTTTTTTTATGTTGAATGACATGATCTTAGCATTTAACTTGGACTTCCTTAACACCGTGTTGAATTGTCTTCCCATAAACACAAGGTATTCAGGTACTCCTTCTGAATCAACATTTCCTCTATCCTGAGTCTTCAATATTAGAGGCAAAATCTATACTCTTCTTATTTTCAGACCTTTCATTGATAGCAGATTCAAAGGTCTTAAGAGAGCTTACATGTTCATCCACAGTTATAGTGCTTACATCATGGGATTCTCCAATGGAAATCACCTTCAAGTCAAACCTCTTTGGTAGAGATATGAGCAATATCTTGATCAGCTTATGTTCTGATATCTTATCTCCCATGTCTTCTGAGTCATTAGCAGTGTCTAGAACACTCATGTGAAAGTCCTGAATACTTTCATCCTCCTTCTTCTTTAAGTTCTAAAATTTTGTCGAGAGAAGTTGATATTTTTCCATCTTCACCTTAGGGTTTCCTTCATGAACCTTCCTTAAGGTCTCCCAAGCAACCTTAGCATGCTTATAGTTCTTTATCAACTTGAACACATTCTTATCAACTCCATTGAATATCACATTCAACGCTTTGGAGTTTCCTTGAGATAGTGACTCGTCATCATTTCAATCTTCTTCAGGCTTCAGCACATTAGTAACTTTTCCATCTTCACCCAAAACCTTTGGTGGATCCCATCCTTTGACAACATTTTTCTAGGCCTTGTTGTCCATGGATTTTATGAACATTTTCATACGTGGTTTCCAACTATCATAGTTGGTACCATACAAAATATGTATTTTAACCACAATCCCACCATCCTTGTCCATTGCACTAGAAAGTAACTTCCCTGAATCTCACCCAGAGTAAGAGCAGGATGCCTGCTCTGATACCAATTGAATTTCTGGTTGTCAAATCCCAAATGTCCTAAGTGATGTCGAGACATCAGATCCGACTTCAATAAGAAACAACAAGATATACGAACAAAATAAATAGTGCTAGAGGTAAATAACACACAAATATATTTAACTAGTTCAGATCAACTCTCCTGCTCCTAGGGCTACCAAGCCAGGGACAAAATTAACTAGATAGTATTAATTTGTATACCACACATCAAACACACCCGTTTACAATCTACGCACTTAATAACTACCATTTGCTTAACTTCTATCTAAGATACGCCTAGGTATGAGGCCCTCCTAAAATCCCTCTTCAATCACACTTAGCGATTGTAGAAACTCTAAACACAATAGAGAAAAAAAATAGGAGGCCACTCTTCCAAGACACACAATCCTCAATTCTTAAAAGCTTATGAGAACTAACACACAAATACTCAATGCTTAATAACTTGTAAGCATCTGACACACAAATGTTCAATGCGTAAAAGCTTATGAACATCTCACAGAACATACAACAAAACAATAAGGATTCTAAAAACCCTAACAAAATACACACGTAAGTTCCACCTAAAACTAGGTATACACCAGTCTATTTATAACATTATTCTGGGTTGGGCTGGGCTTCAAAACCGTAATAGTGAAGTTACACAAAGTCTGTAAATTCTTATCCAAAAAAATATCTCTTGAATCATTAGTTTCCTAAAATGTCTCCATATTTAGAAACTTTATATATCTTCGAAAAAAAACATAGAATCTTTGATTTGTCAATCTTGGAAGCCACATAAGCTAACTAAATATTCCCTAAATATTAAGTAACTAACATATCAGTTGAAAAATAATTGTCAGTTGCTGCAGACAAGATGTCCTATCCTCCTAGTTGGGACATCTTATTCAACATGTTGAAAACTACAAGTTTGGACATCTTGTTCAACATGTTGTTGCCAAGTTGGTTTTATCAAAATGTATGCCAATTATAATTTTATAGAAATAACAGAGCAATTCAGAGACATGAGTTTAGTGTGTGAAGGGACTCCTGACATTGTGAAATTGGGGATTTTGAAGTTGACTAGTGGTATTCTTGAAGAGATCAGGGAAGGTTAGCAATCTGACTTGAGATTGGTTGATCAATTGACGTTGATTAACTAAGGTAATAGAGGTGAGTTATGAATTGATGAGAACGATGTAATATGGTTTGGTAATGCAGTGTGTGTGTGTGTGTGTGTGTGTGTGTGTGTGTGTGTATGTGTGTGTGTCATATTTTTCAAAGCTTAAGAAGAGTATTATTGAGGAAGGACATCAAATGGTCTGAGTATTCATCATGATGCTATAAAGATGTATCAAGACTTGAAGAAATTGTTTTGGTGGCCCGATATGAACAAGGAGGTTGTTGAGTTTGTTTATGCTTGTTTGATTTGTCAAAAGTTGAAGATTTAACATCATAAGCCTTTGGGTATGATGCAACCATTGAATATTCTAGAGTGCGAGTGGGATAGCATTTCCATGGATTTTTTGTCGTTTTTTTCGAAAATTTCTAAGGGCAATGACTCGATCGGGGTAATAGTGGATAAATTTACTAAATATGCTCATTTCTTGTCGATGAAGATTAATCATCCTAAGTAGAAGTTGGATGAGATGTATATTGAAGAGTTGTTTAGATTTCATGGAATACCTTCGAGTATAGTGTCAGATAGATATTTGAGGTTTACATCGAGGTTTTGGGAAATTTTGCATAACGCCTTTGGTACTAAGCTGAAATTGAGCTCTGCATATCATCCGCAGACAGACGGTCAGACAGAGAAGACTATCCAGTATTTGCAGGGTTTGTTGAGGGCTTGTGTGTTATACAAAGGAGGAGCTTGGGATAGCCACTTGTCATTGATTGAGTTCATATACAACAATAGTTTCCATACTAGTATTGGAATGGCACCATATGAAGAATTGTACGGTATGAGGTGTAGGAATCTATTGCGTTGGTATGAGCCAAGCGAGAGTGTTATGCTCGGACCTAAGATTGTACATGAGAAGAATGATAAGATCAAGATGATCTAAGAAAGTATGAGAGCTTCTCAGTGTCGTCAGAAGAGTTACCATGATAAGAGGCGGAAAGTGCTTGAATTCCAGAAGGGAGACCATGTGTTTTTTAGAGTTACTCTTATAATTGGTGTTGGTAGAGCCTTGAAGTCTAGAAAGCTCATGTTGCATTTTGTTGGTCCATACCAAATTTCATAAAATAATAGGTGAGGTGTGTTATACCCCAATTTCCCCCCCCCCCCCCTAATATTTCTCATTATCTCATGTCTTAATGCATTAAGACACACACATTAGGGTTGTTTCTTTCTTTACCTTATCTTTAAATTTGCTCTTGAGGGTTACCAAGAACCTTGAGTTGTGTAACTTGTACATCTGTTCTTTTAGATAACATTAATATGTATATATATGTTCCTTTGAATATTCATGTTGTAGTTGATCACAATTGCATTCATCTCACCATCTAATCTATGGTTTAAGGGGTGATTCTTAATGAAATGGGTTTCAAATGGATTGCAAGAGATCAACCTTCAAGTCTATGCTTATGATATCAAAGTTTGTGGTTCAAGGAGTTCCCTCACTTCATTTAGGTCAAGATCTCTTCAAAGTTAGTGAAAGCATTCATCAAGAAGATAAGTTCATGTGTTTACTTCCATGCCTTCTTCAACAAGCTTCATTGAGACTTAAGTTCCATATTTGAGTGTTCTTCAAGACAATATCATTTCAAGGCCTATTGTGATTGATCGTGCTTTATTTTTCCAAGAAAGATTAAAATATTGAAGGTGGTTTTAACAAACTTGACCTAATTGAACAAATGCTTAATTCAGTGATCACAAGTTCACAACTCTCTCAATTTTCAACATTTTTAATTGTTTCTTTTTTCTATGGATTCTAATCATCATAAAAAACCTCTTTTCACATTACAAGATCCAATTGTGCAAGAAAAATCATCAAAAGTTGAAAGGGGTTTCAAGTCATTTTGACACTCTCTAAACTAGGGTTTATTGACTTCTAAGGACCATATCTTGCTCATTTTTTGAGATTTTTGAGTGACTCCAAAGCCATGATTCTCTTTAAAGGGTCCTTAACAAGCTATCTTCAGAAATATAAGGCTAATTTTGAATGGAAGATTACTTATGATTGAGGAAGATTACAAGTCTCCTTGAAAGGCCATTGAATTTTAGGGTTTGACTTCAAATGATCATAACTTGGTCATTTTCATCTCCTTGAGCCCATTAATTTTCCATATAAATATTTTGGATTTACTACTTTGTTTTTATGTGCAAGACTCAAAGATGCTTGGAAAATGGTTGAAGATTTGAAAATATTATAGGTCTTTTGTGAATTTCCCCAAATTTGTTCATCATCTTCCAAAGACCATAACTCTTTCAATTTTTATGATTTTTGAGTGATATCAATTCCATAATTCAATTCAAAGGGTATACTTCATGCCAACTTCAGATAACAAGATCAAATTTTGAGTGGAAATTCATGAAAATTTTAAGAACATTATAGGTCATTTTGAAGTTCAACGCGTAGAATTTTTTTAAGTATAAAACATCTATGTGTTTTCACAAATTCAAATGGACATAACTTTTTGCTCAAACATCTAAATGATGTCTTTCTTGGCATATTTTTAAGTTTGTTATGATATCTTTCCATTGAAAAATAATGTGATCACAAAGCCTCCTACATTGTATGCCCCATGCTCTTGAAGTTGCTTCCATGAAATTGAATTTTTGCTTGCAGTCAGTTTGCAATTTCCATGTTGTGGCTTCTAATGATCATTTTTCTGCGTATTTTTTATTTAAACATGTTTAACAAAGTTCCAAAGCATGATTAGAGCATTGAAATGCAAGAATTAGCTGAGTTTTGAGCAAGTTCAAGTCACACTTTTCTCATTTTCGGGCTTCACTCAATTTCCCTCCAAACCTCACTATTTCTTCCAATTCTTTTCACCATTCACTCTCATATAAATATAGGGACATATTACACTCATTTCCTCAAGCTTGGATAACCAAAATTACCACGCCACTTTCTCTCCATAATTCAGTTTTATGAGTTTTCGAATTCACTCTTTCTTTGTTTTTCAATTCAATTTCTTGTGCTATTCTTCTTTAGTAAACTTGTGTGAAGCTTCTTAAACAAAAAGCAAGCCAAATCGTGCCTTATTATGTTCAAGCAAAGTCAAGTTTCAGAGCAATTTCAGTGGACTTCATTCAGGTAGATTAAGGCACCAATTCTTCTAACTCAAATTACTGGAGTGATCTATGATGTTCATTAATGCTTGCTATTAACTTAATTTTGGTGAATCAATGCATTTGATGCTTCTATTTTTTTATTTCAAATTTTTTAAAACTCTCTGTTTTTTCCCAAATCGAGTAAGTTATGCTTTATATAAATTTGGCACGAGAATATGGTTGTAATCGTCTTGAGGAGACACGTCCAATGATATCACTATGAGCATATAAATTTACAGATTTAAGAATCTTGATCTCGCCTTAGTTGCAGGGTAGCTGGAGGTTGAAGATGACCTACGTGTCTTCTTCAACCAATGAGAGCGTGACGATTAAAATGTTGTGATTGGTCTGACTTTTGTGACTTCAGTGTGCACTTGTTGACCATAGATAACCATACATCATCACTCCTGAACTATTAGATGTGCCAACGTGTTTTAATGACCCAGATCCAATGCCTCATATTACTTTTGTTTTATTTTAATTTACAAAATTTGTTCTAAAATTTGTTTTAATTTCCAAAATTCATAACTCTCTTATTTTTATTCAAAAATTATGAAAAAAATATACAAAAATACTTTGACTTATTTCTGACTTTGTGAATATTTTTTCATATTTTTATTTTGATGTTTGATATTTTTTATAGTTTTTGTATTGTTTGCCTTATTTTAATTACTTTAAAAATACTTTTCCTGATTTTAAAATTTCAGAAAAATTACAGAAGGATCCAATGACCTCTTGAAAAACATTGGTGACCTCATCTCATTTTTATTTCTGATTTTTCTATTTTTCATAATTTTTGGTTTATTTTGCTTATTTCTTTAAATTTTAAAAAAATAGTTTGACTTTAAAAAATTCCAAAAAAAATTGTCAACACTTATTGACTTTTGTTGACCTTTGACATTTTTTTAGGAGTTTTATTTGGTGTTTAATATACTTTGTGTATTTTACCAATTATTTCCCTTTTATTAATCATTTAAATATTGTTTTATTAAATTATTTTATTATTTTTGTTTGATCCTGATTTGGGTGTTATTTTGGGACAAGTTCCTCAACCACATTGGATCTTTAGTGTTGATAGGTTTAAAAATCAAATCCACCAAAATGGATGAATGATGATGATATTTGAAACCCTAATTTCATGTGATACACTCCTTCCCTCTTCATCTTATCCCTTTCTTACTTGTGCTACATGTTGTTGGAGAATAATCTACATATCATTTCTCTAACATGTGGTATATAGATTGTAATTGATCGGCGTCAAAATAGGTGTGACTTCTACATAAATCCATTTATGATTGCTTAACTTAGCGCTGAATTTTTCCCAATTCAAAAAAGGATCATTCGTGGCCCAAACCTATGTTTGTAAGTCCAATTATGTTTAATTTAAAACCATTGATCCAACAACCTTGAAGTTCATTGTTAGGAGGCTTTGATCTTATCAATCATTTAATGAGATTTCATGATTTTTTGTCTAAGTGAATCATTTAAACATCATTGATCATATATGCTTGTCTTGAGTACTTGAAATGAATGATACACTTGACAAAAAGCGAATGAAACTTGTTGTTGAGAAGCTTAGATTTTATCAATCTTCTAATGAGTTTTCAAATGCAAGTTTCAAGATAGTCATTCAACTAACCTCTAACTTCTAATTCATTAACAATTGAGTTTACTTTGTGATTTTACTTTGTGCTTTTACTTTATTCCCTTTATTTTATACTTTTACTTTTATGCACCATTTACTTTAGCATTTACATTTTATGCTATTTAAATCTTTGCTCACTTGAGCATTTATCTTTATATCATTTTATCTTTGCTCATTTGAGCATTTATATTTATGTCCTTTTTATTTTTCTCACTTGAGCTTTCTTTTCTTTTTGAAGACACTTAATAATCAACTTGATCAATAAAAAACTTTAAAGTCAATTGGACTATCTGGTTACTATGCTTGGCATAATGGAGTTATGGACCTCATGGACATAGGATTAGAAACATTGATTACCCTTGGGATCTTGTGACTTTGTTGTTATTTTATCTGAAGTTCTTGGGGTTTACCCTAAGACATTGGGTTAATTTTCTTTGTATGCAGGTTATTCAGATTATGTGCTTTGTCTGTGATTGAGAACTCCTCTGTGTACAGCCGTTACTCAGCCCAATTTTTGTGAAGACTTAATTGATCTGAAGCTTGGTATTCCTAAGAGGTTTAATGCCTTTTCTTTCTTTGTTCCAATCCAAATAATGGGAATTCTACATTGACTCCATATGTCAAGTGTTGGCTTTTTGCTTGTTAGATGGTTCTTTTCCTTAGCTTTTACTTTATACTTTAGGATAGTCCCTTCATCTCCTCCCATCTTCAATAATATCAAAAATCTTATCCCTCATTTTCAAAACTCTTCTTGTTTTTCTAAACTAAATTGCTTTCATAATAAATTTGGACTTAGGTCCAAGCATTTTCAAAATATTTTCTTAATCAAACATTAATAAATTTAATCATACTTTGACATTTTTCCTAATAAAACCAAAAGTCAATTAAGCTCATTCAAACCATTTTTTTTGCTTTGGCTTTTTACTTTAAAAATTCTCTCAAAATATTAGACTCTTGTTGATTCTTATAGTGATGCGAGCTACTATATTCTACAATATATAGTGAAGTGAGATATTTTCCACTCGGGTGTTTAATGAGGCTTTGTTGATTTTAAAACCCAAGCTATACCCTCCACTTTGAGATGATGCAAATTCTCCTTTCTCATGATCGTGGGAAGTAAGTATGTATTACACTCGGATATGACGATGATATCTCGTCTCTTAAAATTCACCAACACATATGTGTTTTAAAATTTTTAAGGTGAACTACAAGTACCCTGATCCCCTATTGCATGGAAGGTGGTACGTAGGCACTAAAGGTTCACAATCGCGGCGGATGCAAAAATTGTAAAAAAATACTTATTTTCTCACCTCCACCATCTATTTTTGCATACACCATTTATAGCCAAAATACACAATTTTTCAAAGAGGTTCCTACGGAGTACCGTAGATGTTTAGGGGGATAATACCTTCCCTTTACATAACCAACCCTCGTACCTAGATTATCTCCCCCTCTTTTTAGGGTTTATTCGCTCTTTTCCCATTTCCTTTGGAAACAATAAAGTGCAGTGGATATTTTCATTTGATATGTGGAAGTCAAGTTAATCCAATGGCTTAGTCTCAACATTTCTACCACTATAGAAAAAATGTCGACTTCACTGGGGACAGATAGACCAAATGTTAGTCAATCTCTAAGTGGTTTGAGCCTATCTTTATTCATTTATGTATGTGCTATTATTTGTTGTATATTATGTGTTATATATATGTTTGTCTAGATTTTCCTGGTTTTCAGGGTGCTTAGTGATTTCTCATAAGTACTCTATTTGTACTTGGGAAAACTTAAGATAGGACAGGTGTTATAGTCATGTTAACTTTGAGGGAGGAATCCCAAAAAAGGAGAAATGAGATCCCCACTCAGCGGAGGCCCCTTTAACTATAATATTTGTTTACCGAGTAATCAGCAAGACATGTTGCTTTCGCATGGAAGGCGACTGAAGGTGAGGACCGTAGAACCCTTAACCAATCTTTGCCATTTAGGTGTAATGCAGAAACTATGACAGAGAAATCTGGAAGAAGTTATCACGCGATGCTACGCTTAGACAAGTTTTTCCTGAGAATATTGCTGATTATTGGGTTAATCGGGACATTGGTAATATCAGAAGGAAGGATGTAAACTCTGGTAACCTTTAAGAACCTTTCCTTTTGGGTAGTACCTTTTACTTCATACTCGTGAAGTCGAACCTATGAACCCCCATGTTTGTGATCTTGTTTGTGATTGTTGCATTATCATGCATTCATGCACCCATGAGCATTCTTTAAAAGGGTTTCTTCAAGGAACTTAAAGTTGAGTTTCTCGAATATCTCAGGTACTTTTTGACCATGGATTTTGGAAAGAGAAATACTCTAAAGTACAATTTCAAAGATTCTACATTGGTCCAATTCTATGATCTGTTGTGCCAGTGTTTTGCTTTCCCTGATTATCAGTTGATGCCCACGTTGGAAGAGTATTCTTACTTACTTGGTTTACCTATTATTGAACGTGTTCCTTTCACCTTCTTAGAAGGAGATCCCAAGTCTCATGAGATTTCTACCATGACTCACTTGAAGAATTTGAGATTGAGGCCAACATGACTACCAAAGGAGGAATCAGGGGTTTACCTGCTCAGTTTTTATTTGAGAAAGCTCGTTATTTTTCCAAAATGAAGAGTACTAGTACTTTCAAGGCTATCTTTGCTTTTCTTGTCTATGTTTTAATCTTCTTTCCTAGCATCGACAAATATGTGGATGTTAATGACATCAGGATCTTTCTGATTGTGAACCCAATCCCTACATTGCTAGGAGATACTTACTATTTCATCCATCTTCGGAATTTTTATCAGGGAGGGATGATCATTTATTGTACAATGTTATTATATCAGTGGTTTGTTTCTCACTTACCTCGGAATGTTGCTTTTTGGGATCTCAAGAAGGAACCTCGTTGGGCACCGAACATTATGGCTCTCACTCATTTTGATATTGTTTGGTATCATTAGGGTTATTTTGATGTGGAGATTATTGATAGTTGTGGCAGTTTCTCCAATGTACCTCTTCTTGGTACAAAGGGAGTAGTTAACTACAATCACATTCTTGCGCGTCTTCAACTTGGATATCCAATGAGATCCAAGCCAAACAACATTCATTTGAGTGGTTTCTTTCTCAAAGTAAGAGAAGATCATAAGGAAGTTAAGAAAGAGATTGAGAAGGCTTGGTGCCATATTCATAGAAAAGGTAGAAAATATTTGGGACCAAGAGGAGTTGTTTCCTTAGAGCCTCAATTTCATTGGGTACAATCAAGGGCAATTCAGTTGAAGATGCCATATTCTCATGAAGAACCTACACATGATTTGTGAATAAGGACTACTCCTCCTCTCTTAGATGATGTGGAAGAACTTCAGCTTGCCCTAGTTAGGATGTAGCAAGATAAGGAAGAATTTAAGAACAAGTACCAGACTTTGGAGGTGTCATACTCAATATAATTGAAAGAGAAGGATGACTTAATCGAGATTCTTGAGATTCGTGCTATAGAGACGATGGAGAAGCAAGAGGATTTGTTTTCCTCTAGGGCTTAGGCAGGTCCAGGTCACTCGTCTTCAGATTCCAATGGTTGGAAAGAAGTCGCCAACAAATATGCATAAGAGAACAAGCAGTTGAAGGCTCATATTACAAGATTAATGGGAAAGCGCTGGTGTGTGGAGAGATCTTTATCAGCTTTGTCTCCTTAGGATTTTTAAATTTTATCTTTAACCTTTATGTACTTAGGATTGTTCAAACTTGTACTAAATATTGTAATCTATTCCAAAGTTATTATTAAAATGAAATTTCCAGTATTTCCAAATGTGTTAGTACTTTAATACTTGCAATTGTCTATAATTATTTGAGTTCCTTGTATAAACACAATAAATCATATGCATTGCATATCATGCATCATTTTTGCACATATTTTTTGCATTCATGTTCATTCCCAGGTGTCTTACCATGTCTCTTTGCTTCATTTACTCGGCAAGTTGTCTTATCGCTATAATACTCGGGCTAATTACAAGCAGAAGATTGAAAATATTCAACGAGATAATCGTGAGCTGCACGAAGAAGTTACTGCTTTAAGGGCTAGTATGACCAATCTGACTGCTTTGGTGGAATCATTGGTGGTTTCTCAGAATCATCCATCACCTTCTCCTCTGTCTCCTCATGCTACTAAGTTATAACAGACGATTATTTCTTTGGAAGTTCTGTCAACTCCCATACTGTTACTCCATTTACTACTGCTCAATACCATATGCCTCAGAATTTCATGCCAGAAAGTTACAATCCTGCTGCTCAAGTTGCTCCACTTGCTCAAACTGCTGCTATTTATGCATGTCCTGTGGTGCATGTTACTCCTGTTGACAATGATGAGATTCATCATGTTGTGCCTCCTACAGTGAATGATATGCCTGTTATGAATGATGAAGTTTATCATCATGTTCCTCCACCAAGGGAAAGTTTAGGCTTTTATGATCGATTGGATTATTTTTAGGATCAATTCAATGAAATTCATAAAGAAATGAAGGGTCTTCGAGGGAAAGAGTTATTTGGAAAGAATGTCAGTGAGCTCTCCTTAGTTCCTAATGTGATAGTGCCAACAAATTTTAAGGTGCCAGAGTTTGAGAAGTAAAAGGCCAACTCTTGTCCTAGTGACCACCTGGTGATGTATATCAGAAGGAGGTCCACTCACACTAATGACCAACTCATTGAAATGGTATATGGGATTGGACAATAGAAATATATGCACCTTCAATGACTTAGGTGAAGCTTTCGCCAAGCAATATATGTATAACATGTTTATAGCACCTGACCATGACCAATTGAGAGCAATGGCTTAGAATGATAATGAGTCATTCAAAGAGTATGTGTAGCATTGGCGCGAAGTTGCTTCCTAAGTGGTACCCCTGATGGGAGAGCAAGAAATGACTAAGGTCTTCCTGAAAACCCTTGGATCATTTTATTATGAAAGGATGGTTGCAAGTGCACCGAATGATTTCACTGAAATGGTAAGTATGCGTGTCCGTCTAGAAGAAGCTTTCAGGGAAGGACGCTTGACAAAAAACGAAATTTCTAGTGGAACAAATAAATCGTCATATGGTTTTTCTAGAAAGAAATAAATTGAAACAAATGTTGTCGTTAAGGAAAGAAAGGTTAGACCTCAGAGAAGACGTCATCGGCACAAACAACAAGTTGCTTCTATAACTCCAGCCGTCAGTGTAGCTATGACTATAGTTTCCTATCAGAGAGCACCTCCTCTAGGTAATCAAGGATAATGTCAGAAGAGAGAAGATTTTGATCCTATTCTAATGAGTTATGTAGAGTTGTTTCCGGCTTTGATTCGGAAAAATTCGTACAGACTAGACCTTCCTCTGCTATACCTTCACCTTTACCATGGTATTACAAGGCGGGTCATACTTGTACTTTTCATCAAGGAACCTTTAGGCACAACATTGAAAATTGTATTCCATTGATGTTTGAAATGCAGAAGATGGTAAGATCTAGTCTCATGTCTTTTAAAGATGTTGGTCCCAATGTGAAGGATAATCCACTACCCAAAAATGGAGGTGGAAATGTTGTAAATATGGTTGCTGGTTGTCCTGGAGATTTTCGGGTTTTGATATCAACCTGGTCAAAGGGTAATTTTATGAAGATGCATGTTGATCTCTATGAACTCAGCTATTATGCACACTATCATGCAGGTTGTAGTATTTTCAGTTCAGATATTTATGGATGTGATAAAGTGATAGTTTACCTTCAAGAAATGATGGATGAAGGTCTTATCCATATAATCAGACCAAGTGTTGAATATGAAGAAGATGTGAATATGGTTTATGGATGTCCCAGTGAATTCCAGATTTTTAACGTGAACTATATGAATAATGATCTGGTACAGCTGCATGCCAAATTTTGTCACATGGATGGCCAAGAGGTACATTATTATGGGTCCTGTCAGATCTGCTGTAGGGAGTTTTGTGGTTTTTCTATTATAAGAAGAGGTGTTCAATTGTTGTTAGATAAAGGTAATATCAGAGTCATGGGAAATAGAGATGATTATAATGGGGTTAATGTGATTCAAGACTACTCTGTTGAGGTCATGATTGATGATGAGTACATTTCTGCTGATGAGTTCTTTTCTTCTGATGAAGGTATGTTTTCTGATAATGATTCTGTGATTCCTGAGTATTCTGAAGAAGTGGGGATGAATGCTATTGTACCATATTTTGGTGATCCCGCTCCTATAGAGATTTAGTACCATAGCAAGTATGTTGTTTCTCCCGTGGTTATTTGTTTTCCTGCTCCTATCCCATATGAATCAGATAAAGTCATTCCTTATAAGTACAATGCAACTATCCTGGAAGATGGTGTGGAAATTCCTATCCAACCTTTGTCACATGTTGAGAAAAATTCTGAAGCTAGTCGGATAACTCGAAGTGATCGTGTCTTCGCCCCTACCTTTCGAGGAGATGTTAATCCTGGATAAAAGATTGTTGAAACTTATGTTATGCCTAACAAACTGGTGAGAGAATCTAGTGGCACCGCCTTGGAAAAAGAGGTTGATGATCTGTTAAAAATCATCAAGACGAGTGATTACATGATTGTTGATCAGTTGTTGTCAACTATATCTAAGATTTCAATTTGAGCCATGTTGATGAATTCTGCTTCTCATCGGGAATCTCTGATGAGGGTGTTGGATCATGCTTTTGTTGAAAGGGATATGTCTCTGGATCAGTTCAACAGTGTTGTGGGAAATATTACATCTTGTAATAATCTGAGCTTTTGTGATGACGAGTTGCCTGATGAAGGGAGAAACCATAACCTGGCTCTGCATATTTCCTTGAATTGTAAGAATGACTCTTTGTCCAACGTGTTGATTGACAATGGATCTGCTTTGAATGTCTTACCAAGAAGTACTCTCATGAAGCTTAAGTACCAGGGAACTCCCATGCGCCCTAGTGGAATTATAGTGAAAGCATTTGATGGATCAAAAAAGTTTGTCATCAGATAAGTGGATTTACCTATTCACATAGGTCCACACCTATTCCAAATCATAATTTAGGTTATGGATATTGTCCCCGCCTATAGTTGTTTACTTGGACGACCAAAGATCCATGAAGTAGAAGCTGTTACTTCAACCCTGCATCAGAAGCTGAAATTTGTTTGTGAAGGAAAGATAGTCAATGTGAATGGTGAGCAAGCTTTATTGATATCTCATTTGTCTTCCTTTAGAATTGTAGAATCTGATGAAGCCTCTGTTGGAACTCAGTTCCAAGCTTTGTCTATTGATAATATAAGGAAGAGTGAAGATTATATCACCTTATTTAAGGACACGCAGCAGGTAGTGCAAAAAGGCCCTAGAAAGGTGTGGGGGCAACTTATTAATCCACCTGTAAACACGATTGAGACTGGTTTGGGTTTCTCCATGGAGAAGGAAGTTGTGAATCCGAAGTCCGCTTTGAGTAAATACCAAGACATCTTTCATAGTAAAGGATATATTCATCTTATTACTCCAAGGATCAATGTTATTCTCGATGATGATTCAGAGCAAGAGATGTCGAACTTTGTGACACATGGAGTCAGAACCCAGAATCGGATCGCTGTTGTGGTTGCATCTTGCATTCACATTTCAAATTAATTTGTTTTGTTTATCTTTTCAAAAGCCTTTCACTTTGCCCAAGGTGAAAGTGATTATTGGATGGGCGTATCTTTTGTTTTGATTTTTAACATCATTAATAAAAGTTGTTTTTGATTTCTAAATTGTGTCTTTATTTTCTATTTTTTTATTGGAAAATGGTAACCAGAAAAAACCTTTCAAAATAAATAATAATTGTAAATAAATCTGCATAATCAATTGTTACATGTGTCAGTTTCTAAAATCAATCATAAATCATATGTGCATATTAATTAAAAAACTCGTTGAGTGCAATGACCTTGCACCCTCTCCCAACTTTGAATATAATGTGTATATGGCTGAAGAAGAAGAATATGATGAAATACCAGAAGAGGTTTCACGGTTTCTTGAGCACGAGGAAAATACCATTCAGTTGTATAAAGAGTTGTTGGAGACAATTAACTTGGGTTCAGAGGAAGATCCGAAAGAAGTCATGATTGGGGCACTACTTCATCCTGATGTGATGAGCAGGTTGATTGAGTTACTAAAAGAGTATATGGATATCTTTGCTTGGTCTTATCAAGACATGCCTGGTTTCGATACCAATATTGTTAAACATTATTTGTTGCTAAAGCCAAAATGTTCACCAATCAAGCAGAAGTTGTGAAGAACTCATCCTGACATTTTAGTGAAGATTAAAGAAGAGGTTTTTGAAACAGATTGATGTTGTTTTCCTAGTGACATCATTATACCCTTAGAGGATTTCCAATATTGTTCTATTACCAAAGAAAGACGGAAGAGTCCACATGTGCTTCGATTGTAGAGATTTAAATAAATCTAGTCCAAAATATGACTTACCATTACCGCATATTCATATGTTGTTAGATAGTACAAAAAAATTCAAAGTTTTCTCTTTCATGGACGGATTTTCCAGGTACAATCAAATTAGAATGGCTCCCGAGGACATGGAAAAAACAACGTTTATCACACCCTGGAGAACATTCTGTTACAGGGTGATGCCCTTCGGGTTGAAGAATGCTGGTGCAACATGACAAGCCTATTCCATGATCTGATGCATAAAGAAATTGAGGTATATCTTGATAATATGATCGCCAAATCTCAAAATAAGGAAGGTCATATAGAAGACTTATTGAAATTGTTTCAGCATTTGAGGAAGTATTGTCTCTGCTTGAATCCAAATAAGTGTACTTTTGGTGTTTGTTCAGGAAAGTTGTTAGGTTTCATTGCCAGCCAAAAAGGAATTGAAGTTGGTTCTGATAAAGTTAAGGCAATTTAAGAAATGCTTGCACCAAGAAATGAAAATCAAGTTAGAGGCTTCCTTGGACGTTTGAATTACATTTCCAGATTTATTGCCCATATAACTACAACATGTGGACCTATCTTCATGTTGTTAAAGAAAGATCAAGGTTGTGTATGGACGGATGATTTCCAAAAGGCATTTGAAAGCATTAAAGAGTATCTTCTTGAGCCTCATATCTTGTTCCCTCCTGTTGAAGGAAGACCATTGATTATGTATCTGAGTGTGTTAGATAACTCCATGGGTTGTATTTTGGGACAGCAAGATGAAATAGGAAGAAAAGAATATGCCATTTATCATCTCAGCATAAAATTCACTGACTGTGAGTCACGGTATTCTATGCTAGAAAAAACATGTTATGCTTTGGCCTAGGCGGCAAAGCGACAGCGGAAATATATGTTGAATCATACTACTTGGTTGATTTCTAAAATGGACCCAATTAAGTATACTTTTGAAAAGCTTGCTCTTACTGGAAGAATTGCCTGCTGGAAGATGTTGTTGTCTGAATATGATTTTGAATACCGTACTCAGAAGGCTATTAAAGGAAATGTGTTGGTGGAGTAACTTGCTCACCAACCGGTTAACGATTATCAGTCTGTTAAGTATGATTTCCCTGATAAGGATATGATGTTTTTTGAAATTAAAATATTCCGATGAACCTTTTCCTGAGGAAGGTCTTGACCCTGATTCCCGGTGGGGTATGGTGTTTGATGGTGTTGTAAATGCTTATGGAAAAGGAATGGGTGATGTGATTATCACTACTTATGGGTTACATATCCCTTTTACTTCCAGGATAAGATTTGATTGTACCAATAACATGGCAGAGTCGGAAGCTTGTATCATAGGTCTTGGAGAGGCTATAGATCTCAGAATTAAAGTTCTTGATGTATATGGCGATTCAGCTATGGTAATAAATCAAATCAAAGTAGAATAGGAAATATGTCACATTGAATTGATTCCCTACAAAGATTATTCAAGAATATTATTACCTTTCTTCAATAAGGTCGAATTCCATCACAAGCCCATAGATGAGAATCAGATGGCAAATGCTTTAGCCACTTTAGCTTCCATGTACTAAGTAAATGTTTGGAACGATGTACCTCAGATCATAATTTGTCATCTTGATAGACCAGCTCATATGTTTGCTAAATAAGGGACGTCAAATGAAAAACCTTGGTATTATGATATCCAGCACTTTCTCAAGACTCAGGAATACCCGATTGGTGTGCCAAACAAAGATAGAAAGACATTGAGAAGGTTGGCAGGTAGCTTTTTCCTCAATAAAGATGTGTTATACAAAAGAAATTATGATATGGTCTTGCTCAATTGCATGAATAGACATGACGTTGCCATGTTGATGCATGAGATCCATGAAGGCTCTTTTGGTACCCATGCCAATAGAAATTCAATGGCAAAGATGCTTAGGGAAGGTTACTATTGGATGACAATGGAATCTGACTGTTACAAATTTGAGAAGAAGTACCATAAGTGTCAGATTTATACTGACAAGATTCATGTGCCTCCAACATTTCTCAATGTTATTTCTTCCCCATTGCCTTTTTCTATGTGGAGTATTGGTATGATTGAGATGATTAAACCCAAGGCGTCAAATGAACACCGTTTCAACTTGGTGGCAATTGACTACTTCACCAAGTTTGTAGAAGCAGCTTCTTATGCTAATGTAACCAAGCAAGTGGTAGTATGCTTTATCAAGAATAATCTTATATGACAGTATGGTGTGTTGTGATACGGTGGGAGAACTGACTTGGGTATTTTGCGTTTTATCGCAAATGTTGCAGTTAGCAAGAGTCGCCACCGACTTTTCTTTTATCCAAAAGGAAAGGTGAAAAAGAACAGGAAAGACCTTTGAGATTATTTCTTGAGTTCGGGGGGTAGATTATGAAAAGGGAAGGTATTAGCACCCATTTCATCCATGGTTTTGCATGGGCTCTTAGTTACTTGCTAGATCACTTGCTTTTGTTTGAAAGTATGCTTTGTGTGGTTTTTGAAGGTATTTTGTAAAGAGGCCATTGTTTAGGAAAACTTTGTAATAATGCTCGTTTGTAAGAATGTATACAAAGATATTGATCTTTTGAAAATGTTTTCAAGTTTTTAAGATGTTTTGAAAGTGTAGGTGTTTGTTTTGAAAATAGCAAGGATGTTTTGTTTTGAAATTGAGCAAGTAATTAGGAGCATTCTACCTACTCAAAAGCCTTTCATGTTCATTTCCTTTTTCCTTTGACATTGTTATCTTACCATTGATTTGGTAAGTAACTCTATCTTTGGATGTAAGCGGGACGGGCATGGGTCATCGTATAACCATGATTAGCAATGTTGCAAGGTATCTTAGCATTCTCTTTTAGGGACCAAGATCATTTGAAAAGGCAACTTAGATAGCGTCATCGAGGGACCATGATCTTATATTTTGCTTGTTTTTGCTAAGATACCTCACATGCGTAATATGGCCATTTAGTAAAGCAACCAAGTGGATTTATCCTAGGGGTGCTTGTGTGCAAGTGTATTATTTTCATGCTTGATTTTGTCTTTGATTAGGGTTTTCTAATTGATTGGTTTTCGTCTTTCCATGCAAACCCTAATTACTAACATTTGTATATAAAGCAATAAATTGCGGAATTTAAAATTACTACGCTATTACGATACTTGTGGGAGGGGGTGTACAAATTATAAATGGGGATTGCAAGAAAATAAAAGCCTAATAATCTATCACAATCATATTGAATTTGTACAAGAATTGAAATAAATAATGTACAAAATGAATAAATGTACAAAAATGTGAAACGTAAAGTAAATGGATATTTTGTTTGGATTTTTTAGGAAAAGGGATTTTGTTTTAACCTAATTAAATAAAATAAAATAATTAATTAAATAATAAAAGGTAAAACTAAATTTACTAGGAAAAGAAATTAAATAAAACCCTAATCTAAATATTAATTAAAAAAAAGAAGTTAAGTTCATGAGAAGAATATTTTTTGGTATTTTTGTCTTAAAAAATAATCTATAGAAATATAAAATATTTTGGTCTTTTTATATTTTAAAATAATACATTTAAATGGTGTAAAATAAAATAACTAAAAAACCTAGTTTTTTTAATTAAATTTACAAAATAATTAGTGAAATAAATAAAGTATGATTTAATAAAATAATTTTTGTGTGAGAAAAAATAAATAAACTATCTCAAAATATAAATCTAATATTTTTATATTTTTTATGATTTTTTAGTATTATAAAAATATTTAAGAAAACCAATAAATAAAAATAAGAAAAAAATAAAATAAAATGGGCCAGGGGTGAAAATAGCCAAAAGGGGGTCAGCAACAAGAAAAAAAACATAAAGGCCCAAGGGAGACCCAGCGCTGCCAAAAAGAAAGTCAGAATGCAAAAAAAATGTGAAAAATCCAAAAGGGTACCACTAGGCTCGAACCCAGATCCCTATAGTCACAGGCGTGCGCTTCTACCACTAGGGTGGCTATACATATGTTTATATAATCAAAACAACAAATATATGATAGTAAACAAGTCCATGGCCTGAACTTCATCTTCAACCTCACGCCCATCCAGAGCCTCTGTATCTTATTCAAATCTCAACAAAAATGAAAACTGTAAACAAGAAACTTGTAGCAAATTTCTTCACGATTTCAGAAATGCAAAGCAATAAAATTATAGATCAAAGATAAGCATGAATTTTAATGGCCCTAATCTGAACCCTAAAAATCACAGAAACCTCAATCTAAAAAATCTCTAATCTCAAACAAAATTAATGAAAACTATGGACATGGTTAGCTTTAGGGCAATGATATCTACATTTTTCATTCAGAAATAGACCATTAATGATGCTTGTATGAAGAGTTCAAAAGTCAGAAAACTTACCTTGCAAGAGGGTATCGGGTTTGGAGTTTGAGTACCTTTCAGTGAGTTCCAATGATTGAATTAGCTTCCTCAAGTTCCTAAGAAGCTAATGGGATGCTTAGCTTGAGCTGAAAGTTCCTGAGGAGTTCTGGAGAAGTCAAGGTGCAAGGTGTTTTTTTTTGAAAATGGTGGATGATGATGGAGGTGTTACAGTGGTGCTGCAGGTTTTGGAATTTTTTGTGTATGTTGTTTAGAAGCTTTTGAAAGTAAAAGGCCAAGAAACGCACGAGTAAATATGGAGATTGGATTCAAAACTCAGAAATGACAAGTTTTGAAGTGTTTTTGGTGATTCTGTGTTCTTGGTGTTTCCAGGGCTTAAGCATGCGTGGGGTTTGTGGCAAATGGATTGTGTATGTATAAGCAAATAGGTTTGAGTGCTTTGGAAAGTCATAAGTACAAGTTACAAGCTATTTTCTATGTTACTTGATTTTCAAGAAAAGTGGGAAAACAAGTTTCAAGGGGAAGTGCAAGCATGTGCTGAGTGATTGTAAGTGTCTAACAAGTTTCTTATGAGTTATGGGACTTGTATGATCAGAAGAGAACAAGTGCAAGGCTCAAGAATTAGTTTTGTGCAAAAAGTCACTTTATCAAAATGGCAATGTGCACTTTCTTCCCAAAATGGATATAAAGCATGGCCTTGCATTAAAAGCTTGAAATGAGACCTCTAACAGTTGTGCGAGCAATTAATTATGGAGTGCCTAACAAGTTTGAGGCCTGCAAAGTAGAGGTTATGCAGCATAACTTTGAATTTTGAATTTTGAATTTGGTTCATCACAAAATGACTTGTAATTTAAGTGATAAAACCCTAACTTCATCTCTTTGATTCTCCCTACTCAAAAATGTTGTCAAGGAGTTCTTAGACATTTTGGAAAGCTTACAATGTTCTCTACAACACATCTTTGAATCACTTTTGATAATTCCCCTTTGAACTAAATGAAAAAGTACCATGAAGTTGGGTCAAAATCCTGACCAAATTAGGGCAAATTTTCACTAAGTGTTTTGTTTCTTGACCATGTATTCTTAAAATTATAACTTGAGATCTAAGCACTTTTGTAAGGAGTTGTGTAAAGTAAATTTGTATATTTCATGGAGATCTACAACTTTCTTGTTGGAAGTTTCTTTTGTATCATCTTGCATCATGGTGAAAATTTTGCTCAAAGTTGTGAAAAAATAAGAAATTTCCAACACTTAGAAAATTTTTTAAGTTTAGAAATTTTAACTTTTCAAAATGAAATCTTGAATCTTTGATTTCTAGATGAATAAGTTTCATATTTTGACATGCTTTTATGGATTATGATCTTTGGCATTTGATTTTGACCAAAAAGTCAAAGTTTGACTTTTCAATATACAGTTGACTTTTGATCAATTGACTAAAAATTCATCTGTCAATCCATTGGGCTTGAGCAATGTTTTGAGCTATGTCATTAGGTCAAAATGATGCAATTGGACCCATGATATCATGCCTTAAACCAATTGATCATTTGCTAGGTCAAAAATCAGAAATTGCCCTTTCCCAATCAAAACCCTAATTTTGACCATTTTTCCCTTTTGAAGATTTTCTCCAATTTATTGAGGAATTATGGTCCAAACTTGATCAAATGATACATATGAGTTTATAATGTTGATGTGGATCAAAAATTATGAAGTTTGACTATAAATTGGCCATAGTTGACTTTTTCCCCAATACAACTGATTTTTAGGTCAACTGCTCAATTAACTGAGCAAAAGTGTGATCCAAAGCTTGAAACTTGACATGAGTAATCTTGAGGATCCATAATGATCCATGAATTTCATATGGGGCATTGGAAGATCAAATATCCTTGTGCAATCTCAAACCCTAATTTTGGTCATTAGTGTTTAAGGAGGTGTCTTGAGCTGGTCAACCCTAGTGCAGTCTTGAGCCAATAGGAGATATTATGAGAAAATTCTTGATAAGCGAGTGGGAAAATTTTGGGGTACAACATCTGCCCCTGTTCAATCTTCTTAAGCCTCAAGAGTTAGATTGGCGAGTTTTTCCATTCGTGACTCGGAGGTGGAAGATGATTGGACATTAGAGTGCCCAGAAATTTGCACTCGGTGATGTGATGGTTGATGGTATAGGGAATGGGCTTAAATATTCCATTTTGGAGAGATGGTGGAAAGTTTTTGAAGATGGGCTTGTAGATGCCATCCAGAAATGATTGTTGAACCGTATTTGTAAGCTGAAACTGAATGAGTATTAGAATGGCGTCCGTGTCTGAAGCGTATCTGAACTGCATCTGAAAGTTGAATCTGAATAAGTATTAGAATGGCGTCTGTGTCTGGAGTGTATCTGAATTGTATCTGAAGGTTGAATCTGAATGAGTATCAGGATGTCATCCGTGTCTGGAGCGTATTTGAACTGTATCTGAAGATTGAACCTAAATGAGTATTAGGATGGCATCCGTGTCTGGAGCATATATGAATTGTATCTGAAGATTGAATATGAATGAGTATCAGGATGGCATCCATGTCTGGAGCGTATCTGAATTGTATCTGAGAGATGAATCTAAATGAGTATTAGGATGGCATCCATGTCTAGAGCGTATCTGAACTATATTTGAGAGTTGAATCTGAATGAGTATTAGGATGGCATCCGTGTATGGAGCGTATCTGAACTGTATATGAGAGCTGAATTTGAATGAGTATCACGACGGCGTCCGTGTCTGGAGCGTATCTGAACTGTATTTGAGAGCTGAATCTGAATGAGTATCAGGATGGCATCCGTGTCTGAAGCGTATCTGAATTGTATCTAAGAGTTGAATCTGAATAAGTATCAGGATGGCATCCGTGTCTGGAGCGTATCTGAACTGTATCTGAGAGCTAAATCTGAATGAGTATCAGGATGGCATCCGTGTCTGGAGCGTATCTGAATTGTATCTGAAAAGCCTTTGAACATTGTTAATGGTGGCTATTGATTAACCTTATCCTGAAAAGGGTAAAATGTTAGCTAATATGCAATGTCATGTTGTATGAAATGCAAGGTATAATGCATTCGTGTTATCGATATTCATGATATATGGATGCGATGTATGCGTATGTGAGCTAATCTGCTGTGCTGCTTGTTGGATTTGGGGAAAATAAATCCCTGACCGCTGTTGAGGATATGGAGTGTAAGTCTTCGTGTTGTGAGGTTGAAGTGTTGACGAATTTCCGCTTAGAGAAATAAACTATGTTGTAAGGGAAACACCGTGTACTACTTGTAAAATCCTGTTGGGGGATCCTGGGAAATTTGGCGACTTCTACTGGGGAGTGATAATTGGAAGTTTTGTTCAACTGGAGATTAGACTAAACAATGCGGGGGATTTTATGGAAATAGCTTAGAGATATTTCCCTACTTCTTCAAGCCATTAGTGATTGTCTTTTTATTTTGTTTATTTGTAAACAATAATTATGTTCGAAAATAAGTCGTTGTACGTTTTCGTAAACAAAGCATAAGAGTAAAGAATAACAAATAGTTTTGTACTTTCAAAGGGATATCTTTGTATTGACTTTGAGTAAGTATTTTTGCAAAATGAGACAAACATTCTAGTAAGAGAATATCGTCGTAAAAAATGAAAATTTGATACAAAGAAAAGATAGCTATGTGAAATAATCCCATTGGGTTCCCATTCTGCTATAGCCTTTGTGTCTATGAGCATCTTATCTATTTGTTGCCTCTTCCGAAGTTGGTTGAATTGATCAGAACCGCTGGGTTTTTAGTTGAAGCCAAAGGTTGTTCGTAAGGTGATCCAACAGGACTTAGTCATACGCTTTAAATCCCTAACTTTTTCCTGGACCGCTCTTTCGGGTTTTCAGTCCACCGGGATACCCTTTTTTGCCCAAGTCGCCCTTTCTGGTTTTCAACTTGCCGAATGTACATATTTTTTTGTTTTATCCCTATTTTTTACCCGAACCTTTTTGGTTCGCCAGGATGCCCTTATTTTTCCTAGGTGTGTCAACCTAGAAAGTCTCTTATGCATAGTATCGTTTGACTATGTTTGCGTTCACAGGGTGCGGAAGGTCGTCGCTATCCATGGTGGTCAAGATCATTGCTCCACAAGAGAATATGCTTTTGATTAGAAACGGTCCTTCATATGTAGGAGTTCATTTTCCCGTGGGATCACCATGCGGCAGTATGATACGTTTGATCACCTGATCCCCAACTTGATACACTTGGCGTCTGACCTTTTTGTTGAAGGCCTTGATCATTCGTTTTGATACATTTGACCATGAAAGACAGCAGTAAGCCTTTTCTCATCAATCAGGTTTAATTGATTAAGTCGAGTCTGGATCTAATCTTCTTTGTTCAGTTCTGCATCCTTCATGATTCTCAGAGAGGGGATCTGGACCTCAATAGGCAAGACAACTTCCATGCCATATACAAGAGAGTAAGGTGTTTCCCCGGTTGATGTGTGTGTTGTGGTACGATAACCGTGGAGAGAGAATGGTAGAATCTCATGCCAGTCTTTGTACGTGACTGTCATTTTATGTATGATCTTTTTAATGTTCTTATTTGCGTGTTCGACATCACCATTCATCTTCGGCCGGTAAGGGGAAGAATTGTGATGCTGGATCTTGAATTGCTCGCACAGGTCGGTGATCATAGTATTGTTTAGATTCGTACTACTGTTTGTGGTGATTCTCTCCAGGATACCATACCGATATATGAGATTCTATTTAATGAATTGGGCTACAACATTCTTGGTAATAGAAGCGAAAGAGGCTGTCTCAACCCACTTTGTAAAATAGTAAATGGCCATTAAGATGAAGCGGTGTCCATTAGAGGTTGTTGGTTTGATTTCCCCAATCATTTTGATACCCCACATAGCAAAAGGCCAAGGATCCGTTAAGACATTCAAAGGAACTGGAGGTACGTGCACTTTATCAGCATAGATCTGACACTTGTGGCAGGTTCGTGAGTGTTGATAGCAATCTGCTTCCATGGTAGACCAGTAATAACCTTCCCATAGGATTTTCTTTGCCATCGTATGCCCACTGGAATGGGTGCCAAAAGTTCACTCATGTAGATCGACCATGATCTTTTCTGCTTCAAACTTGTCTATGCAACGGAGCAAAACAGAGTCATGGTTGCGTTTGTAGAGAATGCCATTACTAAGGAAGAACTTAGCATAGAATATTCTTAAGAACTTCTTATCATTGACTAAAGCTCCTTCCGGATATTCTTGAGCCTCGAGATACCTCTTGACTTTGTGAAACCAAGGCTGGTCCACTACTTCTTCAGTATTAATATCGTGACAGTGAGTTGGTTCATCCATTCATTCGATGGTGATCTGGGGAGCCTTGTTACCCCATTTAAGTTTAAACATGGATGAAATTGTGGCTAGTGCGTCTGCTAGCTGATTTTCTTCTCACGGGAAATGCTCGAAGGTAATCTTCTCAAAGTGCGGGATCAGTGTCAACACATGTTATTTGTAGGGGATAAGGTTAGGGTGTTTGGTATCCCATTCTCCTTTGATCTGGCTAATGACTAAAGATGAACATCCAAATACATTTAAGGATTTGATCCCCAAGTCTATGGAAGCTTTGAGACCAAAAATGCATGCTTCATATTCTTCCATGTTATTTGTACAATTGAAGCAGAGTCTTGTCGTAAAGGGGGTATGATGTCCTTCAGGAGATATGAGTACAACACTTATGCCATTGCTGAGTGCGTTGGATGCCCCATCAAAAACCAGGATCCATCGGGATCCTTGTTCAAGTTTGTCATATGGTCTGAATTCTTCACCGTTGTTTACCATCATGACGTCTTCATCCAAGAATTCGAACTTCATGGACTGGTAGTCTTCCACAGCTTGGTGAGCCAGGTGATCAGCTAGTACACTGCCCTTTATTTCTTTCTGGGTGGTATATTGTATGTTATATTCTGTCGGGATCATCTTCCACCTCGCTATTCTCCCAGAGAGGGCAGGTTTCTCGAAGATGTATTTTATTGGATCCATTTTAGATATTAGTAAGGTAGTATGGGTCAACATATACTGTCTTAGTCGGCGAGCAGCCCATGCCAGAGCGCAGCAAGTTTTCTCGAGCAATGAATATCTTGTTTCATAGTAAGTAAACTTTTTGCTCAGGTAATAAATAGCGTGCTCTTTTCGACCAGACTCGTCATGCTGCCCCAACACACACCCCATTGAATTTTCCAAAATAGTTAGATACATGATCAAGGGTATTCCCTCGACTGGTGGCATCAAAACAGGAGGCTCTTGCAGGTACTCTTTGATCTTGTCGAAGGCAGTTTGGCAATCATCATTCCATTTGACTACTTGATCTTTCTTCAGTAATTTGAAGATTGGATCACAAGTAACTGTTAGGTGAGAAATGAATCTGGCAATGTAGTTTAAACGTCCCAAGAATCCTCTGACTTCCTTCTCGGTACGAGGAGAAGGCATCTCTTGTATCACTTTTACCTTGGCGGGATCCACTTCGATACCTTTAACGCTGACGAGAAAGCCTAGGAGTTTACCAGAACTCACCCCAAATGTGCATTTATTCGGGTTCAACCTCAGCTTGTACTTCTTTAGTCTCTCAAAGAGTTTCTGTAAATGGTCAAGTTGCTCTTCTTCTGTTTGAGATCTAGCTATCATGTCGTCCATATAGACCTCTATTTCGTGATGTATCATGTCGTGAAATAGAGCTACCATGGCATGCTGATAGGTTGCCCCAACGTTCTTCAGCCCGAATGGCATAACCTTGTAGAAAAATGTGCCCCATTGTGCCACAAAGGTTATTTTCTCCATGTCCTCAGGCGCCATTTTGATTTGGTTGTAGCCTGAGAAACCGTCCATGAATGAAAACACTTTGTGTTATGCTGTATTGTCAACTAGAATCAATGTGGGGAAGTGGGAAATCATCCTTAGGGCTTTCCCTATTCAAATCTCTGTATTCCATGCACATTCATACCTTGCCGCCCTTTTTGGGCACGAGAACAACATTGGCGACCCATTGTGGATAGGAGGTGACGGCCAAGAATCCGACGTTAAATTGTTTCATGAATTCCACCTTGATCTTCTCTGACATGTCTGGTCGCATACGATGGACCTTTTGTTTTACCGGTGGGCAATCCTCTTTTGTAGGTAGATGGTGTACTAAGATATCTTCATCAAGTCCTGGCATGTTTTTATACGACCAGGAAAAGACCTCGACATAATCATGTAGCAACTAAATCAGACGCTCTTTGACACCGGGTTCCAGATTGGCACCCACCTTGATTTTTCTTTTGTCTTCTTCCGTACCTAGGTTGATTGTGTCCACTGGTTCTTCGTGGGGCTGAATGGTCCTCTCTTCTTGTTATAGTAACCCGACGAGTTCCCCTAGCACTTCACAATCTTCCTCACCTTCGTCTTCGACTTGGTAGATTAGATTTTCAAAATCACAGAAGGCCATAGCAGAATCGTTACCCATGGGATCCTGAGTGGATGTAGACCTGCATTGTGAGCGTGAGTGTGTGTAAGAGTATAGTTATCTTTGAATATGTAAAAAATAAGAATAATGAGCACAAAGTTTGTATGCAAAAAACGTCCATGGTTAATTGATGTCATATGGAAATGAGATAATAACCCTTACAAAAGGACCATTGTGCCTCGGGTAAGACACAAGGTTTTAAGAGTCTGAATTGTTTTAATATTACAGATCCGACAAAATTTAAAGAAAAATTATTATGGGATAAAAGTGATTGGGACCAAATCTCTATCTTCCCAGTTGCTGAGCCCTCCACTGACAGCTGGGAAAATCCAGTCCTCCAGGTTATAGCTGTCTTCATCATCCTCTACTGTGTTGACTTCACGGTTGCTGATCCTCAAGGGTGGTCCTCCAACACGAGCATGGAGTACAACTTTCTTGGCTCCTGAAGTGAAACACAAACCAAAATTTTCATATTTGTATGGGATATCTGGGAGTTGGCCCCAAATAGTGCACCCACCTTCTTCTATCATTTCCTAAGCATCCTTCAAAGATGACATCTTAAGCGGAGGCCTTGTGATCTTTGGGACTTGAGAAACAGCCTTGCTTACCGCCACAGTTTGCGGGACCTCTTCAATGTGCTAGGATGGAGTTTCAATAAATTCACCATCTAATTCCACATATCTGAAGGAATTTAGATGATTGGCAATATACTCTTCTTCTTCATGAACATTGATGATCTTCCCTTGAATTGGATATTTCAGCATTTGATGCAATGTAGAGGTAACAACACCAGCATTATGGATCCATGGTCGGCCTAATAAGCAGGAATATGAAGGGCGAATATCCATTACATAAAAAGTTGAATCAAATGTTTGGGTTCCAACTTTTATGGGGATGTCCACTTCCCCATGTACCATCCTTTTTGAGTCGTCGAAGGCTCTCACTACTATGTTGCTCGGTTTCAATGTCAATCCTTCACAATCAAGCCTATCAAGAGCCTTTTTAAGAAACACATTCAGAGACAAACCGATGTCAACCAAGACATGAGCCAAAGTTGTGCCCCTGCATTCGACAGAGACATGCAAGGCCTCGTTATGCTTCCTCCCCCTTGGCGTTAAATCAGCATCCGAAAAACCTAAACCATTACCTGCGGTCAAGCTGGCTACGCAGTCTTGGAACTGATCGGCAGATGTTTCTTTGGGTACGTGGGAAGTTTTAAGGAATTTTACCAAGGCCTTTGCATTAGCCTTAGAACATAATAATAAAGCCAGCATGGAAATTTTTGATAGAGTTTGCCCCAGTTGCTCAACTATGTTGTAGTCGCTTCTTTTTATGATCTTTATAATTTCCTCCATCTCTTTTCAGGAGGTCTCAGGGATAGCTATTGATTGTTCCTTCGTCCGAACAAGCTCAACCAGAATACCTTTACCTCGAGTCTCGGTTGACTCAGCAGCAGGAATGTCAGTAGGGGTGATAACAAGGACTGTAACAGTTTTGTCAACAGGAGAACTAGCGGAGATGATTGTTGGACTGGTAATAACCTTTGGAGGATCAACAACAACAGGAATGATTACGGGTCCAGAAACAGCCTTTGGAGGAGCAATTTCTGGAGGGAATACCCTTCCACTTCGGGTAATCTTGCTAGTTCCTGCGATGTTACTGATATCAGAGTCAACTTTCTCAGAACTTGAACTTTCAGCAGCTGGCCAATCTTGCTTGAAACCGTGATAGTATACATCACATCCATAATTCCATGGGACGGTTTTGTCTGATGAATACGGGATTGGTCTAAGCATTGTAATTATCAACGAAGATACTTTAGGAACAGATGTAATTCTAACGGGTCTTTGGGTAGAGACCCTGGAAGAATTGGCGGAAATGGTCAAGATGGAAACATCATTATAATAAACAGTTGGAATAGAAGTCTTATCGAACAAAATGTCCTTGTTATCTATTAGGCATTGAACGCCTGCTTTTAACAAATGACAATTGGCTGGTGAGGATAAACAGAAATGACAACTTTCATCACAGCCTAGGAATACACCGACATTCAACAAGTTATTTTTGATAGTCAGGAGTGGGGTCACAAGTTCATCAACCAAAGTAACAAACATATCTTCTTCAACGGCATTGACATCACAGCCGTGCTTGGGCATAGGGGCAGTAACGACATTGGGAATTTCTGGCGCATCGAATTCAATCTCCTTGGCTTCAAGAAGGTCTTGTACCTTGTTCTTTAGAGCCCAACAGTTGTTAGTGTCATGGCCAGGACTCTCAGAATGGTATGCACATCGGGCATTAGGATGATAGTGAGGAGAGGTTGTGTTAGGATTCTTTGGAGCTTCTTTCAAAGTCACTAGATTGGATCTTAACAAATGGGGAAATACTTGAGATAGTGTCATATTAATTCGGGTGAACTGTCTGACTGGTCTTTCCATTCTTGGTTGGTTGCTTCTTTGCTGAGTAGGTGCGGGTTTAGGAATCATGACAACCCCCACCATTGGACGACATTCAGTCCTATCTTGATTTCTCTGAGGATATACAGCAATAACTTCTTTCTTTCCAATGAATGGTTTCCTTACAACAGCAGAGGATGCATATTTTTGAATTTTCCAATTCTTTATCCCGGCTTCCACCCTTTCTCTGGTCAGTATCAATTCGGTAAAACCTGCCGATGAACTCCCATTTAAGTGATTGAAGAAAGGACCGGACAAGGTGCCCAACAACATATCTACTAACTCTCTTTCAGATAGGGGAGGCAGGACTATTCCTACTAAGTCCCTCCATTTTTGCGGGTAATCTTTGAAGCCTTCACTTGAAACCATGGCCATACTCTGAAGTTGAGTACGGGTGGGAGCAAGATCAGTGTTGTATTGGTATTGTTTGTAAAAGGCAACGGCCAGATCTTCCCAGTTATAAACATTGGATCTTTCTAACTGATAAAACCAATCAAGTGGAGTTCCAGACAGGCTGTCTTGGAAGAAGTGTACCCATAAATCCTTGTAAGCAGTATGACGCTGGATTTTCCTCACATAGGACCGGAGATGCATTTTGGGACATGAAACTCCGTTGTACTTGGCGAACAATGGTGCTTTGAATTTTGGAGGAATGAAAATCCCAGATACTAACCCTAACTCCTCAAAGTCCAATCCAGGAACTTTTTGAATTTCCATTGCACTTAACCATTCTTCCAGATGCTTATACTTGTCGTCGGCTGGAGGATATTATTCTTTAGAATAATCTTCTTCATCCTCTTTCTCTTCTGAATCTGGTTGGACAACTGCTTCCTTGCCTTTCCCATCTTGATTGTCTTTTTCACCAGATGAAATTTCAAAGTCTAGGGTCCTTCTTACTTGTCCTTGGAATCTTCTTCCCATATTTAGAACTCCAGTTATTTTCTTTGTCTTCTTTTTCTTCTCTTCAACCAGCAAGGTCTTCAACTCTTCTTGTCCTTTGGCTAGATTTAAAAACATCTGTTGAAACTGAAAATTTTGTGCTTGGAGGTCCTTCACCGTTTGCTCGAGATCCATCTTACTAAAATAAATAGTAGAAAGATGAGGAGACTTGTTGCAAGAAACCTGCTTATGTTATGATGAATGGTAAATGCATATGCAATGATTTCAAGGATTTCAAAGATTCAAATTTGTTTTAGACAAAAAGGAAACACACGTTATATTAATAAATTAAAGCTTGAGTACATCAATGCCTCTTTGGGCAAAACAAATACAAAAACTCTAAGATAAAAAGGTTGTACGCGTCCTCTTTGATGCGATGTAGGCATTCAGGTTCCTCTCCTCATGGAGTTGCTTAGTGAGTTCCAAAACCTTCTTCTCGCTAGCATAGAATTGGGCTTCGAAAGTGTCTCTCTCCCCCTTGAGTTGTATCCAATCTCTTTGCATGTCTTCAATAGAGGTGGGCATGTTAGGATGTAGGATAGTGTATGGAACATCTCCTTCCATAACAGGCTCCAAGATTACTGGGAGAATGGAGGGATAAGGCATCATAAGACTCTGAGCATGAGTTAGTACCCATTTGAGGTAAGGCTCAAGAGGAATGTAATTCTTATGCCCCAATGTCTTGCTATCTACCTTGTTCAACATCCTCCAAGATCAGATAAATCTCTGGCGATGACCTTGATCGTCGTTCTCGTAGTCAAATACCAAACCTTGAATGAGCATCTCATGTGGGCCATCCCTTTGGGCGTAACCAAATTGTCTTAAGGCTAAGCAGGGGTTGTAGGTGATGCCTCCTCTAATGCCAAGTAAAGGGACATTAGAGAATTCTCCATAATGATCGACAATAGTAACATTCTCTATGGATCGGGAACACCAATGAATGTCTGAATGTTTGAGCGTCATCAACCTTTATGACCACCTTGAACCTTCTCGTTCTTTGATACAGATTGGGGAAGATGTGAAATAAACCATATTGCCAAGAGAGGAGTACATCACATAAGGATACCTCTTTTCCTCATAGTGCGAGCGTGAAAAGAATGTAGGATGTCCCCTAGCAAAGTAGGCACCGGGGTGCGGGATATGAAGATTTTGACGGCGTTCACGTCTATGAGTTGGTCAGGATTTGGAAACAAAACCATCCCATAGATGAGGAGAGCCATAATTTCCTCAAAATCTTGCAGATCCAAAGAGTTCCAACAATTTTGGGCTTTCTCAAACAAAAACTTTTCTAGGAAACCTTTGACACCAATCCTTGTTTCCCAATTGGTTATGACATCAGATGATTGCGAGTGTAGAGCTTAAGTAATATCTTATGGCTTTGGATCTCTTTCTATACCATTGAAAGGTATTTGATTAAGAATGGGAATCCTCAAGAGTTGGGAGAATTCTTCCAAAGTTGGCACAAGTTGATAATCAGAAAATGTGAAGCAATGGTGTAAAGGATCAAAGAACTGAAAGAGCACCTTCATCATGTCTTCATCAGTGTTGGAGGTGACCGAGTTTAGTAGGAGACTGTGTCTCTCGGTGAATGGAGAATTTTCTGGAATCCTTGAAGCTATCTCCTTAAGTTAAGGAGGAATCCTTACGAGGTTGACTTGAATAGTTTTCCTGCGAATAGAATCCATGTCCTACAAAACAAGAACAAAGATAAATCCCAAGATCCTTGAAAGTGTTAGTGAATGAGTATGAGGTTATGATGTTCATGATGTTATGTACAAGTAAATATACACAAACAAAGCAAACAAGTCCTTATGTTTAGGCTTGCATGGAGTCTCATAGGTAAGTACCCTCTTGAAGTTTAGTTGGCTCAACCTGTCCTAGCAATAGTAACTGGGTTCTAAGGAGCTCAATATCACCGGCTTGTTTCCTTGGTCATTGTTTCAGCACAAGCCTCTTTAATGGCGACCAAAATATCCTAAAAAACCAAACCTCAATATGTGTAGTATCAAGTATCTACCAACTTCGTATTGCACCAAGGCCGGTCATTTCATGACGTCCTAAAGGCCAAGTTGGTCAGGTAAAGGTTCTAAAAGTTAATTAGTGCTTCATGACATCACTCAGCGGCCCCGTATTCTCCTTGATTAACTCAAGGGCTACCGGTACCCACATATATGTCCCACTAACATAGCTATTGCTTAGACCATGTCGGTATACCCCACACAGTTTCCACAACGTATTGCTACTTACCTATAAGGTATCTCAAATCCGGGTAGAGGATTCAAACCCAAACAAAGAGCCATAATGTAAAGCATACAAGTCAAACAATTAAAGCAAGTAAATCTGATCTAACCATAAGGTAACCCCACTTTTAGATTTATCCCCAGCAGAGTCGCCAGTTCTATGATACGGTGGGAGAACTGACTTGGGTGTTTTACGTTTTATCGCAAATGTTGCGGTTAGCAAGAGTCGTCACCAACTTTTCTTTTATCCAAAAGAAAAGGTGAAAAATCACAGGAAAGACCTTTGAGATTATTTCTTGAGTTCGGGGGGTAGATTATGAAAAGGGAAGGTATTAACACCCTTTTCATCCATAGTTTTCCATGGGATCTTAGTTACTTTCGAGAGCACTTGCTTTTGTTTTAAATTGTGCTTTGTGTGGTTTTTGAAAGTATTTTGTAAAGAGGCCATTGTTTAGGAAAACTTTGTAATGATTCTCATTCGTAAGAATGTATACAAAGATGTTGATCTTTTGAAAATGTTTTCAAGTTTGTAAGATATTTTGAAAGTATAGGTGTTTGTTTTGAAAATAGCAAGGATGTTTTGTTTTGAAATTGAGCAACTAATTAAGATCATTCTACCTACTCAAAAGTCTTTGATGTTCATTTCCTTTTTCCTTTGACATTGTTATCTTACCATTGATTTGGTAAGTAACCCTATCTTTGGATGTAAACTGGACGGGCATGGGTCATCGTATAACCATGATTAGAAATGTTGCAAGGTATCTTAGCATTCTCTTTTAGGGACCAAGATCATTTGAAAAGGCAACTTAGATAGCATCATCGAGGGACTATGATCTTATATTTTTCTTGTTTTTGCTAAGATACCTCATATGCGTAATGTGGCCATTTAGTAAGGCAACCAAGTGGATTTACCCTAGGGGTGCTTGTGTGCAAGTGTATTCTTGTTATGCTTGATTTTGTCTTTGATTAGGGTTTTCTAATTGATTGGTTTTAGTCTTTCCTTGCAAATCCTAATTACTAACATTTGTATATAAAGCGATAAATTATGGAATTTAAAATTACTACGCTATTACAATACTTGTGTAAGGGGGGGGGGGGGGGGGGGGTGTACAAATTATAAATGGGGATTGCAAGAAAATAAAGCCTAATTATCTATTACAACCATATTGAATTTGTATAAGAATTGAAATAAATAATGTACAAAATGAATAAATGTACAAAAATGTGAAATGTAAAGTAAATGGATATTTTGTTTGGATTTTTTAGGAAAAAGAATTTTTTTTAACCTAATTAAATAAAAGAAAATAATTAATTAAATAATAAAATCTAAACCTAAATTTACTAGGAAAAGAAATTAAATAAAACCCTAATCTAAATATTAATTAAAAAAAGAAATTAAGTTCATGAGAAGAATATTTTTTGGTATTTTTGTCTTAAAAAATAATCTATAGTAATATAAAATATTTTGATCTTTTTATATTTTAAAATAATATATTTAAATGGTATAAAAGAAAATAACTAAAAAACCTAGTTTTTTTAATTAAATTTACAAAATAATTAGTGAAATAAATAAAGTATGATTAAATAAAATAATTTTTGTGTGATAAAAAATAAATAAACTATGTCAAAATATAAATCTAATATTTTTATATTTTTTAAGATTTTTTAGTATTATAAAAATATTTAAGAAAACAAATAAATAAAAATAAGAAAAAAATAAAATAAAATGGGCCAGGGGTGAAAATAGCCAACAGGGGGGTCAACAATAAGAAAAAAAAACATAAAGGCCCAAGGAAGGCCCAGCGCTGCCAAAAAGAAAGTCAGAATGGAAAAAAAATGTGAAAAATCCAAAAGAGTACCACTGGGGCTTGAACCCGGGTCTCTATAGTCACAGAAACTTATAGATCAAAGATAAGCATCAATTTTAATGGCCCTAATCTGAACCTTAAAAATCACAGAAACTTCAATCTTAAAATTCTCTAAGCTCAAACAAAATAAATGAAAACTATGAACATGGTTAGCTTTAGGGCAATAATATCTACATTTTTCATTCACAAATAAATCATTAATGATGCTTGTATGAAGAGTTCAAAAGTCAGAAAACTTACCTTGCAAGAGAGTATTGGGTTCTGAGTTTGAGTAGCTTTCAGTGAGTTCCCATGATTGAATTAGCTTCCTCAAGTTCCCAAGAAGCTAGTGGGATGCTTAGCTTGAGCTGAAAGTGCTTGAGGAGTTCTGGAGAACTCAACGTGCAAGGTGTTGTTTTTGAAAATGGTGGATGATGATGGAGGTGTTACAGTGGTGTTGCAGGTGTTGGGATTGTTTTTGTATGTTGTTTAGAAGCTTTTGAAAGTAAAAGGCCAAGAAACACACGAGTAAATTTGGAGATTAGGTTCAAAACTCAGAAATGACAAGTTTTGAAGTGTTTTTGGAGATTTTGTGTTCTTGGTGTTTTCAGGGCTTAAGCATGCGTGGGATTTGTGGAAAATGGCTTTTGTATGTATAAGAAAAGAGGTTTGAGTGCTTTAGAAAGTCAGAAGTACGAGTTACAAGCTATTTGCTATGTTACTTGATTTTCAAGAAAAGTGGGAAACAAGTTTAAAGGGGAAGTACAAGCATGGGATGAGTGATTTAAGTGTATAACAAGTTTCTTATGAGTTATTGGACTTGTATGATCAAAAGAGAACAAGTGCAAGGCTCAAGAACAATTTTTGTGCAAAAAGTCACTTTATCAAAATGGCAATGTGCACTTTCTTCCCAAAATGGATATAAAGCAAGACCTTGCATTGAATGCTTGAAATGAGACCTCTAACAGTTGTGTAAGCAATTAATTATGGAGTTCCTAACAAGTTTGAGACCTGCAAAGTAGAGGTTATGCAGCATAACTTTGAATTTTGAATTTCGTTCATCACAAAATGACTTGTAATTCAAGTGATAAAACCCTAACTTCATCTCTTCGATTCTCCCTACTCAAAAATGATCTCAAGGAGTCCTTGGAAATTTTTTAAAGCTTGAAATGTTCTTTACAAGCCATCTTTAAATCACTTTAGAAAATTCCCCTTGGAACTAAATGAAAAAGTGACATGAAGTTGGGTCAAAATCCTGACCAAATTAGGGCAAAATTTCACTAAGTGTTTTGTTTCTTGACCATGTATTCTTAAAATTATAACTTGAGATACAAGAACTTTTGGAAGGAGTTGTGTAAAGTAATTTTGTGTATTTAATGGAGATCTAAAACTTTCATGTTGGAAGTTTCTTTTGAATCATCTTACATCATGGTGAAATATTTGCTCAAAGTTGTAAAAAATAAGAAATTTCCAACACTTAGAAAAAAATTTTAGTTTAGAAATTTTAACTTTTCAAAATGAAATCTTGAATATTTGATTTCTTGATGAATAAGTTTCATATTTTGACATGCTTTGATGGATTGTGATCTTTGGCATTTGAATTTGACCAAAAAGTCAAAGTTTGACTTTTCAGTTTACAGTTGACTTTTGATTGGTTGACTAAAAATTCATCCGTCAATCCATTGGACTTGAGCAATGTTTTGAGATATGTAATTAGATAAAATGAGGCAATTGTACCCTTGAGATCATGCCTTAAACCAATTGATCATTTTCTAGGTCAAAAATCAGAAATTGCCCTTTCCTAGTCAAAACCCTAATTTTGACCATTTTGCCCTTTTGAGGATTTGATCAAATTTCTTGAGGAATTATGGTCCAAACTTGATCAAATGATACATATGAGTTTATAATGTTGATTTCAATAAAAAATTATGAAGTTTGACTGTAAATTGGCCATAGTTGACTTTTTCCCCAATACAACTGATTTTTAGGTCAACTGCTTAATTGATTGAGCAAAAGTGTGATCCAAAGCTTGAAACATGACATGAGTAATCTTGAGGGTCTATAATGATCCATGAAAGTCGTATGGGGCATTGGAAGTTCAAATATCCTTGTGCAATTTCAAACCCTAATTTTGGTCATCAATGCTTAAGGAGGTGTCTTGAGCTGGTCAAACCTAGTGCAGTCTTGAGCCAATAGGAGATCTTGTGAGAAAATTCTTGATAAGTGAGAGGGAAAATTTTGGGGTACAACATGTGTAAAGCAGGATTATCACTGACAACGACTCAAATCCGAATAACAAAATGATGACAGAACATTGTGAAAAATTTAAGATTGTCCATCATAATTCGTCTCCTTATAGGCCCAAGATGAATGGGGTTGTTGAAGATGATAATAAAAACATTAATAAGATCATCCAGAAGATGGTTGTTACCTATAAGGATTGGCATGAGATGCTCCCTTTTTCTTTGCATGAGTATCATACATTCGTTTGCACTTCAACATGGGCAACCTTATTCTCTCTCTCTCTCTCTCTCTTGTGTATGGTATGTAAGTAGTACTCCCCGTCGAGGTTGAGATTCCCTCTTTTCGTGTAATAATAGAAACCGAGTTGTCAGAGGCTGAATGGGTCCAGAACAGGTTTGACCAATTGAATTTAATTGAAGAAAAGAGAATGACAACTTTGTGCCATGGTTAGTTATATTAGAAAATATTGAAAAAAGCTTTTGATAAGAAGGCCAAGCCTCGTGAATTCGGAGAAGGAGACCTCGTGATAAGAAAGATAATGTCTTTTAACCATGATTCTAGGGGCAATTGGACTCCCATTTATGAAGGCCCATATGTCATCAAGAAAGCCTTCTCTGGTGGTGCATTGATTATTTAAACTATGGATGGCGAGCAGTTCCCATATCCCATGAATGCTGACACAACCACAAAATAATTGGCCTAAAATAAATAAAAGAACAACTCGTTAAGTTGTAAACCCTAAAAAAGGCATCTTAGGCAAAAAAGAGCATCTCGATAGGCTGAAAACCCGTAAGGGAGGTCTAGACAAAAGTTAGAGACATAAACAAAATAAATTTTCCCTATAGGTTGAAAACTCGCAAGGGCAACCAAGGAAAAAATTAGGGATTTCCTGGAAAGTAACTGCGTCAGATAGGACTTGATCAATGAATCAACAATATTCTCGGATTCTCATCACACTTCAACTAAAGCTTATGCTCAGGAGTTCAAAGTTGTTAGGGATAATAGTGGTCATTGTGTTTCAATGTATCTTTTCCATGTATTTACCATTTTCCAAAACTTTGTAATCATCCATGGAGTCACACCATTTGCAGACTACCATTCTATTAATAAAGTTTGAGCCTTTAACTAATTTTTGTAGTTTTTATTTTATTCTTATTACAAAAATTTCATTTATTATTGATAGTAATTTTCAAAACAAAAAGACTTAATAATAAAAAAAGTTTTGGAAAAGAATTTACAAATTAGTTTTTACTTCATATGTTTTGATTCAAGTGGAACAAAAGTAATGATTCCAAGGATGGACGAACTCTGAAGTTTTGAAAAGATTCCCCAAGAGATATCTCGAGATTACTCTTGTTGATATGTGCATGATCCTCTTGTGGTTCATCCCTTGGATAGTTGGATTTCATACCAATTGATATATGGTGCAGTGTTGGGCCTATAATCCCATTTTCCCCAGTTAAGTCTTGGTCCAGATGTTTCTCCAAGTTGATTATATGGTGTTTGATTTGTGTGGTTTGATATCTTTATCCTAGATTCTCCCGTCAAGAATTGACACGGATTTTTTCCATCTGTGTAACCAGACAAGGGAAGTACCTTTTCTAAGAAGTGTTGAGACTGCTATTAAATTTTTTGGTTTTCTCTCGCCAAGTGCTAAGTTTGATTTAAAATCCCCATGATTTTTAATTCCTGATGTGTTGTTAACTCAGATCCCCAAATGAAGCAAAGAAGATGGTTCTCTCTAAAAAATTGTATCCCCATAAAGTTGCACAACCATTACTTTTGATATTAAAGAATGTATTTACGCTCCCCTCGGCTATGTATCGTTGTTTTCCCTAGTGAAGTCAATGTGGAATCCCTAGTTGAAGTCTAGGCGATATGACATTATCTTCCCTAACAAAGTTTGTATGATATTCCTCGTTGGAGCCCAGAAGAATGGATTATATCCCTATAACTATATTGGTTAATGCTATCAGATTTTGTTTGATTATATTTTTAAGCCATGTTTCTTCCCAGTGGAGTTAAGTCGTGAAGTAGGAGTTTGTTTTCTCAGTTGGCGCTTACTCTCTTATGAAATCTTTATTTGGTTTTGTCTGGTCATGCCCAGTGTGTTATGTGTATTTTGTCAGCATATACATGATAACATTCATACACTCATACATACATTGTGCATAAATGAATTTAATTCATTGCTCATTTGCATTCATTGATGTTCATGTTGATATTTTATTCTCGTTGCAGAGTTATGTTATCCTCTCTCTAATAGAGTGTCAACCTTAAGAAGAAAGTGTATATCCTTTCAATTTCCCCACTGATTTTTCCCCTGTGGAAGAATTTTGATTTATGCTTCCTCCCCATCTCATTATTTGGATGTAATGTGATCCCCATTTAGGCTTATTACTCATTGGGTGTTGTCTTGGTTGATTGTTTCACTCTGATTTGTTCCCGGTTTAAATTTTTGGTCCCCGACAACATTGTTATTTTGATTTCTATAGGCTTTGAGCCCCGGATTGAGAAGGTTCATTTATTTTACACGTGAAGACTTTATCTCTTCAGCAGGAATGTAATGGAACTTCCCTATGAAGTCAAGATTCATTTCCCAGTAGAATTATTATAATCCTCTTCGTAAACAGCAAGTGAAAGGTCTCTTTATTTGACCAACATGTTCTTCCCCCGTAAGCCTGAGAAGATTTTTTTACTCCGATGGATGGTAGTCTCATCATTATGGGAGATAGTTTGTTGTTGAGATTTGTGCTCTGATGGATGGTAGTCTCTTCATTATGGGAGATAGTTTGTTATTGAGGTTTTACTCTGATGGATGGTAGTCTCTTCATTATAGGAGATGGTTGGTGTTGAGCATCTAAATTTACAGATTTAAGAATCTTGATCTCGCCCTAGTTGCAGGGTAGTTGGAGGTTGAAGATGGCCTATGTGTCTTCTTCAACCAATGAGAGTGTGACAATTAAAATGTTTTGATTGGTCTGACTTTTGTGACTTCAGTGCGCGCTTGTTGACCATAGATAACCCTACATCATCACTCCTGAGCTATTAGATGTGCCAACGTATTTTAATGAGCCAGATCCAATGCCTCATATTATTTTTTATTTATTTTATATTACAAAATTTGTTTTAAAATTTGTTTTAATTTCAAAAATTCATAAATCTCTTATTTTTATTCAAAAATTATGAAAAAAATATACAAAAATACTTTGACTTATTTCTGATTTTGTGAATATTTTTCTTCATATTTTTATTTTGATGTTTGATATTTTTTATAGTTTTTGTATTGTTTGCCTTATTTTAATTGTTTTAAAAATACTGTTCCTGTTTTAAAATTTCGGAAAAACTATGGAAGGATTCAATGACCACTTGACAAATATTGGTGACCTCATCTCATTTTTATTTCTGATTTTTCTATTTTACCAAATTTTTGGTTTATTTTGCTTATTTCTTTAAATTTTAAAAAATAGTTTCTGACTTTAAAAAATTACAAAAAAATTTGTCAACACTTATGAATTTTGTTTGACCTCTGACATTTTTTAGGAGTTTTATTTGTTGTTTTAATATACTTTGTGTATTTTATCAATTATTTCCATTTTATTAATAATTCAAATATTGTTTTATTAAATATTATTTTATTATTTTTGTTTGATCTTGATTTGGGTGTTATTTTGGGACAAGTTCCTCAACCACATTGGATCATGGGTATTGATAGGTTTAAAAACAAAATCCACCAAAAAGGATGAATGATGTTGATGATATTTGAAACCCTAATTTCATCTGTACACTCCTTCTCTCTTCATCTTATCCCTTTCTTACTTGTGCTACATGTTGTTGGAGAATGATCTACATATCATTTGTCTAACATATGGTACATATATTGTTATTAACCTGCCTCAAAATAGGTGTGACTTCTACATAATTCCACTTATGATTGCTTAACATAGCACTAAACTTGTCTCAATTCAAAAAACGATCATTCGTGGCCCAAGCCTATCTTTGCAAGTCCAATTATGGTTAATTTAATACCTTTGATCCAACAACCTTGAGGTTCATTGTTAGGAGGCTTTGATCTTATCAATCCTCTAATGAACTTTCATGAATTTTTTTCTAAGTGAATCATTTAAACATCATTGGTCATATATGCTTACCTTGAGTACTTGAAATGAATGATACACTTGAAAAAAAAAGTGAATGAAACTTGTTGTTCAGAAGCTTTGATTTTATAAATCTTCTAATGAGTTTTCAAATGCAAATTTCAAGATAGTCATTCAACTAACCTCTAACTTCTAATTCATTAAGAATTGATATTACTTTGTGTTTTTACTTTGTGCTTTTACTTTATCCCGTTTATTTTATGCCTTTACTTTTATGCACCATTTACTTTAACATTTACATTTCATGCTATTTTCATCTTTTCTCACTTGAGCATTTATCTTTATGTCATTTTAACTTTTCCCATTTGAGCATTTATATTTATGTCCTTTTTATTTATATCACTTGAGCTTTCTTTTCTTTTTGAAGACACTTAATAATCAACTTGAATGATAAAAAAATTTAAAGTCAATTGGACTATCTGGTTACTATCCTTGACATAATGGAGTTATGGACCTCTTGGACTTAGGATTATAAACCTTGATTACCCTTGGGACCTTGTGACTCTGTTGTTATTTTATCTGAAGTTCTTGGGGTTTACCCTAAGACATTGGGTTGATTTTTGTATGCATGTTATTCGGATTATGTGCTTTCTCTATGATTGAGAATTCCTCTCTGTACATCGATTACTCTGTCCAATTTTGTGAAGACTTAATTCATATGATGCTTGGTATTCCTAAGAGGTTTAGTATCTTTGCTTTCTTGGTTCCAATCCAAATAATAGGAATTCTACGTTGACTTCATATGTCAATTGTTGGCTTCTTGTTGGTGAGATGGTTCTTTTCCTTAGCTTTTACTTTATACTTTAGGATAGTCACTTCATCTCCTCCCATCTTCTTTAATTTCAAAAATATTCTCCCTCCTTTTCAAAACTCCTCTAGTTTTTCTAAACTAAACCGCTTTCATAATAAATTTGGACTTAGGTCCAAGAATTTTCAAAATATTTTCTTAATCAAACATTAATCAATTTAATCATACTTTGACATTTTTTCCAAAAAAAACAAACGTCGATTAACCCCATTCAAACCATTTTTTCCGCTTTGGCTTTTTACTTTAAAATTTTTTTCTCAAAAGATTAGACTCTCGTTGATTCTTATAGTGATACGAGCTAATATATTGTACAATATGTAGTGTAGTGAGATATTTTCCACTCAGGTGTTGAGTGAGGCTTTGTTGATTATAAAATCGAAGCTATACCCTCCACTTTGAGATGATGCAAATTATACTTTCTCATGATCGTGGGAAGTAAGTATGTCTTTCACTCGGATATGACGATGATGTCTCGTCTCTTAAAATTAACAAACACATGTATTTTAAAATTTTTGAGGTGAACTACAAGTATCCTAATCCCCTATTACACGGAAGGTGGTACGTAAGCACTAAAGGTTCGCAACAGCGGCGGGTGCAAAAATTATAAAAAAATACTTCCTTTCTCATCTCCACCATCTATTTTTGTATACACCATTTATAGCCAAATTACAAAAAATTTCAAAGAGGTACCTGTAGAGTATTATAGATGTTTAGGGTGCTAATACCTTCCCTTTACATAACCAACCCCCGTACCTAGATTCTCTCCCCCTCTTTTTTGGGTTTATTCGCTCTTTTCCCATTTCCTTTAAAAATAATAAAGTGCGGTGGCGATTATTATTTGATATGGGCAAGTCAAGTCAATCCAATGGCTTACTTTCAACATTTCTACCACTATACAAAAAATGGCGACTTCACTGGGGACAGATCGACCAAATGTTGGTCTATCTCTAAGTGAGTTGAGCCTATCTTTGTTCATTTATGTATGTGCTATTATTTGTTGTATATTATGTGTTGTATATATGTTTGTCTAGATTTTCCTGGTTTTTAGGGTGCTTGGTGATTTCTCATAAGTACTCTACCCGAACTTGGACAAACTTAAGATAGGACGGGTGGTATAGTCATGTTAACTTTGAGGGAGGAATCCCAAAAAAGGATAAATGAGATCCACACTCAGAGGAGGCCCCTTTAACTGTAGTATTTGTTTACCGAGCAATCAGGAAGACATGTTGCTTTCGCCTGGGAGCCTGCTGAAGCTGAGGACCGTAGAACCCTTAATCCATCTTGGCCTTTTTGATGTAGTGAGGAAACTATGACTGAGCAATCCAAAAGTGGTTATCACGCGATGCTATGCTCGGACGAGTTTTCCTGAGAATATTGCTGATTATCGGGTTAATCGGGACGTTAGCAATATCAGAAGGAAGAATGTATACTCTGGTAACCTTTAATAACCTTGTTCGGCAGGTGATAAAATATTAGTCCTTACCTTATGGGTAGTACCTTTGACTTCATACTCATGACATCGAACCTATGAACCCCCATGTTTGTGATATTGTGTGTGATTGTTTTATTATCATGCATTCATGAACCCATGAGCATTCTTTAAAAAAATTTCTTCAAGGAACTTAAATTTGAATTTTTCGAATATCTCAGGTACTTTTTGACCATGGATTTTGGAAAGATAAATATTCGAAAGTACAGTTTCAAAGATTCTACATTGGTAAAGTTCTATGATCTGTTGTGCCAGTGTTTTACTTTCCCTGATTATCAGTTGATTCCCACATTGGAAGAGTATTCTTACTTACTTGGTTTACCTATTATTGATCGTGTTCCTTTCACCGACTTAGAAGGAGAACCCAAGTCTCATGAGATTTCTACCATGACTCAATTGAAGAAGTCTGAGATTGAGGCTAACATGAATACTAAAGGAGGAATCAGGGGTTTACCTGCTCAGTTTTTATTGGAGAAAGATTTTTATTTTACCAAAATGAAGAGTACAACTGCTTTCGAGGCTATCTTTGCTTTGCTTGCCTATGGGTTAATCTTGTTTCCTAGCATCGACAAATTTGTGGATGTTAATGCCATTAGGATATTTATGATTGGGAATTCAGTCCCTACATTGCTAGGAGATACTTATTATTCCATCCATCTTCCGAATTTTTATCAGGGAGGGATGATCATTTATTGCACACTGTTGTTATATCAGTGGTTTGTTTCTCACTTACCTCAGATTGTTGCTTTTTAAGATCTCAAGAAGGAACTCTATTGGCGCCGAAGATTATGGTTCTCACTCATTCTGATATTGTTTGGTATCGTCAGGCTTATTTTGATGTGGAGATTATTGATAGTTATGACAATTTCTCTAATGTACCTCTTCTTGGTACAAAGGGAGGAATTAACTACAATCACGTTCTTGTTCTTCTCCTACTTTGATTAGCTAAAGACACCTCCTTATGCACTGATGACCAAAATTAGGGTTTGAGTTTGCACAAGGAAATTTGAACTTTCAATGCCTCATATGACTTTCATGGATCATTATAAACCCCCAAGATCGCTCATGTCATGTTTCAAGCCTTGGATCACATTTTTGCTCAGTCAATTGAGCAGTTGACCTAAAAATCAATTGTATTTGGGAAAAAGTCAACCATGGCCAATTTACAGTCAAACTTCATAATTTTGTATCCATACCAACATTTTAAACTTATATGTATCATTTGATCAAATTTGGACTACAACTCCTCAGAGAATTTGATCAAATCTCCAAAAGGGCAAAATGGTCAAAATTAGGGTTTTGACTGAGAAGGGACAATTTCTGATTTTTGACCTAGCAAATGGTCAATTGGTTTACAGAATTATCTAAAGAGTCCAATTGCATCATTTTGACCTAATTACATGGTGTTGGCTCCTAAATTCGACACCCACGTTTTATCATCATATAGATCATTAATTATGAGTCAGAAGAGTTTCTTACACAAGAAGGCTTCAACCAGTTGATCGCGTCGAAGGCTCATCAAAGAATGACAAGATACTTAGAGAAATTCCTTTAAGTTGAAATCTTGTTGTCTTCGACGTCGAAGGAGCAACCTCTCGACCAAGGTCCCTGATGCCCAAGATCGAACAGTTTGAATTCTGAATTGTTGGAGGGAAAACGGTTCCCAGCAGTTACCAAGCGCAACGTGTTGTGCACGTAGGCGTCGAAGGTTGTGAGCATGCCATGTGGTTTCATCATGAAGCATTATGACTTCCTAGCAGTTACTTAGGTTTTTTTTTTAGTATAAATACTAAAGGTTCACGAAGTTATAGGTGTGTTCATCATTATATACAAGTCACTCATTTAGATTCAAGTACCCAGCGTGAGAGAAAGAATCATTGAGAATGTATGTGTGAAACACCATTTACCTTAATCAAAGTCTTTTATATTCAAGAAATTTATCACTTTCACTCATTTACTTCAGTCGAAGTCATTTATTTAGCAAACCTTTAATGCTTTTATTTACTTTATCAAGCTTTTCTCCATGCAATTTATTTAAAGTGTCTCTACTTTACTTGCATTAATCACCATTAGGATTAGTCGAAACTCTTTACTTCAAAGCATTTAAACTCCAAAGATCAACCATGTCTTAGGATCAATCTGATCGATCCTGTGAGTCACCAAATAAGTAACCTTTTGGAAGATTAGTGGTTGTTTACCATTTTTCATGGTCAACACATGGTTAAAAACGTTGCAAGTCCATTGGATTGACAGATGAATTTTGCAGTCAACTAATCAAAAGTCAATTGTACACTAAAAAGTCAAACTTTGACTTTTTGGTCAAATTCAAGTACCAAAGATGACAATTCACCAAAACATGTCAAAATATGAAACTTATTCATCAAGAAATCAAAAAGTCAAGATTTCATTTTGAAATGTCAAAATTTCTAAACTTAGAAATTTTTCTAAGTGTTGGAAATTTCATGTTTTTTCATAACTTTGAGAAAAATTTTCACCATGATGCAAGATTATTCAAGTGAAACTTCCAACATGAAAGTTGTAGATCTCCATGAAATCTACAACTTTTCTTTACACAACTCCTTCCAAAAATTCTTGGATCTCAAGTTATAATTTTTTGAACATGTGGTCATGAAACTAAACACTTAGTGAAATTTTGCCCTAATTTGGTCAGGATTTTGACCTAACTTCATGGCACTTTTTCATATAGTTCCATGTGGAATATTCAAAAGAAATTTAAATGTGGGTTGTATAGCACATTGAAAGCTTTCCAAAATGTCAAAGAACTCCTTGAGATCATTCTTGAGGAGGGGGAATCGAAGAGATGAAGTTATGGTTTTGTCACTTGAATTACAAGTCATTGTTTATGAACACATGAACCAAATCCATGCTAGGCTGCATAATATTTGATTTTCATGCCTCGAACTTGTTTTTCACTCCATAATTAAATGTTTACACTGCTGTTAGGGCTTTGATCAAGCAATTGAGCTATTGTCCAAGTTGCATTTCCATTTATTGCACAAAGTCAACAATGTCATTCTTGTAAAGCAAGCTTTTTGCATAAAGTTCACATTGAGCCTTTAACTTGTTCCCTCTAATCACACTCCATCCACAAAGTCATAAGAAAGCTTGTTTAAAGCATAACCACTCTGTCTTAGCAAGTACACAAGGCATGGAAACTTATTTTGTCAAAAAATCACATGTTTAACTTAAACATGTAAATTTGAATTCTGATCAACTAGAGCACTCCAAACTTGTTACTTATAAATAGAGTCACTATTTGTAAGCTACGACACGAGCTTGAACACCCTGAAATACACCAAAACTCTCTCAAATCAGAAATTTCCCAAACACTCCATTGTTGCACAGTTTCTGACCTTGAACATCAAACTCCCATTTACCTCGTGTATTTCTTGGCCTTTTAGTTTCTAAAGCTTCCTTACATCAAATACAACTCATCCATATCCTTATTCCATAACTGTAACACCATTTACCATAACTTCCATAACCAAAAAACAGAGTCTGCAACTTGACTTCTCCAAGTCATTTCAGCCACTCTCAACTTGAGCAAACCATTGCATTAACTTCCTAGGACTTCAAGGAAGCTAACCTGATCATCACCATCACTTGAAACAAGCTTAAACTCCAAACATGATTTCCAGTTTTGAGGTAGGTTTTATCAACTTGAAACTCTTCATACAGGCATCATCAATAGTTTATTTGTGAATAAAACATGTAGATATCATTGCCCTGAAGCTAACCATGTCCTTAGTTTCCATTAATTTTGCTTGAGCTTATAGAATTTTGAAACTGAAATTTCTGAAATTTTTAGGGTTCATATTAGTGCCATTAAAATTCTTACTTATCTTTGATCTATAGTTTTAATACTTTACATTTCTAGAATCGTGAGAAAATTTTCTACAAGTTTCATGTTTACAATTTTCATTTTTGATGAGAAATGAGAAAGTTACAGATGGTCTGGATGGAGGTTGAAGATGAAGTCTTCAGAACACGTTTTGCCTTACATATTTATTGTTTCATTTGTATTAAAGAATGTATAGCCACCCCAGTGGTAGAAGCACGCGCCTGTAACCTATGGGACCTGAGTTCGAGCCCCAGTGGTGCCCTTTTCATTTTTTTCATATTTTTACAATTCAGAATTTTTTTTTGGTTTGGCAGGTGCTGGGCCCTTTGGGCCTGGCTTATTTTTTTTGTGTTTGCTAGCTGACCTCCATATTGACTCTTGGCACCCCCTAGCCCAATTTATTTATTTATTTCATTTATCTTTTCTTAAATAATTTTTTTTCTAATTACAAAAAATGATATATTTATATTTATACTTATTTTATTTTATTTTTCTCATAAAAAATATTTTTATTTATTATACTTTATTTATTTTATTAAATAATCTTGTAAACTTAATTAATATTATGTTTTTATTTATTTACTTTTCACACCATTTAAAATACATTACTTAATATATAAAAAAGACTAAAAATAATTTATAATGCTATAAATATTTTCAAGATAAAAATACCAAAAACATTTTTCTTAAACTTATTTCCTTTTAATCAACTAAGTAGAATTAGGGTTTTATTCAAAAATCATTTCTTAATAAATTCAAACTTAACTAACTATTTTCTTTATTTAATTAGGTTAAGACAAAACTTTTTTTCATGAAAAACTAAACAAAATTCATTTTCTCTACATTTTGCATCATTGTACATTTATTCATTTTTATACTTTGTATTTATTCAATTCCTTGTATATTCATATCAATTCAATATGGTTGTAATAGACTGATTAGGTTTAAATTCTTGCAATCCCCATTCATGAATTTGTAGACCCCCCTCCCCACAAATGTTGTAATAGCGTAGTAACTTTAAATTTCGCAATTTACCGCTTTTATATAACATGCTAGTAATTAGGGTTTGTATGGAAAGACTAAAACCAATACTTAGAAAATCCTAATTCAAGATAAAAACAAGCATGAAAATAATACACTTGTACACAAGCACCCCTAGGGTTATTCCACTTGGTTGCCTTATACAAAATGGCCATATTACGCATGTAAGGTATCTTAGCAAAAAATACAAGATCATAGTCCCTCGACGATGCTATCTAAATTTCCTTATAAATGATCTTAGTCCCTCCAAAAGAATGTTAAGATACCTTGCAACATTGCTAATCATGGTTATACGATGACCTACTCCCGTCCCATTTACATCCAAAGATAGGGTTGCTTACCAAATCAATGGTAAGACAACAATGTCAAAGGAAAAGAAAATGAACAAGAAAGACATTTGAGTAGGTAGATTGCTCCTAATTACTTGCTCCATTTCAAAACAAACATCCTTGCTATTTTAAAAACAAACACTTACACTTTCAAACATCTTACAAACTTGAAAACATTTTCAAAAGATCAACATCTTTGTATACATTCTTACGAATGAGAATCATTACAAAGATTGCCTTAATAATGGCCTCTTTTCAAAATACTTTCAAAAACCATACAAAGTACAATTTCAAACAAAAGCAAGTGATCTATCAAGTAACTAAGAGCCCATGGATAACCATGGATGAAAAGGGTGCTAACACCTTCCCTTTTCATAATCTACCCCCTAACTCAAGAAATAATTTCAAAGGTCTTTCCTGTGCTTTTTCACCTTTCCTTTTGGATAAAAGAAAAGTCGAAGGCGACTCTTGGTAACCGCAACATTTGCGATCAAACACAAAACACCCAAGTCAGTTCTCCCACCGTATCACAGAACTGGCGACTCTGCTGGGGAAAATTCTAAAAGTGGGGTTACCTTAGGGCTAGATCACATTTATTTGCTTTCATTGTCTGACTTGTATGCTTTACATTATGGTTCTTTGTTTGGGTTTGAATCCTCTACCAAGATTTCGGATACATTATAGGTAAGTAGCAATACATTATGGAAACTATGTGGAGTATACCGACATCGTCTAAGCAATAGCTACGTTAGTGCGACATATTTGTGGGTATCGGTATCCTTTGAGTTAATCAAAGAGAATACGGGGCCGCTGAGTGATGTCATAAAGCACTAATGAACTTTTAGAACCTTTACTTGACCAACTTGGCCTTTAGGATGTAGTGAGATGACCGAATTTGGTGCAGTCTGAAGTTGGTAGAAACTCGATACTACACTCATTGAGGTTTGGTTTCTTAGGAGATTTCGGTTGTCATTAAAGAGGCTTGTGCTGTAATAATGACCATGGAAACAATCCAGTGATATTGAGCTCCTTAGAACCCGATTACTATTACTAGGACAGGTTTAAGCCAACTAAACTTCAAGAGGGTACTTACCTATGAGACTCCATGCAAGCCTAAACCTAGGAACTTGTTTGTTTTGTTTGTATATACATACTTGTACATAACATCATGAATATCATAACATCATACACATTCACTAACCATTTCAAGGATTTTAGGATTCATCTTTGTTCTTGTCTTGTAGCATATGGATTCTCTTTGCAGGAAAACTATTCAAGTCAACCTTGTAAGGATCCCTCCACAACTTAAGGAGCTAGCTTCAAGGATTCCTGAAAACTCTCCATTCACCGAGAGACATGGTCGCCTACTCAACTTGGTCTCGTCCAACACATATGAGGACATGATGAAGGTTCTCTTTCAGTTCTTTGATCCTTTACACCATTACTTCACATTTCCCAACTATCAACTTGTGCCTACTTTAGAAGAATTCTCCCGACTCTTGAGGATTCCCATTCCCAATCAACTACCTTTTAACGGTACGGAAAGAGACCCAAAGCTAGAAGATATTTCTAAAGCTCTACACTTGCACTCATCTGATGTCACAACTCATTGGGAAACAAGGAGTGGTGTTAAAGGTTTCCTAGAAAAGTTCTTGTTTGAGAAAGCCCAAAATTGTTGGAATTCCTTGGATTTTCAAGCCTTTGAGGAAATTGTGGCTCTCCTCATCTACGGGATGGTCTTGTTTCCAAATCTTGACCAACTCATAGATGTGAACGCCGTCAAAATCTTCATATCCCGCAACCCGGTGCCTACGTTGCTAGGGGATAACCTACACTCTTTTCACACTCTCACAATGAGGAAAAGAGGTGTCCTCATGTGTTGCACTCCTCTCTTGGAAAGATGGTTTATTTCGCATCTTCCCCAATCTATATTATAGAATGATCAAGGATCAAGGTGGTCATAAAGGTTGATGACGCTCAAACATTCAGACATCCATTGGTGCTCCCGATCCATAGAGAATGTTACTATTGTCGACCAATATAGGGAATTTCCTAATGTCCCTTTACTTGGAATTAGGGGAGGTATCACCTACAACCCTTGCTTAGCTTTAAGACAGTTTGGTTATGCCCGAAGGGATGGCCTGTATGAGATGCTGATTCAAGGTTTGGTATTTGACTACGACAACGACGATCAAGGCTTTCACCAGAGAATTACTCGAGCTTGGAGGATGTTAAACAAGGTAGATAACAAGACATTGGGGCACAAGAATTCCATCCCTCTTGAGCCTTACCTTAAATGGGCACGAACTCATGCTAAGAGTCTTATGATGCATTACCCCTCCATTCTCCCGGTAATCATCGAGCCTGTCATGGAAGGAGATGTTCCATACACTATCCTACATCCTGACATGCCCACCTCTCTTAAATACCTACAAAGGGATTGGGTACAACTCAAAGGGGAGCGAGATACTTTCGAAGCCCAATTCTACGCAAGAGAGAAGAAGTTTTTGGAACTCACTAGGCTACTTTATGAGGAGCAGGCTCTGAATGCCTACATTGCACCAAAGAGGATGCGAACTACCTTTTTATCTTAGAGTTTCTTGTATTTATTTTTCCCAAGAAGGAATTGATGTACTCGAGCTTTAATCTATTAATATAACGTGTGTTTCCTTTTTGTCTAAAACAAATTTGAATGTTTAAAATCCTTGAAATAATTTCATACGCATTTACCATTCATCATAACAAAAGCAGGTTCCTTGAACAAGTCTCCTCATCTTTCTACTGTTTATTTTAGTAAGATGGATCTCGAGAAAACGGTGAAGGACCTCCAAGCTCAGAATGCATAGTTTCAACAGTTGTTCTGAACTCTTGCCAAAGGACAAGAAGAGTTGAAGACCTTACTGGTGGAAGAGAGGAAAAAGAAGACGAAGAAGATAACCGGAATTCTGAACATGGGAAGAAGATTCCAAGGGCAGACAAGAAGGGCCTTAGACTTTGCAATGACATCCGGTGAGAAAGACAACCAAGATGGGAAGGGTAAGGAAACAGTTGTTCAGTCTGATTCAGAAGAGGAAGAGGAAGAAGAAGACTATTCTGAAGAACAATACCCTCCAGCTGACGACAAGTATAAGCATCTAGAAAAGCAGTTGAGCATAATGGAAATCCAAAAAGTGTCTGGCTTGGACTTTGAGGAATTGGGTTTAGTGTCGGGGATTGTAAATTCAAAGCACCTGTGTTCGCCAAATATGACGGAGTTTCATGCCCTAAAATGCATCTCTGGTCCTATGTGAGTAGGGAGTTCCAGCCATCCTCAAAGCAAAGTTGGAGTTGAAACACATTCAAGGAGGTCCAGGCAAGCTATAGAAATCATCAGGCCATCATAAAGGTTACTCAAACTCCATACACGACTCCAGCTGCAAGAGGTAAGTTTTCAAACTTCTATCTCTTCATACAGGAATCATTTGAGTTTGATTTGTGAAGATAAAATGTAGATACCAAGTCCACGAAGTGGTACATATCCATAGTTTACATTTATATGGCATGAGCTTAGAGAATTTTAGAATTGAAGTTTTCTGCAATTTTTAGGTTTTGAATTAGGGCTAGAAAAATTCCCATTCATCTTTGATTGTTAGCTTAAGTTGTTTATATGTTTGGATTCGTGGGAAAAAATTCCACAACTTTCATGTTTAAACTTTTCATTTTTGTTGAGAGATGAAGAAGATACAGGTCATTTGGCTGGAGGTTGAAGATGAAGTCTTCAAAATACATTTTGACTTACATATTTATTGTTTCATCTGTATTAACGGATGTATAGCCACCCTAGTGGTAAGGCAGCGCGCTGGTAATCAGGAGGTCATGGGTTCGAGCCTTAGCGTGCGCTGCCTTTTGCTTTTTTCTCATTTTTACATTTTTTTTCTTTCCAACGCATGGGCCTTCCTTCTCCTGGGCCTGATTTTTTTTCTAACGTTCCTCCCCTCTGTTTCATATATGGACCCCTGGCCCAACTTTATTTTATTTTTCTTGTTTTCTTTTTATTTGTTTTTCTTAATTATTTACTCTAATATTAAAAATCATAAAAATACTAAAATATTAGATTTTCATTTTGACATAGTTTATTCATTTTTTCTCATAAAAAATATTTTTTTATTTAATAAATACTTTAACCAATTCACTAAATATCTTGTAAATTTAATTAAAATAATAGGTTTATTTATTTATTTTCTTTTACACCAATTTAAATATATTATTTTAACATTAAAAAGGTTAAAAATATTTTATAACACTATAATTATTTTCAAGACAAAAATATCAAAAATACTTTTCTTACAAACTTATTTTCTTTTAATCAATTAATAGATTTAGGGTTTTATTTAAAATCTTTTCTTATTAAATTTAGGTTTAATTAATTATTTTCTTTTAATTAATTAGGTTAAAACAAATCCCTTTTCTCTAAAAAATCCAAATAAAAATATTCATTTTCTTCGCATTTACATTCTTGCATATTTATCCATCTTGTACATTATTTATTTCAATTCTTGTACAAATTCAATTTGGTTGTAATAGATTAATTAGGTTTATATTCTTGCAATCCCCATTCACAATTTGTATACCCCCCTCCAACAAGTATTGTAATAGCGTAGTAACTTTAAATTCTGCAATTTATCGCTTTATATACAAATGCTAGTAATTATGGTTTGTATGGAAAGACTAAAACCAATACTTAGAAAACCCTAATTCCAGACAAAATCAAGCATGAAAACAATACACTTGCGCACAAGCACCCCTAGGGTTATCTCACTTGGTTTCCTTATACAAAATGACCATATTACGCATGTAAGGTATCTTAGCCAAAATAAGCAAATACAAGATCATAGTCCCTCGATGACGCTATCTAAGTTGCCTTTCAAAATGATCTTAGTCCCTAAAGAAAAATGCTAAGATACCTTGCAACTTTTCTAATCATTGTCATACGATGACCCACGCTCGTCCCATTTACATCCAAAGAAAGGGTTGCTTACCAAATCAATGGTAAAACAACAATGTCAAAGGAAAATAAAATGAACAAGAAATACATTTGAGTAGGTAGATTTCTCCTAATTACATGTTCCATTTCAAAACAAACATCATTGCTATTTTCAAAACAATCACATAAACTTTCAAACATCTTACAAACTTGAAAACATTTTCAAAAGATCAACATCTTTGTATACATTCTTACGAACGAGAATCATTACAAAGATTGCCTAAACAATGGCCTCTTTACAAAATACTTTAAAAAAACCACACAAAGCATAATTTCAAACAAAAGCAAGTGATCTAGCAAGTAAATTAGAGCCCATGGAAAACCATGGATGAAAAGGGTGCTAATACCTTTCCTTTTCATAATTTACCCCCCGAACTCATGAAACAATCTCAAAGGTCTTTCCTGTGCTTTTTCACCTTTCCTTTTTGATAAAAGAAAAGTCGGTGGCGACACTTGCTAACCACAACATTTGCGATCAAACACAAAACACCCAAGTCAGGTATCCCACTGTATCACAGAACTGGCGACTCTACTGGGGATAATCTTAAAAGTGGGGTTACCTTAGGGATATATCACATTTATTTGCTTACATTGTTTGACTTGTATGCTTTACATTATGGTTCTTTGTTTGGGTTTGAATCCTCTACTCGGATTTGGGATACATTATAGGTAAGTAGCAATACGTTGTGGAAATTGTGTGGGGTATACCGACATGGTCTAAGCAATAGCTATGTTAGTGAGACATATTTATGGGTACCGGTAGCCTTTGAGTTAATCAAAGAGAATACGGGGCTGTTGAGTGATGTCATGAAGCAATAATGAACTTTTAGAACCTTTACTTGACCAACTTGGCCTTTAGGATGTAGTGAGATGACTGGCTTTGGTGCAGTCCGAAGTTAGTAGATACTCGATACTGCACTCATTGAGGTTTGGTTTCTTGGGATATTTCGGTCGCCATTAAAGAGGCTTGTGCTGAAACAGTGACCAAGGAAACAAACCAGTGATATTGAGCTCCTTAGAACCCGATTACTATTACTAGGACAGGTTTAAGCCAATTAAACTTCAAGAGGGTACTTACCTATAAAACTCCATGCAAGCCTAAACCTAAGGATTTTTTTTTGTATATGCATACTTGTACATAACATCATGAACATCATATACATCCACTAACCATTTCAAGGATTTTAGGATTCATCTTTGTTCTTGTTTTGTAGGATATGGATTCACTTCGTAGGAAAATTATTCAAGTCAATATTGTAAGGGTCCCTCCACAACTTAAGGAGCTAGCTTCAAGGATTCCTGAAAACTCTCCATTCACCGAGAGACATGGTCGCCTACTCAACTTGGTCACCTCCAACACAAATGAGGATATGATGAAGGTGCTTTTTTAGTTCTTTGACCCCTTACACCATTGATTCACATTTCTCGACTATCAACTTGTACCTACTTTGGAAGAATTCTCCCAACTCTTGAGGATTACCATTCTCAATCAAATACCTTTCAACGGTACATAAAGAGACCCAAAGCCAGAAGATATTGCTCAAGCTCTACACTTGCACTCATCTGATGTCATAACTCATTGGGAAACAAGGAGTGGTGTCAAAGGTTTCTTAGCAAAGTTCATGTTTGAGAAAGCACAAAGCTATTGGAATTCCTTGGACTTGCAAGCCTTTGAGGAAATTGTGGCTCTCCTCGTCTATGGATGGTTTTATTTCCAAATCTTGACCAACTCATAGATATCAACACCGTCAAAATCTTCATATCCCGCAACCTGGTGCCTACATTGCTAGAAGATAACCTACACTCTTTTCACACTCGCACTATGAGGAAAAGAGGTGTTCTTATGTGTTGCATTTCTTTCGTGGAAAGGTGGTTTATTTCTCATCTTCCCCAATCTGTATTAAAGAATGAGCAAGGTTCAAGGTGGTCACAAAGGTTGATGACGCTCAAACATTCAGACATTCATTGGTGCTCCCGATCCATAGAGAATGTTACTATTGTCGACCGTTGTGGGGAATTTCCTAATGTCCCTTTACTTGGCATTAGGGGAGGCATCACCTACAACCCATGTTTAGCCTTAAGACAGTTTGGTTACGCCCGAAGGGATGGCCCGCACGAGATGTTGATTCAAGGTTTGGTATTTGACTACGACAACGACGATCAAGGTCTTCGCAAGAGATTTATCTGAGCTTGGAGGATGTTAAACAAGATGGATAGCAAGACTTTGGGGCATAAAAATTCCATCCATCTTGAGCCTTACCTCAAATGCGTATGAACTCGTGCTCAGAGCCTTATGATCCCTTACCCCTCCATTCCCCCGGTAATCATTGAGCCTGTCATAGAAGGAGATGTTCCATACACTATCCTATATCCTGACATGCCTACCTCCCTTGAAGACCTACAAAGAGATTGGATACAACTCAAGGGGGAGAGAGATACTTTCGAAGCCCAATTCTACGCAAGCGAGAAGAAGGTTTTAGAGCTCACTAGACTACTTCATGAGGAGCAGGCTCTCAATGCCTACATCGCACCAAAGAGGATGCGAACTACCTTTTTATCTTAGATTTTTTGTATTATTTTTTCCCAAAAAGGCATTGATGTACTCAAGCTTTAATCTATTAATATAACGTGTGTTTCCTTTTTGTCTAAAACAAATTTGAATCTTTGAAATCCTTGAAATCATTACATATGCATATACCATTCATCATAACATAAGCAGGTCTTTTGCAACAAGTCTCTTCATCTCTCTACTGTTTATTTCAGTAAGATGGATCTCGAGCAAACGGTGAAGGACCTCTTAGCTCATAATACACAGTTTCAACAGTTGCTCTTGACCCTAGCCAAAGGTCAAGAAGAGTTAAAGACTTTGCTAGCTGAGGAGAAGAAAAAGAAGACAAAGAAAGTAATCAGAGTCCTAAACATGGGAATAAGATTTCATGGGCAGACAAGAAGGGCCTTAGACTTTGCAACGACATCTGGTGAAAGAGACAACCAAGATGGGAAAGGCAAGGAAACAGTTGTCCCATCAGAATAAGAATCAGAAGAGGAAGAAGAAGACTATTCTGAAGAACAATACCCTCCAGCTGATGACAAGTACAAACATCTCGAAGAGCGATTGAGTGTAATGGAAATCCAAAAAGTGCCTGGCTTGGACTTTGAGGAATTGGGTTTGGTGTCGGGGATTGTCATTCCTCCGAAATCCAAAGCACATGTGTTCACCAAGTATGATGGAGTCTCATGGCCTAAAATGCATCTTCGATCCTATGTGAGGAAAATCCAGCCCCATATCACTGACAAAGACTTATGAGTACACTTCTTCAAAGACAACCTGTCTGGAACTCAACTTAATTGGTTCTACCAATTAGAAAGAGCCAATGTTCATAACTGGGAAGACCTTGCTGCAACCTTCTACAAACAATACCAACACAATGCTGATCTTGTGCCTACCCGTACTCAACTCCAGAGTATGGCCATGGTTTCCAATGAAGGTTTCAAGCACTACGCGCAAAAATGGAGAGACTTGGCTGGAAGAGTTCAACCCCCTCTGTAGGTGTTTAGGTATTGGCTTGCATTTTTGGTAAATCCCAAGTGTATGGGTGAATGTCATGACTGATGTCATAACATTCTAGTTCAGTTTGTACTGACTCATTAGGTACCTTTGCAGAAAAATATTGTAATTCAAGTACTGATGTTTATAAGTGTGTATCTGAGCATTTTGCAAAATGATCACATTTTGCTAAATCAGTAGACAGGTTTTCTCAGATGTCATAACAGATGTTATGACATCCTGTTCTGAACTAACAGGTTTGCAGGTTGGATAAGTCTGAGTTTTTTCAGGAAAATAACTCAGTCTTTCCTGAACAGAATCCTGCGTTTTCTGAGGGGTAACCTAGCTCAAGCCTAACCTGGTTAATAAAGTCATGTGACCTGGTCTTTAGGTCAAACGGAATTAACCCTAGGTTTTTGGAAACCCTAACTGAAGTTGCAGCTGCTATATATTCAACAGAGCTGCTGTTTTTCAAGGCATCCCTTTTTTATTGATCAGAAGATCATTTGTAATCTGTATAGATTTGATTTGTACTCCAAGCAATTATCATTGTGATAAGTGACTTGGAATAGGTTTCGAATTGTAAGGGCTGTGTAGCACTCAAATCTTTGAAGCAAGAGTGTTTGAATGTTCCTTGACTAAAGCTGTGAAGCAGAGTCAAGTTAGTTGTGTGTATCACTCAAAGCTGTGAAGCACGAGTGATTGTGTTGCTTGATTAAAAAGCTGTGAAGCTTAATCAAGTGTTTGTTTTTGAAGAGTGTCTTCATCAATTCTTAAGTCAAATTGGTTTATGTATCACTGCTGTGATTGAGGGGGAGTGAGTAGGAACTCAGGTTTAAGTTGTACTTAGATTGGAATTGCATTGGGTAGGTCTTAAGTGAAGGAGATAAACTGGTTGGTTTATTCCTGAATTAACATCTCTTATAGTGGATTTCCTCCCTGGCTTGGTAGCCCCCAGAGTAGGTGTTGTTTCACACTGAACTGGGTAAACAATTGACTGTGTTCTTTATTTCTTTTGTATTTACTGTCATATAGTAAGTCAGATACGGTGTCATAACATTGAACGTGACATTGAGTATCTGTAGCCAGAATTTCAATTGGCATCAGAGCAGGCACCCTGCCTGTATTACTGGGTGAGATCTAGGGATATCACTTTCTGGCACTATGGACAAAGAAGGAGTTTTTGGAAATAGACCACCCATTCTGGATGGAACTAATTATGACTACTGGAAACCTCGTATGATTGCCTTCCTAAAATCTCTGGACAAAAAGGCTTGGAGAGCTGCTGACAAAGGATGGATTCATCCCACCATAACTGAGAAAGATGGGACAATCAGTCTGAAGCCTGAGGAAGATTGGAGTAAAGAAGAAGATGAGTTAGCTCTGGGAAATTCAAAAGCTCTAAATGCCTTGTTCAATGGAATTGATAGAAACATTTTCAGACTAGTACATCAATATGAATTGGCCAAGGAAGTTTGGGACACTCTCAAAACTACTCATGAGGGCACTTCCAAAGTAAAAATGTCAAGGCTTCAGATGTTGACCACCAAGTTTGAGAATCTAAAAATGATGGAAGATGAAACCATTCATGAGTTTCACATGAACATCTTGGAGATTGCCAACACCTCAGGAGCACTGGGAGAAAAGATGTCAGAAGAAAAACTGGTGAGGAAGATTCTCAGATCCTTGCCTAAAAGATTTGCAATGAAGGTAACTGCCATAGAGGAAGCCCAGGACATTAGCAAGTTGAAAGTGGATGAACTTATTGGGTCTCTTCAGACTTTTGAGATGGGAATCACTGATAATGGTGTCAAGAAGAACAAGAGCATAGCACTTATGTCCAACACTGATGTTGAAGAAAACATTTCAGAAGCTGTAGCCATGCTTGGAAGACAGTTCAACAAACTCATCAAAAGAATAGATCCAAAGTCAAGGTCTAATGTTCATAACATTCCCTCTAACATTGACAGTTCCAGCAGAAGACCAAGGTCAGAAGAGAAGGGAATCCAAGGCAGAGGAATTCAATGCCATGGTTGTGAAGGATATGGGCATATTCGAGCTGAATGTCCTACCTTTCTTAAGAAACAAAAAGGAATGACAGTTACTTGGTCTGACTGTGATTCAGAAAGTAATTCTGAAGAAGAGACTGCCAAACGAGTTACTGCTTTAACTGGTGTTTGTACCTCTGAAAGTGACATCAGTGATGAAGAGGTGACTTTTGAAGAACTGGCTGATACTTACAAGGAATTGTGTATCAGAAGTACTGAAGTCTGTGTGCAGAATGAGAAACAATCAAAACTCATCATAAAGCTGGAGGCTGAAAAAAGGGCAAACCTTGAAACTATAAGTCATCTAGAAGGAGAACTTCAATTGCTGAACTCACAACTGAATCAAATGACCAAATCTGTCAAGATGTTGACAAATGGAACAGACAAATTGGAAGAGATCCTTCAGGTTGGACAAAATGTGGGAAATAAATCTGGACTAGGATTTATGGAAGCAACGAAATCTGGTTCTGGCAAGCAAATGTCAAAACAGATGTCTCAACACAACTCTCGACATCAGGAACAGAGACATATGAGGAAAAGGTACCAAAGATGGAAATGTCATCATTGTGGGAGATATGGCCACATAAAGCCCTTCTGCTTCAGATTAAATGGATACCCTAATCAGAACTCAGGTGTCAAACCTAAGTCTAAAAAGGTACCACATGCTCCTCAATGGAAGAAAAAGGCTACTGCACTGATAGCTCACACTTCCCTGAGGGTCTTTGCAAAGGAAGACTGGTACTTTGACAGTGGATGTTCCAGACACATGACTGGAATCAAGAACCTCCTCAATAATGTTAAGCCTCACACCACCAGTTTTGTGACCTTTGGAGATGGGGCTAAAGGTGAAATCAAAGGAGTTGGTGATTTGGACTGCCCTGGAGTTCCAAGTCTGAATGAAGTACTGCTGGTGAAAGGGCTGACCGCTAATCTCATTAGTATCAGTCAACTGTGTGATCTAGGATTCAAGGTAAATTTCTCAAAATCTGAATGCCTTGTAATCAATGACAAACAAGAGATAGTAATGAAAGGAGTCAGATCCAAAGACAACTGTTACTTGTGGGAGCCTGAGAACACTAATTTCTCATCTGTGTGTTCCATTGCAAAAGAAGAAAAAGAGGTGAAACTGTGGCACCAAAAACTTGGCCATCTTCATCTAAGGGGTATGAAGAGGATTATCTCCTTGGAGGCAGTCAGAGGGATTCCAAAACTGCAAATTGATGAAGAAAGAGTTTGTGGTGAATGTCAGGTTGGTAAGCAGACTAGGATGTCACATCCAAAGTCAAGACATCTGACCACCTCTAAGGTTCTAGAACTCCTCCATATGGATCTGATGGGACCAATGCAAGTAGAGAGTCTTGGTGGTAAAAGATATGCCTATGTGGTTGTGGATGATTTTTCCAGATTCACCTGGATTAATTTCATTAGGGAAAAATCAGATGCATTTGAAGTTTTTAGAGAACTGTGCAAGAGAATTCAAAGAGAGAAGGAAGGATGTATTGTCAGAATCAGAAGTGATCATGGCAAGGAATTTGAAAACAGCAAGTTTGATGACTTCTGTTCTTCAGAAGGAATCAGTCATGAGTTTTCTTCTCCTATAACACCTCAGCAAAATGGAGTTGTGGAAAGAAAAAACAGGACCATACAAGAATCTGCCAGAGCAATGTTACATGCCAAAAGACTTCCTATGTATTTCTGGGCTGAAGCTATGAATACAGCTTGCTATGTTCATAACAGGGTCACCTTGAGAAAGGGAACCTCATCCACCATATATGAACTCTGGAAAGGAAGAAAACCAACTGTGAAATACTTCCATGTGTTTGGCAGCAAATGCTATATTCTGTCTGATCGTGAACAAAGAAGAAAATTGGACCCCAAAAGTGATGAAGGCATATTTCTAGGATACTCCTCAAACAGCAGAGCTTATAGAGTATTCAACTCCAGAACCAAAACCATGATGGAATCAATAAATGTTATAATTGATGACTATCATGAAGAAATAGATGTTCCTTGTACTGTTGAGACATTCTTTGAGACTTCAACCCAACAGAATGACCTACCCAACTCCACCACAACAGAATCTGAATCAAAGGAAGCTAGCAAGATCCCTTCCATCAGAATTCAGAAGGATCATCCAAAAGAGCTCATCATAGGAGATCCCAATAGTGGAGTCATCACAAGATCTAGAGAAATCATCTCAAACTCTTGTTTTGTGTCCAAAATGGAACCAAGAAATGTCAAGGAAGCCTTAACTGATGAATATTGGATTGGTGCAATGCAAGATGAACTGAACCAATTCAAGCAACATGAAGTTTGGGAACTGGTTCCTAGACCTGAAGGAACTAACATCATTGGGACAAAATGGATATTCAAGAACAAGTCAGATGCTGAAGGAGTTGTCACCAGAAATAAGGCAAGACTTGTTGCTCAAGGATACACCCAGGTTGAAGGGGTTGATTTTGATGAAACCTTTGCACCTGTAGCCAGGCTGGAATCAATCAGACTCTTGTTGTCAATTGCTTGTCTTCTGAAGTTCAAGTTATTTCAGATGGATGTGAAAAGTGCCTTTCTAAATGGGTACTTAAATGAGGAAGCTTATGTGGAACAACCTAAAGGTTTTGTGGATCCAACCCACCCTGATCATGTCTACAAATTGAGAAAAGCTCTATATGGCCTGAAACAAGCTCCTAGAGCATGGTATGACAGGTTAACAAAGTTTCTCTCAGACAAAGGCTACAGAAAAGGAGGTTTGGACAAAACTCTCTTTGTCAAAACTGAAGGAGGGAAGTTGATGGTTGCCCAAATATATGTTGATGACATAGTGTTTGGAGGAATGTCAGAACATATGGTTAAACACTTTGGTGACCAGATGCAGGCTGAATTTGAAATGAGTCTCATGGGAGAACTAACTTATTTTCTTGGACTACAAGTCTCACAGATGGAGGACTCAATCTTCTTATCTCAAAGCAAGTATGCTAAGAATATTGTAAAGAAGTTTGGTATGGAGAATGCAAGTCACAAAAGGACTCCTGCTCCTACTCATCTAAAGCTTTCCAAAGATTCAAGTGGGGTTAAGGTGGATCAAAGTCTGTACAGAAGCATGATAGGAAGCTTGTTGTACTTAACTGCCAGCAGACCTGATATTGCCTTTGCAGTTGGAGTTTGTGCTAGATACCAAGCTGATCCCAAAGTCAATCATATCAATCAAGTGAAGAGAATTTTGAAGTATGTAAGTGGTACTTACAACTATGGATTGATGTATACTCATGGCTGTGAACCAGCTCTGACTGGCTACTGTGATGCTGATTGGGCTGGTAGTGTTGATGATAGAAAAAGCACCTCTGGAGGATGTTTCTTCTTGGGAAGTAATCTGGTTTCCTGGTTCAGCAAGAAACAGAATTGTGTGTCTTTTTCCACTACTGAAGCTGAATACATTACAGCTGGTAGTAGCTGCTCTCAAATGATATGGATGAAACAAATGCTCACTGAGTATAATGTCACACAAGATGTTATGACATTGTACTATGACAATCTGAGTACAATCAACATATCCAAGAATCCCATTCAGCATAGCAGGACCAAACATATTGACATACGACATCACTTTATCAGAGACCTTGTAGAAGAGAAGACTATCAAATTGGAACATGTTGCCACTGAGCTACAGCTGGCTGACATTTTTACCAAGGCTCTGGATGCAAATCAATTTGAAAACTTAAGGGGTAAGCTGGGTATTTTCCAACATGAGGAATTGTAGCAATTAATTTTGCTTAAAACAAGGATCAAAGGAGTTATGCCTGTTCTGATTGGTTTAAAATTGTATTTTCTCATTTCCTACAATTCTTTTAAGAAGTTGAATAGACACTCCCTTGCTTCCTTCCCCTCTCGTCTCCTCATCAAAACCCAGTCTCTCAATCAGAAATTTCTCCTCAGTTGCTGTTGGTCCTCTAAGATTGTCAAAATGTCTCAAACACCATCATCATCCAATACGACTATTTCAACCTCTTCCTCTGATCAAGATTCTAGGACAATCTCTTCTTGTCTGGACTCTGACGTTCTGGAGATCTCTTCTCGTAGAAAAGTGGGAACTAACCCCACCAAGGTCAAAGAGTTGAGAACAAGACATGCAGGAAAGCCCCAAGCTTCTGCCTCTGGTAATACATCTCATCCTTCTTCTTCAGTTCCCCCTGAAATTGCAAATAGGGAAGGGACAGCCTATGTTAATCAAGCAATAGCAAAAATTGTTTCAAGAATTCTGAACGAGAACCACTCAGTCCCTGGCATTTATGTTCCTCTGATCCAAGAAAGCTCAAATGCTGAAGCAAATCCAGATGTCTCTACGAATGTTGAGACATCAAACAAAGAGAAGAATGCTGACATTGCTCACAAGAAAAGAAAGAAGCCTGAATCCTCTGGATCTGATGACAGTGCTTGAAGGTTGGTTGCTGTTTGGTGGTGTTGCTGGTTGGTGCTGACATTGCTCATAGTTTTTTTTCTGCTGCTCTTGAATAACTGTATAATCATTATGAACATGTATCTTTGGCCCTTTTGTGGCTAAAGAGGGGGAGAATATTTTGGTACTTACTTAATTAGTACTTGACATTCTATTTTTCTGCTGTCACTTATTTATGCTGCTATCTATCTCTGATTGCTTAGGGTCTTTAGCCAAAAATCTGCCAAAGGGGGAGTTTGTAGGTGTTTAGGTATTGGCTTGCATTTTTGGTAAATCCCAAGTGTATGGGTGAATGTCATGACTGATGTCATAACATTCTAGTTCAGTTTGTACTGACTCATTAGGTACCTTTGCAGAAAAATATTGTAATTCAAGTACTGATGTTTATAAGTGTGTATCTGAGCATTTTGCAAAATGATCACATTTTGCTAAATCAGTAGACAGGTTTTCTCAGATTTCATAACAGATGTTATGACATCCTGTTCTGAACTAACAGGTTTGCAGGTTGGATAAGTCTGAGTTTTTTCAGGAAAATAACTCAGTCTTTCCTGAACAGAATCCTGCGTTTTCTGAGGGGTAACCTAGCTCAACCCTAACCTGGTTAATAAAGTCCTGTGACCTGGTCTTTAGGTCAAACGGAATTAACCCTAGGTTTTTGGAAACCCTAACTGAATTTGCAGCTGCTATATATTCAACAGAGCTGCTATTTTTCAAGGCATCCCTTTTTTATTGATCAGAAGATCATTTGTAATCTGTATAGATTTGATTTGTACTCCAAGCAATTATCATTGTGATAAGTGACTTGGAATAGGTTTCGAATTGTAAGGGCTGTGTAGCACTCAAAGCTTTGAAGCAAGAGTGTTTGAATGTTCCTTGACTAAAGCTGTGAAGCAGAGTCAAGTTAGTTGTGTGCATCACTCAAAGCTGTGAAGCACGAGTGATTGTGTTGCTTGATTAAAAAGCTGTGAAGCTTAATCAAGTGTTTGTTTTTGAAGAGTGTCTTCATCAATTCTTAAGTCAAATTGGTTTATGTATCACTGCTGTGATTGAGGGGGAGTGAGTAGGAACTCAGGTTTAAGTTGTACTTAGATTGGAATTGCATTGGGTAGGTCTTAAGTGAAGGAGATAAACTGGTTGGTTTATTCCTGAATTAACATCTCTTATAGTGAATTTCCTCCCTGGCTTGGTAGCCCCCAGAGTAGGTGTTGTTGCACACTGAACTGGGTAAACAATTGAATGTGTTCTTTATTGCTTTTGTATTTACTGTCATATAGTAAGTCAGATACGGTGTCATAACATTGAACGTGACATTGAGTATCTGTATCCAGAATTTCACCCTCTATCTGAGAGAGAATTGGTAGACATGTTCTTGGGCACTTTGTCTGGTCCCTTCTTCAATCATTTAATCGGAAGTTCATCTACAGGTTTTACTGAACTAATATTGACCGGAGAAAGGGTAGAAGCCGGTATAAATAATGGAAAGATACAAAAAGATACATCCTCCTCTGCTTCCATAAGGAAGTCATTTATCAGAAAGAAAGAAGTGGTTGCTGTTTATCCTCAGAGAAATCAAGATAGGGCCGAACGCCGACCAATGGTGGGGGCTGTTATGATTCCTAAACCGGCGCCTGATCAGCAAAGAAAGAACCAACCAAGGATGGAAAGGCCAGTCAAACAAATCACCAGAATTAACATGACCCTATCTCAGGTATTATCGCATCTGCTAAGATCCAATTTGGTGACCTTGAAAGAAGCTCCGAAAAACCCCAACACAACATCTCCTCACCATCATCCCAATGCCCGTTGTGCATACCAATCTGAAAGTTCCGACCACGACACTAATAACTGTTGGGCTCTAAAGAACAAAATACAAGACCTTATTGAAGCAAAAGAGATTGAATTCGATACGCCCGAAAAACCAAATGTCATTTCTGCCCCTATGCCCAAACATGGCCATAATACCAAAGCCATTGAAGAAGAAATGTTTGTTACTTCAGTTGATGAACTTATGACCCCACTTCTGACTATTAAAGTGAACTTGTTGAATGTTGGTGTGTTCCCGGGCTGTGATGAAGTTTGTCATTTCTGTTTGTCCTCACCAACCAGTTGTCCTTTGTTGAAAGTAGGCGTTTAGTGCCTAATAGATAACAGAGAAATTTTATTCGAGAAGACTTCTGTTCCAGCTGTTCCTTTTGAAGATGTTTCTATCATTACCATTTCCGTCAATTCTTCCAGGGTCTCCACCAAAAGACCCGTTAGAATTACATTAGTTCCAAAAGAAACTCCTTTAATAATTACAATGCCTGGACCAGTCCCATATTCGTCAGACAAAACCTTACCATGGATATATGGAGGGGATGTCTACTACCATGGTATCAAGCAGGACTGGCCAGCCGCCGAAGATTCAAGCTCCGAGAAAGTCAACTCCGACATCAATAATATTGCAGGAACTAGAAAGATTACCGGAAGCGGAAGGATATTCTCTCCAAAAATTGCTCCCCCACAAGCAGTTTCTGGACCCGTAATCATTCCTGTTGTTGCTCCCCCAAAAGTTGTCCCCGGTCCTACAATCATCTCAGCCAATACTCCAACTAACAAATCTGTTACAACCCCTTTTATCATTCCTACTGACACCCCTGCTTCCGAGTTAACCAACACTCGAGGTAAAAGTATTATGATTGAGCATGTCCGGACGAAGGCTCAGTCATTAGCTATCCCTGAGACCTCCCGGAAAGAGATGGAGGAAATTATGAAGATCATAAAAAGAAGCGACTACGATGTAGTTGAACAACTGGGGAAAACTCCCTCTAAAATTTCAATGCTGGCATTACTACTATGTTTCGAGGCGCATGCAAAAGCCTTGGTAAAATTCCTGAAAACTGCCCATGTACCCCAAGAGACATATGTCGATCAGTTTCAAGACTGCGTAGCCAGTTTGACTAGAGATAATGGTCTAGGTTTTTCGGATGCTGATTTAACGCCAAGAGGAAGGAAGCATAATAAGGCATTGCATGTCTCAATTGAATGTAGGGGCACAACCCTGGCTCATGTTTTGGTGGACACTGGCTCATCTCTGAATGTACTGCCTAAAAAAGCTCTTGACAGGCTTGACTGTGAATGGTTGACATTGAAGCCAAGTAACATAGTAGTAAGGGCTTTTGACGGCTCGAATAGGATGGTACACGGGGAGGTAGACATTCCCATAAAAGTTGGAACACAAACTTTTGATTCAACTTTTCATGTAATGGATATCCGTCCCTCATATTCATGCTTGCTAGGCCGACCATGGATTCACGATGCTGGCGCTGTCACTTCTACGTTGCACCAAATGTTGAAATATCTGATTCAAGGGAAGATTCTCACTGTTCATGGAGAAGAAGAGTATATGTTCAGCCATCTCAATTCCTTCAGATATATGGAATTAGATGGTGAATTTATTGAAACTCCATTTCAACACTTTGAAGAGGTTCCGCAAGATGTGGCAGTAACCAAGGTTGTTCCCAAGATTACAAGGCCTCCACTCCGGATGTCATCTCTGAAGGATGCCAAAGCATTGGTAGAAGAAGGTGGATGCACTATCTGGGGATAACTCCCAAATATCCCATATAAGTCTGACAAATTTGGCCTGGGTTTCACTTCAAGTGCTCAGAAGGTTGTACGTCGTGCTCGTGCCGGAGGACCACCCCTGAAGATCAGCAACCGCGTGGTCAACTCCGTAGAAGATGATGAAGATAGTTGTGACTTGGAGGACTGTATATTCCCAACTGTCAATGGAGGGCTCAACAACTGGGTGGCTAGAGATTTTGTCCCGATCACTTTTATCCCACAATAATTTGTCTTTACATTTTGTTGGATCTGTAATATTAAAACAATTCGCACTCTTAAAACCTTGTGTCTTACCCGAGGCACAATGGTCCATTTGTAAGGGTTATTATCTCATTTTCATATGACATCAATGAATCATGGACATTTTCGCATACAAACTTTTGTGCTCATTGTTTTTCTTTTTACATTTTTTATTTCTTTCAAGAATAGTTATACCCTTACATACACTCACACTCACAATGAAGGTATACATCCATTCGGGATCCCATGGGTAACGATACTGCTATGGCCTTTTGTGACTCTGAGAATCTAATCTACCAAGCCGAAGACGAAGGTGAGGAAGATTGTGAAGTACCAGGAGAACTTGCCAGACTACTACAACAAGAAGAGAGAACCATTCATCCCCACGAGGAACTTGTGGATACAATCAACCTAGGTACCGAAGAAGACAAAAAAGAGGTCAAGGTGGGTGCCAATCTGGAACCCAGTATCAAGGAGCATATGATTCAGTTGTTACACGGTTATGTTAAAGTCTTTGCCTGGTCGTATGAAGACATGTCGGGACTTTATGCAGATATTGTGGTACATCGTCTGCCTACAAGAGAGGATTGTCCGCCAGTAAAACAAAAGGTTCGCCGCATGAGGCCTGATATGTCAAAAAATATTAAAGCAGAAGTCATGAAGCAATTCAACGCTGGATTCTTGGTTGTCACCTCTTATCCCAAATGGGTTGCCAATGTTGTTCTCGTGCCCAAAAAGGACGACAAAGTACGAATGTGTGTGGACTACAGAGATTTGAATAGGGTAATCCCTAAGGATGATTTTCCACTCCCCATATTGATATTCTAGTTGACAATATGGCACAACACAAAGTGTTTTCCTTCATGGACGGTTTCTCAGGTTACAACCAAATAAAAATGGCGCCTGAGGACATGGAGAAAACATCATTTGTCACGCAGTGGGGCACTTTCTGCTATAAGGTGATGCCATTCAGACTGAAGAATGTTGGGGCAACCTATCAGCGTGCCATGGTAGCTCTATTTCATGACATGATACATCATGAAATAGAGGTCTATGTGGACGACATGATAGCCAGATCTCAAACAGAAGAAGAGCATCTTGATCACTTACAAAAACTGTTTGAGAGACTGAAGAAGTATAAACTGAGGTTGAATCCAAACAATTGCACATTTGGGGTACGGTCTGGTAAATTCCTAGGCTCTATCATCAGTAACAAAGGTATTGAAGTAGATCCTGCCAAGGTAAAAGCAATACAAGAGATGCCTGCTCCTCGTACTTAGAAGGAAGTCAGAGGGTTATTGGGACGTTTGAACTACATTTCCAGATTCATCTCTCACCTGACAACTACTTGTGAACCAATCTTCAAATTGTTGAAGAAAGATCAAGTAGTCAAATGGAATGATGAGTGGCAAGTTGCTTTTGACAAAATCAAAGAATACTTACAAGAGCCTCCTATGTTGATGCCACCAGTCGAGGGAAGACCATTGATCATGTATCTGACTGTTTTAGAAAACTCAATGTGGTGTGTATTGGGGCAGCATGACGAGTCTGGCCGAAAAGAGCATGCTCTTTATTACCTGAGCAAAAAGTTTACCGACTGTGAAACCAGATATTCAATGCTCGAGAAAACTTGTTGCGCTTTGGCATGGGCTTCTCGCCGACTAAGATAGTACATGCTGACTCATACTACCCTGTTGATATCTAAAATGGATCCGATAAAATACATCTTCGAGAGGCCTGCTCTCTCGGGGAGAATAGCAAGATGGAAGATGATTCTGACGGAATATGACATACAATATACTACCCAGAAAGCAATAAAGGGAAGTGTACTAGCTGATCACCTTATTCACCAAGCTGTGGAAGACTACCAGTCCATGAAGTTCTAATTTTCGGATGAAGACATCATGATGTTAGACAACTGTGAAGAATTCAAGCCATATGACGGACCTGAACAAGGATCCCGATGGACCCTGTTCTTTGATGGGGCATCCAATGCACTTGGCAATGGTATTGGTGTTTTACTCATATCTCCGGAAGGGTGTCATACTCCCTTTACCGCAAGACTCTGCTTCAATTGTACAAACAACATGGCGGAATACGAAGCATGCATCTTTGATCTCAGAGCTGCCATAGACCTAGGGATCAAATCTTTGAGTGTATTCAGAGATTCAACTTTGGTTATCAGTCAGATGGGACACCAAACACCCTAACTGTATCCCTTATAAAGAACATGTTTTGATATTGCTACCACATTTTGAGAAGATTACCTTCGAGCTTTTCCCGCAAGAAGAAAATCAGCTAGTAGACGCTCTAGCCATAATGTCATCTATGTTTAAACTTAATTGGGATAACGAGGCTCCCCAGATCACCATCCAACGAATGGAGGAACCAACGCACTGTCACGAGATTAATACTGAAGAAGTAGTGGACCAGCCTTGGTTTCACGAAGTCAAGAAGTATCTTGAGGCTCAAGAATATCCAGAAGAAGATTCAATCAATGATAAGAAGTTCTTAAGGAGATTCTCTGCTAAATTTTTCCTTAGTAACGGCATCCTATACAAATGCAATCATGACTCTATGTTACTTTGGTGCGTAGATGAGGTTGAAGCTGAAAGGATCATGTCTGAATTGCATGAAGGCACTTTTGGCACCTGTTCCAGTGGGCATACGATGGCAAAGAAAATCCTACAGGCAGGCTATTACTGGTCTACCATGGAAGCAGATTGCTATCAACACTCTCGAACTTGTCATAAGTGTCATATTTATACTGACAAGGTGCATGTACCTCTGGTTCCTCTGAATGTCTTGACAGCTCCTTGGCCCTTTGCTATGTGGGGAATAGATATGATTGGGGAAATCAAGCCGACGACCTCTAATGGACACCGATTCATCTTAGTGGTCATTGATTATTTTACAAAATGGGTGGAGGAAGCTTCCTTCACTTCCGTTACCAAAAATTTTGTTTCCCGTTTCATCAAGAAAAATCTCATTTGCCGGTATGGTATCCTGGAAAGGATCATCACTGACAATGGTACAAATATCAACAACACTATGATCACCGCCTTGTGGGGAAATTCAAGATCCAGCATCACAATTCTTCCCCTTACTGGCCAAAGATGAATGGTGATGTCGAAACTGCAAATAAAAAAATTAAAAAGATCATACAGAAAATGACAGTCACATACAAAGACTGGCATGAGATGCTACCATTCTATTTTCACAGTTATCGGACCATAGCTCGCACATCAATCGGGGCAACACCCTATTCTCTAGTTTACAGCATGGAAGTCGTCTTACCTATTGAGGTTCAGATCCCCTCTCTAAGAATTATGAAGGATGCAGGGCTGAACAAAGACGACTGGATCCAGACTCGACTTGATCAACTGAACTTGATTGATGAGAAGAGACTTACTGTTGTTTTCCATGGTCAAATATATCAAAAACGAATGATCAAGGCTTTTAACAAGAAGGTCAGACGCCAAGTGTATCAAGTCGGGGATCTGGTAATCAAACACATCATACTTCCACAAGGTGATCCCAGGGGAAAATGGACTCCTACATACGAAGGACCATTTGTAATAAAAAAAATTTCTCTGGTGGGGCAATGATCTTAACCACCACGGATGGCGACGGCCTTCCGCATCATGCGAACGCGGACATAGTCAAAAGATACTACGCATAAGAGACCCGCTAGGTTGACATACCTAGGAAAAACAAGGGCATCCCGGCGAACCAAAAAGGTTCGGGTAAAAATTAGGAATAAAAAAAAAAAATCTGTACACCCGGAAAGTTGAAAATCCGAAAGAGCGACTTGGGCAAAAAAGGGTATCCCGGTGGACTGAAAACCCGAAAGGGTAGTCCAGGAAAAAGTTAGGGAATTAAAACATATGACTATGTCCCGTTGGATCACCTTACGGACAACCTTTGGCTTCAACTAACAAATTCAGAGGTTCTGATCAATTCAATCATCTTCGGACGAGGCAATAAATAGACAAGATGCTCGGAGATACAAAGGCTATAGCTGAATGGGACCCCCATGGGATTATTGCACATAGCTATCCTTTCTTTGTATCAAAATTTTCATTTTTTACGACAATATTATCTTACTAGAATGCTTGTCTCATTGTACAAATACTTACTCAAAGTCAATACAAAGATATTCCTTTGAAAGTGCAAAACTATCTAGTTTTCTTTACTCTTGTGTTTTGTTTACAAAAACGTCCAATGATTCATTGTTGAACATATGCATTTGAACATAATTATTGTTTACAAATAAACAAAATAAAAGACAATTACTAATGGCTTTAAGAGGTAGGGAAATCTCTCTAAGCTATTTCCATAAATCCCCCACAGTTTACAATTTAATTCCCAGCGGAACGAGCTTCTATTTGCCAATCCCTGGTAGAAGTCGTTCCTTTTCTCAAGATTTTACAAGCAATACATGGAATTTCCTTTACAACATAGTTTATTTCTCTAAGCAGAAATTCATCAACACTTAGACTTCACAACATGAAGACTTATACTCCATATCCTCAGCAGCAGTCAGGGATTTATTTTTCCCAATCCAACAGCAACACAACAAACTAGCTCACATACGCATACATTGCATCCATATATCATAAACATTGATAACACGAATGCATTATACTATGCATTTCATACAACATAAACATTGCATTTTAGCTAACATTTTACCATTTTCAGGATAAGGTTAACAACTACCATTCAGATTCAACTTTCAGATACAGTTCAGATATGTTCCAGACACCGATGCCATTCTTATACTCATTCAAGTGCAACTTTCAGATACAGTTTAGATACGCTCCAGACACGGATGCCATTCTGATACTCATTTAGTTACAACTCTCATATACAGTTCATATACGCTCCAGACAAGGATGCCATTCTGATACTCATTCAGATTCAACTTTCAGATACAGTTCAGATACGCTTCAGACACAGATGCCATTCTGATACTCATTCAAGTGCAACTTTCAGATACAGTTCAGATACGCTCCAGACACAGATGTCATTCTGATACTCATTCAGATTCAACTTTCAGATACAGTTCAGATACGCTCCAGACACGGATGCCATTCTGATACTCATTCAAGTGAAACTTTCAGATACAGTTCAGATACGCTCCAGACACGGATGCCATTCTGATACTCATTCAGATTCAACTCTCGGATACAGTTCAGATACGCTCTAGACACAGATTCCATTCTGACACTCATTCAAAACTAGCTTTCAGATATAGTTCAGATACACTCCAGACACGGATGCCATTCTGATAATTAGCTCCCAGATACATTTCAGACACGCTCCAGACACGGACGCCATCCTGATAATCATTCTTCCAGCTTACAAATTACAATTCCAACAATCACTCTTGGATGGAATCTACAAGCCCATCTCCAAAAACTTTCTATCACCTCTCCAAATGGCATCTTTAAGCCCATTCCCTCAACCATCACATCACCGAGTGCAAATTTCTAGGCACTCTAGTGTCCAATCATCTTCCACCTTTGAGTCACGGCTGGCAAAACATGCCAATCTAACTCTTCAGGCTTAAGAAGATTGAACAGGGGCAGGTGTTGTACCCCAAAATATTCCCTCTCACTTATCAAGAATTTGCTCACAAGATCTCCTAGGGCTCAAGATTGCACTAGGGTTTGATCAACTCAAGACACCTCCTTAGGCATTGATGACCAAAATTAGATTTGAGTTTTCACAAGGATTTTTGAACTATTGATGCTTCATATTACTTTCATGGACCATTATGGACCCCCAAGATTACTCATGTCAAGTTTCAAGCCTTGGATCACATTTTTGCTCAGTCAATTGAGCAGTTGACCTAAAAATCAGTTGTATTGGGGAAAAAGTCAACCATGGCCAATTTACAGTCAAAATTCATAATTTTTTATCCACGTCAACATTTTAAACCCATATGTGTCATTTGATCAAGTTTGGACCATAATTCCTCAAGAAATTTGATCAAATCTCCAGAAGGGCAAAATGGTTAAAATTAGGGTTTTGATTGGGAAAGGGAAATTTCTGATTTTTGACCTAGCAAATGGTCAATTGGTTTAAGGCATGATCTCAAGAGTCCAATTGCATCATTTTGACCTAATGACATGATTCAAAACATTGCAAATCCATTGGATTGACAGATGAGTTTTGCAGTCAACTGATCAAAAGTCAACTATGTACTGAAAAGTCAAACTTTGACTTTTTTGTCAAATTTAAGCACCAAAGATCACAATTCATCAAAAAATGTCAAAATAGGAAACATATTCATCAAGAAATCAAGAAATCAAGATTTCATTTTGAAAATTCAAAATTTCTAAACTTAGAAATTTTTCTAAGTGTCAAAAATTTCTTATTTTTTCATAACTTTGAGCAATTTTTTCATTATGATGCAAGATGATTCAAAGGAAACTTCCAACATGAAATCTACAACTTTGCGTCACACAACTTCTTCCAAAAGTGCTTGGTTCTCAAGTTATAATTTTATGAATACATGCTCATGAACAAAAATAGACTTAGTGAAATTTTGCCCTAGTTAGGCATATTTTTTTACCTAACTTCATGGAAATTTTTCACATAGTTCCAAGGGGATTCTTCAAAATCAATTCAAATATGGGTTGTAGAGAACATTGCAAGATTTCCAAAATTTCCAAAATTTTCAAGAACTCTTTGAGATCATTCTTGAGTAGGGAGAATCGAAGAGATGAAGTTGGTGTTTTGTCACTTGAATTACAAGGCATTTTGTGATGAACAAAAATCCAATTTCAAACCTATGCTGCACAATCTTGTTTTGAAGGCTTCTAAACCTCAAGATATCTCCATAATCAGAAGATTACACTTTCTTTTTAGCTATTATCCAAGTGTTCCAAGCATTGTCCAAGCCAATTTGCCATTTTTGGAAGAAAGTTACCATTCCATTCTTGAAAAGTTGCTTTAATCACAAATTCAACTTGTCTTGAGCTTCTAACTTGTTCTTTATGTACACACAACCCCTATAATCCAAAAGTAAGGTGTCTAAGGCCTGAAGAAGCTCAGGATATGCTTGTACAACATTTGAGATTTTTCATTTCACTTTTCTTCAAAAGCAAGTTATAGAGCCATAACCCTATAACTCAGAAGCCTTGAGTGATTTTGTGCTCTAATATTTTCCATACATATTAACAACTCAATTGCAACACAACACACGTTTTCATAAGTCCTAAAACACTCTCAAGCATCTTGCTTCACCGAATTGCCCAAACACCTTCCATACATCATATCAAAGTGATCCAGGCCCTCATTTCCTAATTGTAACTCCTTCATCATCATCCACCATTTTCAAAACTGAAGCTTGCAACTTGACTTGAGTAGGGAGTTCCAGCCATCCTCAAAGCAAAGTAGGAGTTGAAACATATTCAAGGAGGTCCAGGCAAGCTATAGAAATCATCAGGCCATCACAAAGGTTGTTCAAACTCCATACACGACTCCAGCTGCAAGTGGTAAGTTTTCAAACTTCTATCTCTTCATACAGGAATCATTTGAGTTTGATTTGCGAAGATAAAATGTATATACCATTGTGTGATCGCTGGAAATAGAACTGACTGTTTTTTAAGCTGGTTCGCGAAATGTCACGGTAAGCAAGAGACGCCACTGTCTTTTATGTTCTCCAACATGGAAAGGACAAAAGCACAGCAAAATTCCTTCTTTGAGAATGCTTCTCGGTTCGGGAGGTAGATTTATAGAAAGGGAAGGTGTTAGCACCCTTTCTATCCGTGGTTATCCACGGGCTCTTAGGTACTTGCTCTTATGTTTTCAAAATTTGTTTTCTTTTCAAGTGTGTGTGGGTTTTGAAAAAGTTTCGTTTGAAAAATTTCTAAGTAACTCTTGTATCAGTCCTCAAGAGTGTATGAAATATTTGTTTGAAAACTTTTTGAAAGTGTCAATGTGAAAAGATGTTTTGTTTGTTTTGAGAGAGCAAGTACCCAGGAGAATCTACCTACTCTAAGGAATTAGGTTGTGTAAGAGTCCTTTAGATAGTGTTATCCCACCATTGAGAGGTAGGTAGCACCATCGTTGGAGTTATTCGGGTCAATTCGATTATCGGGACATGTGTGGTCACCAAAGCAATGGTAGAACATCTTAGTGGTAACCCTAACGTCCTAGATCCTTTTTATCCGAGGCAACCATTTCGAGGCAACTAGATCTTAGACAGGAGGGAGACCTCTAAAACACCCTATACTTGACGACCACGTTCGAGGCAACCAGTGAGGCGTACCCTAAGAGTGGCATGTGCATGTGTGTTGTTTCATGTTAATGTTTATCTTGTACATGTTATTTGTGAGCTATAGGTTGATTTTATTTGTCATACAAGTCTTTCATGCATTTTTTAACAGTTAAATGATTTGCAGGAAATAAAGTGCGGAAAGGTAAATCTAGCTATTACAAGGCGCGGGTCTATACATTGCCAAAAAACAAAAACCCGTTTGGAAATGAAGTGCGAGAAAAGTAAATAAAGCGATAAAGGAGGTCCTAATTAACTATTACATTTCTGAGCAGATACATAAATATAATGAATTAAATAAATATGCGCGCGAAAGATTGAATCGGGACGTCCTGAGGGTTTTGACCCTTTTTGAGAAAGAATTGAATTTGTCCTTTTTTGCAATTAATGAAATTAAGCCTAATTACTAATTAATTAATTTATTAAAAGAAAAAAAATGTTTTTTTTGTATTTTTTATGTTTTTAATGAAAATAAAAATAAGGAATTAAAAGTCAAAAGAAAAACCCTAATTCTAAATTTATTTTAGTTATTAAGAAAAGATTAAAGTTGCCTAATTAAACTAATTAATTAATTATAATTTATTTACAAAAAATAATATGAAATTAATAAATAATAATAATATTAGTTTTTTTTATTTTTATTGTGAAAATGTTAATTAATTAGTTTTAGTGAAAAAAAATAATAATTAGAAAAAATAACTAATAAACAAACAAAATAAAAAAAAGAAAATAAGAGAAAAGGATTGAACCAAGGGAGGTTATGGGCCTAACAAGGAGGTGAATTTGGCAGTTTTCTGGCCCATTAACGCAAGCCTTGTTTGACTTTTGGAATCAGCTATCCGTATGGTTGACTGAGGATCATGATGTTCCTTCCTTTGTAACCCTTAGATCTGTGCATAAGGCCACATGGCGTGCTGAGAGCTGGAAGCATATGGTGTTTGCTGTTTGGAAGCCTGCATAGGAACACATTAGAAAAAATAATATTGAGATTTGGGTGGACCTGGGAATCGAACCCAGGTCCCAATAGTCACATGCCAGCACATTTACCACTGAACCAACTGAACGCATTTGTAAACACAGTGGACAATGAATGTATTATGTAAAAACAACAACACACGCTGGAATCAATAAACGCGCGCCATTATATTTGAACGAACCAATTGCTCATTTCCAGCTCACCGTCTTCTTCGTTCACCTGCAAAAAAGCAAAGCAGATAGCGGGGGTTTTTAACCCCCACAAACTGGAAAAGGAAAAAATAGCGATTAGGATTCTACGCTATATAAATAGGGCGCGATGATTGGGTTGAGTTCGTCTGGCCTTGACGAATTCAACCATATGTGTCTCAAGGTCCAATTTTGCTTATGCTGTAAAGCCCTAATTCGAGAGCTTGGAAACCCCAGAATTCAACAATGGTGGTTTACGTTTCAGGGCACCTTAATCCAATTGAATCACACCAAAAGCTTCACCTGAGTTCTAGCAATGCAAAGCATACAAAAAATCACATTAAATATGCAGGAATTATGAGTTTCGATTATGAGAAAGAATAAGCAAACTGTGATTCTGTTTGGACGTTTCCTTGAGGCTAAACGTTTGGTTTCGATTGCAAATTGTTTCTGAGTATCCCAACAATGTTTTTGAATCCTTCAATTGTCTTGAAAGGGCCTGGAAGGTGGAATTCAGTTTTGACTTTGTTCTTGATTTTTTGGAATTTGGTTATGGTGTTTTGCTGCAGCTTCCACGTGAATAGTATTAGGTTTAGTTTCAGCATATGTATGGGAATAAAATTAGGTCAGCAGCTGGGCCAATGATCCATGGAATTAAGTTTTGAGATTTTTGTTTGATCACCATTAAAGGACTTTCCATACTTGGAGCAAAACTTGGATTTTATGCTCAAAATGGCTTGGCACGAATTTGTGAGCTGGAAAATGATACATGAAAGCTGTTCAAACCACAAGATACTATTCCATTAATTTTTTTGATTTTATTTGAATTATTATGGATTTAAAATGAATTAAATCAATAAAAATTAAATAAAATGGAAAAATGAATGTTTGATCTTGAAATTAATCATGGGACACGTGGGTGGCATGACAAGGCTGAATCAAGTGGAAGAAAGTGGGCCATTTTGTCAAAAATTGAAGTTTTAAGGATAATTGACTTTTGCCATTTCTCAAAAATTTCCCAACTTCTCTAATGCATATCTTGCTCCATTTTGATCATATGAACATGTTCTTGGACATTTTGGAAAGGTATTGAAGTTCTCTAACCAATTCCTTTGGTCCCATGTAATTTGGATTTACCAATCTCAAGTTATGGTCTATGACTTAAAATGCCTTTTTGTTGACTTTTGAAATTGAGCTATAATGTTGAAATTGATAACTTTTTCTGAGAGCATTTCTTGGACTTGGAATGTGAAGATGAGTTATAGGAAATGTCATCCCCTTTAAAATGAGCATTGGATGGGATTTTTCTGATGAACCATGAAAAAGTTATGCCCTGGTCAAGTTACAGTTGACTTTTCAGTTGTCCAAAAATGGAAACTTTTGCATCTTGATGATTTTTGAGCCATGCTTGTGGAATCATGATCAAGACTTGATCAAATGATGATTGTGGCTTCAAAATAAGATGTTGACCAAAAATTTTGACTTTTGACTGCCAAATGACCATTTTGCCCCTGCAGTTGATTGTGAACCAAATAGGGCTTTTGACTATGCAACTTGATGATGTGAGACTTGCAACTTGGCATGTAGATGCTTGACAGTGTATATAGGCATATGGGACTTGATTGAGCCCTTGAAAACCTCAACTTCCTTGCAAGAACCAAAACCCTAATTTTGACTAGCTTAAGAGGATGTTTGACTGTGCAACCCCTTGAGAAATCTTGAACCATTTGAGGATGATTCTTCACAAATCTTGAAGAATATGGGAGGGCAAATTTTGGGGTACAACAGTTGCCCCTGTTCAATATTCTTAGACCTGAGGATGTAGATTGGCTTGCGTGCCTTTCGTGATCCGAAGGTGGAAGATGATTGAACACTAGAGTGCCCAGAAATTTGCACTCGCATAGTAGAATATCAACAATGTGATGTCGGGAATGGGCTTACAGATGCCATTTGGAAAGATGATGGATAGGAGGATGGGCTTATAGATGCCATCTGGAAGTGTGACAGAACCTTGTCGGGAATGGGATTATAGATGCCATTTGGAGTTGTCGATCGCGTAAGATATTCCTTAGCGAGAACTTGCGTACCTGAGAAAGAAAGATAATTACCTGGCCTATTACAGGGGTTGATCTTCAAACTCTTCGTGTAGATATGCCCTGGCTAGAGACAGGTATCGAATCTACAATTGATTGCTCACAGATATGCCTTAGCTGGATACAGGAATTGAATCTGGAACTTCAAAAGGTTGCTTACAAACGTACCCTGGCTGGATGCAGGTATCGAATCCACAAACAATTACTCACAGATATGCCCTGGCTAGATACAGGAATCGAATCTGGAATTGGTCGTCTACAGATATGCCCTGGATGGATACAGGAATCGAATCTCTAAACTCTTCATGCAGACATGCCCTGGCTGGATACAGGTATCGAATCTACAATCAGTTACTCACAGATATGCCTTGGCTAGATACAGGAATTGAATCTGGAATTCTTCGTCTACAGATATGCCCTGGCTAGATACAAGAATCGAATCTTTAAACTCTTCATGTAGATATGCCCTGGATGGATACAAGTATCGAATCTACAATCAATTACTCACAGATATGCCCTGGCTAGATACAGGAATCGAATCTGGAATTCTTCGTCTACAGATATGCCCTGGCTAGATGCAGGAATCGAATCTCTAAACTCTTCATGCAGACATGCCCTGGCTGGATACAGGTATCGAATCTACAATCAAATACTCACAGATGTGCCCTGGCTAGATACAGGAATCGAATCTGGAATTGGTTGTCTACAGATGTGCCCTAGATGGATACGGGAATCGAATCTGGAATTTGTCATCAACAGATATGCCCTGGCTAGATACAGGAATCGAATCTGGAATTTGTCATCAACAGATATGCCCTGGCTAGATACAGGAATCAAATCTGGAATTTGTCATCAATAGATATGCCCTGGCTAGATACAGGAACCGAATCTGGAATTGCGACAGTTGATAGTAATCATCTTTGGGTTGACCTTTTTCTTGAAAAGGCAAAACATCAATTATATGCAATATCATGATGTATGAAATGCATGATGTCATGATGTTCTCAAAATTGTGTGATATGATGCGTATGTATGTGAAATGTTTATGAATGTATTTTATTCTAGGAAAATAAATCCTTGACGAATGCCGGGAGTTTGTTGAATCCTGGGATGATGTTTGAAGAGTAGAGTTCTTCGTTTCTGCTGGGACTGATGGTTGCAAGAACAAACCGGTAGGAGAAGACGACTCTGTTGGGGAATAAACTTGTTGGAGAGATTACTCTGCGGGGAATTGCTCTGTGGGGAGAGATGCTTCGCTGAGGTTTTGATGATAACTCCACTGGGAATACCATTGATAAGTTTTGTTGGGGAATTTGATGAACTCCGCTGGGGGATGGGAAAAGCTTCGCCGAGGACGATCTTTCCGTGGTAATTAGCTGAGAATAACCCAGTTATAAGCCCTGGTGAGGAATAACCTTTGAATAAAGCCGGGGAGATGCTTTTGCACTCTGCGGGGGATAAGCTTCCGGAACCCACTGAGGATAAGCTTCTAGAATCTACTGGGGAGATGGTTCAACTCTCCTGGGGAAACTTTTAGACTGTACCGGGGGAGTGGCTCCACTGGATGTCTGTATTCCACCGGGGAACCATCTTATATTAGGACTGTCGGGGATGCTTGCTTAGGAACATCTGTATACTCCGCTGGGGAATGTTGAGATTTTCTGGGGATACCCAACTTCCTTAAGGCTGACAAGGCTAAACCTGCTTGGGGAGAGTATTGCTGACTTGCTGGAGATACTGTGCCTTTTCGGCTGATGGAAGACCAACTCTGCTTGGGGAGAGAGCATGTTGAATTGTCTTACTCTGAGGGGAGTGGAGGTATCTTTGTTATGTTCTTCAGCCGAACCTTCCTTGGTGCCTTGGTGGACAAAGCAACTAGATCGCTTAGACAATTCTGATTGCCCCTGTTTCTAATGTCACCTGTAATTAGTCCTTTGTTTCGCATGCATGTATTTATGAGTTAGCAATTTAATGTCAAATGCATATATAAAAAATGAACATTGGACGTTCTCCGCAAAACAAAACAGATAAAGAAAACAATTGGCAATTTGTCTGGAAAAGTGTATTTGTATTGATTTTGAATCTGCCTGTAAATAGGCGTTTATGTACAAGAGGCTGACGTCCTAGTAAGAGAACGCCGCCGAACAAGAGAGTTTATACAATTTTGTGCAAAAGGAAAGCAAAACGGCTATGTGAACAATCCCACTGGGTTCCAACTCTGCTATCGCCTTTATGTCTTCAAGCGTCTCATCACTTGGCTACTTAGTTGGAGATGAAGCTGACTGATTGGTGCCGTCTGAACCTGATAGTTGATACCGGATTCTGGATGCAAGGTGATCCAATGAGACATAGTATTACGCTTTAATCCCTAACTTTTTCCTGGACCGCCCCTTCGGGTTTTCGGTCCACCGGGATACCCATTTTTGCCCAAGCCGCCTTTTCAGGTTTTCGACTTGCCGGGTGTACAGATTTGTTTTCATTTCATCCCTTATTTTTGCCCGAACCCTTTTGGTTCGCCGGGAAGCCCTTATTTTTGCCTAGGTGTGTCAACCTAGTGGGTCTTTAATTCATGCGTAGTATCTTTTTACTATGTCTGCATTGGCGGGGTGAGGAAGGTCGTCACCGTCCATGGTGGTTAGAATCATAGCCCCTCCTGAGAAGATGTTCTTAACCACAAATGGCCCTTCGTACGTAGGGGTCCATTTGCCCTTAGGATCACTTTGAGGAAGAATGATGCGCTTGATTACCAGGTCTCCGACTTGATACTCTTGGTGTCTGACTTTCTTGTTAAATGCCCTGATCATCCGCTTTTGGTACGTTTAACCATGATAAATAGAGGTGAGTCTTTTTTCATCAATTAGGTTCAATTGTTCAAGCCGAGTCTGGATCCAGTCATCTTCGTTCAAACCTGCATCCCTCATTATCCGGATAGAGGGTATCTAGACTTCAATAGGCAAGACTTCCTCCATGCCATAGACCAAGGAAAAGGGTGTTGCCCCTGTTGACGTCCGTGCTGAGGTACGGTACCCATGAAGAGAAAACGGTAACATCTCGTGCCAATCTTTGTAGGTCACTGTCATCTTCTGCACAATCTTCTTAACATTCTTATTTGCCGCTTCGACAGCCCCATTCATCTTCGGGCGGTAGGGAGAAGAGTTGTGGTGCTGTATCTTGAATTGCTCGCAGAGCTCAGTGATCATCTTGTTGTTAAGATTGGTACCATTGTCCGTAATGATCCTTTTCGGGACGCCGTATCGACAGATCAGGTTGTGCCGAATGAACCGTGCCACGACGTTCTTGGTTACCGTAGCGTAGGAAGCTGCTTCAACCCACTTTGTGAAGTAATCAATCGCTACCAGGATGAACCGATGCCCGTTGGATGCCGTAGGTCTGATCTCACTGATCATATCAATGCCCCACATTGCAAAAGGCTAAGGTGCTGTCAAGACGTTCAGAGGAACTGGAGGAATGTGCACCTTATCTGCATAGATCTGGCATTTATGACACGTCCGAGAATGTTGGTAACAGTCGGCTTCCATTGTGGACCATAAATATCCTGCCCGAAGGATTTTCTTTGCCATGGTATGTCCACTACAATGTGTTCCGAAGGTACCTTCATGTAGCTATGCCATGATCCTTTCTGCTTCAGTCTTATCCACACAACGCAGTAAGGTTGAATCGTGGTTTCGCTTGTAAAGAATGTCGTTGCTGAGGAAGAACTTTGCTGCGAACCTTATCAGAAACTTTTTGTCGTTAACAGAAGCGCCCTCGGGGTATTCCTGAGCTTCCAAGTACCTCTTCACTTCATGATACCAGGGTTTTTCAGTTACCTCTTCAGCCTCAAGATCACAGCAATATGCAGGTTCATCCAATTTCCAAATGATGATCCGGGGAGCCTCGTTGTCCCATTTGACTTTGAACATAGAAGACATCGTAGCCAGCGCGTCCGCCAACTGATTCTCCTCTCTTGGGAAGTGTTCAAAAGTTATCTCCGTGAAATGGGGGATCAATCTCAACACATACTCTTTGTAAGGAATAAGATTTGGGTGTTTTGTATCCCACTCGCCTTTGATCTGACTGATCACGAGAGCAGAATCTCCGAAAACCCTCAGAAACTTGATCCTTAAGTCAATTGCAGCTTGAAGACCCATGATGCACGCCTCATACTCTGCCATGTTGTTGGTGCAGTTGAAACATAACCGAGCAGTGAGTGCCTTTAGGGGATATGATCACAGCGCCAATACCGTTACCCAAAGCGTTTGAGGCTCCGTCAAAGTGCATAGACCATCGGGATCCTTCCTCAGGTCCTTCATCTGGTCCAGGTACTTCACAATCAGTTACTACCATGATATCCTCGTCTGGAAATTCAAAGTTCATAGATTGGTAGTCATCCACTGCCTGGTGTGCCAAATTGTCTGCCAATACACTTCCCTTGATTTCTTTCTGAGTCGTGTACTAGATGTCATATTCTGTCAAGATCATCTGCCATCTTACTATTCTTCTGGACAAGGCAGGCTTTTCGAAGATATACTTTATTGGATCCATTTTTGAAATCAATAGAGTAGTGTGAGTCAACATGTACTGTCTCAGCCGGCGAGCAGCCCATACCAAAGCGCAGCAAGTTTTCTCGAGCAGTGAGTATTAGGTCTCACAGTCGGTAAACTTTTTGCTAAGGTAATAAATGGCGTGCTCTTTTCGGCCAGACTCGTCATGCTGCCCCAGCACATACCCCATTGAGTTGTCAAGTACTGTTAAGTATAAGATTAGAGGTCTCCCTTCAACCGATGTCATAAGGATGGGTGGTTCTTGGAGATACTCTTTGATTCTTTCGAAAGCGTCCTGACATTCATCATTCCAACGTACTACCTGATCTTTCTTCAGCAGCTTGAAGATTGGTTCACAGGTAGCAGTTAGATGCGAGATGAATCGGGCAATGTAGTTTAGACGTCCCAGAAAGCCTCTGACTTCTTTCTCTGTCTTGGGAGCTGGCATCTCTTGTATGGCTTTCACTTTGGCAGGGTCCACTTGAATACCTTTGTCACTTACGACGAAACCTAGCAATTTTCCAGATCTCACCCCAAAGGTGCACTTGTTTGGGTTCAACCTCAGCTTGTACAACTTCAGGCGGTCAAACAGCTTCTGTAGATGGTCAAGGTGTTCCTCCTCCATTTGGGACCTCGCAATCATATCATCGACATATACTTCAATATCATGATGGATCATGTCATGAAACAAAGCAACCATGGCACGTTGGTAGGTTGCCCTAGCATTTTTCAACCCGAAAGGCATGACCTTGTCGCAAAAGGTGCCCCACTTAGTAACAAAAGTGGTCTTCTCCATGTCTTCAGGAGCCATCTTGATCTGATTATAACCTGAGAACCCATCCATGAAGGAGAATACCTTATGCTGAGCAGTATTGTCCACTAGAACGTCGATGTGAGGCAGAGGGAAATCATCCTTAGGGCTGGCCCTGTTCAAATCCCTGTAATCAACACACATTCTGACCTTACCATCTTTCTTCGGCACTGGAACCACATTAGCAACCCACTGAGGGTAAGAAGTCACTGCTAGAAAACCGGCGTCAAATTGTTTCATAACCTCAGCTTTGATTTTCTCGGACATCTCTGGACGCATACGGCGGACCTTCTGTTTTACCGGAGGACAATCTTCTATGGTAGGCAGGTGATGAACCGCAATGTCGGTATCCAACCCAGGCATGTCTTCATAAGACCAGGCAAAGATTTCCACATAATCATGCAACATCTGAATCAACTGTTGTTTCACACTGAGCTCTAGATTGGCACCAATCTTGACTTCCTTTCTGTCTGTCTCAGTACCCAGATTCACCATTTCCACTGGCTCTTCATGTGGCTGAATGGCCCTCTCTTCCTGGAGTATAAGTCTTGCAAGCTCACCAGGCACTTCACAATCATCTTCACCTTCGTCTTTGGCTGAGTTGATCGGATTTTCGAAGTCATAACTGGCAGTAGCAGAGTCGTTACCAGTGAGATCCAGAGTGGATTGGAACCTGTATAAGTGAGTGTGTGTAAATATAGCTGTTTTGCAATATATAATAAAGAAAGAAAAGGAGCGCAAGATTTGAAATGTAAAACGTCCAATGCTTTTATTAATGATATATGATAGTGACACACAAGAGCCCTCACAAATGAGGCCACGGTGCCCCGGGTAAGACACCGGGCCATAAAGTTTCAAATTATTGTTCGTTACAAACTCAAAACAAAGGAGTTCATTACTGAGTGACAAAAGTAATAGGTGTGAAGTCTTTAGCACTCCAGTTGCTTGGTCCACCGTTAGTCGTTGGGTAGATCCAGCCGTTGAATTCAGATTCCTCCACGTCGTCATCATCCCCAATAGCATTTACTCCATGGTTAGGCATGGGAGCAGTCACCACATTAGGCTTCTCGTGCGCCTCGAATTGTACCTCTTTAGCATCAATAAGGTCTTAAACCTTATTCCTCAGAGCCCAACAATCATCTGTGTTATGCCCCGGGCTGTCAGAGTGATAAGCGCAGCGGGCATTGGGGTTGTACTTTGGGGAGGTTGTGTTCACTACCTTCGGAGCTTCCTTGACAGTTACCAGATTGGTTGACAGCAGTTGCAGAAAAATCTGAGAGAGGGTCATACTGAGCCGAGTGTACTGCCTTTTGGGTCTCTCACCTCTTGGCTGGTTGTATTGCTGAGGAGCAGCGGTAGGCTTTGAAATTACAACCGTGTTGACAGCTTGGCGGCGTTCTGGTTTGTTCTGTCTCCTTAGACCATAAACAGCACTAGCTTCCTTCTTGAAGGGCTTCTTTTCAGTATTCGAGGAGGCACCTTTCTGTATCTTCCCCGACTTGATACCCGCTTCTATCCTCTCACCAGTCAGAATGAGGTCCGTAAACCCTGCAGAAGAATTACCAATCAGATGGTTGAAAAATGGACCAGACAGGGTCCCCAAGAACATGTCCACGAGTTCACGGTCAGTCAACGGTGACTGCACCCTGCCAGCCAGGTCTCTCCACTTCTGCGCGTACTCCTTAAAACCTTCACCCGTTCCTAGTGACATACCCTGGAGTTGGGTACGTGTAGGAGCGAGGTCGGAATTGTACTGATACTTCTTATAAAATGCAGTAGCCAAGTCCTCCCAGTTTCGAATACTGGCTCCATCCAGCTGATAGAACCATTCGAGTTGAGCCCCTGAAAGGCTATCCTGGAAGAAATGGATCCATAGATTCTTGTCTGCAGTGTAAGGTTGGATCTTCCTTACATAAGATCTGAGATGCAACTTAGGGCAAGAAGCCCCGTCGTACTTTGCAAAGGCAGGCACCTTGAACTTGTGTGGGATCACCACCCCAGAAGATAAACCTAGGTCTCCAAAGTCCAACCCAGGCACACGTTGGATCTCCATAGCATTTAACTGGTCCTCCAGCTGTTTGTACCTGTCCTCAGCAGGAGGGTACTGCTCATCATTGTAGTCTGTCTCGTTGTCGAAGACCACGGGACTAGGAACCTCTCTCCCTTGTGGGCTATCTTCCCCAACAGACGGAGTAGCCTGATCAGCCTCATTCTGCAGTGAATTCCCAAACCTCCGTCCAGTATTAAACAGCACAGCCCTCTTCTTCTTCTTATTCTTCTCCTTCAAGAGCAGGGTCTTCAACTCCTGTTGCCCCTGGGCTAAGCTCATGACCAGCTCCTGGAACTGGGCGTTCTGGGCCTGGAGGGCCTTGATAGCTTGTTCAGTAGTAGGCTCGGAAGACATGATGATTGAGCGAGTGCTGAAATAAACAACGAAGAAGATTAAGCAACATGTAGAAAAAGGGTACCTGTTATGCACATGATGCATGATATGCTATTTATGCAATGCATTCAAGGGTTCGAAAGTTCAAATTCATTGTAGACAAAAAGGAACACACATTATATTAAGAAATAATTTGTTCAGTACATCAGGGCCTCATGGGCAAAACATTACAAAACTTAATCCCAAAAGACACTGCGCATCCTTTTTGGAGCGATGTAAGTATTGAGAGTCTTTTCCTCGTGAAGTAGACGGGTGAGCTCCAGAACCTTCTTCTCACTGGCATGTAGACTGGTTTCAAGAGGATTCCGTTCTTCCTTGAGTTGGATCCAGCTTTTCTGCATTTCTTCCCAAGATGTTGGCATGTCAGGATGTTGAATGGTGTATGACACCTCTCCTTCCAAAACTGGCTCTTTGATCACGGGGAGAACATGAGGGTATGGCATCACAAGCTTCTGGGAGAGGGCTCGTACCCACTTAAGATAAGGCTCCAGGGGGATGGAGTTCTTGTGCCCCAATGTCTTGCTATCAACCTTGTTAGGCATCCTCCAAGCTCTGATAAACCTCTGGCAAAGTCCTTGTGCATCATTGTCGAAGTCAAAAACTATGTCAGGAATCAACATGTCATGAGGGCCGTCCCTCCGAGCATATCCAAACTGTCTCAAAGCCAGACATGGGTTGTAAGTAATGCCCCCCCTAATTCCAAGTAAAGGAACATTAGGATACTCTCCGCAACGGTCAATGATAGTGACATTTTCTCTGGACCGAGAACACCAATGTATATCAGCATGTGTAAGAGTCATTAATCGTTGTGACCATCTCAAACCACGCTCGTTCTTTAAAACTGATTGTGAGGTGCGAAATAAACCACCTTGCCAGGAGAGGAGTGCAGCACATGAGAACACCTTTTTTTCTCATGGTTCGAGTGTAACATGAGTGAAGGATGTCCCCAAGCAATGTAGGTATAGGATTCCTGGACATGAAGATCTTGACAGCATTGATATCTATAAGTTGATCTGGATTCGGGAACAATACCAACCCATAGACAAGGAGTTCCACAACTTCTTCAAAGGCTTGTAGGTCAAGGGAATTCCAACATTCTTGGGCCTTCTCAAACAGGAGCTTTACCAAGAATCCTTTGATACCACTTCTGGTTTCCCAATGCCCCTTGATGTCAGATGGTTGTAGGTGTAATGCTTTAGCAACCTCTTCAAGTTTTGGTTCCCTTTCCGTACCGTTGTAGGGTAGTTGACTAAGGATAGGAACCTTTAGAAGCTGGGAAAGCTCTTCCAAAGTAGGCACCAATTGATAATCCGAGAAAGTAAAACAGTGGTGCAAAGGGTCAAAGAACTGGAAGAGCACTTTCACCATATCCTCTTCAATGCTGGTGTTGACCAAGCTGATGAGTCTACCATGCCTTTCACTGAAGGAAGAGTTCTCGGGAATCCTGGATGTAAGCTCCTTAAGCTGAGGAGGGACCCTTACAAGGTTGATCTGAATTGTCTTTCTACGGAGAGATTCCATGTCCTACAAAACAAGAACAAAGATGAAGATTCGAACCCTCGAAGTGGTCAGTAAATGCATATGATGTGGTATGATGCTATGATGTTATGATAAGGACACACCACAAGTATTCACAAAAAGCAAACATGATTAGGCACACAAGTCACACCAGACAACCCTTAGAGTTTAGGCCAGCATGAAGTTTGGGGTACTACCCTCTTGAAGTTGGTGGGCTCAAAAACCTGTCCTATCAAAAGTAACCGGGTTCTAAGGAGCTCAATATCATTGGGTTGTTTTTTGTGTTCATTGTTTTGATTTAGCCACTAAATTGGCGATCAAAATATTCCAAGAAAGCAACCCTCAATGAGTGTAGTATCGAGTATCTACCAACTTCGGACTGCACCAAAGTCGGTTATCTCACTACCCCTAAAGAGGCCAGGATGGTCAAGTAAGGTTCCTAAGGTCAGTTGATGCTTCACGACACCACGCGGCGGCCCCGTACTCTCCTTGACTTGACTCAAGGGTTACCGGTACTCACCAAAGTGCCACATCAACATAGCAAACTGCTTCAACCGTGTCGGTATACCCCGCACAGTTCCCTCACAGTTTGTTGCTACTTTCTAGAAGGTATCCCCCAGATCCGGGTTAGGATCTATGAAACTCCAAAACGGGCCCACAATTTTAAAACAAACAAAGCAAGCAATTGAAAACATAAGAGTGGTCTAATCCTAAGGTACACCTCACTTATTAAGTATCCCCAGCAGAGTCGCCAGTTCTGTGATCGGTGGAAATAGAACTGACTGTTTTTTATGCTGGTTCGCGAAATGCCGCGGTAAGCAAGAGTCGCCACCGTCTTTTATGTTCTCCAACATGGAAAGGACAAAAGCACAGCAAAATTCCTTCTTTGAGAATGCTTCTCGGTTCGGGAGGTAGATTTATAGAAAGGGAAGGTGTTAGCACCCTTTCTATCCGTGGTTATCCACGAGCTCTTAGGTACTTGCTCTTATGTTTTCAAAATTTGTTTGCTTTTCAAGTGTGTGTGGGTTTTGAAAAAGTTTCGTTTGAAAAATTTCTAAGTAACTCTTGTATCAGTCCTCAAGAGTGTATGAAATATTTGTTTGAAAACTTTTTGAAAGTGTCAGTGTGAAAAGATGTTTTGTTTGTTTTGAGAGAGAAAGTACCCAGGAGAATCTACCTACTCTGAGGAATTAGGCTGTGTAAGAGTCCTTTAGATAGTGCTATCCCACCATTGAGAGGTAGGTAGCACCATCGTTGGATTTATTCGGGTCAATTCGATTATCGGGACATGTGTGGTCACCAAAGCAATGGTAGGACATCTTAGTGGTAACCCTAACGTCCTAGATCCTTTTTATCCGAGGCAACCGTTTCGAGGCAACTGGATCTTAGACAGGAGGGCGACCTCTAAAACACCCTATACTTGACGACCACGTTCGAGGCAACCAGTGAGGCGTACCCTAAGAGTGGCATGTGCATGTGTGTTGTTTCATGTTAATGTTTATCTTGTACATGTTATTTGTGAGCTACGGGTTGATTTTATTTGTCATACAAGTCTTTCATGCATTTTTTAACAGTTAAATGATTTGTAGGAAATAAAGTGCGGAAAGGTAAATCTAGCTATTACAAGGCGCGGGTCTATACATCGCCAAAAAACAAAAACCCGTTTGGAAATGAAGTGCGAGAAAAGTATATAAAGCGATAAAGGAGGTCCTAATTAACTATTACATTTCTGAGCAGATACATAAATATAATGAATTAAATAAATATGCGCGCGAAAGATTGAATCGGGACGTCCTGAGGGTTTTGACCCTTTTTGAGAAAGAATTGAATTTGTCCTTTTTTGCAATTAATGAAATTAAGCCTAATTACTAATTAATTAATTTATTAAAAGAAAAAAATGTTTTTTTGTATTTTTTATGTTTTTAATGAAAATAAAAATAAGGAATTAAAAGTCAAAAGAAAAACCCTAATTCTAAATTTATTTTAGTTATTAAGAAAAGATTAAAGTTTCCTAATTAAACTAATTAATTAATTATAATTTATTTACAAAAAATAATATGAAATTAATAAATAATAATAATATTAGTTTTTTTGATTTTTATTGTGAAAATGTTAATTAATTAGTTTTAGTGATAAAAAATAATAATTAGAAAAAATAACTAATAAACAAACAAAATAAAAAAAAGAAAATAAGAGAAAAGGATTGAACCAAGGGAGGTTATGGGCCTAACAAGGAGGTGAATTTGGCAGTTTTCTGGCCCATTAACGCAAGCCTTGTTTGACTTCTGGAATCAGCTATGCGTATGGTTGACTGAGGATCATGATGTTCCTTCCTTTGTAGCCCTTAGATCTGTGCATAAGGCCACATGGCGTGCTGAGAGCTGGAAGCATATGGTGTTTGCTGTTTGGAAGCCTGCGTAGGAACACATTAGAAAAAATAATATTGAGATTTAGGTGGACCTGGGAATCGAACCCAGGTCCCAATAGTCACATGCCAGCACATTTACCACTGAACCAACTGAACGCATTTGTAAACACAGTGGACAATGAATGTATTATGTAAAAACAACAACACACGCTGGAATCAATAAACGTGCACCATTATATTTGAACGAACCAATTGCTCATTGCCAGCTCACCGTCTTCTTTGTTCACCTGCAAAAAAGCAAGGCAGATAGCGGGGGTTTTTAACACCCACAAACTGGAAAAGTAAGAAATAGCGATTAGGATTCTACGTTATATAAATAAGGCGCGATGATTGGGTTGAGTTCGTCTGGCCTTGACGAATTCAACCATATGTGTCTCAAGGTCCAATTTTGCTTATGCTGTAAAGCCCTAATTCGAGAGCTTGGAAACCCTAGAATTCAACAATGGTGGTTTACGTTTCAGGGCACCTTAATCCAATTGAATCACACCAAAAGCTTCACCTGAGTTCTAGCAATGCAAAGCATACAAAAAATCACATTAAATATGCGGGAATTATGAGTTTCGATTATGAGAAAGAATAAGAAAACCGTGATTCTGTTTGGACGTTTCCTTGAGGATAACAGCTTGGTTTCGATTGGAAATTGTTTCTGAGTATCCCAGCAATGTTTTTGAATCCTTCAATTGTCTTGAAAGGGCCTGGAAGGTGGAATTCAGTTTTGACTTTGTTCTTGATTTTTTGGAATTTGGTTATGGTGTTTTGCAGCAGCTTCCACGTGAATAGTATTAGGTTTAGGTTCAGCATATGTATGGTAATAGAATTAGGTCAGCAACTGGGCCAATGATCCATGGAATTAAGTTTTGAGATTTTTGTTTGATCACCATTAAAGGACTTTCCATACTTGGAGCAAAACTTGGATTTTATGCTCAAAATGGCTTGGCACGAATTTGTGAGCTGGCAAATGATACATGAAAGCTATTCAAACCACAAGATACTATTCCATTAATTTTTTTGATTTTATTTGAATTATTATGGATTTAAAATGAATTAAATCAATAAAAATTAAATAAAATGGAAAAATGAATGTTTGATCTTGAAATTAATCATGGGACACGTGGGTGGCATGACAAGGCTGAATCAAGTGGAAGAAAGTGGGCCCTTTTGTCAAAAATTGAAGTTTTAAGGATAGTTGACTTTTGCCATTTCTCATAAATTTCCCAACTTCTCCAATGCATATCTTGCTCAATTTTGATCATATGAACATGTTCTTGGACATTTTGGAAAGGTCTTGAAGTCCTCTAACCAGTGCCTTTGGTCCCATGTCATTTTGATTTACCAGTCTCAAGTTATGGTCTTTGACTTAAAATGCCTTTTTGTTGACTTTTGAAATTGACCTATAATGTTGAAATTGATAACTTTTTGTGAGAGCATTTCTTGGACTTGGAATGTGAAGATGAGTTATAGGAAATTTCATCCCCTTTAAAATGAGCATTGGATGGGATTTTTCTTATGAACCATGAAAAAGTTATGCCCTGGTCAAGTTACAGTTGACTTTTCAGTTGTCCAAAAATGGAAACTTTTGCATCTTGATGATTTTTGAGCCATGCTTGTGGAATCATGATCAAGAAATGATCAAATGATGATTGTGGCTTCAAAATAAGATGTTGACCAAAATTTTTGACTTTTGACTGCCAAATGACCATTTTGCCCCTGCAGTTGATTGTGAACCAAATAGGGCTTTTGACTGTGCAACTTGATGCTGTGAGACTTGCAACTTGGAATGTAGATGCTTGACAATGTATATAGGCATATGGGACTTGATTGAGCCCTTGAAAACCTCAACTTCCTTCCAAGAACCAAAACCCTAATTTTGACTGGCTTAAGAGGATGTTTGACTGTGCAACCCCTTGAGAAATCTTGAACCATTTGAGGATGATTCTTGACAAATCTTGAAGAATATGGGAGGGAAAATTTTGGGGTACAACACATTTCCACGAAGCTGTACATATCCATAGTTTACATTTATATGGCTTGAGCTTAGAGAATTTTAGGGTTGAAGTTTTCTGCAATTTTTAGGTTTTGAATTAGGGCTAGAAAAATTTTCATTCATCTTTGATTGTTAGCTTAAGTTGTTTATATGTTTGGATTCATGGGAAAAAATTCCACAACTTTCATGTTTGAACTTTTCATTTTTGTTGAGAGATGAAGAAGATACAGGTCCTTTGGCTGGAGGTTGAAGATGAAGTCTTCAAAACACGTTTTGCGTTACATATTTATTGTTTCATTTCTATTAACGGGTGTATAGCCACCCCAATGGTAAGGCAGCGCACTGGTAATCAAGAGGTCATGGATTCGAGCCTCAGCGTGCGCTGCCTTTTTCTTTTTTCTCATTTTTAAATTTTTTTTGTTCTTTCCAGCGCATGGGCCTTCCTTCTCTTGGGCCTAATTTTTTTTCTAACATTCAACCCCTCTACTTCATATATGCACCCCTGGCCCAACTTTATTTTATTTTTCTTATTTTCTTTTTATTTGTTTTTCTTAATTATTTTCTCTAATATTAAAAATCATAAAATTACAAAAATATTACATTTTCATTTTGACATAGTTTATTCATTTTTTCTCATAAAAATTATTATTTTTATTTAATAAATACTTTATCCAATTCACTAAATATCTTGTAAATTTAATTAAAATAATAGGTTTTTTTATTTATTTTCTTTTACACCAATTTAAATATATTATTTTAACATTAAAAAGATTAAAAATATTTTATAACACTATAATTATTTTCAAGACAAAAATATCAAAAATACTTTTCTTACAAACTTATTTTCTTTTATTCAATTAATAGATTTAGGGTTTTATTTAAAATCTTTTCTTATTAAATTTAGGTTTAATTAATTATTTTCTTTTAATTAATTAGGTTAAAACAAATCCCTTTTCTCTAAAAAAATCCAAATAAAAATATTCATTTTCTTCACATTTACATTCTTGCATATTTATCCATCTTGTACATTATTTATTTTAATTCTTGTACAAATTCAATTTGGTTGTAATAGATTAATTAGGTTTATATTCTTGCAATCCCTATCCCACAAGTATTGTAATAGCTTAGTAACTTTAAATTCCGTAATTTATCGCTTTATATACAAATGCTAGTAATTAGGGTTTGTATGGAAAGACTAAAACCAATACTTAGAAAACCCTAATTCAAGACAAAATCAAGGATGAAAATAATACACTTGCACACAAGCACCCCTAGGGTTATCTCACTTGGTTGCCTTATACAAAATGACCATATTATACATGTAAGGTATCTTAGCCAAAACAAGCAAATACGTGATCATAGTCCCTCAATGATGCTATCTAAGTTGCCTTTCAAAATGAACTTAGTTCCTAAAGAAAAATGCTAAGATACCTTGCAACATTGCTAATCATGGTCATACGATGACCCATGCCCGTCCCATTTACATCCAAAGATAGGGTTGCTTACTAAATCAATGGTAAAACAACAATGTCAAAGGAAAAGAAAATGAATAAGAAACACATTTGAGTAGGTAGATTTCTCCTAATTACTTTCTCCATTTCAAAACAAACATCCTTGCTATTTTCAAAACAATCACATAAACTTTCAAACATCTTACAAAATTGAAAACATTTTCAAAAGATCAAACATCTTTGTATACATTCTTACGAACGAGAATCATTACAAAGATTGCCTAAACAATGGCCTCTTTTCAAAATACTTTCAAAAACCACACAAAGCACAAATTTCAAACAAAAAGCAAGTGATCTAGCAAGTAACTAAGATCCCATGGAAAACCATGGATGAAAGGGTTTCTAATACCTTCCCTTTTCATAATCTACCCCCCGAACTCAAGAAATAATCTCAAAGGTCTTTCATGTGCTTTTTCACCTTTCCTTTTGGATAAAAGAAAAGTCGGTGGCGACTCTTGCTAACCGCAACATTTGAGATCAAACGCAAAACACCCAAGTCAGTTCTCCCACCGCATCACACCATTTATTATCTCAGCATGAAATACACTGACTATGAGTCACGGTATTCTATACTTGAAAAACCATGTTGTGATTTGGCCTGGGTGGAAAAGTGATTATGGAAATATATGTTGAATCATACTACTTGGTTGATTTCCAAAATGGACCCAATTAAGTATATTTTTGAAAAGCCTGCTCTTACTGGAAGAATTGCCCGCTGGAAGATGTTGTTGTCTGAATATGATATTGAATACCGTACTCAGAAGGCTATTAAAGGCAGTGTGTTGGCGGAGTACCTTTCTCACCAACAGGTGATTATCAGTCTGTTAAGTATGATTTCCCTAATGAGGATGTGATGTTTTTGAAAGTAAAAGATTATGATGAACCTTTTCAAGAAGGAAGGTCTTGACCCTGAATCCCGGTGGGGTATGGTGTTTGATGGAGCTGTAAATTCTTATTGAAAAGGAATTGGTGTTGTGATTATCACTCCGCATGGGTCACATATCTCTTTTACCGCAATGCTGACATTTGATTGTATCAATAACATGGTGGAGTATGAAGCTTGTATCACGGGTCTTGAAGAAGCTATAGATCTTATAATTAAAATTGTTGATGTATATGGCGATTCAGCTTTGGTAATAAATATGATCAAAGGAGAATAGGAGACCCATCACATTGGCTTGATTCCCTACAAAGATTATTCAAGAAGATTATTAACTTTCTTCAATAAGATTGAATTCCATCACATTCCAAGAGATGAAAATCAGATGGCAGGTGCTTTAGCCACTTTGGCTTCCATGTACCAAGTAAATGCTTGGACCGATGTACCTTAGATCATAGTTTGTCATCTTGATAGACCAACTCATATGTTTTTTACAGAGGGGATGTCAGATGAAAAACCTTGGTATTATGATATCAAGCACTTTCTCCAGACTTGGGAATACCCGATTGGTGCGTCAAACAAAGATATAAAGACATTGAGAAGGTTGGCATGTAGCTTTTTCCTTAATAAAGATGTGTTATACAAAATAAATTATGACATGGTCTTGCTCAGATGCATGGATAGTCACGAAGCATACATGTTGATGCATGAGATCCATGAAGGTTCCTTTGGTACCCATGCCAATGGATATTCAATAGCAAATAAGATGCTTAGGGAAGGTTACTATTGGCTGACAATGGAATATGACTGTTACAAATTTGCAAAAAAGTACCATAAGTGTCAGATTTATGCTGACAAGATTCATGTGCCTCCAACATTTCTCAATGTTATTTATTCCCTATGGCCTTTTTCTATGTGGGGTATTGATAAGATTTGGATGATTGAACCAAAGGCGTCGAATGGACATTGTTTCATCTTGGTGGAAATTGACTACTTCACCAAGTGGGTGGAAGCGGCTTCTTATGCCAATGTCACCAAGAAAGTGGTAGTACGCTTTATCAAGAACAATCTTATATGTCGGTATGGTGTGCCAAGCATGATTATCACTGACAATGGTTTAAATCTGAATAACAAAATGATGATAGAACTTTGGGAAGAATTTAAGATTGTCCATCACAATTCGTCTCCTTACAGGCCCATGTTGAATGGATTTGTTGAAGATGCTAATAAAAACATTAAGAAGATCATTCAGAAGATGGTTGTTACCTATAAGGATTGATATGAGATGCTCCCTTTTTATTTGCATGAGTATCGTACATTCGTTTACACTTCAACAGGGGAAAACTTGTTCTCTCTTGTGTATGGTATGGAAGTAGTACTCCTCGTCGAGGTTGAGATTCCCTCTTTTCGTGTAATAATAGAAACCAAGTTGTCCTAGGCTGAATGAGTCCAGAACAGGTTTGATCATTTGAATTTAATTGAAGGAAAGAGAATGACAACTTTGTGCCATGATCAATCATATCAGAAAAGATTGAAGAAAGCTTTTGATAAGAAGGTCAAGCCTCATGAGTTCGGAGAAGGCGACCTTGTGCTCAGAAAGATCATCTCTTTTAACTCTTATTATAAGGGGAAATGGACTCCCAATTATGAAGGCCCATATGTTGTCAAGAAAGCATTCTATGGTCGTGCATTGATTCTTGAAACTATGGATGACGAGGAGTTTCCACGTCTCATGAATGTTGACACAGTCAAGAAATGCTTCGCCTAAAATAAATAAAAGAACAGCACATTAAGTTGAAAACCTGAAAGGGCGGCTTAGGCAAAAAAGAGTGTCTCGATAGTCTGAAAACCCGTAAGGGCGGTCTTGGAAAAAGTTAGAGACACAAACAGAATAAATTTTCCCGGCAGGTTGAAAACCCGCAAGGGCAACCTAGGAAAAAATTAGGGATTTCCTGGCAAGTAATTGCGTCAGATATGACTTGAACAATGAAGCAACAATCTTCTAGGATTCTCGTCACACTTTAACTGAAGCACATGCTCAAGAGTTCAAAGTTTTTAGAGAGAATAGTGGTCATTGTATTTCAATGTATCTTTTCCATGTATTTACCATTTTCCAAAACTTTGTAATCATCCATGGAGTTACACCATTTGCAGACTACCATTCTATTAATAAATTTTGAGCCTTTATCCAATTTTTGTAGTTCTTATTTTATTCTATTTACAAAAAAATTCATTTATTATTGATAGTAATTTTCAAAACAAAAAGACTTCATAATATAAAAAAAATGTGAAAATAATTTACAAATTAGTTTTTACTTCAGATGTTTTGATTCAAGTGGACCAAAAGTAATGATTCCAAGGATGGACGAACTCCGAAGTTTTGAAAAGATTCCCCAAGAGATATCCCGAGATTAGTCTTGTTGATATGTGCATGTTCCTCTTGTGGTTCATCCCTTGGATAGTTGGATTTCATACCAATTGATATATGGTGTAGTGTTGGGCTTATAATCCCATTTTCCCCAGTTAAGTCTTGATCCAGATTTTTCTCTAGGTTGATTATATGGTGTTGTATTTGTATGGTTTGATACCTTTATCCCAGATTCTCCAGTCAGGACTTGGCGCGGATTTTTTCCAGCTGAGTAACTAGATAAGGGCAGTACCTTTTCTAAGAAGTGTTGAGACAGATGTCAAAAAATTTGGTTTTCTCTCTCCAAGTGCTGAGTTTGATTTAAAATCCCTATAATTTTGACTTCCTGCTGCGTTGTTAACTCCTTAGATTCCTAAATGAAACAAAGGATATGCTTCTCTCTAAAATTTGTTATCCCCATAAAGTTGCACAACCATTACTCTTGATATTAAAGAATGTATTTGAGCTCCCCTCAACTATGTGTCGTTGTTTTCCCTAGTGAAGTTAGTGTGGAATCCCCAGTTGAAGTCTAGGAGATATGACATTGTCTTCCCTAGCAAAGTCTGTATGATACTCCCCGGTGAAGCCCAGAAGAAGGAGTTATATCCATGTAACTATATTGGTTAATGTTATCAGATTATGCTTTGATTATATTTTTAAGCCATGTTTCTTCCAAGTGGAGTTAAGTCGTGAAGTAGGAGTTTGTTTTCTCAGCTGGCACTTACTCTCTTATGGAATCTTTATCTGGTTTTCTCTGGTTATGCCCAGTGTGTTATGTCTATTTTGTCAGCATATACACGATAACATTCATACACTCATACATAAATCATGCATAACTGAATTAAAATTCATTTCTCATTTGCATTCATTGATGTTCATGTTGATATTTTATTCTCGTTGCAGAGTTGTGTTATCCTATCTCCAATAGAATGTCAACCTTAAGAAGAAAGTGTATATCCTTTCAATTTCCCCACTGAGTTTTCCCTCGTGGAAGAATTTTTCTTTATCCTTCCTACCCAGCTCATTATCTGGATGGAATGTGATCCCCATTTAGGCTTATTCCTCATTGGGTGTTATCTTGGTTGACTGTTTCACTCTGGTTTGTTCCTGGTTTAAATTCGTGGTCCCCGACAACATTGTTATTTTGATTTTTGTTGGCTTTGAGCCCCGAATTTAGAAGGTGCATTTATTTTGCACGTGAAGACTCTATCTCTTCAGCAGGAATGCACTGGAACTTCCCTAGGAAGTCTAGATTCATTTCCCAGTAGAATTATCACAATCCTCTTCGTAAACAACAAGTGGAAGGTCTCTTTATTTGAGAAACATGTTCTTCCCAATAAGTCTGAGAAGACTTTTTTACTCTGATGGATGGTTGTCTCGTCATTGTCACGTGCAATCACCGTCGGCAAACATGAGTAGAGATGGAACGAAATGCCACAGTAATGATAGGAAAAGAAATGTAGCAGTAAAGATTTAAGATTTAAGCCACCAATTGACTTAACTCAACACAATGAATTCGCCACTGCACCTTATTATTTCTAAAGGGAAATGGGAAAAAAGAGTACAAAACCCATAGTGAAGTAAAAGATCAGAGATCGAGGTACGGGGGTCGGTTATGCAAAGGGAAGGTGTTAGCACCGTAAGCATCTATTGTACTCTGCAGGATCCACTTTGTTTGGTTTCTTTTAAAAGGAGTGTCATGTAAAGGTTTTCTTTCTAAAGGAAAAGAATGAATGAGTATTTGTAAATAAAAGAAAATGTTTTTTTTATTATTTTTGTTCGCCTTGGATCGTAATACTTAGTGCCTATGTACTCCCTCGTGCAATAGGAAATTCATAGCACCGTAGTTCAACTAGAAAAGACTTGTGTGTTGATTAATTTTAAACGAAGAGACAAGTCGTCATTGTTAGGAAAGAAATATCGTCTAACGCCCATAAGGTGTGAGAAAGATGGACCTTATGTCTGCAAGAGTGAGGGTTTGAGAACTCCTCTAGCACTCAAGTGGAAAAGTTTACACCTTTATAACCATGGGGATAGAAGAATGTTGTTCGACTATCAATGAATCATGTCTCATCTTGAAAAAAGGTTTTAATGGTAAAAGGGTGCTCGAGCACACAAAAGAGTTTGAATGAGTTGAATTGTTTTTGTTAATTTTGAAAATAAATGTCAAAGTATGATTAAATGAATTGAAGTTTGTTTAAAGAAAAGAAGTTTAAAAAGGAAAGGCACTCGACAAAGTTGAGGTTTATTATGAAAGTGGTTCGAGTTTATAAACAAAGAAGCTTTTGAAAAATATGAGAAGATTTTGAAAATTAAAGAAGATGGGAGGAGATGAAGGGATTATCCTAAAGCATAAGGTAAAACCTAGGGAAGAAAATTGCAATCCAAATCAACAATCAAAAGGAGTGAGTAGAAAAAGAGAGATGGATCAAAACAGCCCCAAAACAAGGCAGAAAATGAATTTTTGTTATGCTACAATCGATTGCACTCTTGATGAAATCGATTGCATCAGTGTTTTTTTTTCCAAAAGAATGTGAAATTTTGCTATGACAGTCGATTGCGTTGTTACAGCAATCGATTGCACCCTGTTAAAATCAGAAAATCGGCATTTCAAAAGGCTAAATTCTTGTTCAAACTTTCCATCAAACACCTTACGATCATGGATTCAATTGAGCATGAAAATTCCATCAAATTATGAGAACATAGCACCAATGGAATCACAAAACAATGCTCAATGAATTAAACCCAAAGATCAACAAGAGATCACATTGTGACAGATGAAAAATCCAACTTACCAAAGGTAGATATAGATAATTATCAAAACAACTTCAAGAATTTGCTTCAATTCAGCCTCAAGAATCAATTGCACAAGCTTGGATGTAGAGAATTGACAAATAAAAAGTGTTTGGATGAAGGATTAGCTCAAAGATTAGTAAGCCTCAATACAAAGCTTACTAACTTTTTTTGAAAATGGAGCTTTGAGTGAATTTGGTAGATGGAGAGAATTGAGAGATTTTTTTGCAAGTTGGATTTGGCTATCAAACGCTTGAGATTTAATTGAAATGAAAGCTCTATTTATATAATTTAGGCTTGGGATAGTGGTGGTTTGGTAATTAATTATTGGAGCCAAAATTTGAATTAGTGATATATCTTTCAAAAAAATGAAAAAAAATGGAGCCAAAATTTGAATTAATGATATATCTTTCAAAAAAATGAAAAAAATGGAGCCAAAATTTGAATTAATGATGATATAACTCTTAAAAAATTAAGAAAATTGGAGCCAAAATTTGAATTAATGATATATCTTTCAAAAAATGAAAAATTGGTTCCAAATTTTGAATTAATGATATATCTTACAAAAATGAAGAAAAATTGGAGCCAAAATTGACAAGCTTGAAATTGCTGATTTTTTTTTCAAAATTTCACTGTGCAATCGATTGCACTCTGAGCTCAATCGATTGTATCAGTGTATTTTTTTTTTAAAATGGCGTAAAATGCACTGTGTGCAATCGATTGCACTCTAAGAGAAATCGATTGTACATTGAAAAAAAATGAAAACTTTTTTAATTATTTTTCTTTACAAATAGAGATTTTAGGAAAATAATACCGAAAAACCTTATTTGTCAGTTGCTTTGACTCGGTACCTACAAAACACAAACATACAAAGACAAAGACAAATTTTTTTTTGTATTTTGATTAGAAGTTAGTCAACAACACAAGAGCAAACTTAAAGATAGGATGCAAATGTGATGAATGAAGCTATTTATTAATGATTATGACTAAATGACAAAATATGATATGAAAGTGCGACTGAAAAAATTTAGGGAAAAATTTAGGGTACAACAGTCATTAGGGGAGATAATTCGTTGTTGAGATTTATGCTTCGATGGATGGTAGTCTCTTCATTAAGGGAGATAATTCATTGTTGAGATTTTTACTCTGATGGATGGTAGTCTCGTCATTGTGAGAGATAGTTTATTGTTGAGATTTTTACTCTGATGGATGGAAGTCTCGTTATTATGGGAGATAGTTCATTATTGAAGTTTTACTCTGACGGATAGTCTCGTCATTATGGGAGATAGTTCATTGTTGAGATTTTTACTCTGATGGATAGTTGTCTCGTCATTAAGGGAGATAGTTCGTTGTTAAGATTTGTACTCCGATGGATGGTAGTCTCTTCATTATGGGAGATAGTTCGGTGTTGATATTTTTACTCTGATGGATGGTAGTCTCGTCATTATGGGAGATAGTTTGTTGTTGAGGTTTTACTCCAGTGGATGGTAGTCTCTTCATTATTGTAGATAGTTCGTTGTTGAGATTTTATACTCTGATGGATGGTAGTCTCTTCTGAAGGTGTGAAAAACACAAGAAAGGGGGATTTGAATTGGGTTTTTAAAACAAAAACTTTTCTTTAAAAATATTCCCCTTTAAGTTAAAATCATTTTTCCTTCACTCTTGATAATAACAATAAGTAAAAATAAGAAGTAAAGAACAATGTATGTTTATACTAGTTCACTTGAAAATTATTCAGCTAGTCTAGTCCACCTGTCAAGGTGATTTCGTCTCACTCAATTGAGGAATTAATTCACTATAAACAAACTCATTACAATTTGCACAAGCTATCTGCAAGTGACTAACAACCTCTAAGACTCTCAAGTCCTAGACTTCTTAAGAATACAAACCTACCTGGTCATTTAAGGAATATCAAACAATATCAACCTGATTATTACAATGCACAAGCTACCCGCAAGTGACTAAAAACCTCTAAAACTCGCAAGTTCTAGCCTTCTTAAGGATACACACCTACCCGGTCCCTTAAGCAAAATCAAACAACCGTTTGAATACGAGTTTTGTTTACAAGAATATTTCTTGTACACAAGCTAAATATGTAAACTATTTTAAGAACAGTGACTTAATATTATGAAATCTATGAACAGCGTTTGCGCGTGAATATTTTGTTGATTGACTGCTTTCTCTCTTAGTCTTCAAGAATTTATATAGAAAATAAAATAATATATTCATTGAGGGTTACTCTTGAGATTTCCAAAAAATATTAGTAGCTTGAACAATAACGTCGGGGACAATATCGTGCGACGCATTCGCCCTTCATGGTAGTGGAATGAAACATTAATTGTATCATGTACTATTTGTACCTCTTTAGTATTATCTTCTTTCCTTCTGCACTTCAGAGGCTTCTGCGAGCATGAGTTTAGAAGGGAGAACATAACACAACATCATCAAAACTTCAAGTCTTTAGAGTCTTCAGAATTGTGTCTTCAGAGTCTTCAACACTTGGTTGTGAGAACTTTTTCTTGGAACCTTGGGTCTTTGTAACTTCAAGTCTTTAGAATCTTTAGAGTCTTCAACACTTGGTCTTTAGTACCCTTATCTTTAGAACCTTGGGTCTTTAGAAACTTGAGTCTTTAGCATCTGGACTTGAGTAAAAACTTCTGTCTGCAGATCTTCTGACTGTTTCTTTAGAACTTTTTGTCTTCAGAAACATGAGTCTTCAGCATCTGGACTTAAGTAGAAACTTCTATCTTCAGATCTTCTGACTGGTTTCTTTAGACAAACATCAGAGCCTACACTTTAGAGCCTTCTGGAGTGTCTTACTACTGTTCAACAGAACTTGTGTAGCACATAAGTGGAACTAATTTTCTTCTAATGTCTTGGCCATGCCATCCATCAGAAGTAGAACATGTTTATTAAGTACTCAATAATAACAAACATTAGAGAATCAAAATTGTTCATACAAACATACTCATTTGTTATCATCAAAACTCATAGATAATAATGCAAAAACAAATCTTGTTCTTACATCTTTATTATGGGAGATAGTTCGTTATTGAGATTTTGTACTCTGATGGATGGTAGTCTCTTCATTATGGGAGATATTTCATTGTTGAGATTTGTACTCTGATGGATGGTAGTCTCTTCATTATAGGAGATAGTCATTGTTGATATGTTTACTCCGATGGATGATAGTCTCTGCATTATGGGGGATAGTTCATTATTGAGATTCACTTTGCTTTAAAAGAGTTTATTTGTTCCCATCCATGAGTGTTGATATCAATCATATGTTTCCAATCATTAGTATTGATGTCAATAATTTGTTACCGACCTTAATATTAATATTTACGGGTATTATCTTACTGCTTCTATTTTCATCCTTTGGGTCGTTAATTTCTGATCCCCTGTGAGTCGACGTTACTCTCTTTTTTCTATCCCCTCTAGGAGTTGGTAGTTCACAATTATCTGTCAATCGTTGTCTTTCATTAATAATTCCTCATTTATTAAGTTGATGACACTTTATCTCCTCTTTGGGATTTACCCCAGTAGAGTTGTTTCTTCTGTTCCCCAGTGATTTATTTTCCTGGTCGGACTCTCTTTTTTATCTATCGTTTTATCTTCTTCTTACCGAGTGGTGTTCTGTGTCACCTTTGGATTTGTTTACATTCATGATCATAAGAATTTCATGGCATATTAGGGCCAAAAATAAGGTTTATTTTGTATTTAAGTATCTTCAATCACATCGAGACGAAGATTTTAAGCTCCGTATCTCTGGATAGAAGATACTTAAATAAGGGCAACTATTATACCCCAGTTTTTCCCCCTAAGATTTCTCATCATCTCATGTCACAATGCATCAAGACACACACATTATGGTTGTTTCTCTCTTTATACTATCTTTAAGTTTTCTCTTTAGTGTTACCAAGCATCTTGAATTGTGTATCTTATAAATGTGTTCTTTCAGCTAAGATTAATATGTGTATATATGTTCCTTTGAATGTTCATATTGTAGATGATCATAATTGCATTCATCTCACCATCTAATCTAGGGTTTTAGGGGTTATTCTCAATCAAATGGTTTTCTAATGGATTGCAAGAGATCAAGCTTCAAGGTTATTCCTATGATATCAAAGTTTGTGGTTCGATTAGTTCCTCCACTTCATTTAGGTCAATATCTCCTCAAAGTTAGTGGAAGCGTTCATGAAAAAGATAGGTTCATGTGTTTATTTACATTCCTTCTTCATCATGCTTTATTTTTCAAGCAAAGATCAAAAGATTCAAGGTTGGTTTAACAAAATTGACCAAATTGAACAAATGCTTGATTCAATGATCACAAGTGCATAACTGTCTCAATTTTCAACATTTTGAGTTGGTTCTTTTTGCTATGGATTCTAATAATCGTAATAAAAAACCTTTCTTCACATAATAAGATCCAATTGTACAAAAAAAATCATCAAAAGTTGAAAGGGGTTTCAAGTCATTTTGACACTCTCTGAACTAGGGTTTGTTGACTTCTAAGGACCATATCTTGCTCATTTTTTGAGATTTTTGAGTGAATCCAAAGCCATGGTTCTCTTTAAAGGGTCCTTAACAAGCTTTCTTTAGAAATCTAAGATTAATAATGGAGGATCACTAATTATTGAGGAAGATTAAAAGTCTCTTTGAAAGGCCTTTAAATTTTAGGGTTTGACTTCAAATGATCATAACTTGGTCAATTTTCATCTCGTTGAGCCCCTTCTTTTTCTGAAATAATCTTTAGTATGTCAGATACAACTTTGTTTTTATGTGCAATACTCAAAGATTCTAGGAAAATGGTTGAAGATTTGAAAAGATTATAGGTCTTTTGTGAATTTCCCCAAATTTGTTCATCATCTTCCAAAGACCATAACTCTTTCAATTTTTATGATTTTTGATTGATCTCAAATTCAAAATTTAACTAAAAGGGTCTATTCCATTCCATCTTCAGATATCAAGATCAAATTTTGAGTGGAAAGTCATTAAATTTTGAAGAACATTATAGGTCATTTTGAAGTTCAACACTTAGAATTTTTCTAAGTACAAAATATTTGTTTGTTTTTCACAAATTCAAATGGACATAACTTTTTTCACAAAAATCCAAATGATGTCTTTCTTGGAAAATTGTGAAGTTTGTTGTGAGGTCTTTCTATTTCAAAAAGAATGAGATTATAAAACCTCATACATTGTGTGCCCCATGCTCTTGAAGTTGCTTCCATGAAACTGAATTTTTGCTTGCAGTCAGTTTGCAATTTCCATATTGAGACTTCTAATGACCATTTTTCTGTGTGTTTTTTCTTTAAACATGTTTAACAAAGATCCAAAGCATGATTAGAGCATTGAAACACAAGAATTATCCGAGTTTTGAGAAAGTTCAAGTCACACTTTTCTCATTTTCAGGCTTTACTCAATTTCCCTCCAAACATCACTATTTCTTCCAATTATCTTAACCATTCACTCTCTTATAAATAGAGAGACATATTGCACTCATTTACTCAAGCTTGGATAGCCAAAATTACCCTACCAAATTTTCTCCATAACTCACTTTTCTGAGTTTTCAAATTCACTCTTTATTTGTTTTTAAATTCAATTTCTTGTGTTATTCTTATTTAGTGAACTTCTGTGGAGCTTCTCAAACAAAAAGCAAGCTAAATCGTGCCATATTCTGTTCAAGCAAAGTGAAGTTTCAGAGCAATTTTAGTGGACTTCATTCAGGTAGATTAATGCACCAATTCTTCTAACTCAAATTACTGTAGTGATCTATGATGTTCGTTAATTCTTGCTATTAACTTAATTTTGCTAAATCAATGCATTTGATGCTTCTGTTTTTTTATTTCAAAATTTTCAAAACTCTTTGGTTTTTTCCAAATCGAGTAAGTTGTGCTTTATATTAATTTGGCGCAAGGATATGGTTATGATCGTCTTGAAGATATGCATCCAATAATACCACTATAAGCATCTAAATTTATAGATTTAAGAATCGTGATCTCACCCTAGTTGCAGAGTAGCTAGAGATTGAAGATGACCTACGTGTCTTCTTCAACCAATGAGAGCGTGACAATTGAAATGTTATAAGTGGTCTGACTTTTGTGACTTCAATGCGCGCTTGTTGACCATACATCACCACTCCTGATCCATTAGATGTGTCAGCATGGTTTAATGAGCCAGATCCAACGCCTCGTATTATTTCTGGTTTATTTTATTTTACAAAATTTGTTTTAAAATTTGTTTTAATTTCAAAAATTCATAACTCTCTTATTTTTTATTTAAAAATTATAAAAAAATATACAAAAAACTTTGAATTATTTCTGACTTTGTAAATATATTTTCATATTTTATTTTGATGTTTTATATTTTTGTAAATTTTTGTATTGTTTGCTTTATTTTAATTGTTTTAATAATACCTTTCCTAATTTTAAAATTCTGGAAAAATTACAGAAGAATCCAATGATCTATTGACAAATATTGGTGACCTCATCTTATTTTTATTTTTGATTTTTCTATTTTTCACAATTTTTGGTTTATTATGCTTATATTTTTAAATTTTAAAAAATAGTTTCCAACTTTAAAAAATTCCAAAAAAATTGTCAACACTTATTGATTTTTGTTTGACCTTTGACATTTTTTTAGGATTTTTATTTGGTGTTTTAATATACTTTGTGTATTTTATCAATTATTTCCCTTTTATTAATAATTTAAATATTGTTTTATTATTTTTGTTTGATCTTGATTTGGGTGTTATTTTGGGACAAGTTCATCAACCACATTGGATCTTCAGTATTGATAGGTTTAAAAACCAAATCCACCAAAATGGAAGAATGATGTTGATGATATTTGAAACCCTAATTTCATCTGATACACTCCTTCCTCTTCATCTTATGCCTTTCTTAATTGTGCTACATGTTATTGGAGAATAATCTACATATCATTTCTCTAACATATGGTACATATATTGTTATTGACCGGCCTCAAAATAGGTGTGACTTCTACATAATTCCACTTACGATTGCTTAACATAGTGCTAAATTTGTCCTAATTTAAAAAAGGGTCATTCGTGGCCCAAGCCTATGTTTGCAAGTCTAGTTATGTTTAATTTAAAACCTTTAATCCAACAACCTTGAGGTTCATTGTTAGGAGGCATTGATCTTATCAATCCTCTAATGAACTTTCATGTATTTTTTTCCTACGTGAATCATTTAAACATCATTGATCATATATGATTGCCTTGAGTACTTGAAATGAATGATATACTTGACAAAAAAAGCGAATGAAACTTATTATTGAGAAGCTTTTATTTTATCAATCTTATAATGAGTTTTCAAATGCAAGTTTCAAGATAGTCATTCAACTAACCTCTAACTTCTATTTCATTAACAATTGATATTACTTTGTGCTTTTACTTTGTGCTTTTACTTTGTGCCCTTTATTTTATGCCTTTACTTTTATGCACCATTTACTTTAGCATTTACATTTCATGGTATTTTTATCTTTGCTCACTTGAGCACTTATCTTTATGTCATATTATCTTTGCTCATTTGAGCATTTATATTTATGTCCTTTTTATTTTTCTAACTTAAGCTTTCTTTTCTTTTTGAAGACACTTAATAATCAACTAGAACAATAAAAAAATTTAAAGTCAATTGGACTATCTGGTTACTATCCTTGGCATAATGGATTTATGGACCTCTTGGACTTAGGATTAGAAGCATTGATTACCCTTGGGACCTTGTGACTCTGTTGTTATCTTTTATGGTTTTTGAGTGCGCCTAAGACATGGCTGAATAAAGTGGATTGCAGATTTTTTTTTGATGATGTTCTTATTTTTCTGGTTTGTGTATGAATATGAAAGCGGTAAATGCAGAAAAATAGATAACACCGAATATATCCTAGTTCCCCTTACAGTCTGAGAGTACTCTAGTCCCCTTGCCAACATGGAAGAGATTTCACTATAGTTTAGAATAATTGTACAAGCCTAATCACACCAAAGGTGATTCCTTACTATCTAATCTATAGGGAGATCAAAGGCTCTTAAAACCTTTAAGATCTAAACATTAAGTGAAAGAAGAACAATCCTCTTCAATGCACACACTTGTTTCCAACAATCCAGAAAACAAGGTAACCAATACAAAGTAAAAAGAGAACAATCCTCCCTTAATACTCTCTTGCTTCCAACAATCCTGGACAGTAAGGTTACACCATAATCACTTTGAAAAGATGATTAGAAACAAATTCTTGAAGTAGATATGAAAGTTGATAATCAATGTCAATACAAAGTATTGATCTCTTCTCTTTCAAGACAACAATTCAATGAATATATTACACAAGTGCTCAATGCAGATGATGAAAATTTTCTAATGATGTATTTGAAACTGTAAGAGTAAGTTTCATGCAAGATCAAAATATTAATCAATTCACTTATTTGAAAACGAGAAACAAAATGTTGAATTGTATGTTGTGATTGTTGTTATTTTGTGTGTGTGTGTGTTTCTGCTACAGAACCATTTGAATTATATACATGTATTGCACCCTTTCAAAGGATTCTAAATGAATGTAGAAGTGTAATGGTTCATGGACAAATTCCACAAACAAACATAATTCAAAACAATCTTAATTTCAAATTCATTTCAACAATAACCGCTTAACAGAATGCAGTAACTGGTTACCCAGTGCATGTAACTTTAAAATATTTGAAATGCTGAAGCCCGCAACTAGTTACCAGAAACCTGTAACTGGTTACCACTGTATGAAAAAGTTAAATAACATTTTTAATGACTTGGAAATGAAATGCTAGTGATATTAAAATCCATGAAACATGTAAGCATAATGTTAGACATATTTTGATCACTATAGTAACATACTATATTGAATTGGAGTCTTGTACCATAATGGATATCAAATTCCAAATTCTTCTTCACGAGTCACTTAGCATACACGCCAAAAGGAAAAATTGAGTAGATACTTTTTCTTTATCTTTTTGATAATACCTTTTTCCTTAATCATGATGTTTTTAATCATCAAAACATAAACTTGTTAAAGCATGACTCTACATTCTCCCCCTTTTTGATGAGGACAAACACTTGTTATGTGAAATGATTTGGATCGCTTGAAAATGCAATATGCTCCCCCTATTAATGATAACTCCCCCTTGATCAATGCTTCTCATGTTGACAATTTTTGTAAGAGATAGAGACAAATCATACACATATATCTTCTACCCCTTTGTCATTAGCAAAATGGAAGAGAATAAGAAACAAAATAACATCATAATCAAAATAGAAGAATAGTATGATATTAGTTGACTTATCCTTTAGACGATTTTGTCTTAATACTTCATTATAAAGTACTTCTTCATTGAATATGAAAGTTAATGCTTATCCTTTCCTTGCCAATAATCTTTCATTTGATGTTGTCCTCATATGTGACACATCCCTTGGCCTATTAGATTTGAAAATTTGCTTATAGCTCCCATCATATGCTTGGATAAACCACTTATTAAGATATCAAAGATTTTGAAGTGGTCTTAAAGCAAACCTACAAAACAAGTTAAGTTTTTCTAGGTACCCAAAGTGATTTGGATCCTTCATGGTTAGTTGTTTCTTGACCCACACATAATTCTCACTAGTAACATTAAAATTTCTTGCATGACAAGCATTATGTGTGTGACCAATAATACCACAATATAAACAAGTAGGAAGAAAGTTGCTTTTAACATAAGTTTTCTTTTTAGAAACTCTTTTCTTAGGATAAAAATTAGTAACCTTTTCTTCCTTCTCAGCATCGGAATGTTTTAGTGCCATAAATGAAAGATTTACATATTTATCGCTTTCCGAATCGGATGAAGAACTTGTATTACATTCTTCAATGTAATCCTTTTTGGATTTTGAGAATTTTATTCCCTTGTAAGAATTTTTCTTGGACATATTTGGGCACTTCATCTTTGTGTGTCCCCCTTTTCCACATCCATATCATTTGACATTGTATGGTGACGAAGAGCCTTCTTTATTTCTGAAAAGTTTCTCGCTTTTTGCAAAGTTGAAAGATTTATCATTATTGGTGAAAAACATACCGAGCCTTTTTACAAGATGCATGTGTTCCTCTGAATCATCTCTGCCAAGTTCTTCCCTTGAGATAAATTTCAACGCAACGCCTTTGGAATCCTTATCTTGAATCTCATGTTGTTCTAGTTATCCAAGTTTGATTTCATGTTCTTGAAGTTTGTCGAACAATTCTTCGGATGTCATTTTTTAAAGTCTTTTCTTTTCCGATATAGCTGTCACTTTTGGTTTCCATTCCCTAGACAATGATCTAAGCACTTTAAGATTTAATTTATCATTAGTAAAAGTCTTATCGAGTACCATCGATTGGTTCATTAGATTAACGGATCTCTTTTTCAAGTCGAGAACTGAGTCCCGGAGATGCATTCTGAAAAGTTCATACTCTTGGCTTAAATTATTTAATCTTGACCTCTTAACTTCAACGGTTCCTTCATGAGTTTCAACCAAAGTATGCCAAATTTTCTTTGCCGATGTACATGTTGAAACACGAAAGAATTCATCCATGCAAAGTGTATCTTGAAGAAGATTGATTGTTTTCTTATCATAAAGGATCTTTTTCTTATCATCTTCATCCCATGATGTTTTAGGATTTGATGTTCCAACACCATTGGCAAGACATGTCGGAGTAAACGGGCCATTTTGGAAAGCATCCCATATTTCTTCTCCTTATGCTTCTAAATGAGCCTTCATGCGAATTTTCTGAAAATCAAAGTATTCACCACAAAACAATTGAGGCTTCTTGTTACTACCACTGTCTCTAAAAATTGGATATTGATTTGTATAAGCCATTCTGGATCTTTAGGAACAAGTTGCCTATAACCTGCTCTGATACTGAATGTTGGTTTTTGAGTGGGCTAAAGACGAGGCTGAATAAAGTGGATTACAAATTTACTTTTTTTATGTGATGATGTTCTTATTTTTTTGGTTTGTGTATGAATATGAAACTAGTAAATAAAGAAAAATAAATAACACTGGATATATCATGGTTCCCCTCACAGTCCGAGAGTACTCCAGTCCCCTTGACAACACATAAGAGATTTCACTATAGTTTAGAATGATTATACAAGCCTAATCACACCAAAGGTGATTGTTGTACCCCAAAATTTTCTCTCCCACTTTTACTCAAGGCATGCTCATTGAGGTTCCCAATTGCTCAAGGATTACCAAGAATTGACCAGACATATTCTCCTCCTAAGCACTGAACCTCTAACTAGGGTTTCACTTTTCATCAAGATGTGTGAGCTCCAAAGGTCTCAAATGTTTTCCATGGCCCTAATATGAATTCAAGGTTGTCCATGACAAATTTCATGCCTTACCCTACAAATTTGCTTAGTCAATTGCTCAAATGCTGGAAAATTAACTATACTAGGTCAAAAGTCAATTGCGGTCCAAATACAGTCAAACTTCATTATTTTTGGTCAACATTTTGAATTGATATCCATCATTTGATCGAGGGTTGATCATGATTCTTCAATAAATACTCCTAATCTATCAAAAGTCAAAATTTTCTAAATTAGGGTTTCTATAGGAAAAGTCGACTGAACTTTGACCAGGCATAACTTTCACATACTTCATCCATTTTCCCCAACCAAAGCTAATTTTGAAGAGAAACTCATTCCCTGCAACTTCTCTTTTTTCCTCAAGTCCAAGATCATCATCATGAGATGAAAATTGAGCAAGTTATGGCTTACCGAAGTTGGGAAATTTTGGAAATTTCAAGAATTGTGCATTGAGTAAACTTAAAATTTTAGGTCAATAGCTTAATTTCTTGGACTTCAAATATCTTCTTAATCTTATAAAGGACCTCTAATATCATTCTTACCATGCCTTGAAATTTCTAGCTATTTTATTCACATTTTATTTTATTTTATTCAAATAAATATAAAATAAAAGGCATAAAATAATAGATATTTGTTTTGGGCACATGGGCTAACATTTTGGATCAGCCTTGGTCCCATAAATTCGTGCCAAGATGTCCAGGTGCATGCAAGCATGGAAAGAGCAAGTTTTGCAAAGTTTGGAAGCTTTTTAATTTGTTGGATTTTGGTATGAAAGCATGGCTTTATGGCTTGGATTCTTGCCTCATTTCTTTTTCCCCTCCATATCCTCTATAAATACATGCCCTGAGCAAGCCAAACGGACGATACCATTTCCTAAGAGAGCCACGCAAAATTACAAAAAAAAAAAATCAAAGTTGTCCAATTTCAAACTCCCATCTCCAGCTACCTTCAGTCAATTCCAAGCATTCCACTAGCTTCCTGAAGGTCTCATGAGTTTATCCAAGTCCTTACCTTAGCCTGAAGCACGTCTGGACCGCACATACAAGTTGCTCCGGTTTGCTCACATTCTTAGATCTCAAACTTTTTATTCATGTTATATGAATTCTTCTTGTACATTAATATATGTTTGTGAGACCATTTCGGACAAGTTATACGTAACTCATGTGAGCTTTGAAGCTTGAAACACAGATTCCCATTGATAGGGTTTTGAGTTTGTTAAGCTTCGATATGGGTGATACAGGCGGTTTAAAACCAAACGTCCACCACCATTGAATTCGTAATGGCCGAATTAGATGGATAGGTCCTTTCATTTGCTTTATTTCATCATGTTTTACAGGATTAGAAAACTCCCATGCCGGAGAAGATGGTGGAAACCATTCGGATGGGAGGTTTAACTAGCTTAACTACAGTCAAGGGCTTGCGTGGCTAGATGCGTATCTCTGATTGGTTCATTTAAACCACAGGGGACCTATTGGGCGCGCATTTTTTTATTTGAATAATTTCTAAATTGTTTTACAATATAATGTTATTATGTTATACAAAATAATGAATGAGTAATTGGTCTAGTGGTGAAGAAGGTGCGTGTAATCATGGAGGGCCTGGGTTCGATCCCAGGTTTTGAGTTTTTTCATCTTCTTATATTTTCCTTGTAGATCCAGTGACATGCAGGTGCATATGTGTATCATAGGCCTTACGTCTGGACCATCAGATGTTGATGCAAGCAGATCCAGTTGCCCAAGAGTGCTCTCATACTATGGAACACCTATGATGATACACACCAGATCACAAGTGGTTATTGGGTTCAGTCAAATTAGGCCTTGGCATTTCCTAAGCACTCACCCCCTTTCGCTTTAGACAACAACCCCATTTGTTTTTTTTTATTATTTTTTTGTTTCATTATTAATTTTCTCTTCAATATTTTTTTATATAAAATCAAAAAATAATAATCATAGACTTAGGATTTTTTCAATTAATTTAATTTTCATTAATTTAATTTATTTAATCATTTTGATATTATTTTATAATTTAAAAATAATTAGACCTAGGTTCATTTAATTGAAATATTTTCTTAGCAAAAAATACAAAAAAAATGTTAGGTTTTGTTTAGAATTTAATTTTGATTAATAACTTTCTTTTTATTTTTATTAATTAAATTTAGGTTTAATTTAGTTTAATATTTTCCTAAGTAGACAAAACAACAAAAATATTTTCTTATTTTACTTAGAAACATTTTACGGTTCTAGACGTCTTCTCCATTTCACGCGCGTTCATTATTTCCTGTCTATTTTTTTTCATATTTTTGTATCTGCTGATGGAATGTAATAGATAATTAACTAGGGCTTTACTGCTTTTCTTTAGTTTCTTTCCCCCATTTGGACATGTAAATACCCCCTCCTCGAAGCATTGTAATAGCATAGGATTTACAATTCCCGCATTTTAAATTTCTCCAAGATATTAACTGTTAGTAATTAGGCTTGTATGGAAAGACTGTAAACAAAGTGCTAGAAAACATAATAACAAAGATAAATGAACTGAATTGAATCACTTTCACATATACACCTCTAGGGTACGCCCACTTTTGTTTCCTTTCGGAAAATAAAACAGTCATGTCCCTCGAGAATGGGGACGCTTTAGGAAAGACCCATAAATCACAAGATCATTGTCCCACGATGACCCTACAGTGTTTCCTTTCGGTGAATGATCTAGTCCTTAAACAAAATTACTAAAGTGTCTCTGCATGTTGCCTTTGTAATTGCACGTCCCTTCGAATGTCCCTCAAACATCCAACGATAGGGCTACCTACTCACTATAGTAGGATAACACTGTCTAAAGGATAGGAGGAAAACAACGAACCTTTTAGAGTACAAGTAGATAGTTCCTAGATGCTATACTCAAAAACAAATTTTCGCACTTACACAAGACATTTCAAAAACACTTTCAAAAAACGCTTTATCAACACTCTTGAGGACCGATACAATATTTATCATAAAGTGAACCACCGCACTAAGGCATTTTCAAATACTTTTAAAAAACACAAAGCACAAGGTACTTACAAAATTAGCTAAGCATCTAAGAGCCCGTAGAGAACTACGGATGGAAAGGGTTCTAACACCTTCCCTTTCCATAATCTACCCCCTTACTTAGAAAATTCTCGAAAAGGTCTTTTTCTGTTCTTTTCACCCTTTCCTTAATTTAGATAAAAGAAAAGTTAGTGGCGACTCTTGTTTACGGTAACATTTGTAAACGCAAACACAAAACCAGTATAAATAGTTGGTTCTGCCACCGTATCACAGAACTGGAAACTCTGCTGGGGAATATGAATAAAAAGTTGGGTTACATTAGGAGTCAATTCATTTTAAACTATTTTAATTGCTTACTTTGTATGCTTTATCCTTGGAGGGTTGTTTGGATTGTTACTATAGATCCTACACCTGGATCTGGGGGCAACTTTTTAGGTAAACAAAAATAGATCGTGGAGACTGTACGACGTAAACCGATATGGTTGAATTGATAGTTGTGTTGGTGTGACACTTTGGTTGGTACCGATATCCCTTGTGTTGAATCGAGGAGAATATGGGGCCGCCGCGTGGTGTCGTGGAGCACTAATGGACCTTAGAACCTTAGTTGAACAAACTTGGCCATTAGAAAGTAGTGATATAGCCGCCCTAAGTGTAAATCTTCGGATTTGTTGATACTCGATGCTACACTCACTGAGATCGAACTTTCGAGATCTTTCGGCCACAAGAAAAGATTGTTAAGCTGAAATAATGCTCGATAAAGAAAGATCAATGATATTGAGACTCCTTAGAACCCGGTTACTATTTCTAAGACAAGTTAAACCAACTAAACTTCAAGAGGGTATTTACCTATAAACTCCATGCAGGATTAAACCTAAGGTTTTGTATGTTTTGCTTGTGTGTGATTAATTTCTTTAAACATGACATCATGCATCATAACATCTATTTTTCATTGCACTAATCATTTCAAGGATTAGGGGAATTTATCTTTGTTCTATTTTGCAGATCATGGCTTCGGCTCATAGAAATACTATCTGAATCAGCTTTGTAAAAATACCTCTTCAACTCAAAGAGCTATTATCAAGGGTTCATGAGACTTCTTCATTCACCAAGAAATATGGTCGAATTCTCAATCTAGTTACCTCGGGCTTTGATGAGAAGATGATGAGTGTATTCTTTCAATTCTTTGATCCTAAACACCATTGCTTCACATTCCCAGACTATCATGTAGTACCCACCATGGAAGAATTCTCAAAATATTGGGTATACCTATCCTGGATCAGATGCTTTACACTGGTTTAAAAGAATCTCCAAAGCCATAAGTCATTGCAAGGGCTTTGCATCTTAAACGGTCTGACATTATATCCAACTGGGAAATAAGAAGCGGAGTCAAGGGTTTTCTAGTCAAATTCCTATTAGAGAAGGCTCAGTTGTTTTGGGATGATTTAGATTTCCAAGATTTTGAGGAGGTTCTGGCCTTTATATTCTATGGTTTAGTGTTATTCCCTAATCCATACTTACGCATAGATGTGAATGCTATCAAGGTTTTCCTCTCTCGTAACCCTGTTCCTACTCTACTCGGAGACATCTTGTATACCCACCACACTCGCACCATGAAGAAAAAATGGATTCTTATATGTTGCGTTCCATTTCTGTCAAGGTGGTTTATTTATCACCTCCCTAAATCAGTATTGAAGAATGAATAAGGTTTGGGTTGGTCGCGAAGGATAATGTCACTTTCTCACTCGGATATTCTCTGGTATTCCCGATCTATGGGAGATATTTTTGTCATTGACCACTGTGGGTGTGATCGGTGGAAATAGAACTGACTGTTTTAAAGCTGGTTCGCGAAATGTCGCGGTAAGCAAGAGTCGCCACCATCTTTTATGTTCTCCAACATGGAAAGGACAAAAGCACAGCAAAATTCCTTTTCGAGATGTCTCTCGGTTCGGGAGGTAGATTATAGAAAGGGAAGGTGTTAGCACCCTTTCTATCCGTGGTTATCCACGGGCTCTTAGGTACTTGCTCACTATGTTTTCAAAAATTGTTTTCTTTTCAAGTGTTTGTGGGTTTTGAAAAAGTTTAGTTTAAAAGACTTCTAGGTAACTCTTGTATCAGTCCTCAAGAGTGTATGAAGTATTTGTTTGAAAACTTTTTGAAAGTGTATGTGCGAAAAGTTGTTTTTGTTTTTTTTTTGAAAGAGCAAGTACCCAGGAGAAATCTACCTACTCTAAGGAATTAAGCTGTGTAAGAGTCCTTTAGACGGTGTTATCCCACTATTGATAAGTAGGTAGCACCGTCGTTGGAGTTGTAAGGGTCAATTCGAAAGGGACGCACGATCACTAAAGCAATGTTACGACACCTTAGTAGTAACCCTAGATTCTTAAGATCATATTCGAGGCAACATTTCTGAGGCAACACGATCTTTAGACAGGAGGGCGACCTCTAAAACACCCTATACTTGACGACCACCTCGAGGCAACCAAATGAGGCGTACCCTATGAGTGGCATGTGCATGTGTGTTAAATTCAGTTAAGATTATCTTGTACATGTTATTGGTGAGCTACGGGTTGATTTTAATTTCCGAGATAAGTCTTGTCATGCATAGCCTAATTAGCATACATCTAACAGTTAATAGTTGCGGAATTTAAATTGCGGAAATTAAATCTAAACTATTACAAGGCGTCGGGTATTTACATCGCCAAAAACAAACCCTTTAATTTAAATTGCGGAAAGTAAAATAAAGCGATAAGTAATTAAAGTCCTAATTAAAAGCTATTACATTCCGGGAAACAGATACAATAATATGATAAAATAGATCGCGTGCGGGAAATTAAATTGGATGCGAGTTTTTTTTTGGGTTTTGACCCTTTTTTGAAAGAAAGTGATTTTTTTTGGTTATTTTTGAATTAAATGGAATTAAATTAAATGAACAATTAAATTAAATTAAATAATGAAAATATTTTTGGACTTTTGAGTTTTTAAAGAAATAAAATAAATTGAATTAATGCTAATAAAAACCTAATATTCTAAATTGATTTTAAATATTGCAAAAAATATCAAAAGTTAAATCTAATTAAATCTAAATTGATTAAATTAATTTATTTACAAAAATAAAAGCGATGAAGTTAATTTTAATAAATAAAATATTTTTTTGTGTTTTTGATTTTATTAGGAAAAATGTTAATTGGTTAGTGATTAATAAAAAGAATAACGATTAATTAATTAAAGGAACATAATACAAATAGAGAGAAAGTTTAGGAGTATACGAGCCTGATTGGAGGGGTGAAACAGCTGTTGGCGTCATGTGTAAACTGTTTCGTTTTGGCCATTTGTGTTTTGGCTTTTGGCCATTTGTGTTCTGGCTTTTGGCCATTTGTGTTCTGGCCTCAATGTTCCTTAACCTTCTCAGGATGTCTGTCTCGCCATATATTGGTGTCATGTGTAAGCTGTTCTGTTTTGGCCATTTGGCTTTTGGCTTTTGGCCATTTGTGTTTTGACCTCAACGTTCCTTAATGAACCTGCATGTGATCCTGTCTAAATCTGCAGTGTTGAATCTCATGAACACATTAAATAAATTACTATATATATATCATAAAATATAAATAAAGCCAATATATGAAGAAATTTAATGTTTAGGCCAATATGGCATGTATGAATGATTATACCCTTTTGATCATGGAGATCAAATCAATCTTACCCTTACTGGAAAAGTAGTGACATGAATGCTTTTATGCCATTTTGATCATGGAGATCAAGTCATCCTTACCCTTACTGAAGAAGTAGTGAGATGTTGGTTTGTAACGGAGATGGCTTGTTTGTAGTGAGATGTTGGTTTGTAACTAGGATGGCTTGTTTGTAGTGAGAGAGGGATTTGTAATAAGGATTTCAAGGTTTTAGGGTTCTTGAAAGAATTTGATATTCTGATAGCATTGTGGCAAGGTTTTTTTTTCTTCTTTCTGGTTTGTGTGAAAAGAATGTGATTATATAATGGAATATAAGGTAAAGAAAATGGGCTTTAAATGTGCAATTGGGCCTCCAATGTTCACTTGAGTTCGTCACTTTCCAGGCTAAATCGCAGGGACTTAAGTGCAATTTTTGAAGTTTAAATGTGAAAACAAAATGTAGCCGATATCGAGAACTAACTCCTGTCTGAAAATCGGCTCAATCGGATAAACGGTGAATTAGTTATGAATTTTTGAAGTTTCAGCTCAGACAAACTTATTTTGGGCTTCAGTGTCGACTCTGACACGTTCTTCAATAAAAAACTGGTATTGATCGGAGCATAATCCGGTCTCTACTTTTGAAGCAAAGTTGTAGATCTATGAGTCAGTGACCTTGTGTAAAAATATGAGCCCAATCCGATAAAAATTGACCGAGTTATGAATTTTCGAAGTTTCGGCCCAGATGAAATAATATTCAGCATTCAGGATTTTCAGCGTGTCACGCACTCTGAGCAAAAGACGAAGGCCTTTTGAATACCGTTTGAACTCAATACCTTCTGTGAAAATGTAGCCAACTCAATTTGTGAAATTTTGGCGCCAGAACCAGCTCGATACGATGAAAATAGACCAAGTTATGATTTTCTGAACATGACGCAAATAAACTTCTGTCACAAACTTGCTGTACAAAAATACTTGATAAATCCACATTTTTGAAGACCTTCTGATCGAAATTGGCTTCCAGCCGTGAGAGATGAAAACGTAGATAATGTCAAGACGGAATTTTGGCCACCGGAACGGGTTCAAAAAGAGCCACGATCTTCAAGTTATGAATTTTTTAGCGCGTAAAAACTGCACTTTCAGCACACTTTTTCACCATATTTCTTTGAGAAAACTCACACATTCGGATACCTTCTTTAAAGAATTGACTCTTGAGCCGAACCTGAATTTGAGAATACGTTATCAGAGATATCTTGGCGAAAGAACACCTGAATATGACGCGCCGGGTTGGACTTGTGAATTTTTCTTGAAATGTTTTGAGAAATATGGGAGGGCAAATTTTGGGGTACAACAGTTGCCCCTGTTCAATCTTCTTAAACCTGAGGATGTAGATTGGCTTGCGTGCTTTTCGTGATCCGAAGGTGGAGGATGATTGAACACTAGAGTGCCTAGAAATTTGCACTCGCATGGTATAGTATCAGCAAGGTGATGTCGGGAATGGGCTTACAGATGCCATTTGGAAGAATGATGGATAGGAGGATGGGCTTATAGATGCCATCTGGAGATGCGACAGAATCTTGTCGGGGATGGGCTTATGGATGCCATTTGGAGATGTAATGGATAGTTGTGGATATGGGCTTAAAGATGCCATCGGGAGATTGTCGATCGCGTAAGAGATTCCTTAGCGAGAACTTGCGTACTTGAGAAAGAAAGATAATTTCCTGGCCTGTTACATGTATTGATCTTCAAACTCTTCATGCAGATATGCCCTGGCTAGATACAGGTATCGAATCTACAATCAATCGTTCACAGATATGCCCTGGCTAGATACAGGTATCGAATCCGGAACTTCAAACTCTTCATGCAGATATGCCCTGGCTAGATACAGGTGTCGAATCTATAATCAATCGCTCACAGATATGCCCTGGCTAGATATAGGTATCGAATCCGGAACTTCAAACTCTTCATGCAGATATGCCCTGGCTAGATACAGGTATCGAATCTACAATTAATCGCTCACAGATATGCCCTGGCTAGATACAGGTATCGAATCTGGAACTGGTCGTCTACACATATGCCCTGGCTGGTTATAGGTATCGAATCTCTCAACTCTTCATGCAGATATGCCCTGGCTGGATACATGTATCGAATCTACAATCAATCACTCATAGATATGCCCTGGTTAGATACAGGTATCGAATCTGGAATTAGTCGTCTACAGATATGCCCTGGCTGGATACAGGTATCGAATCTCTAAACTCTTCATGCAGATATGCCCTGGCTGGATATAGGTATCGAACCTACAATCAATCACTCACAGATATGCCCTGGCTAGATACAGGTATCGAATCTGGAACTAGTCGTCTACAGATATGCCCTGGCTGGATACAGGTATCGAATCTCTAAACTCTTCATGTAGATATGCCCTGGCTAGATACAGGTGTCGAATCCACAATCAATCACTCACAGATATGCCCTGGCTGGATACAGGTATTGAATCTGGAACTTCAAACTCTTCATGCAGATATGCCCTGGCTAGATACAGGTATCGAATCTACAATCAATCGCTCACAGATATGCCCTGGCTAGATACAAGTATCGAATATGGAATTAGTCGTCTACAGATATGCCCTGGCTGGATACAGGTATCGAATCTCTAAACTCTTCATGCAGATATGCCCTGGCTGGATACAGGTATCGAATCTACAATCAATCACTCACAGATATGCCCTGGCTAGATACAGGTATCGAATCTGGAACTTCAAACTCTTCATGCAGATATGCCGTGGCTAGATACAGGTATCGAATCCACAATCAATCGCTCACAGATATGCCCTGGCTAGATACAAGTATCGAATCTGGAACTGGTCGTCTACAGATATGCCCTGGCTGGATACAGGTATCGAATCTCTAAACTCTTCATGCGGATATGCCCTGGCTAGATACAGGTATCGAATCCATAATTAATCGCTCACAGATATGCCCTGGCTAGATACAGGTATCGAATTTGGAACTGGTCGTCTACAGATATGCCCTGGCTGGATACAGGTATCGAATCTCTAAACTCTTCATGCAGATATGCCCTGGCTAGATACAGGTATCGAATCCACAATCAATCGCTCACAGATATGCCCTGGCTAGATACATGTATCGAATCCGGAACTGCGAAAGTTGATGATAATCATCTTTTGATTGACCTTTTCTTGAAAAGGCAAAACATTAGTTGTATGCAATGTCATGATGTTTGAAATGCATGATGTCATGATGTTCTCAAAAATAAATGAGATCGTGTGATATGTATATGCATGTATCGGGATGTATGATAATGTGATGTTTATGAATGTATTTTCGTCTAGGAAAATAAATCCTTGACGAATGTCGGGAGTTAAATCCTGGGCTGATGTTGAAGAGTAGAGTTCTTCATTTCCACTGGGGATGATGATTGCAAGAATAAACCGGTAGGAGAAGATGACTCTGTTGGGGAAGAAACTTGATGAAGAGATTATTCTGCGGGGGATTACTCTGTAGGGAAGAGATACTTCGCTGAGAATTTGATGATAACTCTGCTGGGGATACCTGTTGATAAGCTCGGTTGGGGGATTTGATGAACTCCGCTGGGGATAGGAAGAACTTCGCCGAAGACGATCTTTCCGTTGTAATTAGATGAGGATAACCCAGTTATAGGCTCTGGTGGGGAATAACCTCTGAACATGGTCGGGGAGAGATACGTTGGTACTCTGCAGGGGACAAGCTTCCAGAATCTACTGAGGATAAGCTTCCAGAATCTATTGGGGATAAGCTTCCAGAATCTACTGGGGATAAGCTTCCAGAATCTACTGGGGATAAGCTTCCAGAATCTACTGGGGAGATGGTTCAACTCTCCTGGGGAAACTTTTGGACTGTACTGGGGAGATTGATCCACTAGGGTGTCTGGTATTCCACCGGGTAACAATCTTATATTTCTGTCGAGGAATATTAAGACTGTCGGGGATGCTTGCTTAGGAACATCTGCATACTCCGCTGGGGAATATTGAGATCTTCTGGGGATACCCAACTTCTTTGAGGCTGACAGTAGGCCAACTCTGCTTGGGGGGAGAGTGTTGCTGACTTGCTAGGGATACTGTGCCTTTTTGGGGCTGATGGGAGACCAACTCTGCTAGGGGAGAGTATTGCTGGGTCTTGTCCTACTCTGCGGAGAGTGAAGGTATCTTGGTCATGTTCTTCAGCTGAATTTACCTCGTACCTGGAGGACAGAGCAGCTTGTACCGTTCGGACAATTCTTATTGCCCCAGCTTCTGCGGGAGAAGGTACCTGTGGAGGTCTTGATAGCTGCCGTTTTGACAAATCTTCTTCTGGTAGACAAGTGACGAGATGTCGGAACATAGTCGTACACTTTGATCCCTAACTTTTGCCTGGACCGCCCTTTCGGGTTTTCAGTCCATCGGGATACCCTTTTTTGCCCAAGCCGCCTTTTCAGGTTTTCGACTTGCCGGGTGTACAGATTTTTTTATTTTCATCCCTTATTTTTGCCCGAACCCTTTTGGTTCACCGGGAAGCCCTTATTTTTGCCTAGGTGTGTCAACCTAGCGGGTCTTTGATTATGCGTAGTATTTTTTCGACTATGTCCACGCTCTCAGGATGCAGGAAGTTGTCACTGTCAGTAGTGTTGTGTTGCCATACTATCAGAAAATGTTCGATCATGCAAGATTTGTCGCTGGAATTCATGTTCAATGCCCCAGTTGATTCAGATGGAGATCTACCCCTGGCTTTTTGGCATCTTGAGAGATTCTTTGAATCTTGACTTAACTGCCCCAGATGACGGACCATGATCATGTCTGCCCCTTGGTTGGAAGTGTTTCCTCCACTTGAGGTGATCCTTTTGAGAAGCTTTTTGTTCACTAGATATTCGTCGTGCGAATTTCTCTGTTGTTCGAACAAACAGTCATATGCAAACAATATTATTTCAAGAATGCAAAGCTTATGTCTGTCTTGAAGTTTTTGAAAATGCAGTTTTCAATAAAACAAGTGATTTTTGTAAAATGCGATGTCAACTCAAGATTTTACAGCAAGCCCTACAGGAGTCAGGATACCTTTGTAACAGTATGCTCTTGAACTAACCCATGCTTCAGCTAGAACTTTTTAAGGGTTATAACGTGGCCTGGTTCACGGTTTAAGAAACAAAGGATAAAGGCTCAAATTTTATTTATACCCACCCGTTCTTCGTGATGTTCTTCGATCCTAAACTCATCTAATCCTGCATTAGATCTTGTTTGAGTCTTTGCTCTGATATTCCGGTGATGGTTCGGATATTGATAGTTTATTTTGAATAGGCAGTCATTTCCTTTTTGTTGAGGGTTTGTAGGACCTCTTTCTTTTTTGATTTTGTTATCCCTGTTTTTTTTGCCTGAACTGTTTCTTTTGTGATTACAGTCAGCGGGATGCCCCAGTTTTTGTAAGTCTCCTTCATAGGTTTTGACTTATTGGGCTTTTATTTTGAGAGATAACAAATGCCTGTCTTTATGATTATTTGGAACCATCATCGTCTTTTGTTTCGGAAGGACTCCTTTGATGCCATTCATTGTGCACCTGGATTAACTGAGAGAACTACCCTGCCCCAGGTTATGATTAAGGGTTTTAATTTTCGAAAAGAAAAACTCCAACTTCTTTGGCTCAGAGGGGTTGACGAGGGATTATCTTCCTTATAACTCCAGTGTTTAGGATTTGAAACAATGCCTGTACCTCATCAGTGGGGTCTGTTCAAAAGCATACTGTAGATTATGGTATCGTTTTCGTCATCCTCCCTCAAAAGGCTTAGAGTTATTAATCGAGAGTTTGAACATCACAAAAAATGAAAGCAGTTTGAATATAGCGAATGCGAATATATTGATTCAAAACAGACATATGCGATGCATTAATGAAATAACAATGTTTGACATGAATAAATGTTTGAACAATCAAAAGAAAATTACAAATTGAAAAAAATTCTAATGAGCAAAAAGTCTTCTTGCCTCAGGACTTGTCACTTCAAATGGTGAACCTTGGAGGGATGGTAGAAGAACTCCGCCTGACCATCTTGTGTGAATTCCAAAGCTCCTTCATCAATCAGGTCTTGGATCTTATATTTCAGAGACCAACAGTCGTTGGTGTCATGTCCTGGACTGGCAGAGTGGTAGGCACACCTTTTATTGGGATGATAGGTAGGAGCTGAGGTGTTGGGATTCCGGGGAGGAGCCCTTAATGTGATCAGATTTAATCTCAACAGGCGTTGTAAAGCTTGAAACAACGATATATTGAGCTGGGTGAATTGCCTCCTGGGCTTGTCTGGCTTGCTCTGATCAACCCATTGTTCTTGGTGAGGTCGTTGTTGGACCTGAGAGGTAGTAGCAACTTGGAGAGGTCTATTCATTGAACCAAACCTTTGGCTTCTTGGAGGCTGATTACCGGTTTGGTCTCCAACCCTGACTACTAGCTTCATACTGTCTTGCTGAAGCTGGTGAGGTTGATGCTGAATTTGTGACCCTGAAGCAAGTTGAGGAGCTTTTCCCTTGTCTTCTTGTCTCAAAGGGAATTTAATGATGACTGGATCTTCAACCTTAGATGTTTGCCCCAGTTGGTTATCCCGAAGCAGTTGGTTGACGAGAGCCCTGAGCTCTTCTTGTCTTTGAGCTAAGTCTTGAATGAGAGTCATCTGCCCCAGCATCTGGGTTCTCATTGCTTCTACCTCAGCTTGTAGATGTTTCAGCCGTTCGTCCTTACCGTCTTCTGGACTATTCTTGACCAAGTTCCCCATGAGGAGCGTTCTCAACTCTTCCTGCCCCTTGGATAGGCTTAGGAAGATTTCCCTGAACTGAGTCTCTTGAGTACGGAGATCCTGGTTGTCTGGTTGGAAAGCCATTGCTGAAATAAACAGCGAAGGAGGTAAGTGACCTGTAAAGGGGGTACCTGTAATGCAATAATATGTATGATATATGTATGCAATGTTTTCAAGGATCTCGCGGGGTAAACAGGAAACTTGTTAGATTTTGAATTTGTAGCTTGATGGAAGGAACTTCATGTTGTTGAGAGTCCTTCTTCAAGAGTCAAAGCTCACCATATCGAGTGGGTCATAGCCCCTGACTCAAGTTATCAATCTTGGCTAGAGGAAAATAAATCCCCTTTGCCCCTTGCTAGACAGTTGGTTCATCATGACCTGCATCACAGACCCTTGAGATTCTTGAAATGGGTTAGTCCTTATGCAAGATGTATGCAGGTTAGTCCTTATGCAGGATGCATGCAATGGTATGATGGTATGATGTTATGCTATGCGTGGAGTGATGTAAGTAAACCCTATTATAAGCCCAGATTAAGGACTGTAAACACAATCTGCAAGGAACTCATGCGTCAGATAACAAGAATGTGCAAGTAGTTCAAGTTTGAAGGCACACAAGTCACACATGTAGCCCTTAGAGTTTAGGCCAGCATGAAGTTTAGGTGCTACCCTCTTGAAGTTGGTGGGCTCAAAACCTGTCCTAGAAAATAGTAACCGGGTTCTAGAGGATCTCAATATCACTGACTACCCTCAATCGGTCATAACTCCAGCATCGCAATCTTTTCTTGTGGCCAGAACCATCACGAGAGTTTAGCCTCAATGAGTGTAGCATACTGCTACTGTTCTATGGCCAAGTTGGGTCAATCTAGGGTTCTAAGGTCGGTTGGTGCTTAATGACTCCTCAGAAGACCCATATTCTCCTCATTGCAACACAAGGGATATCGGTACAGACCAAGGTGTCACACCAACATAGCCACTGCTTCACCCGTGTCGGTCTACGCCGGACAGGTCCCTCACAGCTTATGCTACCTAAAGGGTATTCCCCAGATCCGGGTTAGGATTTATGAAACTCCGATGCCCACAAATATAAAAGCAAACAAAGCAAGCAATTGAAAACAAGAGTGGTCTAATCCTAAGGTACACCTCACTTATTAAGTATCCCCAGCAGAGTCGCCAGTTCTGTGATCGATGGAAAAAGAACTGACTGTTTTAAAGTTGGTTCGCAAAATGTCGCGGTAAGCAAGAGTCGCCACCGTCTTTTATGTTCTCTAACATGGAAAGGACAAAAGCACAGCAAAATTCCTTTTCGAGATGTCTCTCGGTTCGGGAGGTAGATTATAGAAAGGGAAGGTGTTAGCACCCTTTCTATCCGTGGTTATCCACGGGCTCTTAGGTACTTGCTCACTATTTTTTCAAAAATTGTTTGCTTTTCAAGTGTTTGTGGGTTTTGAAAAAGTTTAGTTTGAAAGACTTCTAGGTAACTCTTGTATCAGTCCTCAAGAGTGTATGAAGTATTTGTTTGAAAACTTTTTGAAAGTGTAGGTACGAAAAGTTGTTTTTTTTTTTTTGAAAGACCAAGTACCCAGGAGAAATCTACCTACTCTAAGGAATTAAGCTGTGTAAGAGTCCTTTAGACAGTGCTATCCCACTATTGAGAAGTAGGTAGCACCGTCGTTGGAGTTGTAAGGGTCAATTCGAAAGGGACGCACGATCATTAAAGCAATGTTAGGACACCTTAGTAGTAACCCTAGATTCTTAAGATCATATTCGAGGCAACATTTCTGAGGCAACATGATCTTTAGACAGGAGGGCGACCTCTAAAATACCCTATACTTGACGACCACCTCGAGGCAACCAAATGAGGCGTACCCTAGGAGTGGCATGTGCGTGTGTGTTAAATTCAGTTAAGATTATCTTGTACATGTTATTGGTGAGCTACGGGTTGATTTTAATTTCAGAGATAAGTCTTGTCATGCATAGCCTAATTAGCATACATCTAACAGTTAATAGTTGCGGAATTTAAATTGCGGAAATTAAATCTAAACTATTACAAGGCGTCGGGTATTTACATCGCCAAAAACAAACCCTTTAATTTAAATTGCGGAAAGTAAAATAAAGCGATAAATAATTAAAGTCCTAATTAAAAGCTATTACATTCTGGGAAACAGATACAATAATATGATAAAATAGATCGCGTGCGGGAAATTAAATTGGATGCGAGTTTTTTTTTTGGGTTTTGACCCTTTTTTGAAAGAAAGTGATTTTTTTGGTTATTTTTGAATTAAATGGAATTAAATTAAATGAACAATTAAATTAAATTAAATAATGAAAATATTTTTGGAATTTTAAGTTTTTAAAGAAATAAAATAAATTGAATTAATGCTAATAAAAACCTAATATTCTAAATTAATTTTAAATATTGCAAAAAATATCAAAAGTTAAATCTAATTAAAGCTAAATTAATTAAATTAATTTATTTACAAAAATAAAAGCGATGAAGTTAATTTTAATAAATAAAATATTTTTTTGTGTTTTTGATTTTATTAGGAAAAATGTTAATTGGTCAGTGATTAATAAAAAGAATAACGATTAATTAATTAAAGGAACATAATACAAATAGAGAGAAAGTTTAGGAGTATACGAGCCTGATTGGAGGGGTGAAACAGCTGTTGGCGTCATGTGTAAACTGTTTCGTTTTGGCCATTTGTGTTTTGGCTTTTGGCCATTTGTGTTCTGGCTTTTGGCCATTTGTGTTCTGGCCTCAATGTTCCTTAACCTTCTCATGATGTCTGTCTCGTCATATATTGGTGTCATGTATAAGCTGTTCTGTTTTGGCCATTTGGCTTTTGGCTTTTGGCCATTTGTGTTTTGACCTCAACGTTCCTTAATGAACCTGCATGGGATCCTGTCTAAATCTGCAGTGTTGAATCTCATGAACACATTAAATAAATTACTATATATCATAAAATACAAATAAAGCCAATATATGAAGAAATTTAATGTTTAGGTCAATATGGCATGTATGAATGATTATACCCTTTTGATCATGGAGATCAAATCAATCTTACCCTTACTGGAAAAGTAGTGACATGAATGCTTTTATGCCCTTTTGATCATGGAGATCAAGCCAGCCTTACCCTTACTGAAGAAGTAGTGAGATGTTGGTTTGTAATGGAGATGGCTTGTTTGTAGTGAGATGTTGGTTTGTAACTAGGATGGCTTGTTTGTAGTGTGAGAGGGATTTGTAATAAGGATTTCAAGGTTTTAGGGTTCTTGAAAGAATTTGATATTCTGATAGCGTTGTGGCAAGGTTTTTTTTCTTCTTTCTAGTTTGTGTGAAAAGAATGTGATTATATAATGGAAATTAGGGTAAAGAAAATGGGCTTTGAATGTGCAATTGGGCCTCCAATGTTCACTTGAGTTCGTCACTTTCCAGGCTAAATCGCAGGGACTTAAGTGTAATTTTTGAAGTTGAAATGTGAAAACAAAATGTATCCGATATCGAGAACTAACTCCTTTCCAAAAATCGGCTCAATCGGATAAACGGTGAATTAGTTATGAATTTTTGAAGTTTCAGCTCAGACAAACTTATTTTGGGCTCCAGTGTCGACTCTGACACGTTCTTCAATAAAAAACTGGTATTGATCGGAGCATAATCCGGTCTCTACTTTTGAATCAAAGTTGTAGATCTATGAGTCAGTGACATTGTGTAAAAATATGAGCCCAATCCGATAAAAATTGACCGAGTTATGAATTTTCGAAGTTTCGGCCCAGATGAAATAATATTCAGCATTTAGGATTTTCAGCGTGTCACACACTCTGAGCAAAAAACGAAGGCCTTTTGAATACCGTTTGAACTCAATACCTTTTGTGAAAATGTAGCCAACTCAATTTGTGAAATTTTGGCGCCGGAACCAGCTCGATACGATGAAAATCGACCAAGTTATGATTTTCTGAACATGACGCAAATAAACTTGTCAGAAACTTTCTGTACGAAAATACTTGATAAATCCACATTTTTGAAGACCTTCTGATCGAAATTGGCTTCCAGCCGTGAGAGATGAAAACGTAGATAATGTCAAGACGGAATTTTGGCCACCGGAACAGGTTCAAAACGAGTCACGATCTTGAAGTTATGAATTTTTTAGCGCATAAAAACTGCACTTTCAGCACACTTTTTCACCATATTTCTTCGAGAAAACTCACACATTCGGATACCTTCTTTAAAGAATTGACTCTTGAGCCGAACCTGAATTTGAGAATACATTATCAGAGATATCTTGGCGAAAGAACACCTAAATATGACGCGCCGGGTTGGACTTGTGAATTTTTCTTGAAATGTTTTGAGAAATATGGGAGGGCAAATTTTGGGGTACAACAGTGGGGAATTCCCTAATGTCCCACTACTTGGAATTAGGGGAGGCATAACTTATAATCCTTCTCTGGATCTGCAAAAATTTGGTTATGCTTGAAGGGATGGTCCCCATGATATGCTTATCCAGGGCATTGTGTTTAACTACGAGGATGATGTTCAAGGGTATCATCAGAGGTTCATACGAGCTTGGGGCATGGTAAACAGATTTGATACCAAGACTTGTGGGCCTAAGACTTCCATCCCTATGGAACCTTATCTCAAATGGGTACGAGCTCGTGCTCATAATCTTATAATGGCGTATATAGCCATCTTACCAGTGGTTGTGGAGACCGTCACTGAAGGAGATTCTCCTTATACAGTTCTCCATCCTGACATGCCCACTGATCTTGAAGAGCTACAGAGATCCTGGATTCAGTTGAAGAAAGGTCGGGATACCTTTAGAGATGATTTTTATGTCAATGAGAAGAAAGTGTTGGAGCTCACGAAGCAACTTCACGAAGAAAAAAGTCTTAATGTCTATCTCGGCACAAAGAGGAAGCGCACATAGGAAACCTGATTTCTTAGATTTTAGAATATTTTTCAATTGTAAGCCTAAAAGGCAATTGTATTTTGAATTCTACTAATAAAATCTTTGTTTCATTTTGGTTCACAAATTTAAATTTCCTGAAGTCCTTGAAAACATCGCATAAGCATATCATACACTTCATTGCATAAGCAGGTGTTTCGAGACAGGTTTCTTATTTCTTTTCGTTGTTTATTTTAGCAAAAGAAATGGCTCTTGAACAGACAGTGAAGGACCTCCAAGCTCAAAACGCTCAGTTTCAACAAATGTTCATAGCTCTGGCCAAGGGGCAAGAGGATCTGAAAGCTCTGATCATCAAAGAGAAGACTAAGAAGCCAAAGAAACCAGCTGGTGTCTTGAATTTGGGTAGAAGATTCGAAGGTCCGGCTTGGCAAGCTCTAGATTTCGCAACTACGTTGGATGAAGGGGACAATCAAGAAGAAAAGCAAAAGGAGGGAGACAACAACCCAGGGTCTGAAGAAGATGAACCTGACTATTCTGAGGAGCAGTATCCTCCTGCTGATGATAAATATAAACAGCTGGAGGATCATCTCAATGCTATGGAGATCCAGAGGGTACACGGGCTGGATTTTGAAGAGCTAGGACTGGTCTCAGGGGTTGTCATCCCGAGAAAATTCTAGGTCCCTACATTTGCTAAGTACGACGGTGCCTCCTGTCTCAAGTTGCACTTAAGGTCATACGTCAGGAAGATTCAACCCCACACTACTGATAGGGATTTGTGGGTACATTTCTTCTAGGATAGTTTATCGGGGACTCAGCTGGAAAGGTTCTATCAACTAGAAAGAACCAATGTTCGTAATTTGGAAGATATGGCTACTGATTTCTACAAGTAGTACCAATACAACGCTGACCTTGCCCCAACTCGTACACAATTACAAAGTATGTTTATGGGTTCTGGCGAAGGTTTTAAAGATTACGCCCAAAAGTGGAGAGACCTTATAGGTAGAGTCCAACCTCATTTTCCTGATAGGGAGCTGGTGGGCATGTTCTTGGGTACGTTGTCTGGTACTTTCTTTAACCATCTGATTAGGAGTTCTTCTGCTGGGTTCACTGAACTAATACTTACTGGTGAACAGGTAGAAGCCGACATCAAAAGTTGTAAAATCCAGAGGGATGCATCCTCCAGCACAAAAAAGAAACCTTTCACAAGAAAGAAGGAGGTCAGTGCTTCTTATGGCCAAATAAATCACAATAAAACTGAGCGTCATCCGACGGTAGGGGCTGTTATGATTTCCAATCCTGCCTCAAACCAACAACAAAATAATTAGTGCAGGCCGGATCCACCCAGAAGACAGTTTACTCAGATCAACATGACCCTATCCTAGGTTTTGCCACACCTGTTGAAGTCCAATTTGGTGACTCTAAAGGAGGCCCCTAAGAATCCCAATACTGCATCTCCCCTCTACAACCCAAATACCCAATGTACCTACCACTCTGAAAGTCCCTAACATGATACAAATGATTGTTGGGCTCTAAAGAACAAAGTGCAAGATCTCATTAAGGTGAGGGAGATTGTGTTTGAACCTCCCAAGACTCCCAATGTCATAAATGCACCTATTCCCAAGCATGAATCGGGAATCAGTGCTACTGATGTTGTTTCCATTACAAAGGATGCTGACAACGACTGCGACTTGGACAAGTGGATCTTCCCAACCATCAGCGATGGACTCAGCAATTGGGAGGCCAAGGATTTTGTGCCAATTACTTTTATTCAAGAGCAATTTGTCTTTTTGTTTTTGAGGATATGTAATATTTAAACAATTGAAACTTTAAAGCCTTGTGTCTTACCCGAGGGACAATGGTTTATTTGTGAGGTTCATTACTTCATTTTCATATGTCATCAATAAAACATTGGACATTTCCCATACAAATTTTATGCTCTTTGTTTTTTTTATGCCTCTTTACTTTATCAAAAATATACATCTATGCTCTTACACACACCCACATATCAAACTGCAGATCCACATCCACTCTGGATCCCATTGATAACGGTTCTGCTATTTCCAGTATGACTTTGAAAATCCGATCTACCAAGCCAAGGACGAATATGAGGAAGATTGTGAAGTACCAGGAGAACATGCCAGACTGTTACAACATGAAGAAAGGGCAATATAGCCTCATGAAGATCCGGTTAAGACAGTGAACTTGGGTACTGAAGAGGATAAGAAAGAGGTCAACATAGGTGCTGATTTGGAGCATAGTGTCAAAGAACGGTTAATACAGATGCTACATGACTATGTTAAGGTTTTTTCCTGGTCATACGAAGACATGCTGGGACTTGACACTGATATTGTGGGTCATCGCGTACCTACAAAAGAGGATTGCCCTCCATTAAAACAGAAAGCCCTTCGCATATGGCCGGAGATATCCGAAAAGATTAAGGCTGAAGTCATGAAATAGTTCAATGCCGGTTTCTTAGCCATCACCTCTTATCCATAATGGGTTGCCAATGTTGTTCCAGTACCTAAAAAGGACGGTAAGGTACATATGTGTGTGGATTACAGAGACCTGAATAGGGCAATCCCCAAGGATGACTTTCTGCTTCCCCACATTGATGTTCTGGTTGACAACACCGTACAACATAAGGTATTCTCCTCCATGGATGGTTTCTTCGAATACAATCAGATTGAAATGGCACCCAAAGACATGGAGAAGACGACCGTTGTCACACAGTGGGGCACTTTCTGTTACAAAGTTATGCCATTTGGGCTAAAGAACACCGGGGCAACCTATCAGCATGCCATGGTAGCTTTGTTTCACGATATGATCCATCACGAGATAGAGGTCTATGTTGATGACATGATAGCCAGGTCTCAGACTGAAGATGAGCACCTATATCATCTACAGAAGTTGTTTGAAAGGCTAAAAAAGTATAAACTATGGTTGGACCCGAATAAGTGCACCTTTGGAGTAAGATCTGGTAAGCTCTTAGGCTTTGTCGTCCGCAGAAAAGGTATTGAAGTTGAACCTGAAAAGGTAAAAGCTATACAAGAAATGACAACTCCTTGCACTGAGAAGGAGCTCAGGGGATTCTTGGGAAGCCTAAACTACATTTCCAGGTTCATTTCCCATCTGATCGCGACTTGTGAACCAATCTTCAAAATACTGAAGAAAGATCAAGTAGTGAAGTGGAATGATGACTGCCAGAACGCCTTTGACAAAATCAAGGAATATCTTCAAGAGCCTCAAATTTTAATGCCTCCAGTCGAAGGAAGACCTCTAATCATGTACTTAACGGTATTAGAGAACTCAATGGGGTGTGTGTTGGGGCAGTATGACGAGTCTGGTCGAAAAGAGCATGCAATATACTACCTTAGAAAAAAGTTTACCGATTTTGAAACAAGATACTCACTGCTCGAGAAAACTCTCTGCGCTTTGGCATGGGCTGCTCTCTGACTAAGACAGTACATGTTGACTCACACTACCTTGTTGATATCTAAAATGGATCCTATCAAGCACATATTTGAGAAGCCCGCTCTCTCCGGAAGAATAGCAAGATGGAAAATCATCCTGATCGAATACGACATTCAGTATACAACCCAGAAAGAAATTAAGGTAAGTGTATTAGCTGATCATTTAGCTCATCAGGCTATGGACGACTACCAATCCATGAATTTTGAGTTCCCGGATGAGAACATCATATTAGTAACTGATTGTGAAGAACCTGGACCGGATGAAGGACCTGAAAATATATCCAGATGGACTATGGTTTTTGACATATCTTCTAATGCTCTTGGCAATGCCATCGGCATTATGATCATATCTTCTGAAGGTTGTCATACTCCTTTCACTACCAGATTATGCTTCAATTTCACCAATAATATGGCTGATTATGAAGCATGTATTATGGGTCTCAAAGATGCTATCGACTTTAGGATCAAATTCTTGAGTGTATTTGGAGACTCGGCTTTAGTTATCTGTCAGATCAAAGGAGAATGGGACATAAAGTATCCTAATTTGATCCCTTACAAAGAGAATATGTTGACATTGATTCCACACTTTGAAGAAGTTACCTTTGAGCATTTTCCACGAGACAAAAATCAACTAGCAGACGCACTAGCTACTATGTCATCCATGTTCAAGGTCAGGTGGGATAATGAGGCTCCTCATATCACTATTGAAAGGATGGATGAACCGGCATACTGTCACGAGATTGATACTGAAGAAGTAGTTGAAAAACCTTGGTTTCATGAAGTCAAAAGATATCTTGAAGCCCAAGAGTATCCTGAAGGAGCTTCAGTCAATGATAAGATGTTCTTAAGAAGGTTCTCTGCCAAGTTCTTTCTTAGTAATTGGATCCTCTACAAGCGCAACCACGACTCTACTTTGCTTCGGTGTGTAGACAAGAGTGAAGCAGAAAAGAATATGGCTGATTTGCATGAAGGTACCTTTGGCAATCATTCTAGTGAACATACCATGGCTAAAAAGATCCTACGGGCAAGATACAATTGGTCCACTATGGAAGCAGACTGTAATCAACATTCGTAAACTTGTCACAAATTCCAGATTTATTCTGATAAAGTACATGTTCCTTCGGTTCCTCTAAACATCCTGACTGCTCCTTGGCCATTTGCAATGTGGGGCATCGATATGATTGGAGAAATCAGACCTACATCTTCTAATGGGGACCGTTTCATCCTGGTCGCCATTGATTACTTCACAAAGTGGGTTGAGGAAGCTTCATTTGTTCTGTTACCAAGAACTTTGTGGTCTGATTCATAAGACATAACCTTATCTTCCAGTGTGGTATTCCAGAGAGAATCATTATGGATAATCATACTAATCTCAATAACACTATGATCACCGAGCTCTGCACACAATTTAAGATCCAGCATCATAACTCTTCTCCTTACCGTCCGAAGATGAATGGCGTTGTAGAAGCTTCTAATAAAAACATTAAGAAAATCATACAGAAGATGACAATGACATATAAATACTGGCACAAGATGTTACCATTTGCTCTTCATGGTTACCGCACCATAATGCGCACATAAACAGGGGAAACCCATTTCTCTTTTATACGGGATGGAAGTTGTCCTACCCATAGAAGTCCAGATCTCTTCCTTGAGAATCATGAAGGATGCAGGGCTGAGCAAAGATTAATAGGTTCAGACTCGACTTAACCAATTAAACCTGGTTGACGAAAAGAGGCTTGCGACTGTCTTCCATGGTCCGATGTACCAAAAACGTATGATCAAAGCTTTCAACAAGAATGTCAGACGTCAGGTATATCAGGCTGGTTATCTAGTAATCAAGCGCATTATCCTTCCACAGGGTGATCCCACGGGCAAATGGACTCCCACATACGAAGGACCATTTGTGAACAAGAATATATTTTCTGGTGGAGCCTTGGTCTTAACCACTATGGACGGTGACAACCTTCCGCACCCTGTAAACATAGACATAGTTAAAATATACTACGCATGAACAAAGATCCGCTAGGTCGACTGGCCTAGGAAAAAATAAGGGCATCCCGGAGAACCAAAAGGGTTCGGGAAAAAATTAGGGATATACATAAAAAATTTGTACACCCGGAAAGTCAAAAACCTGAAAAGGCGGCTTGGGCAAAAAAGGGTATCCCGGTGGACTAAAAACCAGAAAGGGAGGTCCAGGAAAAAGTTAGGGATTTAAAGCGTATAACTATGTCCCGTTGGATCACCTTACATCCAATCTTCAGTATCAACTATCAAACTCAAGTGGTACTAATCAATCCAGTCAGCATCGGACAAGCAGCAAAGAGATGAGACGCTCAAAGGGATAAAGGCAATAGCAGAATGGGGACCCAATGGGATTATTTCACATAGTTGTTTTCTTTGTATACTATTTTTGTATAGTTTTATTCTTACGATGGCATTCTCTTACTAGGATGTTCGTCTCCTTGTACAAAAAACGTTTCTTCAAAAGAATACAAAGTTATCTCTTCGAAAGTGCAAAACTTCTGTTTTTTGTTTTGTTTGCAAAACGTCTAGTGATTATATTTGAACATATGCATTTGAATGTGATTACTGTTTACAAATATACACATAAAAATAGAAAGACAGTTACTAATGGCTTTAAGAAACGGGACAATATCTAAGGGCCACCCACAAAATTCTTGCAGGTATTTTCTCCAGCAGATACCCTCTCCAGCAGGTACAGAGGCAGAGACATCCTACTACAAGGTCACTTCCACATTCTCAGTATACAGCCTAATGGTATCAGGTGTTCTCATATTCCTGGCAGAGCAAAAATCTCTAATTACCGCTCCAACAAAAGATCCCCCAACATATTCGCCAAGCTTCTCGGGATCCCCCAGCAGGATTTCAAAAAAATCCCCAGGAAGTTCACGGGGTCTTCCTTCCCCAACAGAGTTTATTTATCTAACAATGGAAGATTTATCTCCCAACATTCAACTTCGAACAAAAATCTGAAGACCTACATTCTTCATCCCCAACAACAATCAGGGATTCATTTTCCCTAGTTCAACAATACAACAATGGAATGACTGACACGTTCATACATTGCATTCATACATCATTTTACAAACATCATAGCATATGTAGCACAAATGCATATATCACAATCTCATTTATTTTGAGAGCATCATGCAATTCATACATCATGAAATTGCATGAATCTGATTTTTACCTTTTCAGGCTAAATTGGCAAACAGACAAACATTGTCAATTTATGCAGCAGGTCAAATATTAATGCCTGAAACTAGAAGGGTAAACTATCTACACGACCAAGTGGTATGAACTCCCGAAGCAAGAAGGGTTTACCAAAAAATATAGCAGGCCACAGATTAATGTCTGAAACTAGACGAGGAACTATTTATGTGACCAATGTTGCCATGTTCTAGATTAATACATGTAACAAGCCAGGATAACTATATGTGGATGACGAACTGTAGATTAATACCTGTAACAAGCCAGGAAAACCATCTACGTGAATAGATTGAAGATTAATACATGTAACATGCCGGGAAAACTATCTTTCTTTCTCAAGTCAGAGATTAATACCCGAAACCAGCCAGGACAACTATCTCAATGATCGGCAATTTTTCAAGTTCCAGATTAATACCTGAAACAAGATAGGAAAAATATCTGCGAACAGCTGATTTATAGATTAATACGTGAAAGCAGACAGGAAAACTATCTACACGACCAAACGAAGCAATCTTACAAGGGTTCCTTCTCATCATCCAGATACAGTCTAACACAGACTCATCCTGAAGTAGCCCCACACAGGCTCCTTCTCATATATCTTTGGATGTAGACTAACACAGACTCATCCTGGAACAACCCTACACAGGCTCTTTCTAATACATTTTTAGGTAAGGGTTAATTCCATTATCCCCAGCAAGTTATTGTGAAGTATGGATTTCAACCAGAAAGCAACAAACTCCCATCTCTCCAGTGCAGAGATAACTCTTCAGCAAAGCCTTGGACAACTGAAGTTCCTAGACTCTATTCCCTACAAAGTTTTCCTCAAGCAGGAGAACAACAGAAATCAACATTCCGCAACGGACTCCTCCTCATACAGCAGGAACAGGAACCCCCACAAAGGGACCATTTATGAAATCAACACCTAATTTAGATGGAATCTTTAAGCCAATCTCCGACGACTCTTTGTCATATTCTTCAAATGGAATATGTAAGCCCATTCCTGACATTATCAACCATCAGTGTTACTTCATGCGAGTGAAAATTTCTGGGCACTCTAGTGTTCAATCATCCTCCACCTTCAGATCACGAAAGGCAGACAAGTCAGTCTAAATCCTCAGGTCTAAAAAGATTGAACAGGGGCAGCTGTTGTACCCAAAAAATTTCCCTCCCACTTTTACTCAAGGCATGCTCATTGAGGTTCCCAATTGCTCAAGGATGACCAAGAATTGATCAGACAAATTCTCCTCCTAAGCAATGAACCTCTAACTAGGGTTTCACTTTTCATCAAGATGTGTGAGATCCAAAGGTCTAAAATGTTTTCCATAGCCCTAATAGGCCTGCAAGGTTGTCAATGACAAATTCCATGCCTTACACTACAAGTTTTCTCAGTCAATTTCTCAAATGCTAGAAAATCAACTATATTAGGTCAAAAGTCAATTGTGGCCCAAATACAATCAAACTTCATAATTTTTGGTCAACATCAACATTTTTAATTGATATCCATCATTTGATCAAGGTTTGATCATGATTCCTCAAGAAATTATCCTAATCTATCAAAAGTCAAAAATTGCTAAATTAGGGTTTCTATAGGAAAAGTCTATTGAACTTTGACCAGGCATAACTTTCACATACTTCATCCATTTTTCACCAACCAAAGCTCATTTTGAAGAGAATATCATTCCCTACACTTCTATTTTTCCCTCGAGTCCAACATCATCATCATCATGAGATAAAAATTGAGCAAGTTATGGCTTACCCAAGATGGGAAAATTTTGGAAATTTCAAGAATTGTGCATTGAGAAAACATAAGCTTTTAGGTCAATGGCTTAATTTCTTGGACTTCAAATATCTTCCTAAGCTTATAAAGGACCTCTAATCTCATTCTTACCATGCCTTGCAATCTCTAGTTATTTTATTCACATTTTATTTTATTTTATTCAAATAAATATAAAATAAAAGGCATAAAATAATAGATATTTTTTTTGGGCACATGGGCTAACATTTTGGATCAGCCTTGGGCCCTTAAATTTGTGCCAAGATGTCCAGGTGCATGTAAGCATGGAAAGGGAAAGTTTTGCAAAGTTTGGAAGCTTTTTAATTTGTTGGATTTTGGTATTAAAGCATGGCTTTATGGCTTGGATTCTTGCCTCATTTATTTGTCCCCTCCATCTCCTCTATAAATACAAGCCATGAGCAATCCAAACGGACGATACCATTGCCTAAGAGAGCCATGCAAAATTACAAAAAAAATTTCAAAGTTGTCCAATTTCAAACTCCCATCTCCAGCCATCTTCAGTCAATTCCAAGCATTCCACTAGCTTCTTGAAGGTCTCAGAAGTTCATCCAAGTCCTTACCTTATCCTGAAGCACGTCTGGATCTCACATACAAGTTGCTCCAATTTGCTCACATTCTTAGATCTCAAACTTTTTATTCATGTTATATAAATTCTTCTTGTGCATTGATATATGTTTGTGAGACCATTTAGGACAGGTTAGACGTAACTCATGTGATCTTTGAAGCTTGAAACACAGATTGCCATTGATTGGGTTTCGAATTCGTTAAGCTTCGATATGCGTGATACAGGCTGTTTCAGACCAAACGGCCACCACCATTGAATTCGCAATGGCTGAATTAGGTGGATAGGCCCTTTCATTTGCTTTATTTCGTCATGTTTTGCAGGATCGGAAAGCTCTCATGCCGGAGAAGACGGTGCAAACCACCAGGCTGGGCGATTTGACTGACTTGACTCCGGTCAAGGGCTTGCGTGGCTAGATGCATATCTCTGATTGGTTCGTTTAAACCACAGGGAACCTACTGGGCGCACGTTTTTTTATTTGAATAATTTTTGAATTGTTTTGCAATATTATGTTATTATGTTATAGAAAATAACGAATGAGTAATTGGTCTAGCAGTGAAGAAAGCGCGTATAAGCATGGATAGCCTGGTTTCGATCCCAGGTTTTAATTTTTTTCATCTTCTTATATTTTCTTTGTAGATCCAGTGGCATGCAGGTGCATACGTGTATCATAAACCTTATGTCTGGACCATCATATGTTGATGCAAGCAGATCCAATTGCCCAAGAGCGCGCTCTTACTATGGAACGCCTAGGATGATACACACCAGATCACAAGTGGTTATTGGGTTCAACCAAATTGGGCCTGGACAATTCCTAAGCACGCACCCCCCTTTCGCTTTAGACAACAGCCTCATTTAATTTTTTTAATTATTTTTTTGTTTCATTATTTATTTTCTCTTCAACATTTTTTATATAAAATCAAAAAATAATAATCATAGACTTAGGATTTTTCAATTAATTTAATTTTCATTAATTTAATTTATTTAATCATTTTGACATTATTTTATAATTTAAAAATAATTAGAACTAGGTTCATTTAATTGAAATATTTTCTTAGCAAAAAATACAAAAAAAAAAGGTTTTATTTAGAATTTAATTTTGAATAATAACTTTCTTTTTATTTTTATTAATTAAATTTAGGTTAAGGTCCTAGACGTCTTCTCTATTTCGCGCGCACTCATTATTTCCTGTCCATTTTTTTCATATTTTTGTATCTGCTGATGGAATGTGATAGATAATTAACTAGGGCTTTACTGCTTTTCTTTATTTACTTTCCCCCATTTGGACATGTAAATACCCTCTTCCCGAAGCATTGTAATAGCGTAGGATTTATAATTCCCGCACTTTAAATTTCTACAAGATATTAACTGTTAGTAATTAGGCTTGTCTGGAAAGACTGTAAACAAAGTGCTAGCAAACCTAATAACAAAGATAAATGAACTGAATTGAATCACTTGCACATATACACCTCTAGGGTACGCCCACTTTGGTTGCCTTTCGGAAAATAAAACAGTCATGTCCCTCGAGAATGGAGACACTTTAGCAAAGACCCGTAAATCAAAACATCATAGTCCCTCGATGACCCTACATTTTTGTCTTTCTGTGAATGATCTAGTCCCTAAACAAAATTGCTAAAGTTTCTCTTCATGTTTCCTTTATGACTGTACGTCCCTTCGAATGTCCCTCAAACATCCAACGATAGGGTTACCTACTCACTAATAGTAGGATAACACTGTATAAAGGATAGGAGGAAAAGAACGAACCTTTTAGAGTACAAGTAGATAGTTCCTAGATGTTATGCTCAAAAAAAATTCACACTTACACAAGACATTTCAAAAACACTTTTAAAAAACACTTTATCAACATTCTTGAGGACCGATACAAGAGTTATCATAAAGTGAATCGCTGCACTAAGGCATTTTCAAATACTTTTCAAAAACACTAAGCACAAGGTATTTAAAAAATGAGCTAAGCATCTAAGAGCCCATACAGAACTACGGATGGAAAGAGTTCTAACACCTTCCCTTTCCATAATCTAACCCCCTTACTCAGAAAATTCTCGAAAAGATCTTTTTCTGTTCTTTTCAACCTTTCCTTAATTTGGATAAAAGAAAAGTCGATGGCGACTCTTGCTTAACGCAACATTTGCAAGCACAAACGCAAAACCAGTATAAACAGTTGGTTCTGCCATCGAATCACAGTGATGCCTTACTATCTAATGTATAGGGAGATCAAAGGCTCTTAAAACCTTTAATATCTAAACATTAAGTACAAGAAGAACAATCCACTTTAATGCACACACTTGTTTCCAACAATCCTGCAAATAAGATAACTAATACAAAGTAAAAAGATAATAATCCTCCCTTAATACTCTCTTTCTTCCAACAATCCTGGACAACAAGGTTACACCACAATTACTTTGAAATAATGATTAGAAACAAATTCTTGAGGTAGATATGAAAGTTGATAATCAATGTCAATACAAAGTATTGATCTCTTCTCTTTCAAGACAACAATTTAATGAATATATTACAAAAGTGCTCAATGCATATGATGAAACTTTTCTAATGATGTATTTGAAAATGTAAGAGTATGCAAGATCAAAATATTAATCAATGCACTTGTTTGAAAATGAGAAACAAAGCGTTGAATTATATATTGTGATTGTTGTTATTTTGTGTATGTGTGTGTGTGTGTGTTTCTACTTTAGAACCATTTGAAACATATACATGTATTGCACCCTTTCAAAAGTTTCTAAATGAATGTAGAAATGAAATGGTTCATGGACAAATGCAACAAACAAATAACATTCAAAACAGTCTTATTTTTCAAATTCGTTTCAGCAGTAACTGGTTACCAGAATGAAGTAACCAGTTACCTAGTGCAAGTAAAATTAAAATATTTGAAATGCTGAAGGTTGTAACTGGTTACCAGAAACCTGTAACCGGTTACCACTGTATGGAAAAGTGAAATAACCTTTTTAATGACTTGGAAATGCAATTCTAGTGATATTAAAAGCCATGAAACATGTATGCATAATGTTATACATATTTTTTGCACTATAGTAACATACTATATTGAATTGGAGTTTTGTACCATAATGAAGATCAAATACCAAAGTCTTCTTTAGGAGTAACTTAGCATGCAAGCCAGAAGTCCATTTTGAGTAAATAATTTTTCTTCTTCTTTTTGATAATGTCTTTTACCTTGATCATGATGTTTGTAATCATCAAAACATAAACTTGTTGAAGCATTACTCTACATTCTCCCCCTTTTTGATGATGACAAACACTTGTTATGTGAAACACTTTGGATCGCTTGAAATCACAATATGTTCCCCCTATTAATGATAACTCCCCCTTGATCAATGCTTCTCATGTTGACAATTCCTGTAAGAGATAGAGATAAAGCATACACATATATATTCTCCTCCTTTATCATTAGCAAAAAGGAAGGGAAAAAGAAACAAAATAATATCATAATCAAAATAGAAGAATAGCATGATATTAGTTGACTTATCCTTTAGAAGATTTTGTCTTAATCCTTCATTATGAAGTACTTCTTCATTGGATATGAAAGTTAGTGCTTATCTTTTCTTTGCCAAGAATATTTAATTTGATGTTTCCCTCATATGAGACACATCCTTTGGCCTATTAGATTTGAAAATTTGCTTATACCTTCCATCATATGCTTAGATCAACCACTTATTATGATATCAAAGATTTTGAAGTGGTATTCAAGCAAGCCTACAAAACAAGTTAAGTTTTACTAGGTACCAAAAGTGATTTGGATCCTTCATGGTTAGTTCCTTTCTTGACCCACACATAATTCTCACTAGTAACATTAAAATTTCTTGCATGACAAGAATTATGTGTGTGACCAATAATACCACAATATAAAATTTCTTGGTTCCAATCCATATAATGGGAATTCTACCTTGACTTCTGTTGTACCCTAAAATTTGCCCTCTCATTTCTCAAAGGATCATCCTGGACCCTCAGGTTTGCTTCTATCAAGTTTCAAGTCTTGGATGACAATTTTCCAAGAAAGTCATTCACAAGAGCAAAATGGTCAATTGCATACTGAAAAGTCAAACTTTGACTTTTTGATTAAAATCAAGTTTCAAGAACCATATTTCATCAAGGCATGAAGTTTTTTTCATCAAGAAAATCAAAAGTCAAGATTATGTTGAAAAAGTCAAAATTCTAAATACTTAGAAATTTTTCTAAGTGTTTAAGAAATATGACAAATTCAGAACTTCTGGTCAGATCTTCACCATGATGCAAGTTTATTCTGGAAGAACTTCTAACACGAGAGTTATAGATCTCAATGAGATCTAAAACATTGCAGAACAGGACTTCTTCCGGAAATGCTGAGATTTCAAGTTATACATCTTCAAAGACAGGACATTGAAACCGAAACATTCAGTAAACTCTAGTCCTCTCCAAAACAGGATTTGGTTAGAACTTTTGGACCAGTTTTCACGTAAGTTCAATCAGAATTTTCAAGAGCAATTCAAAGAAGATTTATAAAATGTGTTACAAGCTTTTGGGAAAATCTGAGAACTCCTTCAGAACATGCTGGAGCAGGGAGATTCAAAGATCAGAAGTTGGATGTTTGTTCTAAGCTATGCTGGCGCTGAACTTCTGATCCAATTTGAGCTATGACACATAATCTTATATTGCAGGATTCTGTTTTGACAAATCTCATCATCATTTAATGCTCACACCAACTTTTGAGTCTTTATCCAAAGGATCTTTCCACATGTGGCATAAAAGTATCATTGTTCTCCTTGAAAAGAAAACTTTTGTACAAGTTTATGCTGGGCCCATGATTTTCTTTTGCCTCTGAGCGTACTCTTCCTTAATTCATGCTTACAAATCTAGCTTAGGCACAGCTAAAAGCTTCTAACCACCATACTTGTTTAACTTGCTTCAAGAACAAGTCAGCGCCCTAGCATGATGGTTGTACTCTTAGCTTCTCCAAGCTACAAAATTCTTGTCTATAAATTGAACTTCATTTGAAACTGTAAAGTGGTGGGGAAAATTGAAAAGAAAAAGATTTGAAACCTTGCTAAAAATTCCAAGAATCTAAAACTGCAAACACAAATACAAAACCTGCTAGTTTTTTATTCTTGCATTTAAACGCCAATTTCCTTCAAGTGTTTCTTGACCAAATCATCCATACAGTTTTTGATATACATTTAGAAGTTGTCCTAACTTTTGTTTTCAGACTGTAACACGTTCTCCCTCAGTCTCCACCTCAAAATGTAAAAACTTTACTTCTTGGTTGTTCTAGAATTTTCCATCCATTCATAGCCCAATTAAAGATTGTTCCGACTTGTTGAGCGCGTGAGGAGGCTGATCAGAACATTACAAGCAGTCAGAACCAGGCTCCAGCTCATAGAACATTTTTCAGCTGCAAGGTAATTTTCTGCTGACTCTCATCATATTACTTAGGCATTGTTAGATCTGCATGTTCAAAAATACAATGTAGACATCCTGACACTGATTTTGTACATGTTCATAGAATTCACATATCTTTACCTAAGTAGAGAAAATTCCAGCTCAGAACTTATTGAATAGGTTAGGATTCAAGATTAGGATTAGTAGATACATGCTTGTTTCTGACTTACGGTCTTGATATTTTTTTATGTTTCTGAAACCATGATGGAAACCTACCATAATTGATATGTTTGTGTTTTCTATTCTGTTGAGAATTGACTAAGCTGCAGATGTTCTGATTAGCATGGATAAAGAAATGGAGTTCATCGCCAGAGTTTACTTTTGTGATACATGTTTATGCATTTTCCTCTAATACCGGATGTACAGCCACCCAGTGGTAGACAGTGTGTGCGCATAAGACATTAGTGCTAAGGGTCCTGGGTTCTAGCCCCAGAAGCATCTTTTTTAGGGTTTATTTATTGATATTTTCACCCATTTTTCTATTAGACAATATTCCTAAATCAGAACTTCTAGACAGCCTCACCCAAAAGCATTATCCCCTCACTCTCTCAAATAACCAGAACTTATGACTTGCCAGTGACATTAGAACTTCTAGGTTCCCAGCTGCACTAGAGCTTCTAAATTCCTTCCGCAATCAGAACTTCTAGGTTTTCCTTTATTCCCAGCAACCTTAGAACTTGGAGTACCCAGATCCAGAACTTCTGACCTTCTACTTTCCTACTAACATTTTCTTTCTTGCAGCATATCAGAGTCAGAACATCTGTTCCTTCTCATTTCAGCAACGTGCTGATTTTGACTCCCTTTTCTCTTATTATCTTAGTTTAGCTTTAATAACCAAAAACACCAAAAATATTTTATATTCACATACTTTATTTTATCTCTTTCAAAACCAAAGGATCAAAAACATTTTCTTAGGCAAACCTATTTCTTTTTTTTAACAAAAACAAGTCCATTTTATATTTCTTGCACATTATTTCGATATGGCTGTAATAGATAGTTAGGACTTTACTTTCTTGCGACCCCCATTTGTAAATTTGTACACCCCATCCCCTTAATGATTTAATAGCGTGGGACTTTACTTCTCCGCACTTTTATTGCTTTCATATATTGTTAGTAATTAGGGTGTGTATGGTAAGACATGAAATTAATAAATAGATAACCCTAATCAAGACTAAATTCATGTAAATCAAACATACTTGCACAATTGCACCCTTAAGGTAATCCAATTTTGTTGCCTATTAGAAAATATGCATGTCCCTCAAATAGGGTGCTTTAGCAAAGACCCTCGTTAAAAGATCGTAGTCCCTCGATGATCCTTAATGTTGCCTGCGGTAAATGATCTAGTCCCTAAACAATTGCTAAAACGTCCCATATGTTGCCTTTTATGACTATACAAACTTCCCGTGCCCATCCCTTCACATCCAACGATGGGGCTTCTTACCAAATCAATGGTAAGATAGCAACATCTAAAGGAGGAGGAAAAGAACATTTAAGACCTTTTGAGTAGGTAGGTTTCTCCTAGTTGCTCGCTTGCACAACAAAAACATTTTATACACCAACACTTTCATTTTGAAACATTTTCAAAAGAAAAACATGTTGTACGCGTTCTTATAGAAATGAGAACCATTACAAAGACACCTTTTCAAAATCACTTTCAAAACACATTCCACAAACATTTCTTTGAACTATTTTCCAAATAACACTTTGTACGCATTCTTATAAAAACGAGAACCATTACAAATACGTTTTCAAAATACTTTCAAAACCCGCACCATAAGCACATTTTCAAACAAAAGCAAGTGATCTAGCAAGCAACTAAGAGCCCATAGATAACTATGGATGAAAAGGGTGCTAACACCTTCCATTTTCATAACCTACCCCCCGAACTCAAGAAAATATCTTGAAAGGTCTTTCCTATTCTTTTCAACCTTTCCTTATTGGATAAAAGAAAAGTCGGTGGCGACTCTTGCTATCCGCAACAAATTCGATAAAACACAAAACATCCCAAGTCAGTTCTCCCACCATATTACAACTTCATATGTCATGTGTTAGCTTATTGGTTGTTAGATGGTTCTTTTCCTTAGCTTTTACTTTATGCTTTAGGATAGTCCCTTCATCTCCTCTCATGTTCTTTAATTTCAAAAATCTTCTCCCTCCTTTTCAAAACTCTTCTTGTTTTTCTAATTTGAACCGCTTTCATAATAAATTTGGACTTAGGTCCATGCATTTTCAAAAGCTTTTATTAATCAAACATTAATCAATTTAATCATACTTTGACATTTTTCCGAAAAATAACTAAAATTCAATTAACCTCATTCAAATCATTTTTGTCTCTTTGGGTTTTTACTTTAAAATCTTTTCTCAAAAGATTATACTTTTGTCGATTTTTGTAGTGATGCGAGCTACTATACTTCTACGATATGTAGTGAAGTGAGATATTTTCCCCTTGGGTATTGATTAAGGCTTTGTTGATTTTAAAATCCAAGTTTTACCCACTACTTTGAGATGATGCAAATTCTCCTTTCTCATGATAGTGGGTAGTAAGTATGTTTTCCACTCGGATATGACGATGATGTCTCATCTCTTAAAACTAACCAACATATATGTTTTTAAACTTTTTGAGGTTAACTACGAGTACCCTGATCCCCTATTGTACGGAAGGTGGTATGTAGGCACTAAAGGTTCACAATCACGGAACGTGCAAAAATTGTAAAAAATACTTCTTTTCTCATCTCCACCATCTATTTTTGTATACTCCATTTATAACCAAAATACACAAATTTTCAAAGAGGTTCCTGAATAATACCGTAGATATTTAGGGTGTTAATACCTTCTCTTTGCATAACCAACCCCCGTATCTAGATTCTCCCCCCCCCCCCCCCCTCTATTTTGTGTTTATTCGCTCTTTTCCCATTTCCTTTGGAAACAATAAAGCATGGTGGCGATTTTTTATTTGATTTATGTGAGTCAACTCAATCTAATGGCTTAGTCTTAACATTTCTACCGCTACAAGGTGGCCTTACGCTATTACTTTACCTTCTTCGCTTGCGAATCTTCATGATGTGTTTCATGTGTCTCAATTAATGAGATACATTTTGAATCTGCCGCATGTGATCCAAATGGATGATGTATAGGTGAGAGATAACCCGGCTGTTTAAGCATCACCCGTGCGGATAGATGGTCGGGAAGTGAAGCAATTGTGAGGTAAAGAGATTACCTTAGTGAAGGTAGTATGGGGTGGACCTGTGGGTGGAATTATGACTTCGGAACGTGAGGATCATATGAGAGAGTCTTACCCGACTCTGTTTTCCTCAGGTAATTTTTTAGGGTGAAAATTCCTTAAGTGGGGGAGAGTTGTAAGACTCCAAAAATCTAGATTTCTCTATTATATTGATTATTTGTGATTTATTGTTGATTTTATGAGATGTGTAATGATATGTGTGAGATTAGTGGTGGGAAATAGAGATTAACTTATAATTATTTAGATTAAATTAATGTGGTTAGTGGTTAGTTGTGGTTAGTTGTGGTTAGTTGTGGTTAGATGTGGTTAGATGTGGTTAGTTATGGTTAGATTGTGGTTATTTGTGGTTAGATTGTGGTTAGTTGTAGTTAGATTATGGTTAATTATGGTTATATTGTGGTTGGTTGATTTATGAGTAAATTATAATAATAATTAAATGAGAAATTAAGGTAAAATGGAGAATAAGGGCATAAGAGTAAGTGTGTGCGTGTAAGTGAGGGCATAATGGAAAGATCATAGAAATGGTCTAAGGTTAACGAATAAAATAAGGGAAATAGAAGTCATTTTGTTCGATCGTGAAAAATTAGAGAAGTTGAGAAGAGGCTAGGGCAGGGAGAGAAAAGACTAGGAGATTCATCTTGTAGGGTTTGAAGAAATCAAAGCATCTAGGAATTTGAGGTAAGGGGATAATTAGGTTTATTATGATTGATATGGGGTTAAGATAGATGTAGGTTTTGTCTTATGTATGATTTGATTAATACCATCAAGTAATTGATGATAATGATGTTTGATATGCCATGAATTGAATCATTTATTTGTATGGTAAAATCAACTTCACGGGCAAAATTTTGTGAAAAACTGGTTCTGAACAGCTGAAATCGATTTCCACCTTTAGTAAAATTTATTTACATTGCAAAAAATAGTTTTATGGGGTGTTTTCTAAGCCGAAATCGATTTTGGGTTTTAGGGAAATCGATTTCTATAGTTCAAGCAACATTTTTACAAAACTTTAAAAATTCATAACTTGAGTTTCACGTGTCTGTTTGATACAACGTTTGAAGTTATAGAGATATGAGATAACTTACTTTCATTTAAAGATAGTTTCATGTTTATGGAAATAATTTAATTGCGTTTCAAGATGTGTAAACGTATGTTGTGCTATGATGTCTTGTTGTGAATGATGAAAATTGAGTGTTGTTGCAATGAGGTTGTTGTGATGTTAATGATCGTCCTGTGATGATGTTTTAAGGATGTGCATGTTCAAATTTATAAACATGTTATATAAAGATGATTTATGTGAATGATGATGCAATTGACTAGTCGTGGTCGAACTTATATGTGATGTCGTTGTGCATCATGCATTCATAGCATTTTTGGATGCTGGTCTACTTGTTATAAGCCTAAATTCCATTATGCGGATTGGGTGCGAGTAGCTAGATCCTCATTCGGGGATTTAGTGAAGTGTTACTATGATGGTAGTAGTGATTTATGTTGTTCCCGGTTCCAAGAGGGAATCGATCATATGGTGGGGATCATGGAGGGTGATAAACTAGGTGTTCATAAAATTTGGTACCACATGCATTGAGTCAGTGTTGTTGCATTAACATTCTATGTGGTATTTGCATGATTTTTGTTGATGAAATTATATGATGATATTTGTGAATTATGTAATTATATGATGGTTTTTATGATGAAAGATGTATAAGTGCTATTATGACTTGTAGGTGTGAGTATGACTTGTTTTATAAATGATATGTGTTGATATGGTGATGATGTTACTGCTAACATTTCTGTATATTTTTATAATGAATTATGATTATTCACCCTTTCTGTTTGACTATTGCCTCTACGTGGGTAATGCGCAGATACTCATGAGTAGCTTGGTGCAATAAGGATGATAGTTCTTGGATTATTTATTAGTTTTCCATTATTTAGAGGTGTCTTGCGTTGATACATAACATCGGGTTGGGAATGCTTAGTTTGATTTTATTTGTTATAACTATGTTAAAGTTTTGGTAAGATTTTTGGATTTATCAAACCAATTTTGATTCTAATTCTTCATGAAACTAATGTCATGAGGTTTATGTTGTTTGAGGATAATTTTGAAAGATGATTCTGCTGTAATGTTTTAAATTAAATATTGAAGTTATATAGCTATTATATTTGTGTGTGTGTGTGTGTTTGTATGTGTGTGTGTGTGTGTGTGTGTGTGTGTGTGTGTGTGTGTGTGTGTGTGTGTGTGTGTGTGTGTGTGTGTGTGTGTGTGTGTGTGTGTGTGTGTGTGTGTGTGTGTGTGTGTTCATGAATAATATAATGGTAATGGTTGTAACCCTTCTTACGGAGCAGGATTGTATTTATGTTGTTTTATTACAAAGTGTGACACCCTTGCATGGTGGTTTTTAATTAAATTATTCGTGAATAATATGTGGAGTTTTATAAGGGTTTTACACCTCCTCCTATTCTGCTCTGCTTGTCTGCTCTGGAGGTAGAGATTCCAGAAGAAGATGTTGCTTCTGCTATGGAAACTCAACCTTCAGATGTTGCTGCTTTTGCGTTGCTTGAGTCTGATAAGTTTGTTGCTGAAGATGGTAACACTTTTGGTTATTGAAGATTGATGTTTCTAAAGAGAACCCCTCTGGGATAAAGGAGACTTTGGATGAGTTAAATAAGACCAATGCTTTAATCCAAGGCGTTTGGACGTGCAAAATGAAAGAGATGATCGACATGATACTTCTATCACTCCGCTTGTCAACATGATGAAGGATTTCATGGTCAGGATTCCACCTCTGATGCCACCGAACCCTTAGACCTTTGTTTTACCTTTTTCTTTTAGAACTCTATATTTTTTTGTGTTTCTAAATCTTTTGTATAATTGGTTTTGGTTAATGAAGTTTCTTTTGTCTCTTTTTAAATCTTTTTGATTTCTGACAAAGGGGAGAAAGTGAAATGATTTTGATATATCTATCCTCATATTCTTGTTCCCAAACATGTTCTGATATTTTTGCCACTAATGTTATTTGACTCAAGAATTTTGAGAAAGTTCACTGAATTTTTCCTAACATGCCATCTCAGATGCTCTAAAGGAATTTCAAAATCTAGAAAATCAAAAGTTATGGTTTATCTTTTCTTTGTGAAAGAATTTTTAACTAGAATCTGAAGTTTTGACAAGTTCAACAAAACTTTGATGCATCATAGTCTTCTGATAGAAACCCAGAATCTGAGATGAAGATTTCAGCATCGCTAGTCAGACTCTTAATAGTTTTTCAATAGGGGAAGTATTCCTTCGTTCTGATTGATTTGTGATATTTTTCTCAAAGCTTCTTTAAGTCTTGAACTGAGGGGGAGACTATGAACAAGATTAAACATGTTCAGGGAATATAGAACTCAGGGAGAGTTGTTTATCTAACTCTGAATTGCTTTTATGTGATTAAATCAGTATAAATTATTTATCAAACTACATGGTTTTGTCATCATCAAAAAGGGGGAGATTGTAAGAACAAGATTTGGTTCTGCATCTGGCCCTGAGTTTTGATGATAATACTACATGGGTTATTAGATAACAATTTAGTACCCTCATGTTTGTTTATTGTGTAGCTTTCTCAAATAGGTTATGACTCTGAAGAATTGATGTGTGACGTCATCAGATTCTGGATCCAACATACTAAGGGATTCAAGTGCGTGTATCATTGCTTAAAATGCTTCTTAAAAAATGGTTCTGATGAACATTAGTTTTATTGCTTTTAACTGTGACTCTAACAGTGGGACTTCTGATGGATTCTCAAGCTCTAAAGATTCCAAGGTTCTGAAGATTCTAAAGACGAGGTTCAGTTGAACGAGTTCTAAAGTCTCTAAATACCAAGGTTCTGAAGATTCTAAAGACAAGGTTCTCCTGGACGAGTTCTGAAGATTCTGAAGACATAGCTCTAAATACCAACATGTTGAAGACTCTGAAGACAAGATTATATTGAACAAGTTATGAAGACTCTGAAAACCAAGGTTCTGAAGATTGGTTATGATCCTTCTAAGCTTGCTTCAACTCTTACATCTCTGCTATAAATAACGCTTTTAACATCGGACGTGACATGCTTTTTACCTCATTGATAGATGCGACATAAATAATATAGTCATAAGAAGTAAAGACTTGTCACCTCAGTCTTTAAAACACCGAGGTACAAGTTTATTAGCGCGTGAGTTCGAACCTCAGCAACAACAAATTATATTATTTTCAAACTAGCATATCTTTTATATCGGTTTATTAAATAACCGAGGGGTATGATTAATTTTTTTATAAAAATTATTACATTGTTTACTCATAATATTACATTGTTTACATATAATATTAAAATTAAAATTAAAATCAAATTCCCTAGAGATGTAGATGAAAATCAAATTCCCAAAAGACCTAGATTTTATATCTTCAAATTATTGAGTCTAGGTGAAGATCAAATATTGGGTGCAATATTATTCTCTACGGATCTTGCATACATTTGTTTCTGGTGAAAAAATAGGTAAGATAATTAATATCAATAATCAAAAATGTTTTTGGTAAAAATAAAAATTTAATAAAACAAACCTTGAACCCAGATGATTTTCTGCTCTTGCAATCCATCGTAGAGAACTTTTCCAAGCGTCCTTAGGTTTCACGCGCTTCATATGTTTCATTTAGATTTCTAATATAATGAACTTATATAATGGATGTCCCTTAGGTTTCACGCAGATCACTAATGGAATATTCTTGAGCATTGATAACCTTTAAATGAACGTCAAAGATTTGTTTAAAGCCTTTGAAAAAAGTAAAAAAATAATACTTAACTATCCCCTCGATTTTAGAATAAAACCGAGGGGTTAGATTACATTTTTTTACAAAATTAATACATTGTTTACCCAGAATATTAAAAATTCATTGTATGCAATAAATCTTTGCAGAATATAAAAAAAAAAATAGCATGTCCAGGTCCCACACAAGATGCTAGAGATCTGTTTTGCTGATATCCATCTTCAGAAAAGTTAAGCTCCCTTCTTTCAAAGGTTGAGCTCCATTATTTGTGTAAGTTGAAGAAAGAATGATTTTCTGCACTTGTAACCAATCAAATACAACAACATTTCTCAAAAAAAAAAATACAACACCGTTTTGTGAGTATAAGGCAAAAAAATGTTTTGTGAAATTTGACTTCATATGAACACGGATTAAGGTAAAGTCTAACGATTTCTTTTATAGTGAAATTTGACTATTATACCCCTCAATTGAAAGTTGAAAATCGACGTGGTGATTCTATAACTATCACCTCGGTTATTTTTGAACTATCACCTCAGTTATTTTAAAAAACCGAGGTGATAGTTATTATTATTATTTTTAAGTATTACATTGTTTACATATAATATTAAAATAAATTATTTATTAAAAATCTCTTCAATGGTTTTTCTGCACTTGCAATACATCATAACTTTGCATCCAAGATTGATTGTTGATGCTTGAATGTCAGAACTTTACATTCTAGTTTGATTGTTGATGCTATCATTATCACTGTATTCATTAGCGTATACAATGTGCATGCGTTGAATGCATCCAACTTCTAATAAGGTGTTTCTCCCAAAATTTAGAAAATGTTTTTATGCACTTGCAATCCATCAGTGAATCTTTTAGAAATAAAAACAACAAGTTTTAGAAATAACAAAAACAACAACTTTTAAAAATAACAACATCAACACCATTGTTTGAGATGGATTGCAAAAACTGAACAAATGTTTTTCAAGGTAGAAGGACTTTTGTTTTCTTCAAATTTTCAATCCATCCCAAAAAAATAACGCATTCGGCGGTGGGGCGGCTATAAATAAGATAGAAATAGGGTGTAATCTTTTCAATGAGTGTTTTTATAGTAAAATATGATTAATTTATCCACTAGGTTATAAAAAAACGAAGGGTTAGATCATTTATTTTACACTTGTAAACAAATGAAAACATAAAGTGCATTAGTTGGGATTCGAAGCATGTCGAAATGGGTATAATACCTCGGGGTTTTAAATAACCGAGGGAACAAGTTGTTTTTTTAACAAAAATAAATAAAACATGGCGTGCTTTGGAATAAAACCTCAGTTTTTTCTAAATAACGTGAAAGCTTCATCATGAAAAGCGTTAATTGTAGTAGTGCATACTTTGAAGCCTCTAGAGATTAGAAGAGAAAATCAAAGGTCTCACGTGAAGTGATAGTACAAAGTCACATCCTTCCACTACCCTGATTTTGTGGTGCAAGGACTATACTATTGGTACTATGTTGTCTACCACTCACACTGACCGTTGCAAGAAGACATTTGGAATTTTGGTATTCCTATTCTACTCTCCAACGAATTTCTTTTCAGTTATAAAAGGAAGACTTTGAAGAATTAGAATTGTTGAACAACTTTGAAGAAACTCACATTAATTCAAATTGTGAAACGCTTCCAAAATAACTCTGTAACTTTTGTAAAGCAATGAACTTTTGTTCATTAACTTGTTAGCAATAAACTATTGTTCGCTAACTTGCTTAACACTGTTGCGTTATTATTTGCTCTTCATTTATGTGTAATCTGCTTTCAAGAAGCATTATTGTAAACACAAAAACTTGTATTCAACTGTGAGTTGATCGTTCCTTGAGTGGCTAAGTGTTAGTCTGAATACTCAAGAAATCATTGACAGTTTGTCTTTGAGGTGTTGTTCCTTGAGTGAGTAGGTGTTAATATGAATACTCAAGAAGACATTGACATTTTGTCTTTGTGGATTGTAATCAAATTGGTTATAGTGGATTAAGTCCTCGATTGAAAAAGGTAAATCACTTTGGTGGATGGACTTGATTAACTTCGTTAACTGTGAACCAGAATAAAAATAATTGTGTTCATATATTTTTGTTCTAGGGTTAACTTCTTTGTGTTTGGTTTCAAAAAGAATTTATTTCTATAAACCCAATTTTAACCTCATTTCTTGTGTTTCTTACACATTCATCCTCCTCCAAAAACAATTCTCTTAAAAAATATAATTTTTAACTTTTTAGTTTAGTAGAACCAATTTTACATTTATTATATTTTATTTGTTACAATTTCTTTTAATTTTTCTTCTTTATCCTATTTAATTTTCGTCAATTACTTCTTTCTTTTTATTTGTATTAGAATTTATTACTATTTTAATAATTATACATTCAAAATCAATTTTAAGAAAATTATTCAAACAACATTAATTAATTACAATTACTTGTATATTATTGTATCTAAACATTAATTAATTTTACTAAACTCAATTATATTTAAATTAATTATATCAAATTTAATTCTATCTAAATCATTTATGCCCTCCACCAATTCAATGAGACGCTAAGTAGTCGGATTGTGGCGTGCTGGGCCGACTCGCACACTTGTCAAAAAATAACGGGTTGGATTGAAATTTTGGATCCGCCGTCCACCAAAGTTCGTCCCGCTAAAGACCACCAGTAACGCCTGTGCCGTCAAAACCCACAGTCCGCCAAAACCCACCGCACATATTCGTTTAACTTATCTCACTTTAAGTCTGTCTTTTTTAGTTAATTATAATAATTTCAGTTATTGATGATTTTATTTTATACATTAATTTGTGGATATAAGTAATATTTTTTGAAATAAAAATTATTAATAAGATGTTTTATAAAAAATTATTAATATAATTGAAATATAAAAAAAAAGACTATTAATATATTAAAAAAATTTTAAAAAAAAAATTAAAAAATAGGTGGACAAGCTCACCACCTGTCAACCCATAACTTTAACGGGACGAACTTGATTTTTATATTCATTTTCACTTAGTAAACTTACCTACCCCATTTTTTTTACGGATCTAAAACGGAACGGAATAGACGACTCGTTTTATCACTCCTACTATTAACGGGTGAAAGAATGATTTGGTTGCCATATCTAGCCTTTGTTGATTCTCAATCACTAAACAGTTTATGTGTTTTGTTGTCGAAGGGACTTTATAGTCTAGGTTATATCTCTTGTCCAACAGTAACGCAAATTATTCACGCGCACGAAAGAAAGGACTAAAAGCCAAACAAAATTATTGAATCTGATTTGGAATAATCAATCAAACAAAACTCGTAATACCAAAAACCTATAGCATATGCATTTGATATTTTGTAGATGGATAATAAGACAAATAAGAAACACAGAATGCTAGAATTAGTAGTAACGTTAATTAATATATGAAAAATGTAACAATCATTAAACACGAACACCCAAGGTAATTAATAATATTATCCACTCTTTCCAAAATAAAAATAATATTATCCACTTTGGTGACAGTAGTAGTATTTGATATTTTTATTTTATCAAAACAAAATGTCTACTAATTTAAACAGATAAAAACTAACAAGAAAAATGTATTATTTTTAAAAAGTTTACTTATATTGGTATTGGTATACAATTTTGATTTCGTTATAGTGTAGTAGCATACTAAATCAAGAAAAAAAGAAGCAAATAATTGCACACTAAGTAAGAACAATTGTCGAATAAAACTATCAAATATATGCCCGTCTCTAAATATAAAACCCATAAATTAAAATAAGTTAATTAAAAAGTTAATTAAAATATTAAATTTATTGATTATTTATATAATTTTATAAGTACATGTTTAAGACATTGTAGAAAAAGATGTAATATAATTAGATATATATTTAGAAGAAAAAAAATAATTAATACACTTTAAAAATTGAAGAGAATCTTATAAAAACGCACAAGAAAAAAATTCAAGACATTCTTATAATTAAGAACGGAGATAGCGTCATATCATGTGTTGGTGCATTGGTGGACATATTATAAAAAATATAATAATAATATCATTTTATATTTTAATAGTTATTTGATAAAATATATATTATACTTGTTCTGAACTGAGTCTGTGGCTGACCCACTATCAGGCACAATCCAATTTATCCTTGTGTTAAGGACAATCTAAAAGATGATCCAATTCTTTGGGGTCCAAATTGAAGAAGCGTTATCCACGTATCCCTCATCCGAGGACACGCCATCAACGTGTTCTACACTCTTCAGAGTCATTACGCCATTCGTAATGAACGTGGTTAGTCAATTATTTGTGAAGTCCACTGAGCACTTGACCTAGGATGATGGGCATGTGCTGATCATTCTCACTATGATGTGAGAATCTTGGCAATCATCCATTATAAGCCTGGATACTCAGCCTATAATGAAGGTCATTGGTCCAGCACTGGAGGCTCTATAAATATTCTCATATACAAGAGAGTCAGATATTCATTATTCATTACTCTCACTCCAGCTTACCTCCCACTCTCGTATGACTTTAACATTGGAGTGCGTTGCAGGTAAAACCCCCCTCCGAGGAGCATTTTGGACCAACGTAAAATTGGATCGGCCACACTTCAGTTTCTTCTGATCTCAGTAAGATCAGTGGCGCTGTATGTGGGAACCCTTGTTTCCCATCCTCTTTTCAGTAAATTAGAATATCAAAATAAAGCTTCAAAACCCAATCTTGGCTGGTCCCAAAGATGAAAACAGCGGTCCCGACACCATCGTCCTCTCCCCCGCCCAGAATAACGATGATAACAACAACATCCCAGAGCTGGAAGACACCACTTCAACGAGGAGAGATAGACACACCGTTTTCCCTTTCTTCAGGGACAACAAGGAAGATCTCGCGTTGTACGTCAAAACTCCCATGAATCATGAGACCCAAGAGCCAATGCTGGAGGCATTTCAATCGATTCTGGTGCCCCCAACATCAATTCAATGATGACGGCTCTTTTTACAGCAATCAACCAAACGAACTCGCTGATCCACAGAGTGCTCGAGAGGGATTGTCGTTTAGGTTCTCCCCCATAGAGACATCAGCGGTACACGTCCTAGAGCCCTTCCCCGAGATAACCAAGCCACCGCCAGCCACTTAAGAGGCAACTACCCGTGGCGACCAAGAAGCGCGATCGGACCCCTCCCTGCAAGGACCAACGTTTCCCGGTCGCCAAGAAAAACTGAGCAACAGACCAAACAGAGAACCTTCGTACACCTCCCCGAGGGCCGAAAGCCCGTCCACAGAACTCACCTCTACACTGCGATGGTTTTCCCAAACGAGGGAGACATGGCCAGTCTCCACCCCCATCACCAATTTAGAGCGACGAAAATGGGTCCAGTGGACCACTGTCCCGAGAAATCATAAACGCACCCATCTCTGTTGGGCTGGGAAACCCCCTAAATCTAGGGATATATGACTGAATAGCTAATCCAGATGACCACCTCGAGAACATCAAGGCTTTCCTCGACTATTGTAGCGTCAGTGGTGCCGTCAGATGTAGATTGTTCTGCGCCATTTTGTGAAAGGGCGCCATGACATGGTAGAAAAGTCTCGTCGAGGAGTCCATTACTTCCTATAAAGACCTAAGGAAGCAATTCTTAAGACACTTCACTGCTTCTCGACGACATCCTAAGGCAGAAGCGACACTCGAGGCAATTGTCCAGGAAAGAGAGGAACCTCTTCGAGCCTACGTCGAGAGATTTAACCAAGAAGCCATCCAGGTCTCCGCGATCGACGACCTGAAGAAATACTTGCTTAAGTAGGGCATGTGCCCCCACAATGACTTCATCAAAACAGTTGGCATCGAAACGCTCGCTTCACTGTAATCCCTCCTCTTAAAAGCCCAAGCTTACATTCGGTACGAGGAAAAAGAGGCCGCTAACACTGCCCGAGATTCACGACACCAAGAGAAGGCCTCATTTCAAGGCAAGACGACATGATACCTTTCTAAGGAGAAAAAAAGAAAGGAGGATAAGCCCCACGAACCTTGAGTACACAGAGGACCCGATGGCCGCTTCTCCGATTACACTATGATGATCGCCTCTCACGATCGCATTTTGTCTGAGTGCGCGAACTCAGAGTTTCACCAGGCTAGAGTTTACTTCCCAAAATAAATTCCCGTGAAGCCCAACATGGACAAGACCAAGTATCTTCATTTCCACAAAAGTCACTAGCATGTTACCGAGGATTGCATCCACCTCAAGGATGCAATTGATATACTCATCAGAGATGGGCATTTTAAGCAATACCAAAAAAGGAAAGCTCCTCGGCAAGAGGCCCGAGAAGCAAAGAGGGTCAAAGAGGAAATTCCATCCTCTGGCGATGCAAATCTCTAGATCTCCATAAGCGTCTCTTGACCAGAGGACTTATTCGTCCCTGAGGGTTACAAATTCTCGCTTTACACTACCACACACAGCCTTTAGGAGTCCTTCCCCTCAGCCATGGTCATATATGGCGGGGGATTCAATAACTTCATCATAGGTTCGATGAAGTGGAAGTTCGAGGAACTTAATGATGCGAGTGTTAGCTCCTAAATTCGACACCCACAACAAATTGGCCTTATGGGCCAAAAATAGATTAAACAAATCTAAGATGGAAATACTTCGACAAATTGGAAAATACTTAGAGAAATTTCTAAGTTAAAGTTAATCTTCGACCAGAAGGTTCTTGCAACCTTCGACTGAAAGATCTCCATGGCCTTCGACTAAAAGGAAACCTAGTATCAGCAACATGTGATTTTGAATATGAAGAAAGGAGGGAAAAGTAGTTCGCTTGGTAGTTGAGGAAAGTAATGTGGCATGAAGATAGAGGTCGAAGCATATGCAGAAGAACTTATCCTCATCCTAGAGAAAAGCAACTCCTCGACGGTTATCTAGTTATAGTATAAATATAGGAAGTTTATGTAGATTTCCGGGTGTTCAACTAACTGTACAAGTCATTTAATACTATTCGAGTACCCGCTGCGTGAGAAAGAATACTGAAGATGTACATTTGAAACACCACATTTTATAATAAAAGTCTTTTATATTCCTCTTTACATTCCTTGCCTTTTTATCTTTCTTGCAAAAATCTATTTTCCCTTGCATTTTACTTGCACATTTTACCAGATTTCTGCACTTAAATTCTTCTCGACCCCTTTTCTATTTACTTTCTACACTCAAACTCATTTGAAACCTCAACCTTTCTCAGTCGAACATGTGTTATTTATTTATATTAGCATTTATATCCAAACAACGCCAATAATTAGCATATGTCCTAGGATCAAACTGATCGATCCTGCGAGTAACCAAAAAATTACCCTTTTTGGAAGATCAGCGGTTGTTTACCGATCAACACAGAAAACAAATTGGCACGCCCAGTGGGACGTTGCTAATTTTTATTTTGTTTTTCTTGTTTATATTAACATAAATTCTTTGCATAATTTCCTTTCTTTTACAAAGTGTTGTATGCTATTAAGAAGTTGTAAATTAACCACCAACGAGTGTACAACTACGAGGAGAAATAGTAAAAGTGAAATGGCTAATCAGCCAAATAATGGAGAAATACCACCACCAATTACTACGGGAACAGCGGTTATACCAACCGTTAGTGAAACTATCTCGTCAATCGTTGGTTTGGCACCAACGTTAACAGTAACTCAAACAGGACCAATACTTTCGTATGCAGGTCCCAGAGGTCCATTAGGAACACCCCCACCAAGGGCGAATCCAATATCTCGACCATACATTCCCCCAGGAATTTTGACATCCTGGATGGGTCAAGACCAGCCTTATGACATGCCAACTACTGAAATGGCTAGTCTTATGAACGTTGCGTCCGTATTCTCAAAACCTTTGGTAAGTGCATCTTCGCGATTACAGGGATCTAGAATTGGTATGGAAAATTTGAGTAGAAACCAACTCTTAGGAGGGGCATCCCATACAATACCAAGCCTAAAAAATTCTTCCGCGGGAATTTTGAAGCAACAGATGGATGAAAGCAAGCATGATATGGTACAAATTATGGCCCAAACTCTGAGTACAGTGTTGAACCCCCTAATACAAAATACCACCCAGTCGAACCAATAAATGTCAGCGCAGATGACGCGTATGGCTGAATTTTTTAGGGTTCCCCAACCTATTCGACAACCCTAAAGAGCACCAATAAGAGAGAATCAAGGTATAGTCTTAGAAGAAGATGTAACCATTAACCAAAATCCACAACTAGATAGGAGGAACCATAGAGTGAAAATCGAACAACCTAGGGTCGAAATACCCAGATTTCTCCCACAGATCCCTAGAGAGGGCGATCAAGGTGTAATGGTGGTAAATAGAAACCAAAATGCTGACGAACTAATACAGCAGGTTTGACACCATAATTATGGAACAAATGATAATCTGACAGCCATGATCGAAAGAATCATGATACAAAATGGAATGAACATTGGCTTTCATAGGCCAAAATTTACATCCCCATTGTCAGAGTATATCTTGCAAACAGATTTACCCCAGGTGGAAAGTTCTGAAGTTCACTAAATTTTAGGGGGATACGACGGAGTCCACTGTCGAACACGTAGCGAGATATTTGATAGAAGTTGGGGAAATATCAAATAACGAGAGCCTTAGGATTAAGTACTTCCCAAGTTCTCTAACTAAAAATGCTTTTACTTGGTTTACCACCCTCCTAGCCAATTCGATCCACAATTGGAGAGATTTTTCCATGTAATTTTACATGGGACAAACCAAAATAAGTCTGAAAGAACTGGCTAGCGTGAAAATGAGATTCACCGAGCCAATAGATGAATATCTAAATAGATTTCGACTGCTCAATGCCAGATGCTTTACACAAGTTCCTGAGCATGAATTAGTCAAAATGGAAGTAGGGGGCCTAGATTATTCTATTAGGAAAAAATTAGATGCCCAATACCTGAGGGATATGGCCCAATTAGCCAATAGAGTTCGACAAGTAGAATGTCTTAAAATTGAAAAAGCTAAAGCAACTAAGACTCATCGAAGAGAAAGGGTATCCTATGTCGAAATGGATGATGACGATCTAGAGACATCTAGTGATCCTATAGTTGTCGAAGAAAGTGAAATAGATTTAGCAGAGTTAAAGAAAGGGACACCATACTCTTGTAGATTGTTAGTTCCCTCAAACGGGAAGAATCCTACTGAGTCTGAAAAGAACAGTGATAGATTCCCAAAGGAAACTTATAGTTTCGACGTCATAAAATGTGACAAGATATTTGACTTGTTAGTTAAAGATGGCCAAATGATAGTACCTCCAGGGGAAAAAATGTGTCCTTTAGAACAAAGAAAGAAAAGAGATTTTTGTAAGTATCATAATTTTTTGGGCCATAAAACTTCATAATGTTTTCTTTTCATGGATCTCGTTCAAGGAGCGATCAAAGAAAGCAAACTCAAATTTGCTGGCAAACCTCCAATGAAAATCGATGCAAACCCATTTGAAGTGGTGAAAAACACAAGAAGGGGGGGTTGAATTGTAAAACTGAAATCTAATGCAATGAACAAGATATTTTTATCCTGGTTCGTTTGATCTCAAACTACTCCAGTCCACCCGTCAAGGTGATTTCGCCTCTCTCCAACGAGGTCTTAATCCACTATATTCAACTGAATATTACAGACTGCTTTAACAACTGCTAAAGCCTTCTTGATTCAAACCACAACCCGGTTTGTCAAGGTAACACTTTCTTACAAAGAGATAAAACTATGTGTGTGGATGTTTTCTACAAAAACTGTATCACAACTGTGATGTATACATAAATTGAAGCTTAGAAACTAGATTGCTAAACAGTAATAGAATATCAGAGTCTGTGGTTTAGCAAAACTGAGAGAACGAAGATTATGGTTTAGCTTTTGTGCGTGTAGAGATTTGGAGAGCATTAACCATTTCAATCTTCAAAGCCTTGTTTATATAGCACTGAGATGATGAACGTTGGATGCAATATTCTTGATTCAATGCTAATAACAAGCTTTCCTTATTGAGCAGATCTTGTCTGGAATGAGGCCGTTGGAATTAATTTGCTTTCAATGCACAGTACCGTTGCTTACTTAATGCAAGTTCTGGCTTGGCTCATTCTGACTCTGCTTCGCTACTGATGAACTATTGTGTTTCTTTATCAGAGTGTTGAGCGCAGTTTTGTTCATCAGGCTTCAGCATGTACGTGAGTTGATCATCTGATTTTAGCATTCTGATATAGCAACTTCTGATGCTGGTGTCTGAAATCAAGTTCTGATGCTGAATAGATGTGATCTTGCTTATTTCAATCAGAGTATCTGCAAGTCAGAACATAATAATTTTAGGCAGCAGATAGTTCATACATGAAACTTATAAATACTATATCTTTTCACTTTGTTATCATCAAAACTTAAATATAGGGTAGTAGATTCAAACTTTGTTCTAACAATCTCCCCCTTTTTGATGATGACAAAAACTAGATGTTTTAAATGAAAATAACGTGAAAAGGTATCTGGAATATGTATCAGAATAAGAAGCAAAAGAATAAGGAGTAAGGAGATACTCCCCCTGAGTTTATTAATTCCCTTTGATTATACGTGTTCTTCAGGATCAGATCTTTTTGCCTTTCTTTGAACATCAGAGTATCAGAGTCTTTGACTTATCAGAAGCTTTATGTCAGAGCAGAGCTTCAGAGCTTATCTTGTCAGAGCTTTGCTTTGGATCAGAATATTAGAGCGGATCAGAACTTCATAGTGATCAGGAGCTTCTAGTCTTCAGGAGCTTCCTTGTGCCTGTAGACTTTAAGCAAAACAGACAAAAAACTTTTCAAGTAATAGAGTTAGAATGTTTGAGAATTTCTGTCTAGTCAGCCGTTATTGATTAAAATATCATTCTTGTTCTCCCCCTTTTTGTCAGCAATCAAAAAGTGTTGGTGATGTGCTAAAACAATTAATATCAGAAAAACTAATCATATTAAGATAGTTCAGAATCAAAACAAGAAAATATTACAAAACATATTCAATCAGTGCATCAGAAAATCAAGGAAAACATGAAAAAGGTCATGCATGAAAAAAGAAAAGAGACTAAGGTTGAGGAGGCAAGCGTGTGAACAGGTTCTCCAGCATGGCTTGGATCTTTTCAGCAGTCTCATTCTGCTTATGCACCATGCTGACAACAGTGTCAATCTTGCTGTCCTCCACATCCATTCTCTCTTTCATCTTCTGATCGCTTTCATCCATCCGCTGCTGCAGACGCATGTCATTCAGCCTTAGTTCTTCCAGAGTCTGCCTGTCCAAGGCAGCTTGAGAAGCATCAGAAGCAGGAGGCTTCTGAGAGCTTTCAGCAACATCCTCTGCTTGACTTTCTTCAGCTTGAATGGTATTGTCTTCTTCTGATGATTGCACCTTTGCAGCTTGCTGTTTCTCAGACCAAGGTTCACTGTCCAGAGGGAGCACGTTTTCTTTCAGGAGCTGACTTCCAACTTCATTCAGAAGCTTGCTGAAATTTTGTTGTGCCTGCTCATAGTTGATATCCTGCAACTTGAGGGCTTCAGCACGTACCCAAAGTCTGAATTGTGACCAGAGCTGATCAGAAGCAGCTGGGTCAATCATTCCAGGACAGACTTGCTTCAAAGAAGCAATCCATTGCAGCACACCTGTTTCAAAATTCATAATACCAGAGCCAACATCTGGTTGCTTTGGTTTTGGGATGGCAATTTTGTGTTTCAGATCAGCAAGACGGTCAAGACTGGTTAAGTCTATGAAGGTCCTGCTGGGGTTTTCAGAGGTTTTCTGAGAAGCTGTTTGTTTTGGAGAAGGAGTATCAGAGTCAGATATTTCGATTGGAGTGGGTGGTGTTTTGGGAGTATTTGGTGGTGTCGATTCTGATGAGGATGGTAACTGGGGCATGATAACGGTTGTTCCACATGGCAGCTGGATTGCCAGCGGTGATGGTTGAGGTGAATGAGGTTCAGATTGGTGAGGGGAAGGAGTTTCAGAGTGGTGAAACTCTGTTTGTGGTGATGGTGGATTAATTTCTGGTTGGGGAGAGGGAGTTGGAATCTTTGATTTCTTAGGGATCAGAGGTTCTTCTGAGAGTGGTTGTTGTTGTTCTGGTTCTGCAGCAGATTGCTGTTGTTCTGGTTGTGGAGGAGGAACATTTTGTGGTTCAGAGTTTGGTTGATCAGAGGTATGTTGATCAATATCAGACAGCACTTGGTTAAGTGCTGATGTTGTTGAAATTGTTGGTTGTTTGGGGTGTTTGGTTCTGGGTCTTCTGAGTTTTAATGCCTCATAAGGGTCTTCTTCTTGTACAGTTTCATCTATGGTAGGGATGGGGATTGAGATTCTATGAGAGGTTTGAGGAGGGATAGATGCTGGAATAGTAGAAGAATTTAAAACAGGGGCAGCAGATGAATTACCTCTTTTCCTGGGGGTCTGCTGAGATGATCCTTCTGATGGAGCCTTCCTCTTCTTGGTCTTCTTCAGAGTCACTTCTGGTTGAGGTTGATGCAGATCTCTGATATTCAGCATTGGATCTGTGCCATCTGCCTTGCACGCATCCAGGTACCTGAGAATCACCTCTGGTTTGGATTCAATTTCAGAAAATAACGGAAAATCACTCAGAGGCACTCTTCTGCTGGAGATATCAGCAAGGGGAGTAGCTCTGGGTTCCTTCTGAATATTCTCTATCAGCTTCATCTTTTTCAGGTTCTTTGCGTTCAGAGGTTTCCCAATTGTTGGTTCAATAATGCTTAGCTCTTGAGCTTCTATCAGATGCTCAATCAGCCTATTCTCTGTCAGAATATCTGATATCAACCTTCCAAAAGGTATCCAATCCCTCTTGGTTCTTTCTTCTTCCCTTGTTTCTTTCACACTTGTTCTGAGGTGGTTGAACAGGAAGTGAGCCAGATTGATCTTTATCTTCTGATCAATAAAGTAGATCAGAAACTGCTGATCCACATTTATGTAATCGGGAGAACTGGTTGGTTTCCTGTGGTTGAAGCACCCCAGAATAATCTTAGCCCACACTCTGCAATGATCCTTCAGATCTTTAATCTTGCTGCTGGGCATCCCAAGAGTGAAAATCCTGTTAGCTACCACACATATATCAGCATATCTTTCAGCCATGTCCACACAACGGACGCCACCACCACTCTGATCGATTAGCCTTGCAATGAGATCTTCAGTAATCACAATCTTCTTCCCCATAACAAAGGAGGTGACTAGATGTGTTGAAGCCTTGGCGTGAATCCAAAATTCCTTGACCAACATTGGGAATGTTGGTCCAACCAACCTATCGAAATACCTTTCCCACTTTTGAGCCCTAACTTCTTCAGTTAGGTCAAAACCGTTCTCCTTCAAACTTTCAAAGTCAATGATTAATTCAGAGAGCACTTCAAGATTCTTCACCGGAGTGAGGAGAGTTCTGAGTGGCACTTGATATTGCTCAGATGATGCTTTCTTCTGATTACCTGCAGAAACGCTGCTGGAGGTTGCCATGTTCACGCTAAAAGGATTTTGAGAATAAACTGAGGAAAATAGGTTGCAAGAGATGAACACAGAAAATGCAGAAAATGCTTGAGTATAAGTGAGAAAGCGTAAAGAATAAGAATGAGAGATTAATGTGCTTAAATAGAGTTTTCAAAACTATTTTGAAAAGATAAACGTTTTTAAGAGAGAGAAAAATCATGATTGCCATTTAAAAGCATGATTACTTTTCATTAAATGCTTGCTGATTTTGGGGGATTTGAGAAAGATACTTAAAAACGGTTACCAGACATGTGTCTCAATGCACCCAATCAGCGCTTTGCCTTCTCAGAAGCGTGCACGCGTTCTGCTTCAGAGATATGCTGATGATTGGATGACACTTGTTTGATGTAGTGATCAGTACGTCTGTCTTTGAGCTTTAGACTCTCAGATCTTTAGACTTGCATCTGATACAATCTGCATGTTCTATCTTTCTGAAAGGAGATTGATCAGAAGTTCACAGTAAAATAATTACATTCTGAAAGTAAATATATGGAATTAAAACATTTTCATTCTGGGCATACTTTCATGCTGAGATGTTTCAGAATGAAATTAAACCTATCTTCTGAAAGGGGTTTAGTAAAGATATCAGCCCATTGATGGTCTGTATCTATAAATTTTAAGTTCAAAATACCTTTCTGAATATAGTCCCTAATGAAATGATGCTTTATTTCTATATGCTTAGCCCTAGAATGTAAAATAGGATTCTTACTTAAGCAAATAGCAGAAGTATTATCACAAAGTATAGGAATGTTACTCTCAAAAATCTGGAAGTCTTCAAGCTGACTTTTCATCCAGAGCATTTGTGTGCTACATCCTGCTGCTGCTATGTACTCAGCTTCTGCTGTTGACAGAGCAATTGTTGATTGCCTTTTGCTGGACCAAGAGATCAGATTTTCTCCCAGAAACTGGCAGCTTCCAGAAGTACTTTTACGTTCCACTCTGTCTCCAGCAAAGTCAGCATCACAGTAGCCTACTAAGCTGTAATCACTAGATTTTCTATAAAACAAACCCAGATTAGTAGTACCTTTCAGATACTTGAAAATTCGCTTAACAGCTGTTAAGTGAGATTCTCTAGGATCTGATTGGAATCTAGCACAGATACAAACACTGAATAGTATGTCAGGTCTTGAAGCTGTCAGATAGAGGAGAGAACCAATCATACCTCTGTAGACTTTCTGTTCTACATATTTGCTTACCTCTTCTCTTTCCAGAATGCACGTGGGATGCATTGGAATCTTTGATGGCTTACATTCTGAGAGGTCAAATTTCTTCAGAAGATCTCTGATGTATTTGCTCTGATGAATGTAAGTTCCTTCTGGAGTTTGATTGATCTGAATTCCTAGAAAGAATTTCAGTTCCCCCATGAGGCTCATCTCAAATTCTGCCTGCATACACTTAGCAAATTTTCTTCCAAGAGAAGGATTAGTAGAACCAAAAATAATATCATCAACATAAATTTGACAGACTAAGATGTCACTCTTAACTGATTTACAGAATAGAGTAGTGTCCACTTTCCCTCTGGTGAATTCATTTTCCAGCAGAAAGTTACTTAGCCTTTCATACCAAGCTCTGGGAGCTTGTTTCAGACCATACAGTGACTTCTTTAGTTTGAAAACATGTTCTGGATGTTTTGTATTTTCAAAACCTGGGGGTTGGTGTACATAAACTTCTTCTTCTATATAACCATTTAAGAATGCACTTTTGACATCCATCTGATACAGAGTGATGCCTCTATTAACAGCAAATGAAATTAAAAGTCTGATAGATTCTAACCTGGCGACTGGGGCAAAGGTTTCTGTATAGCCTATCCCCTCTTGCTGACTATAACCTTGTGCAACCAGTCGTGCCTTGTTTCTGATGACTTCACCTTGTTCATTTAGCTTGTTTCTGAACACCCATCTTGTTCCAATGACGTTGAATCCTTTTGGTCTGGGAACGAGATCCCATACGTCGTTTCTGGTGAATTGATTCAGCTCTTCTTGCATTGCCAGAATCCAGTCATTATCCAGAAGTGCTTCATCAATTGAAGAAGGTTCAATCAGAGACACCAGTCCCATAAGTGTTTCTTCAGAGTTTCTGAAGCTTGCTCTTGTTCTGATTGGATCTTCCTTTCTTCCTAGGATAGTCTCTTCTGGGTGATCCAAGCTGCTTCTGGGTAATCTCTTCTGAGGTTGATCAGCAGTTGTTGTAGGATTTCTAGCAGTGCTCCTTTCAGACGTTGAAGGAATGTCTGTGTTGAGAGCTTCTGATGACTTGTCTTCAGAACCTGCAAATTCAATTTCTATACCTACAAAAATTTCATTCTGCTTTGACTTTTCAGAGTCAAGCTTGTCATCAAAACGAACACTGATTGATTCTTCCACAATCTGTGTTTCTGTATTGTATACTCTGTACCCTCTTGAGCGTTCAGAGTATCCTAACATAATACACTTCTGTGCTTTAGAATCAAACTTGTTCAAATAATTCTTTGTATTTAATATAAAGCAAGTACATCCAAATGGATGAAAATATGAAATGTTGGGCTTTCTGTTCTTCCACAATTCATATGGAGTCTTTTCCATAATAGGTCTTATTGAGATTCTATTCTGAATGTAGCACGCTGTGTTTATTGCCTCTGCCCAGAAGATCTTAGCAACATTTGTCTCATTGATCATGGTTCTGGCCATTTCTTGCAATGTTCTGTTCTTTCGTTCTACAACTCCATTTTGTTGGGGAGTTTTAGGACAAGAGAAATCATGCAGAATGCCTCTGTCATTAAAGAATGACTCAAAATCTTTATTTTCAAATTCTCCACCATGATCACTTCTGACTTTAACGATTCTAAGATCCTTTTCATTCTGAACTTGGTTACAGAAGGTAACAAACACAGAGTGTGACTCGTCCTTGTGTCTTAAGAACTTTACCCATGTCCATCTGCTATAGTCATCTACGATTACTAACCCATACTTCTTACCACTGACTGAAGCAGTTTTAACTGGTCCAAATAAGTCAATGTGCAGAAGTTCTAATGGCTTAGAGGTAGAAACAACATTTTTGGATTTAAACGAAGGTTTAGCAAATTTGCCTTTCTGACATGCTTCACACAGAGCATCTGAATTGAACTTCAAATTAGGAAGTCCTCTGACCAGATTGAGTTTGTTAATCTGAGATATTCTTCTCATACTAACATGCCCCAATCTTCTGTGCCAGATCCACTGCTCGTTGTTAACAGACAGAAGACATTTTACATTCTGACTCTTTAGTTCAGAAAGTTTGATTTTGTAAATGTTGTTTTTCCTCTTACCATTAAACAGGATAGTCCCATCTTTCTGACTAACAGCTTTACATGATTTTTGATTAAAGATTATATCATAACCGTTATCACTTAATTGACTTATGGATAACAGATTATGCATCAATCTGTCTACTAGCAGAACATTATTAATAGAGGGAAGATTTCCATTACCTACAGTTCCAGAGCCAATTATCTTTCCCCTCTGATTGCCTCCAAAGCCAACGTGGCCTCCAGGCTTAAGTTCCAGGCTTTGGAACATATGCCTTCTTCCCGTCATGTGTCGTGAGCAGCCAGAGTCCAGGTACCATGACTGGTGTTTCTGACTTGCTGCTAAAGATATCTGCAACATGTATTATTTTATCCTTAGGTACCCAGATTTTCTTGGGTCCTGATTTGTTAGTTTTACCAAAACTCTGGTTGAATTTTGGTTTCACAGAGTGCTTACTGCTAGTATATTTGATATCATGTGTGTGACCATACACAAAATGTGAATTCAGAGGAGTGTGTTTAATGGTTAAGTCCATGACATTCTTTGGTGTAGGAACCTTACCTTGGTATCCTATTCCTTTCCTGCCGTTTCTGCTAACTCCATAGATCATTGAAGCCATTCTGCTTCTATCTATGCTTTTAGCTAGGAACTTCTGGAAACTGTGATCATACTCCTTGATGATCTCATCAGCGTTGCTGGGAGTTTCAGAAATTGGTTCCTTCTGAGAGTTTTGTAAAGTCTTTTCTAATTTTGAAATCTTATTTCTCGGCTCAGAATTTTCCAATTTGAGACTCTCAGTCTTATTAGAGTCGGATTCAAGATTCCTTTTCAGGTCTCTGAATTTGGCTCTAATTTGTTGATAACGTTCCAGAATCTCATTAAGGCTTTCAGCAAGTTCAGCCTTTGTAAAGTTAACATCAAAGTTAGGAAATACCTCTTCAGTGTCTGATTCTGATTCTGATTCAGAAGCTTCACTATCTTCTGAAATGTTAGCCATGAGAGCTATGTTTGCCCTTTCATCATCTGATTCTGAGTCAGCTTCAGACGAGTCAGAGTCATCCCATGTAGCCATGAGACTTTTCTTCTTCTCTCTTCCAAACTTCTTTTTGGGCTTTTCCCTCTGAAGCTTTGGGCAGTCACTCTTGTAGTGTCCTTGCTCATTGCACTCATAGCAGATGATGTCTTTGGTGTTTGGCTTTTTGCTACTGGAGGAGCCTTCAGATCTTCTGTATCCAGAGGAAGAATTTGTCCTTCTGTATCTGGAAGAAGACTCGTTCTGATCAGATCTTCTGGGATTCCTGAACTTCCTTTGTCTTTGCTTCCACAGTTGATTTACTCTTCTGGAGAGAAGGGAAAGTTCGTCTTCTTCTGATGAGGATCCATCAGATGTTTCTTCAACTGCCTGCAAAACTTTAGACTCAAATTTTCTGTTAGATTTTAATGCTAAAGGCTTACCTTGCTTCTGAGGCTCATCAGCTTCTAGCTCTATCTCATGACTTCTGAGGGAGCTGATAAGTTCCTCCAGAGTGATTTTGTTGAGATCTTTAGCTAGCTTCAGAGCAGTAACCATAGGCCTCCACTGCTTGGGTAAACTTCTGACGATTTTCTTGACATGGTCAGCAGTAGAGTATCCTTTGTCCAGAACTTTGAGACCAGCTACCAGAATCTGGAATCTAGAGAACATAGTTTCAATGGATTCAGATTCTTCCATTTTGAACGCCTCATACTTCTGAATGAGCGCCAGAGCTTTTGTTTCTTTGACCTGAACGTTGCCCTCATGCGTCATTCTGAGAGAATCAAAAATATTCTTTGCTGTGTCTCTGTTGGAGATCTTTTCATACTCAGTATAGGAGATGGCACTGAGGAGGATGGTTCTGGCCTTGTGGTGATTCTTGAAGTCACGCTTTTGTTGATCAGACATTGTTTTTCTATCAATCTTCTGACCACTTGCATTCACAGGGTGCGTGTATCCATCTGTCACCATATCCCACAGATCAACATCATGTGCCAGAAAGAAGCTTTCAATTCTGTCTTTCCAGTAATCAAAGTTTTCTCCATCAAAGACTGGAGGTTTGCCACTGAATCTGTCTCTGTCCTCATTGTTGTCATTGCTGATGTGAGAATTGTTTCCTGCCATTGTGTTTTTCTGACGCTGGATCTTGTACTGACACGGTTAAGTGTTTTAGCTCAGAACCAGGCGCTCTGATGCCAATTGAAGTGGTGAAAAACACAAGAAGGGGGGGTTGAATTGTAAAACTGAAATCTAATGCAATGAACAAGATATTTTTATCCTGGTTCGTTTGATCTCAAACTACTCCAGTCCACCCGTCAAGGTGATTTCGCCTCTCTCCAACGAGGTCTTAATCCACTATATTCAACTGAATATTACAGACTGCTTTAACAACTGCTAAAGCCTTCTTGATTCAAACCACAACCCGGTTTGTCAAGGTAACACTTTCTTACAAAGAGATAAAACTATGTGTGTGGATGTTTTCTACAAAAACTGTATCACAACTGTGATGTATACACAAATTGAAGCTTAGAAACTAGATTGCTAAACAGTAATAGAATATCAGAGTGTGTGGTTTAGCAAAACTGAGAGAACGAAGATTATGGTTTAGCTTTTGTGCGTGTAGAGATTTGGAGAGCATTAACCATTTCAATCTTCAAAGCCTTGTTTATATAGCACTGAGATGATGAACGTTGGATGCAATATTCTTGATTCAATGCTAATAACAAGCTTTCCTTATTGAGCAGATCTTGTCTGGAATGAGGCCGTTGGAATTAATTTGCTTTCAATGCACAGTACCGTTGCTTACTTAATGCAAGTTCTGGCTTGGCTCATTCTGACTCTGCTTCGCTGCTGATGAACTATTGTGTTTCTTTATCAGAGTGTTGAGCGCAGTTTTGTTCATCAGGCTTCAGCATGTACGTGAGTTGATCACCTGATTTTAGCATTCTGATATAGCAACTTCTGATGCTGGTGTCTGAAATCAAGTTCTGATGCTGAATAGATGTGATCTTGCTTATTTCAATCAGAGTATCTGCAAGTCAGAACATAATAATTTTAGGCAGCAGATAGTTCATACATGAAACTTATAAATACTATATCTTTTCACTTTGTTATCATCAAAACTTAAATATAGGGTAGTAGATTCAAACTTTGTTCTAACACCATTGTGAGCTGATGCCCACTATGTTGAACCAGCAAGCACCAACATGGTCGAAGTTTTTGAAGACTTCGTCAATAAGTCGGTTTTTGGTAGTTTCACTGGGAACATCTCTAGAAAGACTATCGAAGGGGTGAGAAGGGCTACTGAAGGCCTAAGCAAAGGAGCTACTGAAGACTCAAACAAAAAGGCTATTGCAGGTTCTTACTTGCTGCCGTTAAGGGTTCGACAGAGGACCTTAAAGCCAAAATGCAAAAGATTAATCTCGCTGCCAAGAGCAACGTAGAAGTCAATATGGTTGAAGTATCTGAGGAAAAGGCTTCAGAAGAGGCCTCAGAAGAGGCCATCAGACAAGAGGAAGTGAATAAAACTGCATTTCCTAAAGAGAATGAGAATCTGGAAGATTTTCTGCAACGATGCCAGAAAAAGAAGTGTGAAGTCATGTTATGTCCAAGATGCAGCTCCATCTTCGACAAAAAGGATGCATAACACATACAAGGTGTAAGGGAAGCAAAGGAGAAATGGGCCACCAGTGCCCAACCCAACATGGTTTCTGAGGTTAGATATGATCCCAAAAGAGGATATCAGAAAGGACCAATGAGCCAGGCGAAGAGGCCATCAACTTTCAGGCCTCCAACAAATGTCCCCGTGGACACTTGGCTAAAAACAACAAACAGGAAAAGGCCCATTGAGGAGAAATGGCGAACGTTCGATGTGCCAAGAGGATCATCCTTGGCATATAGGAAGGAGTTCCAAACTACAATAATAAACAAAGTGGCTCATGTGTCGAGAAACTACAAGGGAAAAAAAACCCATGTCTCGCTCCCAGTGGAGAAGATATCAAAGACGGCGAAAATCCGAAAGAGAGGCTACAGAGGAGCCTCAACCGGAATCAAGCACCAATTCACCACAAAGAATGGACAAAGGCAAACAAAGAAAGCCTTTGGAAAGGAAACCAATTTCTATAAGACTGGTGTGGCCAGAACAAGGTGAATCAGAGGAAGAAGGTAATTCTGAATCTGATGCTACTTTAGATATTCTGGTGAATGTAGTATTAGTACTACCCAGGGAGTACAATCTCCAAGTTGAAGTCGAAGAGACTGACTGGGAGGTCGAACAGGAAATGGCCAAACATAGGCCAGTGTGCTATTATGTGATGAACAATGGTCGCGTCGAAGAGAAAAATGCTTTCTTCGATCCACCTACTGAGGCGATGAAAAATCACCTCAAACCCTTGTTCATAAGGTCAAAGATAGGGGAAATAATCATCAACAAGATTCTGGTTGATTATGGGTCTATAATAAATATAATTCCCCAATCTATGCTGAGGAAAATAGGCAAGGGAGATGGAGATATCAAACCCCAAAACATGGTTCTATCAAACTATGAGGGACGTATTGGAACTACTATGGGGGTGTGTAATATGGTGGCAGAACCGACTGTTAATATTGGTTTGCGTTTTACGTTTTTTGTTTGCAAAATGTCGCGGTAAGCTAGAGTCGCCACCAACTTTTATTTCATCCAATCATGGAAAAGGAAAAAGAACAGAAAAAACTTTTTTTCGAGATATTCTGAGTACGGCGGATAGATTATAGAATGGGAAGGTGTTAGCACCCTATCTATCCATGGTTTTCCATGGGCTCTTAGGTAGTTGCTCATTTTTCAATTTGCTTGTGGGTGCTTGTTTTGAAAATGTTTTACTTCGTGATAACCCTTGTATCAGTCCTCAAGGATGTGACGAAGTTTGTTTTGAAAATTTGTTTTGAAAGGTGTTTGTGTGAAAAGTTTTTATTGAGCAAGTACTTAAGATTCTACCTACTCGAAAAAAGATTGTTTGTTCTCATTTCCTTTAGACAGCGATATCCCACTATTAAGGAGTAGGTAGCATCGTCGTTGGAGTTGTAAGGGACATTCGAAAGGGAAAAGTACAATCACTAAAGCAACAGTTAGAAAACTTTAGTAGTAACCCTAGAGTCTTAAGATCTTTTCGAGGCAACATTTCTGAGGCAACATTTCTGAGGCAACATTTCTGAGGCAACATTTCCAAGGCAACATTCCAATGGGACAATTTGATCTTTTAGACGGGAGGGCAACCACTAAAATCTCCTATGCTTAATGACTGTTTTACCGAAGGCAACCGAAGTGGGGTAAACCCTAGGAGTGAGTATGTGCATATGAATTGTTTCAGTTATTTAATCTTTGCACATTAGGTGATCTACCGTTTAAATTTCCAGATATTCTTGCCATACAATCCTATTAGCATACATTTAGGCAGTTAAATATTTGATGGAATTTAAAGTGCAGAAAGTTTAAAGTCCTAGTTATTACAGGGCTTTGGCAGATACATAATTATCTTGACTAAAAATAAAAATGCGGAAATGTAAAACCCTAATTACTATTACAAACCCGAAGCAGTTACAATAATAGAAAAAAGAATTAAAATGAACGCGGCGAATTAAATGCAAGAATAATTAGAAACCCTAAAAATATAATTAAGAAAATATTTAGGTTATTTTTTAGAAAGAAAATTAATTAGGTTATGTACAAAACTTAAAACCCTAATTCTAATTGTTTTTAACTTATAAAAAAAGAATTAAATTGCCCTAAATTAAATTAAACTAGTTAATTAAGAAATAAAAAAAATATTAAAAAAAGATTTTTGGTGTTTTCATGATTTTTGATTAAGAAAAATGATTTTTGATGTTAATTAAAATAATTAAGGATATAATTAAAAGAATTAAAAATAAAAAGAAAGGAAAAAGAGAAGAATTGGGCCTGTGTTACGCTGAATGGGGGTGCATGTTGAAATTCTATAGGCCCATGAAGCTAAGCCCAATTCCCACACCGGATCTTGTGTAGTCACGCCTGGAGGGTGTACCATGGACTCCCCCTGGACTGAGCGTTTGATCTGGATTGGTGATAATCCATTGGTTGTATGGTGTGGTACATGGTGGACGTCTGGGCAGGTGATGTACATAATCTGTAAAGAAAAATAAGAAAATAAAGTTTTGCTGGGACTTCGGATCGAACCCAGGTCCTCTCGCTTACCAACACACTCCATTGCCAGTTGCGCAACTGTTTCTATTTGTTAAAATAATCACAACAAAATATAATATATAAAACCAAGTGACTGGCATCAAAACGTGCGCGAAATTTAAATGGACAAATAGATAGTTGCCACGTGATTGTCTCCTTCCCCAGGACTGTCGCTTTTGACATTAACCCTTTACCTACGGACAAACTCGTCACTATAGCCTATAGTGACAGTTTCTTATGCGTGGCTAAAACCTGCAAAAATCTTAAAATGAAATTCAAGCAATATAAATTCCATTCAAGGGCATGAATCAAATGTACTTCATCCCCTGAACATGAAGAGGCCCTTAATTTGGCCCAATTTTGCCTCTAGCCAGGGTTCCCCAATTTGGAGCTCACGAACCCTAACTATGGCAAGTAGTTATTCTTGCATCAAAACTTAAATCCAGGCTATCAAAAAGCTTCCTAGCATGATCCTAAATATGTATATGCAAGCAAACTGGATTAAAAATGCGTAAAACTAGAGGAACAAGTTTGAGTTCAGAGGATGCAAACCATGATGTATAGATGGTGATTATGGTGGTTTGATGACTTGGGAATGATTGGAATAGCTTCAATGTACGCCCAGGAAGAGATTTCTAGCTTCAAATTGCCTTGAATCGTCCTATAGACTGAAAATTGAATCACACTTTTTGCAAGAAATCCATGTTTTATTTGATGCTTTTCACGACCGCAAAACCTTGTCTCATGCTTTGTTCTTGTTCAATATATATCTAGGAATAAATTAGGGTTGTAAAATTGGATTGAATCTTTATAATTATGAGAGATTTGATTTGATTTTCATGCTACATGTAAACTTGCTATTTTGAGCCAAATCATCCCTTTCTTGTACCAATTATGCTTGATTCATTTTGGCCTTGATAACTCAGCATATTTTGATTGCCAACCTGTCCAAAAACCAAATCAAATCATATATTTGCTATTATTCATCAATTATTTGATTTAATTCAATTTTTAATTAATAAAAAATCAAAATAAATTGAAAAATGCATAAAATAATGTGTGGATGAATATTTGGGTCGTGGACCATATTATAAATGAGGTGCAAGCATAAAAAGTTAGGCCTATTTAGCAAAAAATGTAATTTTGAGCATATTTGACTTTTGGCAATTTTGCAAAAAAGGTCAGCTTTGACAAGGCATATCTCCTCCAATTTTAACCCTAGAGAGGTGTTCTTGGACTTTTTAGAAAGCTTAGGATGTCCCCTAAGCAAACTTTTTGGTATAATCTCAATTGAGTCTTCCATGTTCATGTAAGAAGCTTTGACCCAAAAGGTGTTTTTGTTGACTTTTCAAAAAGACTCATAATGTAGAAATTCTTATCTTTTTGTGGGTGCATATTTTGAACTTATGGGATGAAGATGAGTTGTAGGTAATTGAATCCTCTTCAAAATTAGCTTTGGATGGAAAATTCATGATGAAGCATGCGGAAGTTATGCTTAGTCAAAGTTTGGTTGACTTTTACTAAGAAACCCTAATTTAGCAAATTTTGGGTTTTGATGAATTTGGAGCATTCCTTGGGGAATCATGATCAACCCTTGATCAAATGATGAAAGTAACTTTAAAATTTTAAATTTTGACCAAAAATCTTGAAGTTTGACTGTATGTGGGTCACAGTTGACTTTTGACCTAATACAGTCGATTTTCAAGCATCTGAGCAGTTGACTGAGAAAACTTCTTGTGCAAGGCATGAAACTTGACATGTAGGGTATTGAGAACATATTAATACCATGGAGAGCATATAAGGCCTTTGTGGTTCACCCATCTTGATGAAAATGGAAACCCTAATGTGAAGTACACTGCCTTAAGAGAGAGTTTGTCCAGTCAACTCTTGGGCAACCTTGAGCAAATTGAGGATCTCTAGGAGTATGTATTGAGTAAAATGAGAGGGAAAATTTTGGGGTACAGAATCTGCCCCTGTTCAATCTTCTTAAACCTGAGGATGTAGATTAGTTGTCTGCCTTTCGTAATCTGAAGGTGGAAGATGATTGAATACTAGAGTGCCCATAAATTTGCACTCACATGAAGTGATAATTGATTTGTGATATCGGGAATGGGCTTATAGATGTCATTTGGAAGTTTCTAGAGAATTGTCAGAAATGGGATTAAAGATGCCATCCAAGATGTGGCGGAGTATGTAACGCCCGTAATTTAATTAATTATTTAATTAAATTATTTTTGGAATATTTATGAAGATGTGTTTTAATTAATTGGATTTATTCTTTAAGTGGAGAAATAATATTAGAGATATAATATTATGTGGTGAAATAATATTAAAAGTGTAATATTATTTAATGTGGGCTTATGTTGCGAGAGTAGAAGTAATAAGGGTGTGTGTTGGTTTTAAGCCCAATATGGAGATAATAGAATAATAGGGTTATTTTGTTATTTGTTGATGGAATAGGAGTAAGAAGCAGTAGAAAGAAATAAGGATTGAGGAGAACGTGCAAGCTGCGTGAGAAGGAGGAATAACGGCAAGAACTTGGATTCAACCCGGAAATTGTAGAGTGACCTTCAATCCAAGGTAAGGGTGGGGTTCTAACTCTATAATTGGGTTATGATAATTGGTATGTGGGGTTATTTGTGATTGTTGTTTTGTTCTTGAGTTGGGAATATATGATTGATGTATGATGAGGATTAATGAATTTTGATGAATATTGATGTCTTGATGCTGTTAAAATGCTGTAAGATTATAGGGTAATTATAGGTGATGATTTTTCATGAATATATTAAGTTTTAGGGCTTTAAGCATGAATTCCATAGCGAGATGCATGGAATAAAACGTTGAATGTAGAAGTAATGAAAATGCAGAATTATGCAGGAAAGAAAAACGTAGAATTAGGCATGAAGAATACCAGAAGTTGTTGTCTAGAACAATGAATCAATTAGGGATGGCGTTAGGCGTACTGTTCTCAATTAGGTTGATAACAGGCAAAGAATCAAAATAGTACGATGAAATAAAAAGTATCAGTTCTGACAGTAGAAGTATGTTGACTAGAGTCGCGTTAGATTAGTGCAAGATAGAAGTTCTGAAGTTAGACGTAGGATGTTAGAAGATGTGTGGCATAGTGAAAGGTAGAAGTTCTGATGTTAGAAGTTGCACTAGTCAGAGTTTGCATTAGTCAGAAGATGGAATTAGTTAGAAGATGTGATGATCAGAAGTTGTATCTGATCAGAGGTTGAGTGGTCAGAAGATGTGATGATCAGAGGTTGGGTGGTTAGAGGATGTGATGATTAGAAGGTGCATCTGATCAGGGGTTGCATTAGTCAGAAGTTATAGTAGTCAGAAGATTGTGTCGCCCAAAGGTTGCGTCATTAGAAACTGTGTATTCAGAAATAGCGTTGGTTAGAGGGTGCGTGGTCAGAAGTTGGATGGCCCTTGCATTGTTTTGTGCAGAACGATGAACGTTAGGTGCTTAGAAGCTGCTGTTTGAGCTATAACAGTAGGATAATGATTGTCTTGACGTTAGAGATGCAGAGTGACAATGTTGATTTACTGTGGAATTAAATACTGCTGAATTATAAATGAGAAGTATTTAATAAATAAATGATGTTTGATGATTTATAAATAAATGACGTTTGATGAATTATTTTGATAAATTTAGATGTTTTTGAGATGTTAAATTGAGATGTTTTTGAGATGATAAATTGGGATGTTTTTGAGATGTTATTTTGAGATGATAAATTGAGATGTTTTTGAGATGTTATTTTGAGATGATAAATTGAGATGTTTTTGAGATGTTATTTTGAGATGTTATTTTGAGATGATTTGAGATGTTGTTAACTTAGGTGTTATCATTACATTATTGGTTGTGTCGCATACATTGCATTTTTTTTGAGATGGCCTGGATTGGAAAATTTTGAGATGAAGGCTATGCCTTGTTAATGCCTCTATTAATTGGCAAATTTTTGAGATGGGAGTTCTGCTCCAATGGTACCACATGCATTTGGATAGTATTGAGTCGCATTATATGATTTCATAAAGAAGTGTATTTCAATGTTGATGAATGTATATTAATGTTGAGAGTGTCGTTGATTATGAGATGAGAAGTGGTGATGTTGTTGATCTAATCTAATATATTAATTATTATGCGCTTTATTATATTGTTAGATATCTCACCCCTTCTGTTTGAATGTTTCCCTTATGTTGGTAACGTGCAGGTAATCAGGAGTGAAGGCAGTATAACTTCAATAGTTCGAGTCGGTGTCATTGCTCTGATATGTAACACTCAGGGGGATGAACACTTGTTGTTTTGATTGATGATTTTTAGTTGTTGAATTTTAATTTGATTATTACTAAATATGAGACATTTCTAAGTTACTGTTTTGTTTAGAGATGTTATTAAGAACTCCGTTGCGTAGATGTTGAATTATTTTATTAAAGATGTTATGTTGATGGTTCATCCGATGTTTGAAAAAGTGTTATATATCCACGATGAATGCAATGAATTTGTTAGAAGAATTTGTGACGTCCTGATTCATTTGTATGATTGAAATTTTATAACTCTGATTTATTTTGCATAATTGCTTGGGGTAGAATTGGGGTGTTACAAAGTTGGTATCAGAGTAAAAGGTTGGTCCGACCTTGTCATCGAGTCGTAGTTGTCTAACAATCGAGTATTGTTATTTTGATGTTCTAATTGTTTTTTATGTTGTAGTGAGAAGTTGAGATGGCTGGAAGGAATGATGCTGCACTTGCTGCTGCTTTAGAAGCGATGGCTCATGCGATGGAAAATCAGTCGAATGCTGACAGGAATGCTGGATCTCGTAGCTTGGTAACTTTCCAGAGGGAGAATCCACCTACGTTCAAGGGAAACTATGATCCTGATGGAGCATTGGAATGGTTGAAAGAGATTGAGAGAATCTTTCGCGTGATGGATTGCACTCCAACGCAGAAGGTTCATTATGGGACTCATATGCTAGCAGTCGAAGCTGATGAGTGGTGGCTAGAGACTTGTCAGAGGTTAGAAGCTACAGGTGAGAATGTCACTTGGGCTGTGTTCTGTAGGGAGTTTTTGAGAAAGTATTTTCCTGAAGATGTTTGTGGTAAGAAGGAAATTGAGTTCCTTGAGCTGAAGCAAGGAAGTATGTCTGTTGTTGAGTATACTGCCATGTTTGCTAAGTTGGCCAAGTTCTATCCGCATTACGCTGAGGAAAATGATGAGTTTTCGGAGTGTATTAAGTTTGAGAACGGGTTGCGCCCGGAGATTAAGAAAGCAGTCGGATATCAGAAAATCCGTGTCTTTGCTGATTTGGTTGATAGTTGCAGGATTTATGAGGAAGAAAATAATGCTCATTACAAGATTATCAGTGAGAAAAGGGGTAAGCACCCACAGAATCATGGTAAACCTTATGATGCCCCAACTTGTAAGGGTAAGAAGAGAGTTGCTCATGGTCAGAGGACTAATGGGGGAGATGTTCCTGCTGGTGTGATTTGTTTTCAGTGTGGGAAACCTGGACACAAGAGTAATGTGTGCACTACTGAAGTGAAGAGGTGTTTCCGTTGTGGCAAGAATGAATATGTTGTATCTGAGTGTGAGCACAAGAGTATGGTTTGTTTCAATTGTAAGGAAGAAGGGCACATTGGTAGTCAGTGTCCGAAACCGAAGAGGGCTCAGTCAAGCGGAAAAGTGTTTGCTTTGGTTGAGGATCAGACAACTGCTGAGGACAGACTTATTAGAGGTACATGTTTCATTAATAGTACTCCTTTAATCACTATTATTGATACTGGTGCTACGCATTGTTTTATTGCTGCTGATTGTGTTGAAAGATTGGGTCTTGTGTTGTCTTCTTTGGATGGAGAATGGTCGTCGATACTCCAGCCAAGGGGTCGGTGACTACTTCTTTGGTGTGTGTTAAGTGTCCCTTGTCGATATTCGACAAAGACTTTGTTGTTGATTTGATTTGTTTGCCATTAATAGGTTTAGATGTGATTCTTGGTATGAACTGGTTAGAGCATAACTGTGTTCATATTAACTGTTATGACAAGTCAGTGAAGTTTTCTAATCCTGAAGAAGAGGAAGATGGTCTGTTGTCTGCTAGACAGTTGAGGAGGTTGATGCAAGAGGAAGCACAGAGGTTTTCGTTGATGGCGTCGCTATCTGTAGAGAATCATGCTATAATTGAGGAATTGTAGGTGGTATGTGAATTTCCTGAAGTTTTCCCTGATGAAATTCCTGATGTACTGCCTGAGAGGGAAGTTAAATTTGCAATTGATCTTGTACCTGGTACTAGACCTGTGTTTATGGCACCATACATGATGTTTTCATCTGAGTTGTCAGAGTTGAAGAAGCAATTGGAAGAGTTACTTGAGAAGAGGTGTGTAAGACCAAGTGTGTCACCGTGGGGAGCTCCAGTGTTGTTAGTGAAAAAGAAAGATGGAAATATGAGGCTTTGTGTTGATTATAGACAGTTGAATAAAGTGACGAATTAAGAATAAGTATCCACTTCCAAGAATAGATGACTTGATGGACCAATTAGTGGATGCTCGTGTGTTTAGTAAGATTCATCTGAGGTCGGGTTATCATCAGATAAAAGTGAAGGATGAAGATATTCAGAAGACGGCTTTTAGAAAGCGTTATGGCCATTACGAGTATTCGGTGATGCCTTTCGGTGTTACTAATGCGCCGGGAGTATTCATGGAATATATGAATCGTATTTTTCACACTTATTTGGATCGGTTCGTAGTGGTGTTCATTGATGATATTTTGATTTACTCTAAGTCTGAAGAACAACATGTTGAACATTTAAGAGTAGTATTTCATATTTTGAAAGAGAAGAAGTTTTATGCAAAGCTGTCCAAGTGTGAATTTTGGCTGAAAGAGGTTAGTCTTCTTGGTCATGTGATTTCAGGTAGTGGCATTGATATAGATCCATCAAAGGTTGATGTTGTGTTGCAATGGGAAACTCCAAAGTCAGCTACTGAGATGAGAAGCTTCTTAGGGTTAGCTGGTTATTATAGAAGGTTTATTGAAGGGTTTTCTAAGTTGTCACTTCCGTTGACTAAGTTGACTTGTAAAGGTAGAGCATTTGTTTGGGATGTCCAATACGAAGAAAGTTTTACAGAATTGAAGAAGAGGTTGACGTCGACTCCAATTTTGACGTTGCCTAATCTAGGAGAGCCTTTTGTGGTTTATTGTGATGCTTCTAAGATGGGTTTAGGAGGTGTGCTTATGCATAATGGTAAGGTAGTTGCTTATGCGTCGAGACAGTTGAGGACTCATGAGAAGAACTATCCTACGCATGATTTAGAGCTTGTTGCAGTTGTTTTTGCATTGAAGATTTGGAGGCATTATCTTTATGGTTCTAGATTTGAAATGTTTAGTGACCATAAGAGTTTGAAGTATTTGTTTGATTAGAAAGAGCTGAATATGAGGCAACGAAGATGGTTGGAATTGTTAAAGGATTATGATTTTGGTTTGAATTATCATCCAGGAAAGGCGAATGTGGTAGCTGATGCGTTGAGTCGAAAGACTTTACATATGTCAGTAATGATGATTAAAGAGTTGGAATTGATTGAGAAGTTCAGAGATATGAGCTTAGTTTGCGAGGTTACTCCACAAAGTGTTATGTTGGGTATGTTGAAGATTAATAATGAACTTTTAGACAGTATCAGAGAAGCTCAGAAGTTGGATGTGAAACTGGTAGATTTGATGGTTGGGATTGACCAGTATGAGAGTAGTGATTTTAAGCTAGATGAGCAAGGTGTGTTTAGGTTTTGTAACCGTATTTGTATTCCTGATGACGTTGAGATGAATAAAGTGATACTTGAAGAGGGCCATAGAAGTAAGTTGAGTATTCATCCAGGAGCTACAAAGATGTATCAAGATTTGAAAAGTTTGTTTTGGTGGCCTGGGATAAAGAGTGATGTGGCTCAGTTCGTGTATGCATGTTTGACTTGTTAGAAGTCAAAAGTTGAACATCAGAAGCCTGCAGGATTGATGCAACCTTTGGAAGTTCCAGAATGGAAATGGGATAGCATTTCAATGGACTTTGTGACGGGGTTACCTAGTACTTCAAGAAGACATGATTCGATTTGGGTGATTGTTGATAGGCTTACAAAGTCAGGTTATTTTATTCCTATTAACATCAGTTTTCCAATGTCGAAGTTGGCTGAGATTTACACTAGTGTGATTGTGAAGCTGCATGGTGTTCCTTTGTGCATTGTGTCAGATAGAGATCCGAGATTTACTTCTGATTTTTGGAAGAGTTTGCAAGAAGTGTTGGGTTCTAAGTTGAGGTTGAGTTCAGCGTATCATCCTCAGACAGATGGTCAGACTGAACGAACTATTCAATTGTTGGAAGACTTGTTGAGGGCATGTGTTCTTGAGCAGGGAGGTTCGTGGGATACTTATCTTCTGTTGATAGAGTTCACATATAATAACAGTTACTATTCTAGTATTGGGATGGCCCCTTTTGAAGTGTTATATGGTCGAAGATGTAGAACTCTGTTATGTTGGCATGAATCTGGTGAAAGTGTAGTACTTGGACCTGAACTTGTTCGTGAGACTACTGAGAAGGTGAAGTCGATTCGAGAAAAGATGAAATCTTCACAGAGTATACAAAAGAGTTATCATGACAAGCTAAGGAAATATTTAGAATTCCAAGTTGGTGATCATGTGTTTTTAAGAGTTACACCTGTGATTGGTGTTGGGCGAGCATTGAAGTCTAAGAAGCTCACTTCTCTTTTTATTGGACCGTATCAGATTTCGGAGAGAGTGGGGAATGTTTCTTATAGAGTGGCTTTACCGCCTAATCTTTCGAATTTGCATGATGTGTTTCATGTGTCGCAACTTCGGGAGTATATTTCAGATCCATCTCATGTGATTCATATGGACGATGTGCAAGTACGGGATAATCTTACGGTGGAGACGATGCCTGTACGGATCAAGGATCGTGAAATGAAAACTCTGAGGGGCAAAGAAATTTCCTTGGTTAAAGTGGTTTGGCTAGGAGCTGCTGGGGAAAGCATGCCTTGGGAATTGGAGAGCAAGATGCGAGACTCCTATCCTGAATTGTTCGATTGAGGTAAATTTTCGAGGACGAAAATATTCTAAGTGGGGGAGAGTTGTAACGCTCGTAATTTAATTAATTATTTAATTAAATTATTTTTGGAATATTTATGAAGATGTGTTTTAATTAATTAGATTTATTCTTTAAGTGGAGAAATAATATTAGAGATATAATATTATGTGGTGAAATAATATTAAAAGTGTAATATTATTTAATGTGGGCTTATGTTGCGAGAGTAGAAGTAATAAGGGGGGTGTTGGTTTTAATCCCAATAAGGAGATAATAGAATAGTAGGGTTATTTTGTTATTTGTTGATGGTATAGAAGTAAGAAGCAGTAGAAAGAAATAAGGATTGAGGAGAACGTGCAAGCTGCGTGAGAAGGAGGATTAACGGCAAGAACGTGGATTCAACCCGGAAATTGTAGAGCGACCTTTAATCCAAGGTAAGGGTGGGGTTCTAACTCTATAATTGGGTTATGATAATTGGTATGTGAGGTTAGTGGTTGTTGTACCCCAAAATTTGCCCTCCCATATTCTCCAAGAAATTACCAAGTCAAGCTGCAAAATTCCCCAAGGGTTGCACAGTGCAAAGGTCTCCTATACAGTCAAAACTAGGGTTTGTGTTCTGATCAAGAAAAGGAAGTTTTCAAAGGCCCAACCAAGTCTCATATGCCTACAAATATGGTCAAGTATCCTCATATCAAGTTTCAAGGCATTCAGCCCTAAATTGCACTACAGTCAACTGTAGGGGCAAAATGGTCATTTGATAGTCGAAAGTTCAAATTTTTGGTCAACATATCATTTTGAAGCCACAAACATCATTTGATCAATGCTTGATCATGATTCTAAAAATTTGGCTCAGAAAATCATCAAGATGCAAAAGTTTCCTTATTTGGACAGCTGAAAAAGTCAACTGAAATTGACCATGGCATAACTTTCACATGGATTATCAGAAAAATCCCATCCAAAGCTCATTTTGAAGAGAAAGACATTTCCTACAACTCATATTCATACTTCAAGTCCAAGAGATGTTCTCACAAAAAGTTATCAATTTCAACATTATAGGTCATTTTCAAAAGTCAACAAAAAGAGACTTTAAGTCAAAGGCCATAACTTGAGATTGGTAAATCAAAATGACATGGGACCAAAGGCATTGGTTAGAGGACTCAAAGACCTTTCCAAAATGTCCAAGAACATGAGAAAAGCTTAAACATTGAGCAAGTTATGCCTTGTAGAAGTTGGGAAATTTTTGGATATTTTGAAAAGTCAACTTTGATCCAAATGACCTAAAAATGCTAATGGGCCCATTTTTCTTCCATGATTCATCATTCCAAGCATATGCACGACCACTTGGCCCAAAGGGAAGTATTTTCTCATTTTTATTTATTTATTTGAATTATTATTTATATTAATTCATTTAAATTATTTAAATACATGAAAAATATCTAACTTGCCTTAACAAATCTTTTTATACATGTTTTGCCATCAAGATTTCGTGCACATGATAATTAGGAAAGAATTGGATTGATTGGCATGATTTTGAACCAAGAACACTTGAAAAAAGATATGAAAAAGATCCTTAAAATCAAATTTCCAAAAATCATTATTGCATTGGATTTTATTGAGTTTTGTTGACCTAATTTATTCACTACATATGCTTGATGAGAAACCTAACGCACATACACACGCAGCTGCTCAAAAGCTTGAAGAACAAACTTGAAATTTTGGCCAAAAAGTTCAAAATTGTAAACCCCTTTACAGGTCGATTCAAAGCACAAAACATATTCCAATAGCTTCCTTGGAGACTACTGGACATATTCCAATCAAAAGCATCAAAGATAGCCTCTTGAAACGCTGTACAGAAGTCACTCTTTTGCCATTTTTTTCCATTATCGTATTTCATGTTTTAAGCATTTTTATAACATTTTGTTCATGGATTCTTATTCCTCATGAGATTCCAAAGCTAACCATTATGTTTAATTGAGTTATTACGCTGTATATACGAATGTGCCATGAGTGAATTTTAGGGTTTTCAGAGGTTGGAATTGGGGATTTGTAAACGAGGAAAAATTAAGCCTTAAGACCACCATGGTTGTACTCAACGCGTCTGGACGAAGAGATTAACATACTCGCGCCTAATTTATAAGGCCACATGACCTAATCGCTATTTTCTTTAAGGCCCTCTAAACCCACGCCATAAAAACCGTTGCTTTTGTTCTTTGTTTTACAGGGATGGTGAGGACGATGATGTGGTGGCAACAGGTGATACGCTGTTTTTGAATTTCGCGCGCTTCAGTCACTAATGCGTTGCTTCTTTTTATATTATCTGTTTGCTTACTATATAACAAATACGTTGACATGGCTCAGCTGGCAAGCGCTCATTGCATTAACGTCCAAGACCTGGGTTCGAGTCCCAGGTCTGTATAATTTCCAATATTGTTTTTCCATGTGAATTCCTATGCAGCGTTTACATTGAAGCGCATCATGTTCCTCCATAATCAAGACGTCCACGTGCCCCTGAAGATCAAACCAAAGGCCTAGATCTGAAGCACACCATGGGCATAGGTCAACCTTGCTGTACGCTGCCTGGGAAAGTCAATGGATCTGAATGCTATTGGGCCAAAATTACTGGATCAAAACCTCCACTTTGGGGCCTGAACCCCCCCCCCCCTGGTTTGCAATTTCCTTCATATTCTATTTTTTTTAATTATTGTTTTTATTTTCTTTATTGCTTTAATTAATTAATTATTTTTTACAATATATAAAAAATGCCTAAAAATTCAGAAAAAAGACAAAAGCATGATAAATAATTTCTATTTTAATATTTTTATGTAAATAAATTAATTTAGATTAGGGTTTTAATTTTAATTCTTTTAATAACAAAAATGCAAAAATATAGAATTAGGTTTAATAAATTTTTATTCCTTTTTAATTTTTTCCTTTTTTACCATAATATTTATTTATTTGTTTTATAATTAAATTGTACATAAATAAATTAGGGTTTAATTTAGGTTAAATTATAATGTTTTCTTAACAACTTAAAAACCATTAGAATTAGGGTTAGTTAATTTTAATTAATTCTTTTTTCTATTAAATCATAAAATACTAAAATACCAAAAACATTTTTCTTTTAATTTTAATTTTAATTCCTCATTAATTTTAATTTTTTGCTAAAGGGTCCAACGCCCTCGATTCGTCTAATTCTTTTATTTCGCATATTTATCTTATTTCGCTTAAATAATTATGTATCTCTCCCGAAGCTTTGTAACATTTACTCCTTGCACTTTTAATTCTTTTTTTATTTACTTTTCTGTCAAATCGGGTCCGGTTTAATTTTGGCGATGTGGACCCGCGCCATTTGTAATAGCTGTAGATTTACTTTTCCTCGCACTCTTTTAACTGTTAACACAAAGCATGCAAGAATGAATGGCCTAAAATAAAATCAAGCGTAGAACACCGATAACATAAAAAGACAAAATATCTGAAAACGACACACAAATCACACACCACCCCTAGGGTACGCCTCACTGTTGCCTTGCCTCGAAAGGTGATCGTCGAGTAGAGGATGTCTTAGTAAGTCCTCATGATCCGGGAACCTGGCATGAGGGTAGCTTCTAAGGTGTCTTCCCATTGCTCTGGTGATCACCATGTCCCGAACCTCGAATTGACCCGAACACCTCCAACGGTGGTGCTACCTACCTCTCAATGGTGGGATGGCACTACTTTAAAGGACATCTACACAGACGAATTCCTTAGGGTGGGTAGACGACTCATGGATACTTGCTCTCTTCAAAAACAAACAAAAATCTTTTCACACCGACACTTTTCAAAAGCTTTCAAAGCAATTTTTCAAACACTCTGACACAAGAGTCGAACTGGAATTTTCAAAGAAACTTTTTAAAACCCACAATTGAAAAGCAAACAAACCACTTTTTTAAAACACAATGAGCAAGTATCTAAGAGCCCATGGATAACCATGGATAGAAAGGGTGCTAACACCTTCCCTTTCTATAATCTACCTCCCGAACCGAGAGAAATCTCTTTAAGGAATTTTTCTGTGCTTTTGTCCTTTCCATTTGGAGAAAATAAAAGACGGTGGCGACTCTTGCTTCCGCGACATTTCACGAACCAGCGTTAAACAGTCAGTTCCAGATCCACCGATCACAGAACTGGCGACTCTGCTGGGGATAAACTTAAAAGTGAGGTGTACCTTAGGGTTAGTTCATAACTGTGTTTTCAATTGCTTTCTTTGCTTGCTTTAAATTGTGGGTTGCATCGGAGTTACATAGATCCTAACCCGGATCTGGGGATACCCTGTTTAGGTAGCATAAGCTGTGAGGGACCTGTCCGGCGTATACCGACATGGGTGAAGCAGTGGCTACGTTGGTGTGGCGCCTTGGTCTGTACCGATATCCCTCGTGTTGAAACGGGGAGAATATGGGTCTTCCAAGGAGTCATTAAGCACCAACCGACCTTAGAACCTTAAATGACACAACTTGGCCATTAGAACAGTAGCAGTATGCTACGCCCATTGAGGCTAAACTCTCGTGATGGTTCTGGCCGCAAGAAAAGATTGCGATGCTGGAGTTATGACCGATTGAGGGTAGCCAATGATATTGGGATCCTCTAAGAACCCGGTTACTTTGATAGGACAGGTTGAACCAACAAACTAAAAGAGGGTAATACCTAGACCTCATGCTGGCCTAAACTCTAAGGGGCTTCTCTTGTGTGACTTGTGTGCCTTCCAACTTGACTATCTGCATGCTTGTTACCTGACTTTGTTTCTTGCAGATTCTGTTTTAGTCCTTAACTAGGACTCGTGACAGGTTTTACTTGAGTGCTTGCAGGTTTTGGTTTGCAGTCCTTAATCAGGGCTCATAACAGGGTTCATTCATATTACCCCATGCATCATGACATCATACCATTGCATACATCCTAACCCATTTCAAGGGTCTCAAGGGCTTGTGATGCAGGTCATGATGAATCAAACATCTAGCAAAAGGCAAAGAGGATTTATTTTCCTCTAGCCAAAGTTGTCAGGGGCTATGACCCACTGGATATGGTGAGCCTTTGACCCTTAAAGAGGGATTTTCTGCAACAGGAAGTTTCTTCAATCAAGTTACCGGTTTTCAACTCTAACAAGTTTCTCTGTTTACCCCGCGAGATCCTTGAAATCATTGCATGCATATCATACATCTCATTGCATTGCAGGTATCCCTTTGACAGGTTGCTTACCCTTCTTCGCTGTTTATTTCAGCCGATCGTCATGAATCCTGAATCATCAGCTGAGCAGTCTATCAAGGCCCTCCAGGCTCAGAACGCCCAGTTCCAAGGGCTGATCATGAATTTGACCCAGGGGCAACAAGATCTGAAGGCTCTGCTCTTGAAGAAGGACAAGAAGAAGAAGAGGACTGTTTTGTTCAGCCCTAGACGCAGATCTGGGAACACACCGCAGACTGAAACTGAGAGGACTACTCCGTCTGTGAGGGAAAGCAGTCACCATGAGAGAGAGGTGCCTAGTCCAGTGGTCTCCGACAACGAGACAGATTTCAACGACGAACAATACCCTCCGGCTGAGGACAAGTACAAACAGCTGGAAGACAGGCTGAATGCTATGGAGATCCAACAGGTACCTGGGCTGGATTTTGGAGATCTGGGTTTGTCAACTGGTGTGATTATTCCTCGGAAGTTCAAAGAACCATCCTTTACCAAGTATGACGGGGCGTCTTGTCCCAAGCTACGTCTCAGGTCCTATGTTCGGAAGATTCAACCATATACGGTGGACAAGAACTTGTGGATCCACTTCTTCCAGGAAAGTCTTTCAGGGACTCACCTCGAATGGTTCTATCAGCTGGATGGGACCAAAGTTCGTAACTGGGAGGAGTTGGCAACTGCTTTCTATAAGCAGTACCAGTACAATGCCGACCTTGCTCCCACACGTACCCAACTCCAGGGTATGTCGTTGGGGGTCAAGTGAAGGTTTCAAAGAGTACGCACAAAGATGGAGAGACCTTGCTGGAAGGGTGCAGCCTCCCTTAACTGACCGGGAGCTCGTTGATATGTTCCTAGGGACCCTATCCGGGCCGTTCTTCAATCACCTCATTGGTAACTCATCTGCTGGATTTACCGACCTCATCCTGACTGGCGAAAGAATTGAAGCTGGTATCAAGAGTGGGAAAATTCAAGAGGCCACACCTTCTGATATTCATAAAAAGCCTCACACGGGAAAGAAGGAATCTAATGTTGCATACAGTCAAAAGAGTCGCCGTGATCAACATGCAGGGGCAGTCATGATCTCTGGTTCTGCACCACGCCGTCAACCACAAAGGGGAAACCAGCCAAGGTCGGACGGGCCTAAAAGGCAATTCACCAACATTAACATGCCATGGTCACAAGCATTGCAACACATGTTGAAGATGAACCTGATTGCAGTGATCAAGCCTCCTGCCAATCCTAAGACCTCCTCCCCTAGCTACAACCCAGAAGCGAGGTGTGCCTATCATTCTGATAGCCCGGGGCACGATACTGAGGACTGTTGGGCACTGAAGTACAAAATTCAGAACATGATCGATGCCAAAGAGATCGAGTTCGAGCCTGCCGAGACTCCCAACGTGATTACTGCTCCATTGCCAAAACATGGCTAGGATTGAGATTTTTGTTCATTTGAATTCAAGTTGTATTTTTCCTTTCTTGATAAACAATTGTCATGTTAAACTCTTTTATTTCATGAATGCATTACACATGTCTGTCTTGATTTAATTATGTTTACTATGCTTAAAACTGCTTTCATATTTTTGTGATGATCAACTCTGGACTGAAAATTCTAAACCTCTTGAGGGAGGATGACGAAAACGATACCACGATCTTTACAGTATGCTTTTGAACAGACCCCGCTGATGAGGTACAGGCATTGTTTCAATTCATAAACACTGAAGTTATAAGGAAGATAATCCCTCGTCAACCCATCTGAGCCAAAGAAGTAGGAGTTTTTCTTTTCGAAATTTAAAACCCTTAATCATAACCTGGGGCAGGGTAGTTCTCTCAGTTGATCCAAGTGCATGACGTATGGCACCAAAGAGATCCTTACAAAACAAAAGACAGTGATGGTTCTGAATAAATCACAAGGACAGGCAGTCATTATCTCAAAAAATGAAAAACCCATTAAGTCAAAACCCGTGAAGGAGACTTACAAAACTGGGGCATCCCGCTGACTGTAATTCCAAAAAAGGGAAACAGTTCAGGCAAAAAAAGAAAGGGATAACAAAAATCAAGAAAGAGGTCTCACAAACCCTCAACCAAAGCAAAGAATGACTGCCTATTCAAAAGAAATCATCAACATCTGAACCATCACCGGAAAATCAAAGCAAAGACTCGAACAAGGTCTAACGCACGATCAGCTGAGTCTAGGTTGGAAGAACATCACGAAGAGCGGGTGGGTACAAATAATTTGAGCCTTTATCCTTTGTTTCTTAAACCGTGAACCAGACCACGTTATAACCCTTAAAAGTCCTAGCTGAAGCATGGGTTAGTTCGAAAGCATACTGTTACGAAGGTATCCTGACTCCTGAAGGTTTGCTGTAAAATCTTGAGTTGACACCGCACTGTATTACAAAAAACGCATTTTCAAAATTCAAGACAGACATAGGCTTTTGCATTCTTAAAATAACCTTGTTTGCATATGACTATTTGTTTGAACAGCAGGGAAATTCGCACGATGAACACCTTGTGAACAGAAGTACCTCCAATCAAGGGGCACAGTAGGAGCATTGCCCATTATCTGGGGCATGGCAAAATACTTCCAACAGGGGCAACTCCCTGCATTCTGAGAGCGTGGACATAGTCGGAAAAAGTACTACGCGTAATCAAAGACCCGCTAGGTTGACATACCTAGGCAAAAATAAGGGCTTCCCGGCGAACCAAAAGGGTTCGGGCAAAAATAAGGGATGAAACGAAAAATCTGTACACCCGGCAAGTCGAAAACCTGAAAAGGCGGCTTGGGCAAAAATGGGTATCCCGATGGACTGAAAACCCGAAAGGGCGGTCCAGGCAAAATTTAGGGATCAAAGCGTACGACTATGTTCCGGTATCTCATCATTTGTCTACCCAAAGATTTGTCAATCACCCACACAGGTATCCTCTTCCCTCATCTCCGAAGCAGGGGCAATAATGAGTTATCCAGGCGATCCAATTGCTCTGCCAACCAAAGTACAAAGGAAAGATCAACATAAAGATGATTACCATCTACCTTTACAAATTCTAGAGCGTGGGTTAACATCCGAAACCAAACAGGACAATCCTCCACTTAATCAAAATCATGCAACCCTACACCGGTTCCCTCTCAATTTTCAGAAGAAGTTTTTACACAAACTTATCCAAGTAACCTAACCCCGGTTCCTCCAGAAGTTTTACACGAACTTATCCCGAAGTGACCTAACCCCGGTTCATCAAGAAGTTTTTACACAAACTTATCCAAGTAACCTAACCCCGGTTCCTCCAGAAGTCTTACATGGACCTATCTCAAGATGACCTAACCCCGGTTCATCAAGAAGTTTTACACAAACTTATCCTGCCGTAACCTAACCCCGGTTCCTCCAGAAGTCTTACATGGACCTATCTCAAGATGACCTTACCTCGGTTCGTCAAGAAGTTTTACATGAACTTATCCTGCGGCAACCTAAACCCGGTTCCCCCCAGAAGTCTTACATGGATTTAGCTCAAGATAACCTCACCCCGGTTCATCAAGAAGTTTTACATGAACTTACCTCACCAAGTAACCCTACACCGGTTCCCTCTCTTCAAGATGCAGTTTTACATGGACTCGTCACCCAGAAACCCTACACAGGTTCTCCCTTTCCAAGAACGAAGTTTTACACGAACTCGACATCAAGCAACCCTACACCGGTTCCCTCTCTTCAAGATGCAGTTTTACATGGACTCGTCACCCAGAAACCCTACACAGGTTCTCCCTTTCCAAGAACGAAGTTTTACACGAACTCGACATCAAGCAACCCTACACCGGTTCCCTCTCTTCAAGATGCAGTTTTACATGGACTCGTCACCCAGAAACCCTACACAGGTTCTCCCTTTCCAAGAACGAAGTTTTGCACGAACTCATCATCAAAGTAACCCTACCCAGGTTCCTTCTCCATCTCAGATGCGGTTTTACACGAGCTCATCAGCAGGCAACCCTACATAGGTTCCCTCTTTCAACTTACAAAATTACAGTTCAAAACTTCCCCCGCAGTTCAAAACTCCCCCAGAAGAGTCCAATCCAGTTTCCCCAGGAAAATTGGAATTCATATCCCCAAGCAACAAGCTTATCCCCAGTAGATTCTGGAAGCTTATCCCTTCAGAGCATGAACGCGTCGTCCGGCTTTATTCAAAGAGTTATTTCCTTAACAGGATATAACTGGGTTATCCTCAGCCAAAAGCCACGGAAAGAGCGTCGTCGACAAAGTCTTCCTATCCCCAGCAAACTATTATCAACAATTCAGCAAAGCATCTCTATCCCCACAGAGTATTGCTTCCCAGCATGGTCGCTAGAGTATCTTTTCTCCCCGCAGAATTATTCATTCGCCAAGTTTATTCCGCAACGGAGTCATCTTCTCCTACCGGTATTCTTGCAGCTATCATCCCCAGTGAAAGCAAAATATATTCTTCAACAGCAGCCCAGGATATGACTTCCCGGCACCCGTCAAGGATTTGCTTTCCTAGACGAAAACATACATTCATAAAAACATCACATACATCATTATAGCATGCATAGACGCATTATATCATACAAGTCTCATTTATGTTGAGAATATCATTGCTTGGTTCATATCATGCATTGCATATGACTGACTTTTACCTTTCAGGAAAGATGTAGTTGAAATTCTCAACCATATTTCAAAACCTAGACCGGTTCAGTTAAATCGACCCTAAGATTTTCCTGATGCTTATCCAGTCAAAGGCCTTCTCTGGTTCAGTCAGATCGACCCTAAGATCTCCCTGATGCTTATCCAGTTGAAGATATTCCAAGACCTTGTCCGGTTCAGTTAAATCGACCCCAAGATTTTCCTGATGCGTATCCAGTCAAAGGCCTTCTCTGGTTCAGTCAGATCGACCCTAAGATCTCCCTGATGCTTACCCAGTTGAAGATATTTCAAGACCTAGACCGGTTCAGTTAAATCGCCCCCAAGAGTTTCCTGATGCTTATCCGGTCAAAGGCCTCCTCTGGTTCAGTCAAGATCGACCCTAAGATCTCCCTGATGCTTATCCAGTAGAAGACACCCAAGATTTTTCTCAACGAGCGTTGTTGAAGTTAAAGTCGCCCAAGATTTTTCTCAACGAGCGTTGTTGAAGTTAAAGTCGCCCAAGATTTTTCTCAACGAGCGTTGTTGAAGTTAAAGTCGCCCAAGATTCTCTTACCATTCATGCTAATGCAGTAACCATCCCTGGTTCATTCATCGCCGTTTGAAGCTCCAGACTCAGCTCCTGTAACCAGCCAGGACATATCTATGCCAAGTACCAAATTAGCTCCTGCAACGTGTCAGGTACTCATTTGTTCTTTTGCAGGTATGCAGGTTCTCGCTAAGGAATCTCCTACGCAACCAACATCCAGATGGCATCTATAAGCCCATCATCCTATCCATCAATCTCCAAATGGCATCTATAAGCCCATTCCTCCACCATCACTGCTACTATGTGAGCGCAAATTTCTGGGCACTCTGGTGTTCAATCATCTTCTACCCTCAGATTACGAAAGGCACGTCCGCCAATCTGCATCCTCAGGTCTAAGAAGATTGAACAGGGGCAACTGTTGTACCCCAAAATTTGCCCTCCCATATTCTCCAAGAAATTACCAAGTCAAGCTGCAAAATTCCCCAAGGGTTGCACAGTGCAAAGGTCTCCTATACAGTCAAAACTAGGGTTTGTGTTCTGATCAAGAAAAGGAAGTTTTCAAAGGCCCAACCAAGTCTCATATGCCTACAAATATGGTCAAGTATCCTCATATCAAGTTTCAAGGCATTCAGCCCTAAATTGCACTACAGTCAACTGTAGGGGCAAAATGGTCATTTGACAGTCAAAAGTTCAAATTTTTGGTCAACATATCATTTTGAAGCCACAAACATCATTTGATCAATGCTTGATCATGATTCTCAAAATTTGGCTCAGAAAATCATCAAGATGCAAAAGTTTCCTTATTTGGACAGTTGAAAAAGTCAACTGAAATTGACCAGGGCATAACTTTCACATGGATTATCAGAAAAATCCCATCCAAAGCTCATTTTGAAGAGAAAGACATTTCCTACAACTCATCTTCATACTTCAAGTCCAAGAGATGCTCTCACAAAAAGTTATCAATTTCAACATTATAGGTCATTTTCAAAAGTCAACAAAAAGAGACTTTAAGTCAAAGGCCATAACTTGAGATTGGTAAATCAAAATTACATGGGACCAAAGGAATTGGTTAGAGGACTCAAAGACCTTTCCAAAATGTCAAAGAACATGAGAAAAGCTTAAAAATTGAGCAAGTTATGCCTTGTAGAAGTTGGGAAATTTTTGGATATTTTGAAAAGTCAACTTTGATCCAAATGACCTAAAAATGCTAATGGGCCCATTTTCTTCCATGATTCATCATTCCAAGCATATGCACGACCACTTGGCCCAAAGGGAAGTATTTTCTCATTTTTATTTATTTATTTGAATTATTATTTATATTAATTCATTTAAATTATTTAAATACATGAAAAATATCTAACTTGCCTTAACAAATCTTTTTATACATGTTTTGCCATCAAGATTTCGTGCACATGCTAATTAGGAAAGAATTGGATTAATTGGCATGATTTTGAACCAAGAACACTTGAAAAAAGATATGAAAAAGATCCTTAAAATCAAATTTCCAAAAACCATTATTGCATTGGATTTTATTGAGTTTTGTTGACCTAATTTATTCACTACATATGCTTGATGAGAAACCTAACGCACATACACACGCAGCTGCTCAAAAGCTTGAAGAACAAACTTGAAATTTTGGCCAAAAAGTTCAAAACTGTAAACCCCTTTACAGGTCGATTCAAAGCACAAAACATATTCCAATAGCTTCCTTGGAGACTACTGGACATATTCCAATCAAAAGCATCAAAGATAGCCTCTTGAAACGCTGTACAGAAGTCACTCTTTTGCCATTTTTTTCCATTATCGTATTTCATGTTTTAAGCATTTTTATAACATTTTGTTCATGGATTCTTATTCCTCATGAGATTCCAAAGCTAACCATTATGTTTAATTGAGTTATTACGCTGTATATACGAATGTGCCATGAGTGAATTTTAGGGTTTTCAGAGGTTGGAATTGGGGATTTGCAAACGAGGAAAAATTAAGCCTTAAGACCACCATGGTTGTACTCAACGCGTCTGGACGAAGAGATTAACATACTCGCGCCTAATTTATAAGGCCACATGACCTAATCGCTATTTTCTTTAAGGCCCTCTAAACCCACGCCATAAAAACCGTTGCTTTTGTTCTTTGTTTTACAGGGATGGTGAGGACGATGATGTGGTGGCAACAGGTGATACGCTGTTTTTGAATTTCGCGCGCTTCAGTCACTAATGCGTTGCTTCTTTTTATATTATTTGTTTGCTTACTATATAACAAATACGTTGACATGGCTCAGCTGGCAAGCGCTCATTGCATTAACGTCCAAGACCTGGGTTCGAGTCCCAGGTCTGTATAATTTCCAATATTGTTTTTCCATGTGAATTCCTATGCAGCGTTTACATTGAAGCGCATCATGTTCCTCCATAATCAAGACGTCCACGTGCCCCTGAAGATCAAACCAAAGGCCTAGATCTGAAGCACACCATGGGCATAGGTCAACCTTGCTGTACGCTGCCTGGGAAAGTCAATGGATCTGAATGCTATTGGGCCAAAATTACTGGATCAAAACCTCCACTTTGGGGCCTGAACCCCCCCCCCCCCCCTGGTTTGCAATTTCCTTCATATTCTATTTTTTTTAATTATTGTTTTTATTTTCTTTATTGCTTTAATTAATTAATTATTTTTTACAATATATAAAAAATGCCTAAAAATTCAGAAAAAAGACAAGAGCATGATAAATAATTTCTATTTTAATATTTTTATGTAAATAAATTAATTTAGATTAGGGTTTTAATTTTAATTCTTTTAATAACAAAAATGCAAAAATATAGAATTAGGTTTAATAAATTTTTATTCCTTTTTAATTTTTTCCTTTTTTACCATAATATTTATTTATTTGTTTTATAATTAAATTGTACATAAATAAATTAGGGTTTAATTTAGGTTAAATTATAATGTTTTCTTAACAACTTAAAAACCATTAGAATTAGGGTTAGTTAATTTTAATTAATTCTTTTTTCTATTAAATCATAAAATACTAAAATACCAAAAACATTTTTCTTTTAATTTTAATTCCTCATTAATTTTAATTTTTTGCTAAAGGGTCCAACGCCCTCGATTCGTCTAATTCTTTTATTTTGCATATTTATCTTATTTCGCTTAAATAATTATGTATCTCTCCCGAAGCTTTGTAACATTTACTCCTTGCACTTTTAATTCTTTTTTTATTTACTTTTCTGTCAAATCGGGTCCGGTTTAATTTTGGCGATGTGGACCCGCGCCATTTGTAATAGCTGTAGATTTACTTTTCCTCGCACTCTTTTAACTGTTAACACAAAGCATGCAAGAATGAATGGCCTAAAATAAAATCAAGCGTAGAACACCGATAACATAAAAAGACAAAATATCTGAAAACGACACACAAATCACACACCACCCCTAGGGTACGCCTCACTGTTGCCTTGCCTCGAAAGGTGATCATCGAGTAGAGGATGTCTTAGTAAGTCCTCATGATCCGGGAACCTGGCATGAGGGTAGCTTCTAAGGTGTCTTCCCATTGCTCTGGTGATCACCATGTCCCGAACCTCGAATTGACCCGAACACCTCCAACGGTGGTGCTACCTACCTCTCAATGGTGGGATGGCACTACTTTAAAGGACATCTACACAGACGAATTCCTTAGGGTAGGTAGACGACTCATGGATACTTGCTCTCTTCAAAAACAAACAAAAATCTTTTCACACCGACACTTTTCAAAAGCTTTCAAAGCAATTTTTCAAACACTCTGACACAAGAGTCGAACTGGAATTTTCAAAGAAACTTTTTAAAACCCACAATTGAAAAGCAAACAAACCACTTTTTTAAAACACAATGAGCAAGTATCTAAGAGCCCATGGATAACCATGGATAGAAAGGGTGCTAACACCTTCCCTTTCTATAATCTACCTCCCGAACCGAGAGAAATCTCTTTAAGGAATTTTTCTGTGCTTTTGTCCTTTCCATTTGGAGAAAATAAAAGACGGTGGCGACTCTTGCTTCCGCGACATTTCGCGAACCAGCGTTAAACAGTCAGTTCCAGATCCACCGATCACAGTGGTGATTGTTGTTTTGTTCTTGAATTGAGAATATATGATTGATGTATGATGAGGATTGATGAATTTTGATGAATATTGATGTCTTGATGCTGTTAAAATGCAGTAAGATTATAGAGTAATTATAGGTGATGATTTTTCATGAATATATTAAGTTTTAGGGCTTTAAGCGTGAATCCCGTAGTGAGATGCAGGGAAGAAAACATTGAATGTAGCAGTAATGAAAACGCAAAATTATGCAGGAAAGAAAAACGTAGAATTAGGCGTGAAGAATACCATAAGTTGCTGTCTAGAACAATGAATCAATTAGGGATGGCGTTAGGCATACTGTTATCAATTAGGTTGATAACAGGCAAATAATCAAAATAGTAGGATGAAATAAAAAGTAGCAGTTCTGACAGTAGAAGTATGTTGACTAGAGTCGCGTTAGATTAGTGCAAGATAGAAGTTCTGAAGTTAGACGTAAGCTGTTAGAAGATGCGTGGCATGGTGAAAGGTAGCAGTTCTGATGTTAGAAGTTTCACTAGTCAGAGTTTGCATTAGTCAGAAGATGGCATTAGTTAGAAGATGTGATGATCAGAAGTTGTATCTGATCAGAGGTTGAGTGGTCAAAAGATGTGATGGTCAGAGGTTGGGTGGTAAGAAGATGTGATGATCAGAAGTTGTATTAGTCTGAAGAATGTGTCGCCTAGAGGTTGCGTCATTAGAAACTGTGTATTCAGAAATAGCGTTGGTTAGAGGGTGCATGGTCAGAAGTTGGATGGCCCTTGCGTTGTTTTGTGCAGAACGATGAATGTTAGCTGCTTAGAAGATGCTGTTTGAGCTATAACAGTAGGATAATTATTGTCTTGACGTTAGAGTTGCAGAATGACAGTGTTGATTTACTGTGGAATTAAATACTACTGAATTATAAATGAGAAGTATTTAATAAATAAATGATTTTTGATGATTTATAAATAAATGACGTTGATAAATTATTTTGATAAATTGAGATGTTTTTGAGATGTTAAATTGAGATGTTTTTGAGATGATAAATTGAGATGTTTTTGAGATGTTATTTTGAGATGTTATTTTGAGATGATAAATTGAGATGTTTTTGAGATGTTATTTTGAGATGTTATTTTGAGATGATAAATTGAGATGTTTTTGAGATGTTATTTTGAGATGTTATTTTGAGATGTTATTTTGAGATGATTTGAGATGTTGTTAACTTGGGTGTTATCATTACATTCATGGTTGTGTCGCATACATTGCATTTTTTTTGAGATGGAGCTTATGCTCTTTGAGATGGCCTGGATTGGCAAATTTTGAGATGAAGGCTATGCCTTATTGATGCCTCTATCAATTGGCAAATTTTTGAGATGAAAGTTCTGCTCCAATGGTACCACATGCATTTGCATAGTATTGAGTCACATTATATGATTTCATAAAGAAGTGTATTTTGATGTTGATGAATGTATATTAATGTTGAGAGTGTCGTTGATTATGAAATGAGAAGTGGTGATGTTGTTGATCTAATATAATATATTATATATCATGCGCTTTATTATATTGTTAGATATCTCACCCCTTCTGTTTGAATGTTGCCCTTATGTTGGTAACGTGCAGGTAATCGGGAGTGAAGGCAGTATACCTTCAATAGTTCGAGTCGGTGTCATTGCTCTAATATGTAACACTCGGGGGGATGAACGCTTGCTGTTTTGATTGATGATTTTTAGTTGTTGAATTTTAATTTGATTATTACTAAATATGAGACATTTCTAAGTTACTGTTTTGTTTAGAGATGTTATTAAGAACTCTGTTGCGTAGATGTTGAATTATTTTATTAAAGATGTTATGTTGATGGTTCATCCGATGTTTGAAAAAGTGTTATATATCCACGATGAATGCAATGAATTTGTTAGAAGAATTTGTGACGTCCCGATTCATTTGTATGATTGAAATTTTATAACTCTGATTTATTTTGCATAATTGCTTGGGGTAGAATTGGGGTGTTACAAAGTACCGTCGGAGATGGGCTTAAAGATGCCATCTAGAGGATGTTGATTTTCTGAGATATTCCTTTGATGAGAATTCCTGTTCCTGTCGTTGAGGAGGAATCTGCTGAGGAATGTGGGTATCTTCCTTGGGAGAAATAGAATTTTAGAAGCTTCAGTTATCCGTTACTCTACTAGGGAAATAACTCCTGCTTGAGGAAGCGGAAGTGAACTGCATATCTGGTCAGGGTCCAGGTTACACAGTGACTTATTGTGTGAATGTGAAATCGACCGTGTTTGATCAGGTCCACGTCTTACAGTGTTGTGGACTGTTGTCTGAAGGTAAGAGAAAAGAAACCTGGATGGTAAGGTTATGAGAAGGAACCTGGATAGTAGGGTTACTTCGAAATGAAAGCCTGAATAGTAGGGCTGTGAGAAGGAACCTGGATAGTAGGGTTACTTCAAAATAAAAGCCTGGATAGTAGGGTTGTGAGAAGGAACTTGGATAGTAGGCTTACTTCGAAATGAAAGCCTAGATAGTAGGGTTGTGAGAAGGAACCTGGATAGTAGGGTTACTTCGAAATGAATGCCCTGGATAGTAGGGCTTATGGGAAGGAACCTAGGTAAGGTTGCTTCGTGAGGAGTTTAGATAAAAATGCATCTGAACCGAGAAGGAACCTGAGTAAGGTTGCTTTCTGAGGAGTTTGGGTAAAACTGCATCTGAACTGAGAAGGAACCTGGGTAAGGTTGCTTTGTGAGGAGTTTGGGTAAAACTACATCTGAACTGAGAAGGAACCTGGGTAAGGTTGGTTTGTGAGGAGTTTGGGTAAAACTGCATCTGAACTGAGAAGGAACCTGGGTAAGGTTGCTTTATGAGGAGTTTGAGTGAAACTTCAGAAGGAACCTGGGTAAGGTTTCTCGTGATGAGTCTGTGTAGGGCTTTAGGAGGAACCTGGGTAGGTTTACTTCGGGATAAGTCCGTGTAAAACTTCGGCAGGAACCTGGGTAAGGTTACTTTGGGCTAAGTTTGTGTAAAACTTCAAGAGGAACCTGGGTAAGGTTACTTTGTGATAAGTTCGTGTAAACCTTCAGAAGGAACCTGGGTAAGGTTACTTTGGGATACGTTCGTGTAAAACTTCAGGAGGAACCTGGGTAAGGTTACTTTGGGATAAGTTCGTGTACAACTTCAGGAGGAACTCGGGTAAGGTTATTTTGTGATAAGTTTGTGTAAAACTTTAGAAGTATACCGGGTAAGGTTATTTTGGGATAAGTTCGTGTAAAACTTCAAGAGAAACCTAGGTAAGGTTACTTTGTGATAAGTTCGTGTAAAACTTCAGAAGGAACCTGGATAAGGTTACTTTGGGATAAGCTCGTGTAAAACTTCACTAGGAACCTGGGTAAGGTTACTTTGTGATAAGTTCGTGTAAAACTTCAAGAGGAACCCGGGTAAGGTTATTTTGTGATAAGTTCGTGTAAAACTTCAGAAGGAACCTGGGTAAGGTTATTTTGTGATAAGTTCATGTAAAACTTCATTCGGCAATGTATGAGAAAGGACCCGTGTAAGATTTTTCAGGATAAACCCATGTGAAGCTGCATTTGATCGTGCAGATAATTACTCTGTTTAGTTTCAGGAACTAATCTTGAACTTGCTGGAAGTTGTTGATGATAACTATCTTTCCTGAAAAGGTACATGATTAATCGTATATGATGCATGAAATGCATTGTATGATGACATTCTCAAAATAAATGAGATTATGCTGTATGCAATATGTATGCGCACGTCATGATATATGAACATGAAATGCTATTGTGACATGTCCGAGTTTGGGAAAATAAATCCCTGACTGCTGTTGGAGAGTACTGGGAATTACATTCCTGATTGTTATAGAAACAGTGGTTCTTCTACTTCTGCTGGGGATGGTGAACATAGATGATTATGTCGTGGATTTACTTCTGTTTGCGAATAGTCTACCAGGGAGAGACTCTGCTTGAGAACAAATCTGCGGGGGAATAATTCTATTGTAGAGAGAAGCTTCCATAGCTGAAGGGATAAACTCTGTCGGGGATTGAGCTTCTGTATTCATAGAAATAAACTCTGTTCGGGAGAAAATTTTATGACCCGCTTGCGATTATTAAATTCGTTGGGGGAATATAGATGCTGATTCTCTGAAAGAACTTTGCTGGGGAACGTAGCTCCTATTTATGGGAGCCTATGTTAAAGCTTTAGTTTCCCCTACTCTGCGGGGAGTGTAGATGTCACAGGGTCGTATGATGAGGATACAACAATGACTTTGCATCAGGACTTTTCTGCCCATGTACCTGCTGGAGAAAGTACCCATTGAGGCCTTATGGATGCTGATAAGGATGATAAGTCTTCTATTGATAAACAAATGATAAGATGACAGGACATAGTCGTACGCTTCAAATCCCTAACTTTTGCCTGGACCGCCCTTCCGGGTTTTCAGTCCACCGGGATACCCTTTTTTGCTCAAGCCTCCTTTTCAAGTTTTCGACTTGCCGGGTGTACATATCTTTTTTGTTTTTATCCCTAATTTTTGCCCGAACCCTTTTGGTTTACCAGGATGCCCTTATTTTTTCCTAGGCCAGTCAACCTAGCGGTTCTTTGTTCATGCGTAGTATTTTCTGACTATGTCCACGTTCTCCAGGTACGGAGAATTGTCATTGTCCATAGTAGTAAGTGTTGCCACACTACCAGAAGATGTTTGTTTGATCGTACATGATTCGTTGCTGGAATTCATTCCCAATGCCCCAAGTGATTCAGATGGAGATCCGCCCCTGGCTATTTGTCATTTTTGAGAGATTCCTTGAATCTTGACTTTACTGCCCCAGATGATGGACAATGATCATGCCGTGCCCCCTTAGTTGGAAGTGTTTTTCCACTTGAGGTGATCCTTTTTATTGAGAAGGTTTTTGATCACTAGATATTCATCATCCGAATTTCTCTGCTGTTGAACAAATAGTCATATGCAAACAATGTAATTTTAAGAATGCAAAGCTTATGTTTGTCTTGAAGTTTGAAAATTCATTTTTTAGTAAAACAAGTTTTTTTTTTTTTGTAAAAGTGTGATGTCAACTCAGGATTTATAGCAAACCTTTTAGGAGTCAGGATAACTTTTGTAACAATATGCTTTCGAACTAACCCATGCTTCAGCTAGGACTTTTAAGGGTTATAACGTGGCCTGGTTCACAGTTTAAGAAACAAAGGATAAAGGCTCAAATTTTATTTATACCCACCCGTTCTTCGTGATGTTCTTCGATCCTATGCTCAGTTAATTGTGCATTTAGATCCCATTTGAGTCTTTACTCTGATATTCCAATGATGGCTCGGATACTGACAATTTATTTTGAATAGGCAGTCATTTTTTTGTTGAGGGTTTGTAAGACCTCTTTCTTTTTGATTTTATTATCCATGTTTTTTGCATGAACTGTTTCTTTTTGTGATTACAGTCAGCGGGATGCCCCCGTTTTTTTCTTAAGTCTCCTTCATAGGTTTTAACTTCATGGGATTTTACTTCGAGAGATAATGACTACCTGTCTTGACGATTATAGGGAACCATCACCGTCTTTTTTTGGAAGGACGTATTTGATGCCATTCTTTGTGCACCCGAATTAACTGAGAAAACTACCCTGCCCTAGGTTGTGGTTAAGGGTTTTAATTTGTGTGAAATAAAATATCCTACTTCTTTGGCTCAAAGGGGTTGACTAGGGATTATCTTCCTTATGACTCCACTGTTTGAGATTTGAAACAATGCATGTACATTGTTAGCGGGGTCTGTTCAAAAGCATAATATAGAGATAGTGGTATATTTTTTGTCATCCTCCCTCTAAAGGCTTACAGTTTTTTAGTCGAGAGTTGAATATCATGAAAAGGAAGTATAAAGCAATTTAAGCATAATGAAAACAAATTAATTCAAGACAGACATGTATAATGCATTAATGAAATAATAAAGTTTGACATGACAATAATTGTTCGAATAAGAAAATAAAATACAACTTCAGAATTCAAATGAATAAAAATGCTTTCAATCCTAGCCATGTTTTGGCAAGGGAGAAGTGATCACGCTGGGAGTCTCAGGAGGGTTAAATTTGATCTCCTTGGTGTCAATCATATTCTGAATCTTGTATTTCAGCGCCCAACAATCGTTAGTATCGTGCCCCGGGCTACCAAAATGATAATGACACCTTGCATCCGGGTTGTAGTTAGGAGAAGAAGTCTTAGGTTTTGGATGAGGGTTTATCACCATAATCAGATTCATCTTCAACATGTGTTGCAATGCTTGTGATAATGGCATATTGATTTGGGTGAACTTCCTTTGAGGTCTTTTCACCCTTGGCTTATTGTTTCGTTGTTGTGGTCGTTGTGTGCGTGCCGAATTAGAGATCAACACTGCCCCCACAGATTGGTGGTAGTCTTCCTTGCTACGCCCCTTCTGGCTATGCACAACATTGGCTTCCCTCTTGCCACCAAATGACTTCTTCTATGTACTCGAAGAGGTATTTTTCTGGATCTTACCACTCTGGATCCCAGCTTCTACTCTTTCTTCAGTCAGAATCAGCTCAGTGAAACCCGCTGACGAGCTGCCGATGAAATGATTAAAGAATGGACCAGATAACATCCCCAAAAACATATCAACCAATTCCCTATCAGACAACAGGGGTTGGACTCTTCCATCCAAGTCTCTCCATTTCAGTGCATAGTCCTTAAAGCCATCACTTGCACCCACAGACATACTCTGGAGTTGAGTACGAGTAGGAGCAAGGTCGGTGTTGTATTGATACTGCTTGTATAAAGCAGCAACCAAATCTTCCCAATTTCGTACATTGGCTCCCTCCAGTTGGTAGAATCATTCAAGTTGAGTCCCTGACAGACTATCTTGAAAGAAATGAACCCACACATTTTTATCAGCGGTGTGGGGCTGGATCTTTCTGACATAAGAGCGGAGATGGAGTTTTGGGCAGGACACCCCATCATACTTTGTAAAAATTGGAGCTTTGAACTTCTGCGGGATGACCACTCCCGACACCAATACCAATTCTTTGAAATCCAACCTAGGTATCCTCTGGACCTCCATAACATTCAAGTGATCTTCCAACTGCTTGTATCTATCCTCGGTGGGAGGATACTGCTCATCATTGTAGTCGGTATTATTGTTAGAAACTTCAGGACTGGGATCTTTCTCCCTTATCTCTTCTTCTTAATTCTCCCCTTCCTTGGATGAAGAGGTCAGATCGACTTGTTGCCTCAACGGACCTCTAAACCTTCTGCCTATATTCAGAATACCGGCAGCCTTCTTCTTTTTCTTTTTCTCTTTCAGGATGAGGGTTTTCAGATCCTCCTTCCCTTTTGCCAGATTTATGAACATTTGCTAGAACTGGGCGTTTTGTGCCTGAGGGTCCTTGATGCTTTGTTTGGAAGACATTTTTGCTGAAATAAACAGCGAAGAAGATGAGAAACCTGTAATGGTACCTGTAATGATGTGTATGATATGCATGCAATGTTTTCAAGGATCTCGTGGGGTAAACAAGAAACTGTTAGAATTTGATTGCAGCTTGATTGAAGAAACTTTGTGTCGTATAGAGTCCATATTCAAGATTCAAGCTCACCATATCGAGTGGGTCATAGCCCCTGACTCAAGATCCTTTGACAACATTGGCTAGAGGAAAATAAATCCCCTTGCCCCTTGCTAGACGTCTTATTTATCATAACCTGCATCACAAACCCTTGAGATCCTTGAAATGGTTAAGGAAATATTGTGGCATGATGTTATGATGTCATGATTATGTTGAGAAATAACAGGTATAACAAGGACAAACAAATCACACCAAGTCCTTAGGTTTAAGGCTTGCTTGAGTTTAAGGTAGTACCCTCTTGAAGTTGGATTGGTTCAGCCTGTCCTATAAATAGTAATCGGGTTCTAAGGGATCTCAATATCACTGACCATCCTTTATCGGGCATTGTCTCAGCTCAAGCAATCTTTTCTTGCGGCCGAAATATCCCAAAAGTCTGATCTCAATGAGTGTAGCATCGAGTATTAACCAATCCTCAATTATACACCGAGGCCGGATATCTCACTACTTTCTAATGTCCAAGTTTATTCAACTAAAGTTCTAAGATCCGTTAGTGCTTCATGACACCACGCGGCGGCCCCGTATTCTCCTTGTTTCCCCACGAAGGATATCGGTACCAGCCAAAGTTCCACACCAACATAGCCATCGCTTAAACCATATCGGTCTATGATGTACAGTCTCCACGATCAATTGATGTTAACCTAATAAGTGCCCCCAGATCCGAATGTAGGATCTATAGTAACCCAAGTATAAACCTTTAAGAATAAAGCAAACAAACAAGAAATCAAATTTTGAAATGACCTAGATCCTAAGGTAAACCCCACTTTATTTTTTCCCTAGCAGAGTCACCAGTTCTGTGATATGGTGGTAGAACCGACTGTTAATACTAGTTTGTGTTTTGCGTTTTTTGTTCGCAAAATGTCGCGGTAAGCTAGAGTCACCATCGACTTTTATTTCATCCAATCATGGAAAAGGAAAAAGAACAGAAAAAACCTTTTTTCGAGATATTCTGAGTACGGGGGGTAGATTATAGAAAGGGAAGGTGTTATCACCCTTTCTATCCATGGTTTTCCATGGGCTCTTAGGTGCTTGATCATTTTTAAAATTGCTTGTGCGTGCTTGTTTTGAAAATGTTTTACTTCATGATAACCCTTGTATCAGTCCTCAAGGATGTTACGAAGTTTGTTTTGAAAGGTGTTTGTGTGAAAAGTTTTTATTGAGCAAGTACTTAAGATTCTACCTACTCAAAAAAAGATTGTTTGTTCTCATTTCCTTTAGACAGCGCTATCCCACTATTAAGGAGTAGGTAGCACCGTCGTTGGAGTTGTAAGGAACATTCGAAAGGGACAAGTACAATTACTAAAGCAACAGTTAGAAAACTTTAGTAGTAACCCTAGAGTCTTAAGACCTTTTCGAGGCCACATTCGAATGGGACAATTTGATCTTTTAGACGGGAGGGTAACCACTAAAATCTCCTATACTTAATGACTGTTTTACCGAAGGCAACTGAAGTGGGGTAAACCCTAGGAGTGAGTATGTGCATATGAATAGTTTCAGTTATTTAATCTTGGCACATTAGGTGATCTACCGTTTAAATTTCCAGATATTCTTGCCATAAAATCCTATTAGCATACATCTAGACAGTTAAATATTTCCAGGAATTTAAAGTGCGGAAAGTTTAAAGTCCTAGTTATTACAGGGCTTTGGCAGATACATATTTATCTTGACTGAAAATAAAAATACGGAAATGTAAAACCCTAATTACTATTACAAACCCGAAGCAGTTACAATAATAGAAAAAAGAATTAAAATGCGCGCGGCGAATTAAATAAGAGAATAATTAGAAACCCTAAAAATCTAATTAAGAAAATATTTAGGTTATTTTTGAGAAAGAAAATTAATTAGGTTATGTACAAAATTTAAAAACCTAATTCTAATTGTTTTTAACTTATGAAAAAAAGAATTAAATTTACCTAAATTAAATCAAACTAGTTAATTAAGAAATAAAAAATATTTTTATTAAAAAAATATTTTTGGTGTTTTCATGATTTTTGATTAAAAAAAAAGATGTTTGATGTTAATTAAAATAATTAAGGAAATAATTAAAAGAATTAAAAATAAAAATAATAGAAAAAGAGAAGAATTGGGCCTCTGTTACGCTGAATGGGGGTGCATGTTGAAATTCTCTAGGCCCATGAAGCTGAGTCAAATTCCCACGTCTGATCTTGTGTAGTCACGCCTGGAGGGTGTACCATGGACTCCCCTTGGACTGAGAGTTTGATCTGGATTGGTGATAATCCATTGGGTGTATGGTGTGGTACATGGTGGACGTCTGGGCAGGTGATGTACAAAATTTGTAAAGGAAAATAAGAAAATAAAGTTTTGCTGGGACCTGGGATCGAACCCAGGTCCTCTCGCTTACCAACACACTCCCTTTTCAGTTGTGCCACTGTTTCTATTTGTTAATATAATCACAATAAAATATAATATATAAAACCAAGTGATTGGCATCAAAACGCGCGCTAAATTTAAATGGACAAATAGATGGTTGCCACGTGATTGTCTCTTTCCCCAGGACTGTCTCTTTTGACATTAACCCTTTACCTACGGACAAACTCGTAATTATAGGCTTAAGTGACGGTTTCTTATGCGTGGATAAAACCTACAAAAATCTTAAAACTAAATTCAAGAAATATAAATTCCATTCAAGGGCATGAATCAAATGTACTTCATCCCCTGAACATGAAGAGGCCCTTAATTTGTCCCAATTTTGCCTCTAGCTAGGGTTCCCCAATTTGGAGCTCACGAACCCTAACTATGGCAAGTACCTATTCCTGCATCAAAACTTAAATCCAGGCTATCAAAAAGCTTCCTAGCATGATCCTAAATATGTATATGCAAGCAAACTAGATTAAAAATGCGTAAAACTAGAGGAACTAGTTTAAGTTCAGAGGATGCAAACCGTGATGTATAGTTGGAGATTCTGGTGGTTTGATGACTTGGGAACGATTGGAATAACTTCAATGCACGCCCAGGAAGAGATTGCTAGCTTCAAATTACCTTGAATCGTCCTATAGACTGAAAACCAAATCACACATTTTGATAGAAATTCACGTTTTATTTGATGCTTTTCACGACCGCAAAACCTTGTCTCATGCTTTGTTCTTGTCCAATATATATCTAGGAATGAATTAGGGTTGTAAAATTGGATTGAATCTTTACAATTATGAGAGATTTGATTTGATTTTCATGCTACATTTAAACTTGCTATTTTGAGTAAAATCATCCCTTTCTTGTACCAATTATACTTGATTCATTTTGGCCTTGATAACTCAGCATATTTTGATTGCAAACCTGTCCAAAAACCAAATCAAATCATATCTTTGCTATTATTCATCAATTATTTGATTTAATTCAATTTTTAATTAATAAAAAATCAAAATAAATTGAAAAATGAAGCAAATAATGTGTGGATGAATATTTGGGTCGTGTACCATATTATAAGTGAGGTGCAAGCATAAAAAGTTAGGCCTATTTAGCAAAAAATGCATTTTTTAGCACATTTGACTTTTGACAATTTTGCAAAAAAGGTCAACTTTGACAAGGAATATCTCCTCCAATTTTAAACCTAGAGAGGTGTTCTTGGACTTTTTATAAAGCTTAGGATGTCCCCTAAGCAAATGTTTTGGTCTCATCGCAATTGAGTCTTCCATGTTCATGTAATAAGCTTTGACCCAAAAGGTGTTTTTGTTAACTATTCAAAAGTACCCACAATGTAGAAATTCATATCTTTTTGTGGGTACATATTTTGAACTTGTGGGATGAAGATGAGTTATAGGGAATTTATACCTCTTAAAAATGAGATTTGGTTGGAAAGTTTATGATGAAGAATGTCGAAGTTATTCTTGGTCAAAGTTTGGTTGACTTTTACTAAGAAACCCTAATTTAGCAACTTTTGGGTTTTGATGAATTTGGAGTATTCCTTGGGGAATCATGATCAACCCTTGATAAAATGATGAAATACACTTCAAAATGTTAATGTTGACCAAAAATCTTGAAGTTTGACTGTATGTGGGTCACAGTTGACTTTTGACCTAATATAGTCGATTTTCAAGCATATGAGCAGTTGAATGAGCAAACTTCTTGTGCAAGGCATGAAACTTGACATGTAGGGTCTTGAGAACATATTAATACCATGGAGAGTATATGAGGCCTTTGTACCCATATTTATGAAAATGGAAACCCTAATTTGAGGTACACTGCCTTAGGAGAGAGTTTGTCTAGTCAACTCTTGGGCAACCTTGAGCAAATTGAGGATCTCTAGGAGTATGTATTGAGTAAAATGAGAGGGCAAATTTTGGGGCACAACAGGGTGATAAAATTAGACCTCAAGGTGGGAACAATACTTCGACCAACTATGTTCATGGTCATTTCAGCAAAGCCCAACTATAATCTACTCTTAGGTAGAGAATGGATACATGCCATAGGTGCAGTTCCATCTTCGATGCATCAACGGGTTACAATTTGGCGCCCTGATGGCATAATGGAGAATACGAAGCCAACCAAAGTTATTACTTGGGTGAAGTTAACAATGTTGGAAAATATAGCTTCGACAGAAACTTGGCTCACATAGGGCCATGCAATCCTCCTGACTTTGATTTAGCACCAGCAACAAATGCCTTTTGCTCCCTCTACCTGCATTCTGACCATGGGTTCCAGTGGCATAAAGAAGATTTATCAAACATTGACTATGGAGGAGTTGATGATATACGACCAACGAGTTGGGGAAGTGAATTCGGTGATGATAACTGAATTACAAGTTTACAAAATATTTTGGCATATGTAGCCGAAAGTAGAATGATAGCGGCCTTATAGGCTGAAGTCAAATATATGGCTCTTGAAGCCAATGAGCAAGTATTTCTTCCAGAAAGTCCTGGGAAAGACTTCGAACCGGAACCACCTGACTCGAAAGGGGAAGAAATGAAAAACCAGAGGCTAGATTCCATCTATGATGATGAGCCTTTGGGTTTTGAAAAGGATCCGTTGACAAACAGTGTTAAAATGCTAGCGCAAGATCCTCTGGAAGAAATAGACCTAGGCGAAGGTTTGGTGAAAAGACCAACATACATTAGATCGAAGATAAATCCAGAGCTCAGGATCGAAATAATCCAATTGTTGAAGGAGTTCAAAGACTGCTTTGCATGGGATTATGATGAAATGCCTGGTCTCGACAGAGAATTGGTAGAGCATGGTCCACGACCTATGGGACCCTCCGTGCCTTTTTAGTTTTGGTTATTTAATTCATTTTGATTTTTATTCATTTAAAATCAAATAAATTCAAATTAAATAAAATTAAATCAAATTTGTGGAATAGGATTTCATTTGCATTGAATTATAGATCTCATATGCTGGAAATGATCAAACAAATCGTGCAAGCTCTAAAAAGAAGAGAAAATCTCCAATTTTGGAAAGATTGGAATCAAAACATCAAGACCATCAATCTCTTGATTCTTTCCAATTTTTATTGACCTAATTGGATTCATTACTTATAGAGAAGCTTTGTGAACCCTAAAGGAGAGAACACACGCGTAGCCTGCCTCCCTAAAACAAGAACAAAGTTTAACTTTTTTGTGAAAAAGTGCAGATCGAATCTTTCATTACAGACGGTTTCAAGCCATTCCTAGAATCAAAACATATTCCCGGACATCCTCTAGAGCGATTACAAGTATTATCAAGGCTTGAAGCATCAAGAATCGTGCGCTAGCACCTTCACGATTTGCCTTTTTTTCAAAACTCGATTATAATAATTCTTGCATCATAAACATGTTTTGATTATATATCTATGTTTGTTATCATATTTGCAATGTACTGGAATGCTTTGATTGGACTTTGAGTGCAGGTATGGACATTTTCCATGGCTAGGGTTCATGAGCTCGAATTTGGGGTTTCCTTCTTTAGGGAAAATTGGCCCAGATTATGGGTACCATAGCGCAAAAAGGGTTATTTCCTATTGACCCTTACCTTTGGTTGGGATTGATATTACTTATGCTGCGTTTTTTATGTTTACAGGTTTGTAGCCACGCACAAAAACTGTCACTATAGCCTATAGTGACGAGCTCGTCCGTAGGTAAAAGCTCTTTCTAAAATGACAGTCCCTGGGGAAGAAGATAAGGGCGTGGCAGCATACCATTGGCTTGTTTAAAATTCGCGCATTTTCTTGGGCATAACGTTCTGTTTATATTATATTTATTTTATTTGATTATATGCATGACTAACAATTCAGCGTAGTGGTAAGGGCGTGGGTATGTGAAGCCAAAGACCTGGGTTCAATCCCAGGCGTGCATATTTTGTTATTTTCTTAACTTTCTATGCAGGATTCAGCGTATCTCATGCTTAGAGGTCAACCATGCGCCCTCTGATCTCATCCTCTGGATTCATCTCTAGCCAGATCCAAGGCCCAACACACGCAGGTCCACCATGAGTCCTCAGGAGATGACTTCACTAGATCAGGCGCCAGACTCTGGGCCATTATTCTGGGCCCATTATAAATTTGGCAGTACACCCCCAAATTGCTCATGACACTAGACCCAGTTTCATTTCTTTTTTTAATTTCTTTCATTTCTTTTTTAATTATTTTATAAAATCATTTGTTTATATTATTTTACAAGGAAAAATCATTGTTTTTTTTAATTAAATCATAAAATCAGAAAATTACAAAAAAAATTAGGTTTAGTCTTTTCTCATAAAAAATATTTATTTGCATTAATTAGCTTAATTAGGTCAACTTAAATATTTTTGTAATTAAAATTTAATAGAAATTAGGTTGACTTGCAAAATTAATTATTTTTCATAAAACAATCAAAAAAATATCTTTTCTTTATTCGTAAATTATTTTTTTTCTAAACTTGACATTAATTCCCCCTTATCAAATTTTGTTGTGCGCGCCTTTGTTTCCATTATTCGATTAATTATTGTAACTGTTCCAAGTTTGTAATAGTTAATTAGGTTTACTATTTCGCATTTATCATTTTTCCATGATTTTTGGTTATGTAATCCCCACCCAAAGCCTTCTAATAGCTAGGGTTTTAAATTCTCGCCCTTTACTTTCCGCAATTATAAACTGCCTAGATGCATGAATAATAGGATTGAATGGCAAGATAAATAAATTTAAAACGGTAGACAACCCTAATTATGCAAAGTTAATTAACTGGAAAAAAAACACTTGCACATGCTCACTCCAAGGGTTTTCCCCACTTGGTTGCCTCGGAAATAATGGTCGCGTCCCTCGAATGTAGGGATACCTTAGCAATGACCCGCGATTCAAAGTCGTCACAAAGATCATAGTCCTTACTTGTCCCTCGAGTTTCCTACAAATTGATCTTATGACGATAGTCCCTTCGAATTGCTAAGGTATCCTTACTTGTTACCTTTAGAGACCATTTCGTCCCTTCGAATGTCCCTTTAAAATTCCAACGACGGAGCTACCTACTCCTTAATAGTAGGATAGTGCTGTCTAAAGGAAACGAAAATGAACAGGCTTTTTTCAAGTAGATAGAAAAACTCTTAAGTACTTACTCAAGACAAAAAATTTCACACAAACACTTTTCAAAAACAATTCTCAAAACAACTTTGTCACACTCTTGAAGACGATACAAGGGTTATCACGAAGTAAACAAAATGTTTCAAAACAAGCACACACAAGCAATTTAAAAATGAGCAAGTACCTAAGAGCCCATGGAAAACTATGGATATAAAGGGTGATATCACCTTCCCTTTCTATAATCTACCCCCCGTACTCAGAAATATCTCGAAAAAAGGTTTTTTCTGTTCTTTTTCCTTTTCCTTTGTTGGATGAAAAAAAAGTGGGGTGTACTTTAGGATCTACGTCATTTTTAAAATTGCTTTCTTGTTTGCTTTGCCTGCTTTATCTTTGAGGGTTTTTGCTTGGGTATTATTGAAGATCCTACACCCGGATCTGGGGACACTCTTTAGGTAAACATCAATAGATCGTGGAGACTGTACGGCATAGACCGATATGATTTAAGTGATGGCTGTGTTGGTGTGTCACTTTGGTTGGTACCGGTATCCTTCGTGTGAAAACGAGGAGAATACGGGGCCGCCGCGTGGTGTCGTAAAGCACTAACGGACTTTAGAACCTTAGTTGAACAAACTTAGCCATTAAAAAGTAGTGAGATAGCCGGCCTCAGTATAAAGCTAAGGATTGGTTGATACTCGATGCTACACTCATTGAGGTCAGACTTTCGGGATATTTCGGCCGCAAGAAAAGATTGCCTGAGCTGAAACAACGCCTGATAAAGGATGATCAGTGATATTGAGAATCTTTAGAACTCGGTTACTTCTCTAAGATAGGTTTGAAACCAACTAAGCTTCAAGAGGGTATGACCTTAAAACTCAAGCAAGCCTTAAACCTAAGGACTTGGTGTGATTTGTCTGTGTTTTCTATACCTGTGATTTATCATGACATCATAAACATCATACCATAGCATTTCATGACTAACCATTTCAAGGATCTCGAGGGCCTGTGATGCATGTTATGATAAATTAGACGTCTAGCAAGGGGCAATGGGATTTATTTTCCTCTAGCCAATGTCGTTAGAAGATCAAAACTCAACAACTTAAGTCAGAGGTTATGACCCACTGATATGGTGAGCTTGACTCTCATAGAAGGACTCTCAACGATACAAAGTTCTTCAATCAAAGCTACAAAATTCAACTTCTGACATTTTCTTGTTTACCCCGCTAGATCTTTGAAAACATTGCATACATATATAATATATATATATTTGCATGAGCAGGTTTCAAAGCAGGTCTCTAATGTTCTCACTGTTAATTTCAACAATGGTTCTCCAACAAGACAACAGAGATCTCCAAGCTCAAGATGCCCAGTTCACAGAATTTCTCCTGAATCTATCCAAGGGGCAAGAAGACCTGAAAACACTCTTCGCCGGTAATCTGACCAAGGAACGTCCTGACAACAACAAGGATGAACAATTGGAACAACTGCAAGCTGAGGTAGAAGCAATGAGAATCCAGATGCTGGGGCAGATGACTCTTATCCAAAACTTAGCTCGAGGACAAGAAGGGCTAAGAGCCTTCCTTAACAAGCTTCACCAAGATGGATGCAGATCCATGAAACAAACAGTTAAAATTGTGGATCAAGGCATTAATCAGCCCCCAGTGAGAGAAGAGGTTGGTTTGGTCAGGAACAGACCTTTCCAGATTTCTACTACATCACAAGCCCAACCACAACCTCGCTAACGAAAACGGGGCAATCGACATAAGAAGAATATATCTAAAAGACGCTTCACCGAAATCAACATGTCATTGGCTCAAGAATGGCAACGCATGTTGAAGGCCAATTTGGTTATATTAAGGGAACTTCCTCAGAATACCAACATAGCTTCCCCAAGGTACAATCCAAATGCAAGATATGCGTACCACTCCAACAGTCCTGGACATGACACCAACAACTGTTGGGCATTGAGAAATAAAATTCAAGACCTGATTGATGAAGGAGCGCTAGAATTCTCACAAGACGGCCATGCTGAGTTCTTCTGCCATCCCTCCAAGGCATATCATCTGAAGTGACAAGTTCTCACAAGAATACCTTTAGTTCATTAGAATTTTCAATGTGTAATTTTCTTTTGATTTGTTTGAACATTTATTCATATCAAACCTCGTTATTTCATCAATGCATTGCACATGTTTGTCTTGAATCAATTCATTCGTATTCACTATTTCAAAAATGAGTTCTTATTTCCTTTTGTGATGTTCGACTCTTGATTAAAAGTTGTAAGCCTTAGAGGGAGGATGACGAAAATGATACCACAATCTCTACGGTATACTTTTGAACAGACCCCGCTGACGATGTACAGACATTGTTTCAAATCCTAAACAATGGAGTTATAAGGAAGGTAATCGCTAGTCAACCCCTTTGAGCCAAAGAAGTAGGAGTTTTTCTTTTCACACAAATTAAAACCCTTAATTATAACCTAGGGCAGGGTAGTTTTCTCAGTTAATTCAGAGGCGTATTCAGTCAAAATCTTTCGTTTTGTACACAATGAATGGCATCGAAGACGTCCTTCCAAAACGAAAGACGGTGATGGTTCTGTATAATCGTCAAGACAGGCAATCATTATCTCTCGAAATAAAAGCCGGTTAAGTCAAAACCTATGAAAGAGACTTAAGAGAAAAATTGGGGCATCCCACTGACTGTAATCACAAAAGAAACAGTTCAGGAAAAAGAAGGGATAACGAAAATATAAAAAAAAACAGGTTACTATAAATCCTCGACAAAAAAAAGATTACAAAAATGACTTCCTTTTCAAAACAAATGTTCAATTTCTGAATCATCACCAAGTATCAGAGCAAAGATTCCAGACTCAATCGGGATCTAAACGCGCAATTAACTGAGCATAGGACTGAAGAACATCACAAAGAGCGGGTTGGGTACAAATAAAATTTGAGCCTTTATCCTTTGTTTCTTGAACCGTGAACCAGGCCATGTTATAACCCTTAAAAGTCCTAGCTGAAGCATGGGTTAGTTTGAGAGCATACTGTTACAAAGGTATCCTGACTCCTGTAGGCTTTGTTACGAATCCTGAGTGGATATCACATTCTTGCAAATTTCGTTTTACTACACAAAACACATTTTTAAAAAAAAATTCAAGACAGACATGAGTATTTCATTCTTTAAATGACATTGTTTTGATATGACTAATTGTTTGATAGCATAGAAATCCGCACAATGGATATTCAATGAACAGACATCCTCTCAATGGATAGAATCACCTCAATGGGAAAGACACTTCCAATAACAGGTCTTCCATAAGCAAGGGGCATGACATGATGTCTAAACACACCTGGGGCAGTCTCTCCAAAAGTGTCAAATAATCAGGGGCTGATCTACATCTGAATCACTTGGAGCATTACGCATGCATTCCAGCAACGAATCATGTGCCATCAAGAAAACATTTTTGACAGTACTACAACACAACACTATGGACAGTGACAACACTCTACATCCTGAAGCGTGGACATAGTCAGAAAATACTACGCATGAAAAAAGACCCGCTAGGTTGACACACCTAGGCAAAAATAAGGGAATCCCGGCGAACCAAAAGGGTTCAGGAAAAAGTTAGGGATATACATAAAAAAAATTTGTACACCCGACAAGTCGAAAACCTGAAAAGGCGGCTTTGGCAAAAAGGTATCCCGGTGGACTGAAAACCCGAAAGGGCGGTCCAGGCAAAAGTTAGGGATTTAAAATGTATGACTATGTCCCGTCACCTGTCTATCAGTGGAAGACTTATACCTTGATCAACATTCATCAAGAGCACCAGAATCAGATACAGTTCAGATACGCTCCAGATACGGATGCCATTTTGGTACTCATTCAGATTCAACTTTCAGATACAGTCCAGATACGCTCCAGATACGGATGCCATTCTGGTACTCATTCAGATTCAACTTTCAGATACAGTTCAGATACTCCAGATATGGATGCCATTCTGATACTCATTCAGATTCAACTTTCTGATACAGTTCAGATACGCTCCAGATACGGATGCCATTCTGATACTCATTCAGATTTAGTTTCAGATACAGTTCAGATACGCTCCAGATACGTATGCCATTCTGGTACTAATTCAGATTCAACTTTCAGATACAATTCGGATACGCTCCAGATACGGATGCCATTCTGGTACTCATTCAGATTCAACTTTCAGATACAGTTCAGATACGCTCTAGATACGGATGCCATTCTGATACTCATTCATATTCAGCTTTCAGATATAATTCAGATACGCTCCAGATATGGATGACATTCAGATTCAGCTTTCAGATACAGTTCAGATACGCTTCAGATACGGATGCCATTCTGATACACATTCAGATTCAGCTCTTAGATACAGTTCAGATACGATCTAGAGACGAATGTCACTCTGACACTCATTCAACGCATGTTTCAAGTACAATTCAGATAAGATCTAGAGACGGATTCCATTCTGAAACTCATTCAACACATGTTTCAAGTACAGTTTAGATACGATCCAGAGACGGATGTCATCCTGACACTCATTAAATACATGTTCAAGTACAATCACGACATAAATCCATCCATAAAATCTCTGCATGTACTTTTTCCAGCATGGTAAAAGGGGAAGAGATAATTGGAAGCAAAGTCACTATCACGTATAAGCCAGTGATACCTATACTCCCCGCAGAGCCGAGAAAACCAAAGTCTGATCTCCAGGTCCCCAAGCAGGAATCACTTCCCCAACGGGTTCCTTCGGAAAGCTGATATTTGCATTCCCCAGTCGAGTTTTATAACCATATAAAGCCATTTCCCGAGCAGAGTTTATTTCTCGGACAGCGGAAGCTCAATCTCCAACAAAGCTCTTCTCTCCAGCAATGGAAGTTCATCCCCAGTTGAGTTTATTTCTCCAGATCAGCAGATCTTCCAACAAAGTACCTCTATTCCCCCACAGAGTCATTCCCTCGCATGATTATTCTCAGACAGAGTCTCTCCCGACAGAATATTCTCAAGCTGAATGGATGTCAATCTCCAGCTAATCATCTTAGGTCACTATCCCCAGCGGAAAAGAAGAACTCGACTCCTTATACTCTCTAGCAGCAGTCCGGGATTTATTTTCCCCAGCTAGAGAATATCACAATAGCATTGCATATCCATATATCATGGCATGCACATACATATTATACAACACAATCTCATTTATTTTGAGAACAACATTACTCAATGCATTTCGTACATCGTGACATTGCATACGACTAACTCTTTACCTTTCAGGGAAGGATGCAATCAAGTTATCACGAGTTCTCTCTGGTTCAGTCAAACCGACACCAAGGTTTCTATTCTAGTTGAAGATATTCCAACATTTTTTCTAGTTCAGTCAAACTGACACTAAGGTTTCTATTCTAGTTGAAGATGTTTTAAGACTTTCGTCTGGGTCAGCCGAATCGCCGCTAAGATTCCCCTGATTTCTATGCCAGTCAAAGTTAATCCAAGACCTCTCCCGGGATCAGTCAAGTTGATACTAAGATTTCTCTCCCAGTTGAAGTTATCACAATTTTTACCTAGTTCAGTGAAATCGATACTAAGATTTCTCTCTTAGTTGAAGTTATCATAAGTTTTCCCTGGTTCAGTCAAATCGATACTAAGATTTCTATTCCAATTCAAGCTATGAAGCCCGGAAATCGACCGGATAATATCTTGATTTCTCCAAAATACTACGAAGCCTGGAATCAACTAGATAGTGGTATATCTCAAATTCAAGCTATGAAGCCCGAAAATCAACCGGATAACAGTACAAGATACTATGAAGCCTGGAATCGACCAGATAGTGGTATATCTCAGATTTAAGCTATGAAGCCGGGAAATCGATCGGATAATATCATGATTTCTCCAAAATACTATGAAGCCTGGAGTCGACCAGATAGTGGTATAAGACACCGTGAAGCCTGAAGCACGACCAGATATTGGTATAAGACGCTGTGAAGACTAGAGCACGACCAGATAGTGGCAAGAGACATTGTGAAGCCTGGAGCACGACCAGATAATAGTATGAGGTACTGTAAAGCTTGGAATTCGACCAAATAGTAGTTTACTCGGCCAATTACTATGAAGCCCGGAAATCGACCGGATATTAGTATGCCTTAAATTCAAGTTGAAACCCGGATGCGATCAGATAACCACTTAATTCCTTCTGCATCCTGGAATACGACCAGATAAGAATTGAGAAATTGCAACTCCTAGAGCACGACCATATAGCAAGTTTAATCTCATCTCCCCAGTAAGTCACTGTAAAACCTGGAGCACGACCAAATAGCATTCAGTCTTATCATCCTCAGCAAATCACTGTAATGCTTGGAGCACGACCAGATAGCAGTTCATTTTCATCTCCTCGACTAAGAGATGATTCCCCAATAGAGTAACGGACAACTGAAGTTCCTAAAACTCCATTTCTCCCAAGACAGAGACCAACATTCCTCAGCATATTCCTCCTCAATGACGGGAACAGGAATTCTCATCAAAGGACTATATCGGGAAATCAATATCCTCTAGATGGTATCTTTAAGCCCATCTCCGATGATTCTCCGCCATATCTTCCGGATGGCATCTTTAAGCCCATCTCCGGTGACCTTTTGTCATCTCCTCCAAATGGAATCTGTAAGCTCATTCCTGATACTACCTACATTGTCAAGAATCATTACAGACGAGAACAAATTTTTGGGCACTCTAGTGTTCAATCATCTTCCACCTTCAGATCACAGAAAGCAGACAAGCCAATCTAAATCTTCAGGTTTAAGAAGATTGAACAGGGGCAGCTTTGTACCCCAAAAGTTACCCTCTTTTCATACACGCATATTATTGGTTTTATGTTTATGGAATAAAGGTATATTTATCAAGCTTCTTTAGGTTACAAGTGACGTTTATTTCTCTAATGGATGTTCTCAGAGTATTTTCTGTGTTGAGGATCGGTTCGCTGTTTTGCAATGATTCAGAGTTCAAAGATTCACAAGTCCAACCCGACGCGTCATATTTAGGTGTTCTTTCGCCAAGATATCTCTGATAACGTATTCTCAAATTCAGGTTCGGCTCAAGAGTCAATTCTTTAAAGAAGGTCTCCGAATGTGTGAGTTTTCTCAAAGAAATTTGGTGAAAAAGTGTGCTGAAAGTGCCATTTTTACACTCTAAAAAATTCATAACTTGAAGATCGCGACTCGTTTTGAACCTGTTCTGGTGGCCAAAATTCTGTATTGACGTCATGTATGTTTTCATCTCTCACGGCTGGAAGCCAATTTCGATCCGAAGGTCTTCAAAAATGCGGATTTATCAAGTATTTTTATACAGAAAATTTGTGACAGAAGCATATTTGCGTCATGTTCAGAAAATCATAACTTGGTCGATTTTCATCGTATTGAGCTGGTTCCAGCGCCAAAATTTCAAAAATTGAGTTTATTACGTTTTCACAAGAGGTATTGATTTCGAACTATATCAAAAAAGGAATTTGTTTTTTACCCAAAGTGTGTGTGACGCGCCGAAAATCCTGAATCCTGAATATTATTTCATCTGGATTGAAATTTTGAAAATTCATAACTCAATCAATTTTTATCGGATCCGGCCCATCTTTTTACACAAGGTCACTGACTCAGTGATCTACAACTTTTCTTCAAAAGTAGAGAACGGGTTATGCTCCGATCAATACCAGTTTTTTATTGAAGAACGTGCCAGAGTTGACACTGGAGCCTAAAATAAGTTTGCCTGAGGCGAAACTTCAAAAATTTATAACTAATTCACCGTTTATCCGATTGAGCCCATTTTTGGACAAGAGTTATTTCTCGATGTCGGCTACAATTTGTTTTCATATTTCAACTTAAAAAATTGCACTTAAGCCCCTACGATTTAGCCTGAAATGTGCCGGACTCAAGTGAATAAAAATTTGTACTACTGCTTGTGGTTATTGGAGGCCCAATTCCACATTCAAAGCCCATTTTTTTCTCTCATTTCTATCATATAATCTCATTCTTTTCACACACGATAAACAGACGGAAAAAAACATTTGCCATAACCCTATCAAAATATCAAATTCTTTCAAGAATCCTAAAAACCTTGAAATCCTTATTACAAACCCCCATCTCACTACAAACAAGTCATCTTTGTTACAAACCCACATCTCACTACTTCTTCAGTAATGGTAAGGCTGGTTTGATCTCCATGATCAAAAAGGTATAGAAGCATTCATACATGCCATATCGGTTTTAATATTACAAAATTTCATATATTTGCTTTATTTGTATTTCATGATATAATAATTTATTTAATATGTTCATGAGATTCAACACTGCAGATTTAGACAAGATCCCGTGCAGGGTTATTACAAAACGTTGAGGCCAAAACAGAACAACCACCAATGTATGACGAGGCAAACATCCGGAGAAGGTTAAGGGTGTGGGTTCAACACCCACCCCTATTGGTTTTGGTTTTCTTCTTTTTTATTTATCCTTTTACCTATTTTCATTCTTTCTGTTTAAAATATTTTTCATAAAACCTAACATTTTTCACAAACCTTTGATTTTTCATAATTTTTCATAATAAACTCGAATAATTAATTTTAGGTTTTTTTAAAATTTAATTTTAGGTTTTACATTAATTTTTGGGTCAACACCCACCCTTGACATTTGCATTATTTTTATTTTCTAACCCTATTTTTCATTGATGTTTCTTCCCATATCTATTTTTTGGCAAACTTAATTCTTTCTTATTAATCATTACACATAAACCTTTTTTTTCAAAATTAACTTTTTTTAATTAAAATTAATTAGGTTTTAGGTTTTTTTAATTAATCTTTTTTTCTTCAAAATTAACCTTTTTTTATTAATTAAAATTAATTAAGTTTTTAGGTTTTTTAATTAACCTTTTTTTTCAAAATTAACTTTTTTTTTAATTCGAATTAATTAGGTTTTTTAGATTTTTTAATTAACCTTTTTTTTTCAAAATTAACTTTTTTTATTAATTAAAATTAATTAGGTTTTTATAGGTTTATTTAATTAATTATCATTAATTATTTTTTTCATAAAAATACACCAAAACATTTTCTTTGCTATTTTCATCTTATTTTTATTTTCCTAGATAAAGTGTATAGGGCGCGTTCAATTGTAATAGCGTAGCTTTATTTTTCCCTCTTTTTTTATTTATCATTATCATGTAATTGCTTTCGAGATGTAATAGGTTTAGGATTTCTTTTCCACCCTCTTCACTATTATGTAACTGTCCCAAAGCTCTGTAATAACTTAGGTTTACATTTCCACATTTATCTCCTGCTACTATATTTTATGCAATGCTTAGATTAATAGGATTGTTTGGAAAGATAAAAATGAACGATAGAAAACCCTAATTGCAAGATAAATATAACTGAAAAACACACTGTTTCACACTTGCACCTCTAGGATACTCCCCACTTGGTTGCCTCAGAAAACAATGGTCATGTCCCTCGAATGTAGGGATATCTTAGCAAAAGACCCTCAATCTAAAAATCATCATAAAGATCATAGTCCCTTAATGTCCCTCGAGTTGCCTACAAGAAATGATCTTGTCCCTCGATGTTGCCTACGAATATATGATGACAGTCCCTTCAAACTGCTAAGGTATCCCTACATGTTGCCTTCAATGACTATTACGTCCCTTTCGATAGTCCATCAAACATTCAACAACTAGGGTTACCTACTCACTAATAGTAGGATAACACGGTCTAAAGGATAGGAGGAAAAGAACGCCTTTTTTCGAGTAGGTAGATAATTGTTAGGTACTTGCTCAAAACAACAAATCTTTTACACCATACACTTTCAAACAAACTTTTCAAACTAAAGTTTTTAAAACACTTTATCACATTCTTGAGGAATGATACAAGGGTTACCATAAAGTGAAATGCGGCACTAAGGTAAATTTCAAAACATTTTCAAAGACACAAGCACACACAAGCAATTTCAAAATGAGCAAGTACCTAAGAGCCCATAGAAAACCATAGATGGAAAGGGTGCTAACACCTTCCCTTTCTATAATCTACCCCCCGTACTCAGAAACATCTCGAAAAAGGTTTTTTCTGTTCTTTTTCCTTTTCCTGATTGGATAAAATAAAAGTCAATGGCGACTCTTGCTTACCGCGACATTTTGCAAACAAAAAACGCAAACCAGTATTAACAGTCGGTTCTGCCCCCGTATCACACATAGCATTGCATATACAGGTACCATTACAGGATTCTCATCTTCTTCGCTGTTTATTTCAACAAAAATGTCTTCTGAACAAAGCATCAAAGATCTTCAGGCACAAAATGCCCAATTTCAACAGATGTTCATAACTCTGGAAAAAGGGCAAGAGGATCTGAAAGCCCTCATCTTGAAGGAGAAGAAGAAAAAGAAGAAGGTCTCTGGTATGCTGAATATGGGCAGAAGGTTCAGGGGGTCGTTAAAGCAACCCGTCGATCTGACCTCCTCATCCAAGGAAGGGGAGAACCAAGAAAGGGAGACAGGGGAGAAGGACCCTAGCCTGGAAGTTTCTTACAATGATACAGACTACAATAATGAGAAGTATCCTTCCACTGAGGATAGATACAAGCAGTTGGAAGATCGTTTGAGTGCTATGGAAGTCCAGAGAATACCTGGGTTAGATTTCGAAGAACTGGGATTGGTGTCGGGAGTGGTCATCCCCGCAAAAATTTAAGGCTCCAGTTTTTGCAAAGTATGACAGAGTGTCTTGCCCAAAACTCCATCTCCGTTCCTATGTAAGGAAGATCCAGCCCTACACCGCTGATAGAAACTTGTGGGTTCACTTCTTTCAAGACAGTCTGTCAGGGTCTCAGCTTGAATGGTTTTACCAACTGGAGGAAACCAATGTCCGAAACTGGGAGGATTTGGCTGCTGCTTTTTATAAGCAGTATCAATATAACTCCGACCTTGCCCCTACTCGTACTCAACTCCAGAGTATGTCCATGGGTGCACATGAAGGCTTTAAGGACTATGCGCAGAAGTGGAGAGACTTGGCTGGGAGAGTCCAACCCCCTTTTTCTGACAGGGAGTTGGTTGACATGTTTCTTGGGACGATGTCTGGTCTCTTCTTTAATCATTTGATTGGTAGCTCATCAGCTGGTTTCACCGAGCTGATATTAACAGGAGAAAGGGTAGAAGCTGGGATCCAGAGCGGCAAAATACAGAAAGACACCACTTCGAGTTCAGTAAAGAAGCCCTTCACTGGTAAGAAGGAGGCCAATGCCATTTATAGCCCGAGAGGTCAGAGCAGAGCTGAACACTGTCCAACGGTAAGTGTTGTAATGATACATAGGCCTGCGGCTTCCCCATAACACAGCAATCAACAAAGGGTAGAAAGACCACAAAGGCAGTTTACCCGGATTAACATGACATTGACAGAAGTTCTACCCCATCTGCTGAGATCCAACTTGGCAACCTTGAAAGAGGCTCCCAAGAATCCTAATACCACATCTCATCGGTACAATCCAAGCGCTCGGTGTGCCTACCCTTCTGAGAGTCCTGGCCACGATAAAAATGACTGTTGGGCTTTGAGAAATAAGGAAGATCTGATTGAAGCCAAGGAGATTGAGTTTGATGCTTTAGAGAAGCCCAATTTCATAACTGCTCCCATGCCTAAGCACAATTGAGGAGTTAATACCATTGATACCAACCTGTTTGTGACCTCAGTTGATGAAGTTTCTACTCCCCTTATGACTGTTAAGAAGAATTTGTTGTTGGCCGCTTTATTTCCGAGTTGTGGTGAAGGTTGCCACATGTGTTCATATCTACCTTCTGGTTGCTATTTGCTGAAGATAGGTGTCCAGCGCCTGATGGACAATAGAGAAATTTTGTTCGAGAAAACTTTGGTTCCAATTGTTCCGTTCAAAGATGTTGCTATTATAACCATTTCTGCCAATCCTTCCAAGGTCTCCTCTAGAAGACCTGTTAGGATTACATCCGCTCCAAGAGTTGCTCCATTAATAATCACCTTTCCTGGTCCTATCTCGTACGCCTCGGACAAAGTTGTCCCTTGGCACTATGGTGCTGATATTTACTATCATGGTGTTAAACAAGATATGAAGAATGAAGAGGCTGATCCCGATGTCAGTAACATTATCGGGACCAGTAAAATTACCAGAAGTGGAAGGGTTTTCTCTCCCGAGATTTCCCCAAAGACTATCAGTAAGCCTGTTGTTATTTCACCTGTTATCCCTACCGGTACTTCAACTACTACTCTTGTTCTTACTCCAATTGTTACTCCTGCCGTCGAGTCATCTGAGACCCGAGGCAAAGAAGCTATAGGTTAGCCTTCCCGGACGGAGGCACCTAGAAAGATTGTCGTAGAAGCCTTTAAGCAAAAGATAGAGGAAATATTTAAAATAATTAAAAATAACGACTATAATATGGTCGAGCAGCTGGGGAAGACCCCATCGAAGATATCCATGTTTTCTATGTTGTTGTGTTCCGAGGCCCATGCGAAGGCTTTGATCGCATTCCTCAAGACTGTGCATGTACCACAAGAGACCTCGGCTGATTAATTCAAAGATTGTGTAGCCAGCTTGACTGCTGACAGTGGGCTGGGTTTTTCAGATACTGACCTGACACCAAAAGGGAGGAAGCATAATGATGCTCTACATGTCTCGATCGAATGCAGGGGCACCACTATGGCTCATGTGCTGGTAGATATTGGGTCTTCACTGAATGTTCTGCCTAAGAAGGCTATCGATTGGTTGGATTTTGAAGGCTTGACCTTAAAGCCTAGTAATATTGTGGTAAGAGCTTTTGACTGGTCGAAGAGAATGGTGCATGGGGAGGTGGACATCCCTGTCAAGGTAGGCTCTCAGACCTTTGATTCCACCTTCTATGTGAGGGACATTAGGCCGTCATACTCTTGTTTGTTGGGTCGTCCTTGGATCCATGAAGCTGGGGCCATTACTTCTACATTGCACCAAATGCTGAAGTATCTGGTGAAGGGGAAGATTGTCATAGTGTGTGGTGAAGAGGAGTATATGGTGAGCCACCTGAACTCCTTCAGGTATGTAAAGATGGACGGGGAATTCATAGAGACTCCCTGTCAAAACTTCGAAGAGGTTCCCTAAATTTTGGCGTCGACTGAAACTACCACCAGCAACAAACCTCCTTTGAAGATGGCTTCTCTCAAGGACGCCAGAGTAGTGGTCGAAGAAGGTGGGTGTACCAACTGGGGACAACTCCCTGATTTTACTCACAAAAATGACAAGTTTGGTTTGGGATTTACTTCAGGAGCTCAAAAGGCTGTTTGACGCACTCGAGCTGGAGGACCTCCCCTACACATCAGCAATCGGGGAATTAATGACATTGAAGACAATGAGGAAGACTCTGACATTGACAGCTGGATATACTCAACTACCAACGGTGGACCGAGTAACTGGACGGCTAGGGATTTTATACCAGTTTCTTTTATTCCGCAGTAATTCTCTTACTTGTTTTCTGAATTTGTTATAAACAATTTAAACTTTATGGCCTTGTGTTTTACCCTAGGCACAATGGTTCTATCTGTGAGGGATATTGTGTCATTTCATATATCATCAATAAAACATTGGATGTTCTTTACATTCAAATTTTGGGCTCTCTGTTTTTCTTTGCTTCCTTTACTTTATCAATACAACTATGCTCTTACACACACTCACATATCAAACTACAGATCCATATCCACTCTGGATCCCATTGATAACAATCCTGCTATTGCTAGTTATGACTTCGAAAATACGATAAACCAAGCCGAGGACGAAGGTGAGGATGATTGTAAGGTGCGTGGAGAATTGGCTAGACTATTACAACAGGAAGAAAGGGCTATACAACCTCATGAAGAGCCAGTTGAGACAATAAACTTGGGCACGGAGGTGGACAGAAAAGAAGTCAAGATCGACACAAATCTGGAGACTAAGATCAAACAGCGGTTGGTACAGATGTTGCACGACTATGTTGAGATCTTCGCTTGGTCATATGAAGACATGCCTAGTTTAGACACTGATATTGTGGTACACCTTCTGCCGACCAAAGAGGATTGTCCCCCGGTTAAACAGAAGGTCAGTCGTATGTACCCTGAAATGTCAGAGAAGATCAAGGCAGAGGTCGTGAAGTAGTTCGACGCAGGGTTCTTAGCTGTCACCTCCTATCCGCAGTGGGTTACTAACGTCGTTCCGGTACCTAAGAAGGACGGAAAGGTACAAATGTTAGTGGATTACAGAGACCTTAACAGGGCGAGCCCCAAGGATGACTTCTCGCCTCCTCACATTGATGTTGTGGTTGACAACACCGTGCAGCATAAAATCTTATCCTTCATGGATGGTTTCTCTGGCTACAATCAGATCAAGATGGCTCTTGAATACATGGAGAACACAACCTTCATCACACAGTGGGGCACCTTATGTTACAAGGTAATGCCTTTTGGGTTGAAGAATGCTGGGGCAACCTATCAGCGAGCCATGGTCGCTTTGTTCCATGATATGATTCACCATGAGATCGAGGTTTATGTTGATGACATGATAGCCAGGTCTTAAACCGAAGAGGAACACCTTGATCATCTACACAAGTTGTTCGACAGGTTGAAGACATACAAGTTGAGGTTGAATCCGAACAAGTGCACCTTTGGGGTAAGGTCTGGTAAGCTTTTGGGTTTCGTCGTCAGTGACAAAGGTATTCAGGTAGACCCCACGAAGGTAAAGGCCATACAAGAGATGACGGCTCCTCGTACTGAGAAGGAAGTTAGAGGTTTCTTGGGACGCTTGAATTATATCGCCAGGTTCATTTCACATCTAACTGCTACTTGTGAGCCCATCTTCAAGCTTCTAAAGAAAGATCAAGTGGTAAAGTGGAATGACAAATTCCAAACTGCTTTCCAAAGAATCAAAGAATACCTTCAAGAACCACTGATTTTGATGCCTTCGGTTGAAGGAAGACCTTTGATATTGTGCTTGACAGTGCTAGACAATTCAATGGGGCGTGTGCTGGGGAAGCATGACGAGTCTGGTCGAAAAGAGCATGCAATATACTACCTTAGCAAAAAGTTTACCGACTGTGAGACACGATACTCACTGCTCGAGAAAACTTTCTATGCTCTGGCATGGGCTACTCGCCGATTAAGACACTATATGCTGACCCACACTACTTTGTTGATATCTAAGATGGACCCAATCAAATACATCTTCGAGAAGCCCGCTCTCTCCGGAAGAATAGCAAGATGGCAGATGATCTTAACTGAATACGATATACAACCCAAAAAGCAATCAAGGGAAGTGTATTAGCTGATCATTTGGCCCATCAGGTCGTGGATGACTACCAGTCCATGAATTTTGAGTTCCCGGACGAGAACATTATGCTGGTGACTAACTACGAAGAACCTGGACCAGATGAAGGACCTGAGGAAGGATCCCGATGGACTATGGTTTTTGACGGAGCTTCTAACGCAATTGGTAATGGCATCGGCACTGTAATCATATCTCTTGAGGGCTGTCATACTCCTTTCATTGCCCGACTATGTTTCAACTGCACTAACAACATGGTAGAGTATGAAGCATGCATTATGGGTCTCAAAGCCGCTATTGACCTTAGGATCAAGTTCTTAAATGTCTTCGGGGATTCAGCCTTGGTGATAAGTCAGATCAAAGGCGAATGGGATACAAAGCATCTGAATCTCATCCCATACAAAAAGCATGTACTGACATTGCTCCCACACTTTGAGGAGGTAACCTTTGAACATTTCCCACGAGAGGAGAATCAGTTAGCGGACACGCTAGCTACCATGTCTTCCATGTTCAAAGTCAAGTGGGACAACGAAGCTCCCTGAATCACCATTGAGAGGTTGGATGAACCAGCGCACTATTGTGAGATTGATATCAAAGAGGTAGCAGACAAACCCTGGTTTCATAAAGTGAAGAAGTACCTCGAGACTCAAGAGTATCCTGAAGGGGCATCTGTCAATGATAAGAAATTTCTGAGAAGGTCCACCATAAAATTCTTCCTCAGTAATGGAATCCTCTAGAAGCGCAATCATGGCTCTACCTTACTGCGGTGTATAGACAAGAGCAAAGCAGAAAGGATTATGACAAATCTACATGAAGGTACCTTCGGAACATAATCCAGTGGACATACCATGGGTAAGAAGATCATACGGGCAGGATACTACTGGTCCACTATGGAAGAAGATTGTTATCAGCATTCCCGAACCTGTCATAAGTGCCAAATTTATGTTGATAAGGTGCATGTGCCTCCGGTTCCTTTGAATGTGTTGACAGCTCTGTGGCCCTTTGCAATGTAGGGCATTGACATGATTGGAGAAATCAAGCCTACCGCTTCCAATGGACATCACTTCATCCTGGTGGACATTGATTACTTCATGAAATGGGTTAAGGCTGCCTCCTTTGCTACCGTTACTAAGAACGTCGTGGCGCAGTTTATCTGACATAATCTGATATGTCGGTATGGTGTGCCAGAAAGAATTATTACTGACAATGGTACAAATCTCAACAACACGATGATCACCGAGCTCTATAAATAATTCAAGATACAACATCATAACTCCTCTCCCCACCGGCCGAAGATGAATGGCGCTGCCGAAGCGGCTAACAAGAACATCAAAAAGATTATACAGAAGATGACAGTGACATACAAAGACTGGCATGAGATGTTACCATTCGCTCTTCATGGGTATCGTACCTCAGCACAGACGTCGACAGAGGCAACACCCTACTCTCTGGTATATGGCATGGAGGCAGTCTTATCCATCGAGGTCTAGATTCCTTCTTTAAGGATTATGAAAGATGTGGGTTTGAATGAAGACGATTGGATCCATACTCGACTTGATCATCTAAATTTGATCGACAAGAAGAGACTTACTGCTACCTGTCATGGTCAGACGTATAAAAAACGAATGATCAAGGATTTCAACAAAAAAGTCAGACGTCAAGAGTATCAAGTCGGATATTTGGTAATCAAGCGCATCATACTGCCGCAAGGTGATCCCAGGGGCAAATGGACCCCCACATATGAAGGGCCATTTGTGGTTAAAACATTTTCTCTGGTGGAGCTATGATTCTAACCATCATGGACAGTGACGACCTTCCTCACCCTGTCAATGCAGACATAGTGAAAAGATACTCTGCCTGATCAAAGACTCGCTAGGTTGACTGGCCTAAGCAAAAATAAGGGCTTCCCGGAGAACCAAAAGGATTCGGGAAAAAATAAGGGATGAAAATGAAAAATCCGTACACCCGATAAGCCGAAAACCTGAAAAGGAGGCTTGGGCAAAAAAGGGTATCCCGGTGGACTAAAAACCTGAAAGGGTGGTCTAGGAAAAAGTTAGGGATGTAAAGCGTATCACTATGTCCCATTGGATCATCTGGCGACCAGACCTCAGTATCAATTATCAAGCTCGAACGACAGCAATCAATCTAATCAGCTTCGGACAAGACGCAAAGTAATGAGACGCTCGAAGACATAGGGGCAATAGCAGAGTTGGAACCCAATTGGATTGTTGCACATAGTTATTTTCTTTTACACAATATTTTATAGCTTCTATCTTTACAGTGGCGTTCTCTTACTAGAGCGTTAGCCTCCTTGTACAAAAACGCCTATTGCAGGCCACCTTCAAAAATTAATACAAATCATTTTTACAAAATGATGTGTTTTTCCTTTTCTGTTTTATTTTGAAAGAACGTCCAATGATTTATTCTTGACATATGCATTTGAACATGATTGCTGCTCATAAATATTTACATAAGAAACGAAAAGACAATTTCTCGTAACTTAAGAAACAGGGCAAAAAACAAGAAATACCAAACCCGACAGTTACTCCGTCCAACAGGTACCGAGGCATAGACAACTTAGAAACATAATTATCAGTGCATACAACTTTGTAACATCTACACTCCCCACAAAGTAAAGGTAATCAAAGCATTAATATCAGATTTCCAAAAACAGGAGGTAATCTCCCCAACCAGGGTCTTTTAGAAACCTGACATCTATATCCCCCAGCCAAATTTCATAATCGCAAACAGGTCATGAAATTTATCACTCAAGCAGAGTTTATTTCTATGCACACAGAAGCTCAATCTCCAACAGAGCTTATTACTTCAGCCACGAAAATTCACCTTCCAACACAGCTTTTCCCCCGCAGATCTATTCTCGAACAAAATCTCTCCCTGGAAGAATAATCACAAACAACAAGGAGTAATTTTCTAGCATAATCATTTATGGTCATCACCCCCAGCGGAAGTAGAAGAACCACATTCCTCTACAACAGTCAGAAATACTATACTCTCCAGTAATAGTCAGAGATTTATTTTCCCAGAATTGGACATGTCCCAATAGCATTTCATGTTCATACATCATGACATGCACATACATATCACATACAACATAATCTCATTTATTTTGAGAATATCATCTCACAAGGCATTTCATGCATCACACATATAATTAACCATGTTATCTTTTCAGGAAAGAAAATTATCATCAACAATTCCAGCAGTTATACAGGTCATGTTTGCAGACAGCTAATAAAAAAAATCAGTTCCCAAAACCAAACGGGTCAACTAATCTACGTGATCAAATAAAGTAGCCCTACTATCCTGGATTTTATCTCGAAGTAACCCTACTATCCAGGTTCCTTCTCATAGCCCTACTATCCAGGCTTTCATATCGGAGTAACCCTACTATCCAGTTTCCTTCTCATAGCCCTATTATCCAGGCTTTCATCTCGAAGTAACCCTACAACCCAGGTTCCTTCTCATAGCCCTATTATCCAGGCTTTAATTTCGAAGTAACCCTACGACCCAGGTTCCTTCTCATAGCCCTACTATCCAGGCTTTCATTTCGAAGTAACCCTACTATCCAGGTTCCTTCTCATAGCACTACTATTCAGGCTTTCATCTTGAAGTAACCCTACGACCCAGGTTCCTTCTCATAACCCTACTATCCATGCTTTCATCTCGAAGTAACCCTACTATCCAGGTTCCTTCTCATAGCCCTACTATCCAGGATTTCATTTCAAAGTAACCCTACTATCTAGGTTCCTTCTCTTTTATCTCCAGACAACAGTTTACAACACTGTAAGACCTAGACCCCACCAAATACGGTCGATTTCCATATTTCCCCAGTAAGTCGCTGAGCAACCGAGATCCTGACCAGATATGGAGTTCACTTCCGCCTCCTCAAGAGTTAATTCCCTAGTAGAGTGATGGACAACCGAAGCTCCTATACTCTACTTCCCAGGATATAAATCAACATTCCCCGACGAAGTCCTCCTCAACAGCAGGTACAGGAATTCTCACAAAGAAATCTCATGCGACTGATATCTTTTCTGGATGGAATCTTTATGCCCATTTCCGACGACTCTCTGTCGACTTCCAAATGGCATCTGTAAGCCCATTCCCGATATTATTGATCAATATTACTTCATGCGAGTGCAAATTTATGGGCACTCTAGTGTTCAATCATCTTTCACCTTCAGATCACGAAAGGCAGATCAGCCAATCTACATCCTCAGGCTTAAGAAGATTGAACAGGGGCAGCTTTTTTACCCCATAATTTGCCCTCCCATTTTACAAAACATATGTTCATTGAGATCCTCAACTTGCTCAAGGATGCCCAAGAGTTGACCAAACAAACTCTCTCCTAAAGCAATGAACCTCCAACTAGGGTTTCCATTTTCATCAAGATGGGTGAGCTCCAAAGGCCTCATATTCTCTCCATAGTCCTAATATGTTCTCAAGACCATCCATGTCAAGTTTCATGCCTTGCACAAGAAGTTTGCTGAGTCAACATCTCAGATGCTTGAAAATTAACTATATTAGGTCAAAAGTCAACTATGGCCCACATACAGTCAAACTTCAAGATTTTGGGTCAACATCAACATTTTGAAGATATATCCATCATTTGATTAAGGGTTGATCATGATTCCCCAAGGAATGCTCCTAATTCATCAAAACTCAAAAGTTGCCAAATTAGGGTTTCTCAGGAAAAGTCAACCAAACTTTGACCAAGCATAACTTTTCCATACTTTATCAGAAATTTCTCATCCAAGGCTCATTTTGAATATAATTTAGTTCCCTACAACTCATATTCAGTCCTCAAGTCCAAGAAATGCACTCATGGAAAGATATGAATTCAGACATTATAGGTCATTCCAAAAAGTCAACAAAAACACCTTTTGGGTCAAAGCTACTTACATGAACATGGAAAATCCAATTGAGATGAAACCAAATAGGTTGATTAGGGGACATCCTAAGCTTTCTAAAAGTCCAAGAACACCCTTTTAGGGTCAAAATTGAGAGAGATATGCATTGTCAAAGTTGGCCATTTTTGGAAATTTGCCCAAAGTCAACAATGCCCAAAATTGCATTTTTTTCCACATGGGCCCATTTTTTAAAGATTGAATCTCAGTCCTGGCTAGGTCCACGACCTATGGGACCCTCCATGCCTTTTACTTTTGTTTATTTAATCTTTTTTTTTATATTTTTATTCATTTAAAATCAAATAAATTCAAATTAAATCAAATTAAATCAAATTTGTGGAATAGGATTTGTTTTGCATTGAATTATAGATCTCATATGCTGGCAATGATCAAACAAATCGTGGAAGCTCTAAAAAGAAGAGAAAATCTCCAATTTTTGAAAGATTGAATCAAAACTTCAAGACCATCAATCTCTTGATTCTTTCCAATTTTTATTGACCTAATTGGATTCATTACTTATAGAGAAGCTTTGTGAACCCTAAAGGAGAAAACACACGCGTAGCCTGCCTCCCAAAAACAAGAACAAAGTTCAACTTTTTTTATGAAAAAGTGCAGATCGAATCTTTCATTACAGACCGTTTCAAGCCATTCCAAGAATCAAAACATATTCTTGGACATCCTCCAGAGCGATTGCAAGCATTATCAAGGCCTGAAGCATCAAGAATCACACGCTAGCACCTTCACGGGTTGCCTTTTTTTCAAAACTCAGTTATAATGATTCTTGCATCATAAACATGTTTTAATTATATATCTATGTTTGTTATCATATATGCAACTTACTGGAATGCTTTGATTGGAGTTTGAGTGCAGGTATGGACATCTGCCATGGCTAAGGTTCATGAGCTCAAATTTAGGGTTTCCATCTCTACGGAAAACTGGCCCAGATTATGGGTACCATAGCACTCAGGGGGTTATTTCCTATTGACACTTGCCTTTGGTTGGGATTGATATTACTTGTGCTACGTTTTTGACGTTTACAGGTTTGTAGCCACGCACAAAAACTGTCACTATAGCCTATAGTGACGAGTTCGACCGTAGGTAAAACCTCTTTCTAAAACGACAGTCCCTGGGGAAGAAGATAAGGGTGTGGCAGCATACCATTGGCTTGTTTACAATTCGCGCGTTTTCTTGGGCATAACGTTCTATTTATATTTTATTTATTTTATTTGATTATATGCATGACTAACAATTCAGCATAGTGGTAAGGGCGTGGGTATGTGAAGCCAAATACCTGGGTTCGATCCCAGGCGTGCATATTTTGTTATTTTCTTAACTTTCTATGTAGGATTCAGCGTATCTCATGCTTAGAGGTCAACCATACGCTCTCTGATTTCATCCTCTGGATTCATCTCTAGCCAGATCCAAGGCCCAACACATGAAGGTCCACCATGAGTCATCTGGAGATGACTTCACTGGATCATGCGCCAGGCTCGGGGCCATTATTCTGGGCCCATTATAAATTTGGTAGTACACCCCCAAATTGCTCATGACACCAGGCCCATTTTCATTTCTTTTTTTAATTTCTTTCATTTCTTTTTTTTTAAAATTATTTTAAAAATCATTTGTTTCAATTATTTTACAAGTAAAAAATCATTGTTTTTTTATAATTAAATTATAAAATCAGAAAATTACAAAAAATATTAGGTTTAGTCGTTTCTCATAAAAAATATTTATTTGCATTAATTAGCTTAATTAGGTCAACTTAAATCTTTTTGTAATTAAAATTTAATAGAAATTAGGTTGACTTGCAAAATTAATTATTTTTTTAAACTTGACATTAATTCCCCTTATCTAATTTTGTCGCGCGCGCCTTTGTTTTCATTATTCTATTAATTATTGTAACTGTTCCAAGTTTGTTATAGTTAATTAGGTTTACTATTTCGCATTTATCATTTTCCCCTATTTTAGGTTATGTAATCCCCTCCCCAAAGCCCTGTAATAGCTAGGGTTTTAAATTCTCGCCCTTTACTTTTCACAATTATAAACTGCCTAGATGTATAGAGAATAGGATTGAATGGCAAGATAAATCAATTTAAAATGATAGGTAACCCTAATTGTGCAAAGATAATTAACTGGAAAAAAACACACTTGCACATGCTCACTCCTAGGGTTTTCCCCACTTGGTTACCTCTGAAATAATGGTCGTGTCCCTCGAATGTAGCGATACCTTAGCAATAACCCGCGATTCAAAGTCGTCACAAAGATCATAGTCCCTACTTATACCTTGAGTTGCCTACGAATTGATCTTATGATGATAGCCCATTCGAAATGCTAAGGTATCCTTACTTGTTGCCTTCAAAGACTATTTCGTCCCTTCGAACGTCCCTTTAAAATTCCAACGATGGAGCTACCTACTCCTTAATTGTAGGATAGCACTGTCTAAAGGAAACGAAAATGAACAGGCTTTTTTTGAGTAGGTAGAAAAACTCTTAAGTACTTGCTCAAGACAAAACTTTTCACACAAACACTTTTCAAAAACAATTCTCAAAACAACTTCGTCACACTCTTGAGGACCGATACAAGGGTTGTCACGAAGTAAACAAAAATTTTTAAAACAAGCACACACAAGCAATTTAAAAATGAGCAAGTACCTAAGAGCCCGTGGAAAACCACAGATAGAAAGGGTGCTAACACCTTCCCTTTCTTTAATCTACCCCCCGTGCTCAAAAATATCTCGAAAAAAGGTTTTTTCTGTTCTTTTTCATTTTCCTTTGTTGGATGAAATAAAATTTGGTGGCGACTCTTGCTTACCGCGAAATTTGCGAACAAAAAACGCAAACCAGTATTAACAGTCGGTTCTGCCACCGTATCACACCAACTTAAGTGGAAAATGCAAGCCTTCTCACCACTACTTCGACTCAACAAAGGAGGACTCGAGTGGGGGAAAGAACAACAAGAGGCTTTCGACAAGATCAAATAATACCTCACCAAGCCACCTATTCTGGTACCCCTTGTAGAAATAGGAGTATGAGATTGTACATAGTTGCATCTGATAAAACTTTAGGAAGCATGTTAGCTCAAGAGGATGAGAATGGTGTCGAAAGACCTATCTATTACCTCAATAGAGTTTTAAACGATGCAGAAACTAGATATAGCAAAGTTGAAAAACTATGTTTATGTATTTACTTCTTGTGTACAAAACTCGAGCAATATATTAAACCAGTTGATGTTTACGTTTCGTCTCATTTTGATGTTTTCAAATATATATTGTCGAAACCCATCTTGCACAATCGAATTGGAAAATGGGCACTTGCATTAACTGAGTATTCATTAACCTTTATGCCTCTTAAGGTTGTAAAAGGTCATGTGGCAGCAGACTTTATAGTTGACCACTCAATAAATGGAGAATTAATAAACTACCTAAAGATCGAACTCTGGAAGTTATACTTCGACAGTTCTAGTCATAAAGATGGAACTGGAGTAGGAGTTCTAATTATTTCTCCAAATCAAATTCCAACAACATTCAAGTACAAGATCATAGGTTCTTGTTCGAATAATGAGGCTGAGTACGAAGCTCTAATCGTAGGCATTGAAATCTTGTTGTAATTGGGGGCAACTCGAGTCGAAATACTGGGAGACTCAGAGTTAGTTATAAAGTAAGTTACAAAAGAATACAAATGCATAAGAGAAAATATTATCATGTATTTTGTAATAGTGAATCGTTTGTTGAAAAACTTTGAAAAGATCAACATTCGACATATACCAAGACTGGAAAATCAAGTGGCTAATGACTTAGCACATATTGCATATGGGTATAAAATTTCGAAAGAGAAATTACAACAAGTAATCGAAGTTAGAGGAAGAGTAACATTAACTAAGTTGTCTCCAACAGATTTGAAAACAACAAAACTGGGGTACACTGATCAAGAAAACTTCAAAATTTTGTTCATAGATAATCTAACAGAACAAGATTGGAGAAATCCTATAGTGGATTATTTTCAAAATCTAGTGGCTTCGACAAAATGAAAAATAAAGTATAGGGCGCTAAGTTATAATCTAATGGGAAACGAGTTATTTAAAAAGACGCCTGAAGGGGTGTTATTAAAATGCCTAAGTGAAATAGAGGCATACGTAGCCCTTTCAACTACACATGCTAGAGCATGTGGAGCACATCAAGTAGGCCATAAAATGAAATGGTTATTGTTTCGACAAGGACTATATTGGCCCACTATGTTGAAAGATTATGTTGAGTTTGCAAAAGGATGTCAGGAATGTCAAGTACATACAAGTATCCAGCACGTACCTGCAAGCAAACTTCACTCAATTGTGAAACCTTGGCCTTTCAGGGGATGGGCTTTGGATCTTATTGGAGAGATTCGACCAACGTCATCTAAAAGCCAGAAATACATATTGGTGGGTATTGATTATTTTACTAAATGGATTGAAGCAATTTCTTTAGTCAATGTAGACCAAGAAAATGTCATTGAATTCATGCAAAAGCACATTATATATAGGTTTGGAATCCCTGAGACAATAACAACTGATCAAGGGATAGTCTTTACTGGTCAAAAAATGCAAGAGTTTGCTACAGAAGTAGGGTTCAAACTATTAACATCTACGCCTTACTATGCACAAGCTAATGGCCAAGTCGAAGCGGCAAATAAGGTAATAATTCGCTTAATAAATAAGCATGTGGGAAAGAAGCCAAAGAAATGGCACAAGACTTTAGATCAAATTTTATAGGCATGTCGAACTTATCCTAAAGAAGCTACCAGAACGACACCTTTTCGACTAACTTATGGCCATGACACATTATTGCCAGTAGAAATTTGTCTGCAGTCAACAAGAATTCATAAACATCAAGACATCCCTTCTGAAGCTTACTGGAATATGATGTTAAACGAATTGGTCGATTTTGACGAAAAGAGACTGAGAGCTTTAGATCTCTTAAGGTTACAAAAGAAAAGAGTGGAAAATGTTACAATAAAAGAATAAAACCCAAGACATTCTTTCCTGAGGACCTGGTATGGGAAAATGGTCTCCTAAATGGGAAGGACCTTTTAAGATTATCCAAACATTGTCTGGTGGCGCATATGAGGTCAACAAGTTAAATGAAGATCAAAGGGTCTTGAGAGTAAATGGTAAATACTTGAAAAAGTATAGACCTGTGCTTCAAGAGGTTAAAATAACCAATGTTTAATCTCAATCGAGTTAAAGAGCCAAGATGGAAAATACAATAAAAAGCCAAAATGGCTTAAAGTCATTACAAAAAAACATTATTATACAAATTAAAAAAAAGTCAAAATCAAAATGGGAGGTTGGCTTTGATTTGGAGGTATTTTATCTTCTGCAGCTCCAAACGTCTTTCACAAAAAGCCTTTGACTGATGAAGAGTTTCAATTTTGGCATCTAATGCTTGGGCTCGTTCATCATATTCTAATCCTTTGGTGAGTTTCTCTTGACTCTCAGAATCAGTGATGATAGTGAGAAGTTCTTCCTTTTGTTTATCATTAGCAGCAATCTTAGCCTCTAACTCTCTGATCTGAGCCTTCATACTGGCTATATTTTGGTCGATTTCTTCAACTTCTTTCTACCTGGCCTCTTGTGCCTTCGACAGCTCCTTTAGCTTTGAAGCTGATTCAGCGGCAGCACCCTAGGCAGCAGCCACATGACCATTGGCCTCCACAATTTCGCGATTGAGAGTCCTTGGATGATTGTAGTCATCTGAGACCTGATCGATGATTGAAATCAAATCCAAAATAACACTGGCAATGTCAGGTGAAGCAGCAAGAAGGTCGACAGCGCTTAAAGTAGTCTTCAGAAAGGAAGGAGCAGTAGGTTCTCCCTCTAAGGTCAGCATTAAATATCTTTTAAAAATTTGCGCCTTAACCTTTTGAAGTGCCTCCTCAAGAGGAGATGTTGAAGTAGATTTTCCAGACGCAGTCAAAGCACTTTGATCAGAAGAACTTTCTCTTCCCTCGAGAATGGAAGTCAAGTAGCCAAGAGGATTATGCTATTTTAGTAATGCCAAATCTTCCTTAGTATGGGACCCGGTCGAGGTGACTCTCTCGTTTGCAACATGAGTCACATTTGCTCCGACAGATAAATCATGTATCTGGACAGGGAACCTTCAACATTCGCAGAGTTTCTTGCTCCCTCTGTAAATTTTTCTCTTTCAGCAGTTGCCAGAATATCCTCAATTTAATTCTCTCCCTCTGGTGTGCCTTCCCTCTCCGTTTTGACTACATCATCAACAACCTCCTCTTCTCCGTCTTTCTGCCCATCATCAATAGCCTGTGGAGTCCTAAGATTCACCTGTTCCTCACTAGGAACTTCTTCATTTAGTTTCCCAATGGCTTCATCTTGATGCCCAGAGGTTTGGTTCACCTCGCTGGCGGAGCTCACAAAGGATCCCTTTGCTGAAGAAGGCCTATAAGTGGGATCTCCCTCACTGCTTATTAAAGTGATAGATTCTTCTACAGGTATAAGGGCCTGTTTAGAAGTACCAGCAGTGTTCTGAGGATTATAAGATTGTTATCAGAACTATTACAAAAAAGGAAAAAGGGGGCTAAGTCAATAAATAATCTTAAAGGGTCGAAGTGATTACCTTAGGCGGAACTTCAGCACTAGGACTTGAATTATCACTTTCACTGGGATTATTCAACCTAGCAGCTATCTCTTGTTCCGTTGGCTCTTTGATGATGACGGAAGGAGGTATCGACTTAGTAGCTATAACATTGACCATGGTTTTTGGACGAGGCTCAGGAATAGGGGATGGTTTCTTTAATTTGTGCCTCTTAAGAGGGACAGGAGGAGATTCTTCTTCTTCATCACTGGAAATTTAAATTTCTTGAACTTTCCTTTTCTTTGGAGTGGTTTTAATATCCAGAAAGAAAGGAGTCGAAGGCACCAGCGTCAATATTAATATGTTGAAAAGAAAGATATAGCAGAAAGTGTTTACCTTTGGTGAAGGTTTTACATAAGGGTCTTCTCCCTTTGCGCTTTCAGCGACTTTCTTAGTAATGATCCTCTTGATGGATAGAAAATAAACAAGTATAAGCTAGATGTTGAATGATTGAATTGAAGAAGATAAGACATTTTCTTTGAAAAGAAAGATTACCCTTTTTTATCTTGTCAGAGACCAGCATATACTCCTCTTGAAGGTGGTCAGCAAAGTCTTTTTCGTCGAAGAATTCTTTGTCATAATACTGCTTCCACCAGTCTTCAAAAATAGGCGAATACATGAAATTGAGTTTGAAGTCGAACAAAGTTAGTACGGTTCAAACAACATACCTACCAATATTCTTAGTAGAAACATCCTCTGAATAGTCTACATTATAAAATAGCAAAAGCTTTTCTCAGGAATAGATTGGTGAAGGGAGTGTCTGGATGATACCAAATTGTTGAGAGACAAGATTCAGTTGATAAGAAATCAAAATGAGTTGATTCTTCGAACTCTTGAATCTCAGTGGCATGATTCTTGGGAAAAGAAACGACTCCCAGATAGCCACATACTCATCTACATGGTCATCTTCATCAGATGAAGGATATGGTCGAATAAACCATTTTGTACCAACCTTTCGACTAGTGAAGGAAGCCATAGTCGAAACAAATTCCTTACGCTTTGCAAACATCATTACAACGCTAATAAACGCTTTCTGGAATTGTTGGCCCTCATCAGTTGGAGTCAACAGGACTAATCTAGTGCCTCTGACCCTTCTGTTTAGAAATTTTGGGGCCCTCTAACTAATCTTATTCTTCTGAGGAAGAAAAGATTCAAAAGTGGAGTTGAGCCAAAGTTGAAGAAGCCAAAAGGGGCCAGAAAAGAGAAAACTCACCTTGTCTCCAATATCTTTAAGCTGACTCACACCATTACTGATGGACTCATACAGGTTGGTTAAAATCAATTCAGCCAGACAAAGGGGATAGCCATGATGAAGCTACATCGCAAGGGTGAGCATCTTCTTAGTCACTTGAAGTGACTTAGTGTAGAAAACGAAGCGAGATAACCACACAACTAGGAAAGCTATGTGTTCCACTTCAGAGACAGTGCTACTAAACTTATCGTGAAAGTGGTTGATGAATATGGTGTATATGGGTTTCGTGGCCGAAAACCCGATAGCATCTTCAGATAAATCTTCAGGGTGGAAATAGTCACCAGTTGGTCGAAGACCAATAATGGCTGCTATGTCAAAAAGAGTTGGGGTCACCATTCCACAGGGTAAATGGAAGGTGAAATGTGTCTATCCCAGAAATACAACAAAGATACCAACATAGAGGGAAATAAGATAACCCAGTCTTCGACAGCATGACCAAGTCATAAATCCCCATATCCTTCCAGATTTGGGTCTGCACTTTTTCCATCTTACTTAGCCATTCTGAATACTCTGAAGTAAGACTAAGGCAAGATCGAAAGATCCTATTCCCCTTGTTCATAAACTGAAGGTTGATGTCTTCCTTCGTTTGAGAGTGCAGCTGGTTAGTAGGGGTTGCATCCTCAGGGTCATTCCTGGGTTTCTTCGCGCAACCTATACGCTTGAGCCTAGGCCGAGTTGGGAAGAAGGTATTATTTTGTTTTGGGTTCTCGAAGCATGCAGATAGTGGGCCAAACATGGCATAAATATGCCTAGAATACTTAATGGGAATGAGTAACTGAGAGTCATAAGCTTCACACCATTCTTTGGTCATGGGTTCAGAAACAACCCTTCGCTCCCCAGTCGAAAAAGGAACATGACTGGTGGAAAAGATCTCTGGTTGTCGTTGTAAGTCAGAAACATTCTTAGTTTTGGGATTGTTTGGTGCATTTGAAAGGAAAGCCATGGTTGAAGGTAGTGAAAGAACGAAGAAGATGAAGTTCTTAAGATTTTTCTTTGCAAGAAAATAAGGAATATTAGGAGATGTAAAAAATTCCAAAGAAAAGGATTCGTCGCTATTTATAGTGTTCAGGGAAGAGTGTTTTCCCTCAAGACCATTTAATGCTACAGAGTTAGTGGGGCAAGTGGCGAATGTTGAGGAAGTTATCGTACAGGTAATGGAAACATTTTCCATACTTTCCTAGGTTATAGGGATAATGTCCATCATGGAAGCGTAGTAACGGCTGATTGACAGTGACGTATTGGAAAAAAGGTAAAGATGACTCTGAATACCAGCAGTGGTTGGTAGAAGGCGAAAACCGCACGATTGACTTCTGTGGCCAAAAAGAAGACAGGTGTCGAATGGGAATCTCAAAGAATGATCATTTCTTCTTGCGTTGAAATTGACATTCTTGGGAGACAATTTGTTAGCTCCTAAGTTCGACACCCACAACAAATTGGCCTTATGTGCCAAAAATAGATTGAAAAAATCTAAGCTGGAAATACTTCGACAAATTGGAAAATACTTGAGAAATTTCTAAGTTAAAGTTAATCATCAACCAGAGGGTTCTTGTGACCTTCGACTGAAATTTCTCTAGGGCCTTCGACTAAAAGGAAACCTCGTATCAATAATAGGTGATTTTGAATCTGAAGAAAGGAGGGAAAAGCAGTTCGCTTGGCAGTTGAGGAAAGTAACGTGGCATGAAGATAGAGGTCGAAGCATATGCGGAAGACACTTGTCCTCATCCTAGAGCAAAGCAACTCCTCAACAGTTACCTAGTTCTAGTATAAATATAGGAAGTTTATGTAGATTTCCGGGTGTTCAACGAATTGTACAAGTCATCCAATACTATTCGAGTACCCGCTGTGTGAGAAGTAATACTGAAAATGTATGTTTGAAGCACCATATTTTATAATAAAAGCATTTTATATTCCTATTTACATTCCTTGCCTTTTTATCTTGCTTGAAAAAATCTATTTTCCCTTGCATTTTACTTGCAATTTTTACCATATTTCTGCACTTAAATTCTTCTCAACCCCTTTTCTATTTACTTTCTACACTCAAACTCATTTCAAACCTCAACCTTTCTCAGTAGAACGTGTGTTCTTTATTTATATTAGAATTTATATCCAAACAACGCCAATAATTAGCATATGTCCTAGGATCAAACTGTTCCATCCTGCGAGTAACCAAAAAATTACCCTTTTTGGAAGATCAGCGGTTGTTTACCGATCAACACAGCAAACAGCGAGCTAGAGCTAGAACACTACCCTCAAGAAGTGATATAAAAGCTCAAACCTCATCCCATTCTACCAAGAGGAGCTTCTCAGTGGCTCCTCCAACTTCAACATCCCTCTACTCGTGAGAACGCGAATGGCGAACTTCGACGTGCGACAGATTCTGGTTCATCAAGGAAGCTTGGTCGACATAATGTACTCTCACATATTCAAAACTATGCAGCTGGATGAAACTTACTTGACACCCTACGTGGGATCTTACCTGCAAGGCTTTAAAGGAGCGACCACAAGATCATGGGGTTATATCGAGTTGATCATCACCTTCGGAGTAACTGAGATCTCTAGAGCAGTCAAAACCTAATTTTTAGTGATAAATTGTCCATCTATATACTAGTGCATCCTGGGAAGACCAAATCGATTCGAACTGATCATCGTCCCTTCCACGATCCATTTGAATATGAAGTACTACAGCCGCAAGGGCCTCATCGCCACTCTTTACAGGGACATTGCAAATCTATTTGCATGGAGCACAGCTGAGATGCCTGGAATGGACCCCAAGGTGGCATGCCACAGACTGACCATAGACCCCACTGTCAGGGATATAGTACAACATAGGCGTAAGCAGTCTCTTGAGAAAGCGGGGGCTGCTGAAAAAGTTATAAAAGACCTCTTAGAGACAAATTTTATTTCTGAAGCCCAGTATACAGCTTGGCTATCAAATGTTGTACTCGTTAAGAATAGAATAGAAAATGGAGGATGTATGTTGATTATACTGATCTTAACAAGGCTTTCCCTAAAGACGCTTACGTGTTACCAAACATAGATAGATTAGGCGATAACTCTTCTGGATTTAAATTATCATCGTTTATGGATGCATATTCAGGGTACAACCAGATCTCCATGGTGAGGATGGACAAAAAATACACAGCCTTCATGATCGAGTCGGGAAACTACTACTACAATGTTATGCTCTTCGAACTGAAGAACATCGACATCACATACCAGTAAATGATGAACAAAGTCTTTCGAGGTGAGATCAGAAATATGCTTGAAGTACACATGGGCGACGTGATCATGAAATACTAAGGGGAGTTCGACCATACGCTCCACCTGCGGAGAATATTCGACCAGACAAGGAAATACAAGATGAGATTCAACCCAGAGAAGTTCACCTTCGGCATTCCAGAAAGAAAATCCCTTGGCTTCTACCTGACAGAACGAGGAATCCAAGAAAACCTCGACAAGTGAATGACCTTCTCGGACTGTCCAACGCCGAACTTGAAGAAATCCATCCAATCCTTGAATAGGATGCTCACCTCGTTATCCTTCTTCATGGAAAAGTCCTTCCAGCACACATTTCCCATTTTCAAACTCCTTCACAAAGAAGTGAAGTTTGAATGGACATAGGAATGTGAACAAGTCCTCCTCCATCTCAAGAGAGTCCTCTCACATCCACCGGTCCTCTCGGGAATAGACACCAAGGAGACTATCTTCCTCTACCTCATTGTTTCTACCAAGGTCGTTAGTGTCGCCCTTATCCGTGAAGCTCCTAAGAGGCATAAGCCCATATACTTTACAAGCAAATCCCTACAGGGTCCAGAGATCTGATACCAGCAAATCAAGAAAGTAGCTCTATCCCTCATTAATGTGGCGAGGGCAGTAAGACGTTACTTCCTAGATCACATAATTATAGTTTGCACTGACCAACCCATAAAGCAGTTGCTCGGTCATCCCGATATGGAGGGTATGATGCTTAAATGGTCGTTGGAGTTGTTTGAATTCGACATCTAATACGAAAGCAAAAAGTCCCTTAAGGCCCAAGTGTTGGCCGACTTCGTGGCAAAGATTTCTACACCTATCTCTCCTGATAGGGGGAACCTGTTGTACCCAAAAAATTTCCCTCCCTTTTGTCAAGATACTTCTCACAAACATCTTCAATGAGTCAAGCTTGAACAAGTATTTACTAGGTCAAGGCATCTCCTCAACACTGATGCCTCAAATTAGGGTTTGAATTTTCACAAAGACAGTTGGACTTCTAATATTTTAAATGACTTTCATGGATCATTATGGACCCTAAATATTACTCCTGTCAAGTTTCAAGTCTTAGATCACAAAATTGCTCAACCAATTGATCAGATGGCCTAAAATCAACTGTATTAGAAAAAAGTCAATTGTGGTCAACCTACAGTCAAACTTCAAGATTTTGGACCAGTATCAACATTTTGAAGTCATATGTATTATTGATCAAGAATGGATCACAATTCTCCAAGAAAATTGTTCAAATCATCAAAAGGGCAAAATGGTCAAAATTAGGGTTTTGACTAAGAATGACCAATCTTTGACTTTTGACCTAGTACATGACTCATTGGTTTGAAACATGATCTCAAGGATTCAAGTACATCATTTTGACCTAATCTCATATTTCAAATTCATCTCCCAAGATCAGTGGATTGATAGATGAAATTTGGTCAACAGATGAAAAAGTCAATTGTACATTGAAAAGTCAAACTTTAAATTTTTGATCAAATTTTAGTTTTAAAAATCACATTTCATCAAGACATTCAAAAATATGAAATTTGATCACCAAGAAATCAAGAAAGTCAAAAGTCATTTTGAAAAGTCAAATTTCGCAAGAATTAGATATTTTTCAGTGTTTTTTTTATACATGTTATTTCATACTTCATGACATCTTTTCACCACCATTCAAGATAATTCAAGTTGTTACAAGTTTTCAAGTAAACAACATGGCTGCATTTTTAAGTAAAAAAATTGCAAGTTACAAATCTTAAGCTTTGTCTTATTTTAACTTTTCCCTTTGACTCAATCTTCAAAACTTTGCCATTATGCTGTCCACAAATATGCTTTGTCTTTGTTACAAGCTACATAAATCTGTCCACAAAACCAGACTTGTATCATGCTACAAATGTTGTTGTCCAGAAAAGCCCCAAAATCTGATATGTTGCCAAGTCCAAGCCTACTGCTACTAGCCCAAAACCATGTCAAAAATAGTGTGTTGTCCTTTACAAAGCCATCCTTACACCAAGCTGCCACTCTACTCCAAAACTGCTACAAAACAGCCCTGCTATGCTGCCCCTAACCCTGTCCAAACCTGCACTATATCAGTCCCACATTTGCATAAAATTAGCACATAAGAGCTGCATCTAAAAATAAAACAGTGTACCCAAACAATTCAAAAACTTATCTATTTCCCTCACAAAATTCAATCAATTTCATCTATAAATAAGTTGTTTCACAACACACAAAGGGAGAGGTTTTGAGAGAGGTTTTAGGAGGGATTTTAAGAGAGAAATAGAAAAAAGAGGATTTGGAAAACTTAACATAATTCTTTGTAAACTATGCTCATCTTCAACTTTATTTTCATTCACAAAAAAAAACTAAAAAATAGAAAAAACCTCAATTCACTATACAACCTTGCAAGTTTCCCCCTAATCCAACTGTCCAAATACTACATATACATCACATAGAAATTGTTCAAACACAAGAACAATTTCTGCAACATCACTATTTCCCAAACTAAAAAAAACAGCCACCTCCAACTCGCTCTCTCCATGACAATACAGCAACTCAAACTTAAAACACAAAGTTCAGCTTCAAGGTAATTCTTCTTGACTTTGAACTATTTATACAAGCATCATTAATGGTTCATTTGCAAAGAAAAAATGTAGATATTATAGCCCTGAAGTTAACTATATGTTTATTTTTTTCATTTTTCAGTAACCATGTGTTGAGAACCAACTTATATGTGACAAAACAATGTTAGAAGTGAAAAAACAACAGTATGATTCGATGTATATCTCTATGTCTCGACACATATATGGCATAAAACAGGTTATGAGTCGATACAAAACACGCATGAGTCGATACAAAATAGGTTATGATTCGATACAAACCATTATGTGTCGACTCATACTGAGTTAGTTTCGATTTCCAGAGAAATAAAATGAGTATGAGTCTATACAAAACACGCATGAGTCGATGTAAAATGGGTTATGAGTCGATACAAACCATTATGTGTCGACTCATACTGAGTTGGTTTTGATTCCCAGGAGCAAGAAATGATATGTGTCGATGCATAGGGGTATGTGTCGATGCAAAACAGGTTATGAGTTGACACAAACCTTTATGTAGCAACTCATACTGAGTTGGTTTTTTGACTTTCAAGAACAAGGAGTGATATGTATTGATGCATAAGTGTATGCGTCAATGCATACATTTTTCGTATCAATGGGTAGGTGCATGTTCAATATATAAGTTTAAAAAAATTCCCTTTTTTTATTTATCTTTACATTCTTGTATATTATTTATTCATTCAATATAGTTGTAATAGTAAAATTATGTTTTATTTGCTTTTACCTTCCCATTTGTAAATTTGTACCCCCATCCCCAAATGATGTAATAGCACGGGATTTTAATTTCCGTAATTTATCGCTTTTAATATAATTGTTAGTAATTAGGGTGTGTGTGGCAAGATAAAATCAATCTTATTTGCATTTTCAAAATAGCCATGTATCTTACATGCACACACACGCTTGCAGATCCTCACCCACTCCGAATCTCATTGCCAATGACTCTGCTATTGCCAGCTATGACTTTGAACATCCAATCAACCAAGTCGAAGACAAAGGTGAAGAAGATTGTGAAATACCTGGGGAATTAGCCAAACTTCTGATGCAAGAGGAGAAAGCCATTCAACCTCACGAGGAGCCAGTTCAAGTAATCAACCTAGGTACTGAGACAGACAAGAAAGAGGTCAAGATCGGCGCCAACTTCGAAGACGGTATCAAAGGCAGATTGGTCTGGATGCTACATGACTAAGTTAAAGTGTTTTCTTGGTCGTATGAAGATATGTCAGGGATGGATACTGATATTGTGGTTCATCGTCTACCAACAAAGGAAGATTATCCTCCAGTCAAGCAAAAAGTGCGTCGTATGCGGCCAGACATGTCTGAAAAGATAAAAGTTGAGGTAATGAAGCAATTCAATGCAAGTTTCCTGGATGGAAAGGTGGTCCCCGTGCCGAAGAAAGATAGGAAGGTTCATATGTGTGTAGACTATAGGGATTTGAATAGGGCAAGCCCAAAAGATGATTCCCCTCTACCGTATATTGACGTCTTGGTCGACAAAACAGCTCAACATAAAGTCTTATCTTTCATGGATGGCTTCTCTAGCTACAATCAGATTAAGATGGCTCCCGAGGATATGGAGAAGACAATCTTTGTTACACAATAGGACACCTTTTGGTACAAGGTCATGTCGTTTGGCTTGAAAAATGCAGGGGAAACATATCAACGAGCTATGGTAGCCTTATTTCAGGATATAATCCATCATGAAATAGAGGTCTATATGGATGATATAATTTCAAGGTCACGTACTGAAGAAGAACACCTTGATCACTTACACAAGCTGTTTAAGAGGTTGAAGAATTACAAATTGAGGTTGAATCCTAACAAGTGCACTTCTAGAGTAAGATCTGGAAAACTCTTAGGTTTTGTCGTCAGTAGCAAAGGCATTGAATTTGATCATGCGAAGGTTAAAGCCATATAAGAAATGCCAGCTCCCCACTCTGAGAAGGAAGTCAGAGGTTTCTTGGGTCGACTTAACTACATTGCTTGATTCATATCTCACCTAACTGCTACTTGTGAGCCAATCTTCAAACTCTTGAAGAAAGATCAAGTAGTCGGATGGAACGACGACTACCAAGCAACCTTTGACAAGATCAAGGAATATTTACAAGAACCTCACATTCTGATGCCTCCAGTTGAAGGAAGACCTATGATTATGTACTTGATTGTATTATAGAATTCAATGGGGTGCGTACTGGGTCAACATGACGAGTCTGGATGAAAAGAGCATGCAATATACTATCTTAGAAAAAAGTTTACCGACTTTGAAACTAGATATTCACTGCTCGAGAAAACATGTTGCGCTTTGGCATGGGATGCTCACCGATTAAGACAATATATGCTGACTCACACCACTCTATTTATTTCTAATATGGATCATATCAAGTATATCTTCGAGAAGCCAACTCTCCCCGGATGAATAGCTAGATGGCAAATGATTTTGATTGAATATGACATCCAGTACATTACATAAAATGCAATCAAGGGAAGTGTGTTGGCATATCATTTGTCCTATCAAGCTGTTGATGATTACAAATCCATGAACTTTGAATTTCTGGATGAGAATAACATGTTTATAACCGACTGCGAAAATCCTATACCGTATGAAGGACCTGAACTAGGATACTGATGGACTGTGGTTTTTGATGGAGCTTCCAATTCTTTAGGTAACGGAATTGGTGCTGTAATTATTTCTCCCAAGGGTTTCAATACACCTTTCACTGCTAGACTTTGCTTCGACTGTACAAACAACATGGCTGAGTATGAGCCATGCATTTTGGGTCTAAAGGCTGCTATCGACTTAAGAATCAAGCTCTTGGACATATTTGGAGATTTGGCCCTAGTAATCAGTCAAGTTAAAGGAGAGTGGGACACCAAACATCCTAATCTGATTCCTTACAAAGAGCTTGTGTTAACTTGGATCCCATACTTTGAGGAGGTTACCTTTGAACACTTCCCAAGAGAAGAAAATAAATTAGCAGATGCCTTAGCAACAATGTCATCCATGATCAAGGTCGATTGGGCCAACGAGACTCCTAGAATTACAATCGAAAGATTTGATGAACCAGCACACTGTTATGGGATTGACACTAACAAAGAAAAACCTTGGTGTGATATGGTAGGAGAGCTGACTGTTATACTGGTTTTGTGTTTCTGTTCGCAAATTTTACGGCAAGCAAGATTCTCCACCGACTTTTCTTTTATCCAAATTAAGGAAAGGGTGAAAAGAATAGAAAAATACGTTTTCAAGAATTTTCTGAGTAAGGGGGTAGATTATGGAAAGGGAAGGTGTTAGCACCCTTTCCATCCGTGGTTTTCTACAGGCTCTTAGATGCTTAGTTCATTTTTAAAAACCTTGTGCTTTGTGTGTTTTGAAAAAGTAGTTTGAAAAATGCCTTAGTGCGGCGATTTGCTTTATGATATCTCTTGTATCAGTCCTCAAGAGTGTTGACAAAGAGAATGTTTTTGAAAGTATTTTTGAAATGTTTTTGTGTAGGTGCAAAAGTTTGTTTTGAGCAAGCATCTATGAACTATCTACTTACACTAAAAAAGGTTTGTTCTTTTCCTCATATCCTTTAGACAATGCTATCCTACTATTAGTGAGTAGGAAGCCCCATCGTTGGATGTTTGACATTCGAAGGGACGTACAATCATAAAGTCAACATATGGAGACACTTTAGCCATTTTGCTTAAGGGACGAGATCATTTACCGAAAGGCAACATTGTAGGGTCATCGAGGGACTATGATCTTTTGATTTACGGGTCTTTGCTAAAGCGTCCCCATTTTCGAGGGACATGACTGCTTTATTTTCCGAAAGGCAACCAACGTGGGCGTACCTTTGAGGTGTATATGTGCAAGTGATTCAATTTAGTTACTTTTGTCTTTGAATTAGGTTTGCTAGCATTTTGGTTTCAGTCTTTCCATACACACCTAGTTACTAACAATTAATATTTTACAGAAATTTAAAGTGCGGGAATAGTAAATCCTACGCTATTACAAGGCTTTGGGGAGAGGGTATTTACATGTCAAAAAATGGGGAATGAAAATAAAGAAATAAGTAAAAGCCCTAGTTAATTATCTATTACATACTGTTAGCAGATACATAAATATGAAAAAATAGAAAGGAAATATTGAACGCGCGCGAAATGGAGAAGAACGTCTAAAACCCTAAATAAACTAAATAAAAGAAAATATTTTTTGGTTTTGTTTATTTAGAAAAATATTAAATTAAATTAAACCTAAATTTAATTAATAAAAATAAAAAGAAAGTTATTAATAAAAATTAAATTCTAAACAAAACCTAACATTTTTGTATTTTTTGCTAAGAAAATATTTGAGTTAAATGAACCTAGTTCTAATTATTTTTAAATTATAAAATAATGTCAAAATAATGTAATTAATTAATTTAAAAAATTAAAATTAATTAGAAAATCTTAAGTCTAATATTTTTATGATTTTATTGATTTTATGATTATAATTAAAAATATTTAAAAAAAGGAATAAACAATTAAAACAAAAAAGGTAGCATGGGCCTGGCATTAGAAGCAGAAATGGGGGTGCAAGATTGGAATTGTTAGGCCCAAATATGAGGGAGCTTAGAAGCTGGCTTGACTCAGTGTTGTTGGCTCCTGGGGGGTCCATCATAAAGGAGCACCCTAGGAGTGTTGGATCTACCTCTGTTGGGTATCTGATGGTTCGGATGAAGGCCATATCATGCGCTGACTAACCTTTATATGCATTAGATCTGCAGAGAGATTATTAGAAAAAAATAAAATACAAACCTGGGATTCGAACTCAGGCCTTTCAGGACAACACACACGCTTCTCACCATTGGGCCATGCTGCCCAATTGTTAGTATAACAATACAATAATAATATAATAGAAATCCAGTCAATTTTCCAAACTTTAAATGCGCGCCAGAATTAATTCAAATGCACCAATGAAAGAGTAACGCCTGGACCACCAGAGTCAACCCACCAGAGTCAACCTTCCGGTTGTCTTCTCCAGTGGGTTTCAAACCCTAATCTACGAAATAGCAAAAATCAAAAGATCAAAACAACCATAACCCCCTTTAAATGATACCCTAAATCTGAATCTGGCCTTATTTTTTGCTAAAGACCACTAGATCATGCATTTCGAAGCAAGGTACCAGATTCAACTAAAAAATGGCATCTCATTATTTTGGCCCTATTTTTACCATGTTTCACGTCCAACCTACTCTATACATGATTATGAACACATATGCAAATGTTAAATTTGAAAACAATGCAGATTAAATGAAAATGTATCAAAAAAAATATACTGATCGGTGAGGTTTGTGTGGCTGTTTTTGGCACACTTCAGGCTTGTATGAGGGCTGGGAATGAATCCCGGGACCTTTAGGAAGAGGATGGCACGCTTGGTTTGGATGGATGATGGATGGAAATTCAGTTTTGAATTTCACAACTTTGAGAATTTTTGCAATTTTTGTGTGGTTCTTCTCAGGAAATTTTTGCATGAGTAATGCTTGCAGGGAGGTAGTATGTATAGAGGAGAGGGAGGGGACAAGGTTACAAGGAAAGAAATCAAGGCATAAACATGTTGTTTAAAGCCTTGATCATAATTTGAAAAATTACCAAAACTTGAGATTTCATGCCATTTTCATATTTGGATGAACCTGGACATCTTTGCACAAATTTGTGGGCTTCTAAGCAAGACAAATCATCAACCCAAATGCCAAAGCCCATCTCTATACATTTTGTACAATTTATTTCATATTTATTTGAAATAAATTAAAATGAATATGAACAAGATAGATAAAAATTGTAAGGCAATGTAAAAATGAGGTTAGAGGTCCCTTATAAGGATAGGAATACCTTTGAAGTCCAAGAAGTTAGGCCATTGACCTAAAAGTTCAATTTTGTTCAATGCACAATTCTTGAAATTTCCAAAATTTTACCAACTTGGGCATGCCATAACTTGCTCAATTTTTATCTCATGATGATGATCTTGGACTTTTTGGAAATCCCAAGATGTATACTTTAATACCTCTTTTGTTCAATTTTGCATTTGAAGATTTATCTTGATGTAAACGGTCTTGACAAAAAGTGTCTTTTGTTAACTTTTTGAGAATGACTTGTAATGTATGAGCTTGTATCTTTCAAATGGTGCATCTCTTGAACTTGAGGATAAAAGAGAAGATGTAGGGAATTAAATTCTATTCGGAATGAGCTTTGGTTGGGGGAAAATGGATGAAGTATGTGAAAGTTATGTCTGGTCAAAGTTCAGTTGACTTTTCCTATAGAAACCCTAATTTAGCAATTCTTGACTTTTGATAGTTTAGGAGCATTTCTTGAGGAATCGTGATCAACCATTGATCAAATGATGGATATTACTTCAAAATGTTGATGTTGACAATTTTTTTTGAAGTTTGACTGTATATAGGCCACAATTGACTTTTGACCTAGTATAGTTGATTTTCAAACACTTGAGCAATTGACTGAGCAAACTTGTAGTGCAAGGCATGAAATTTGTCATGGAAAATATTGAAGGAATATTAGGACAATGGAGAACATTTGAGACCTTTGAAGCTCACACATCTTGATGAAAAGTGAAACCCTAGTTAGAGGTTCATTGCTTAGGAGTAGAATTTTTCTGATCAATTCCTAGGCAACCTTGAGCAATTGAGGACCTCTAGGAGCATGTCTTAAGTAAAAGTGGGAGGGAAAATTTTGGGGTACAACAGCTTCCTCTGTTCAATCTTCTTAAACCTGAGGATTTAGATTGGCTTGTCTGCCTTTTATGATCTGAAGGTGGAAGATGATTGAACACTAGAATACCCAGAAATTTGCACTCGCATGAAGTAATACTATTGGTTAATGATATTGTGAATGGGCTTACAAATGAGAATTGGAGAAGATGACAGAGAGTCGTCAGAGACAGGCTTAAAGATTCCATCCAAAGTAGATGCTGACTTCCTAAGAGGTCTCTTTGTGGGGAATTCCTGTTCCTGCTGTCTAAGGAGGACTCCGCTGGGGAACGTTGATTTCTGTTGTTCTCCTGCTTGAGGAAAACACTGTGGGGAATAGAGTCTAGGAACTTCAGTTGCCCAAGTATCTGCTGAAGAGTTATCTTTGCACCAGAGAGATGGGAGTTTGCTGCTTATTGGTTGAAGTCCAAGATTCACAGTAACTTGTTGGGGATAATGGAATTAACCGTTACCTGAAAATGTATTCGAAAGAGCCTGTGTAGGGCTGTTTCAGGATGAGTTTGTGTTAGTCTGCATCCAGAGATATATGAGAAGAAACCCATGTAAGATTGCTTCGTCTGGTCATGTAGATAGTTTCCTTTCTGGTTTCAAGTGTTAATCTACAAATCATGTGTTCACAGATAGTTGTCCTGTCTGGTTTCAGGTGTTAATCTGGAACTTGAAAATTGTTGGTCATTGAGATAGTTGTCCTGGCTGGTTTTAGGTATTAATCTCTGACCCAAGAAATAAAGATAGTTTTCCCGTCTGGTTTCAGGTGTTAATCTTCAATCTCCTCACGTAGATAATTTTACTGGCTCGTTACAAGTATTAATCTACAGTTGGTCGTTCATAGATAGTTGTCCTGGCTTGTTACAGGTATTAATATGGAACTTGTTTTTTGTAGGTCATTGAGATAATTGTCTTGGCAGGTTTCAGGTATTAATCTCTGACTCGAGAAAGAAATATATTTTTCCCATATGGTTTTGGGTGTTAATCTTCAATCTCCTCATGTAGATAGTTTTCCTGGCTTGTTACAGGTATTAATCTACAGTCGGTTATCCACAGATAGTTGTCCTGGCTTGTTATAGGTATTAATCTAGAACTTGTTTTTTTATCGGTCATTGAGATAGTTTTCATGTCTGGTTTAAGGTATTAATCTCTGACCTAAGAAATAAAGATAGTTTTCCTGGCTTGTTACAAGTATTAATCTTTAATCTCTTCATGTAGATAGTTTTCCTGGCTTTCTACAGGTATTAATCTACAGTCGGTCGTCCACAGATAGTTGTCCTGGATAGTTACAAGTATTAATTCGAGACTTGGCAATGTTGGTCACATAGATAGTTCCCCGTCTGGTTTCAGGCATTAATTTCTGGCCTACTATGCATAAGTTGATAGTATTCGTCTGTCTGCGAATTCAACCTGAAACGGTAATGTCAGTTTCATGCAATGTCATGATGTATGAATTGCGTGATGCTCTTAAAATAAATGAGATTGCGATATATGCATTTTTGTTGCATATGTTATGATGTTTGTAAAATGATGTATGAATGAAATGTATGAACATATCAGCTGTTCTATTGCAGTGCTACGAAATTAGGGAAAATAAATCCCTGTTTGTAGCTAGGGATGAAGAATGTAGGTCTCTAGATTTTGTTCAAAGTTGAATGTTGGGAGATGAACATCCGTTGTTAGGGAAATAAACTCTGTTGGGGAAGGAAAAATTTGTGCATTGTTTGGAGATTTTGTGAGATCCGATTGGGGAATCCTGAGAAGCTTGGCGACTTCACTGGGGAAATTTTGGAGCAGTAATTTGGAGATTATGCTCTACCGGGGATATGAGAATACTTGACACCATTAGGCTGCATACTGAGAATATGGAAGTGACCTTGTAGTATGTGTCTCTTCCTCTGTACTTGCTGGAGAAGGTGCCTGTAGGAGGAAATATATGTTGGAGAAAATGTTTGTGGGGATTTTGTGGATGGCCCTTAGATATTGTCTCGTTTCTTAAAGTGATTAGTAATTGTCTTTCTGTTTTTTATGCGTATATTTGTAAACAGTAATCACATTCAAATGCATATGTTCAAAAATAATCACTGGACGTTTTTGCAAACAAAACAGAAAAATAAAAACAAATAGTTTGGCACTTTCAAAGAAATAGCTTTGTATTAACTTGAATAAGCATTTTTGTACAAGGAGACGGATATACTAGTAAGAGAATACGGTCGTAAGAATGAAAACTATACAAAAATAGTATACAAAGAGAAATAGATATGTGAAATGATCCCAATGGGTTCCCATTCTGCTATTGCCTTTATGTCTTTGAGCGTCTCATCTCTTTGTTGCTCGTCCGAAGCTGACTGGATTGATTAGTACCGTTTGGCTTGATAGTTGATACTAAAGATTGGCTGCAAGGTGATCCAACGGGACATAGTTATATGCCTCCCTAACTTTTTCCTGGACCGCCCTTTCGGGTTTTCAGTCCACCGGGATACCATTTTTTTCCCAAGCCTCCTTTTCAGGTTTTCGACTTGCAGGGTGCATAGATCTTTTATGTATATCCCTAAATTTTTCCCAAATTTTTGTCGAAGTCAGCTCTCTCTAGGTGATTAACTTCGCCTAAGTAGTAGCTCTGATCTGCTTCTATATTCTCGACAATCCCATCGGGATGCCATAATATCACCCTTTGGTGCATCGATGATGGTACTGCTCCGACACCATGTATCCATTCTCGGCCTAACAGTAGTTTGTAATTTGGTTTAGCCGATATAACCATGAACATGGTTGGTCGAAGGATGGATCCCACTTTGAGGTCTAGTTGAATCACACCCATGGTGGTCCCTATTCTGCCTTCGTAGTTCGATAGGACCATATTATGAGGCTTAATATCTTCATCATTCTTGCCTACTTTTCTTAGCATGAAGTGGGGAATTATGTTGATAGTCGCCCCACAGTCCACCAAGATTTTGTTTACAGTGGCCTCTTCGAGCTTTGCCCTTATGAATAAAGGCTTGAGGTGACTTTTCATCGCCTTAGTTGGTGGTTCGAAGAAACCATTTTGCTCTTCAGTGCATCCATTACCCATGACAAAGTAGCATACTGGCCTATGCTTGGCCATCTCTTATCTGACTTCCCAGTCGTTTGCTTCGACTTCCATTTGGCAGTCGAATTCTCTTGGCAAGACTGAAACTATATTTATCATGATGTCTAATGTGTCGTCGGACTCGGAGCTATCTTCGTCACCAACTTCGTCTTGATCAGGCCATACCAATCTATTGGCCACTGGTTCCCTCTCCAAAGGCTTTCTTTGCTTTAGTTGGGGGACATTTGAGCTCGACTCTAGTTTTGGTTCGTTGGCAGCCTCTCTCTCAGCCTTGCGCCGCCTTTGGTACCTTCTCCACTAGGATCGAGACATTGGGTTCTTTCCCTTGTAGTTACTCGATACTTGAGCAATTTTGGTGGCACCTACGTGAGGTTCTTTCTTGAGTGTCAAAGATGAACCTCTTGGCACTTTAAAGGAATGCCACCTTTCTTTGTTGGGTCTCTTTCGACTCGATGTTTTGAGCCATGTATCGACTGGCACATTGGTTGGAGGCCTGAAAGTTAGTGGCCTCTTTTCCTGACTTGAACCCTTTTGATAGGTTCTTCTAGGATCGTGTCGAACATCGGAGCCTACACTTGTTTGGGCATTTCTGCTCCATTTTTTGTTTGCTGCTCTCACACCTTCGATGTGTTCAGCAGCTTTCTTGTCAAAAATAGAGCTGCATCGAGGACACAACATTACTTCTGATTTTTTCTTCTGGCATCATTGCAAGAATTATGCCAGATTTTCGTTCTCTCAGGGGAACTCTGTTCTGTTTGCTTGCTCTTGCCTGATGGCTTCCTCTGAAACTTTTGATTCAGAGATTTCGACCATGTTGACATTCATGTTGTCTTTAGTAGCAAGAGTCATTTGCTTCATTTGAGCCTCCAGATCTTTTGTTTGGCCTTGCACCGCAGCCAAGTAGGAAGTGGGTTTAGTTCCACATTTTGAGACTCCACCTGTTTCCAGTTTTGGGCCCTCAGCGGCCTTTTGGACTGCTTCGATTGTTTTTCTAGAAAGGTTCCCAGAAAACTACCAAATATTAGCATATTGATATGATCTTTGGTGACTTCGATCATAGTTATCCCTGGCCTTTTCACCTGACTCCTGGAAGCTTCGATCACATTTACCCCTGAGGGTTCAGCATAGTGGGCTTCCTCCTGCAAAGGGCTCGAATCCACATTCATGGGGGCCTTGTCAGCGAACTTCAGCCACCATTCTTTAAACTCGTAAAATCAACACAAGGTCCCACCAGGTGTGCCAATTTGTTTACCGTGAAAAATGGTAAACAACCGCTGATCTTCCAAAAGGTGACTTATTTGGTGACTCGCAGGATCGATCAGATTGATCCTAAGACATGGTTGATTTTTATCGTTTAAATGCTTTAAAATAGAGAGTTTCGACTAATCCAAATGGTGATTAACGCAAGTAAGGTAGAGACACTTTAAGTAAATTGCATGGAGAAAAGCTTGATAAAGTAAATAAAAGCATTAAAGGCTTGTTAAATAAATGACTTCGACTGAGATAAATAAGTGAAAGCGATAAATTGCTTAAATGTAAAAGATTTAGATTAAGGTAAATGGTGTTTCACACATACATTCTCAATGATTCTTTCTCTCACGCTGGTTACTTGAATCTAAATGAGTGACTTGTATACAATGATGAACACCTGCAATAACTACGTGAACACTTAGTATTTATACTAAAATTCCTAAGTAACTGTTGGGCTGTTACATCGCTTCGTGGTGACACCACATGGCACGTTCACAACCCTCGACGCCTACTTCCACGCCACGTTGCGCTTGGTAACTGCTGGGAACCGTTTTCCCTCCAACAATTCGAAATTCAAACCGTTCAATCTTGGGCATCAGGGACCTTGGTCGAAAGGTTGCTCCTTCGACGTTGAAAACAACATGATTCCAATTTAGATAAATTTCTCTAAGTATCTTGTCATTCTTTGATAAGCCTTCGATGTGATCAGCTGATCGAAGCCTTCTTGTCTAGGAAACTCTTCTAACTCATAATTAATGATCTATATGATAATAGAACGTGGGTGTCGAATTTAGGAGCCAACAAATTTCCCCCCAAGAATGTCTTATTTCGACGCTTAGAAGAAAGCGGCATTCTTTGATATTCCATTCGACACCTGTCCTTCAATCTCAGCCACAAATTAGTTTGTGCGCTTTTCGTCTCCTACCAACCATCTGGCAATCTCAAAAAATCATCATTTCAACTTTTCCCAAGATGTCACTTCAGTAAGTCACTTCGCACGCACGATGGCCTTTCATACGCTGTCATCATGACCATGTACTCAAATATTCTGTAATTTTTGTAGCCATTTTGGCTTATCAATATTATTTTCCATTTTGGCTTTATTGTTAACTTAATCATTAATTGTTATTTATTTTGATCTCTTGGAGCATAGGTTTATATTTTTTCAAATATTTGCCGTTTAATCTCAAGAGTCTTTTATCTTCGCTTAACTCTTCGACCTCATATGCTCCACCAGAAAAAGTTTGAATAATTTTGAAGGGTCCTTCCCATTTGGGTGACCATTTTCCCATGCTTCGATCTTTTCGATCCATGGGAAGAATTACCTTCCAAACTAGTTCTTCAGGTGAGAATGCCTTAGGTTTTACTTTCTTATTGTAAGAGTCTTCCACTCTTTTCTTCTGAATTCTCAGTAGGTCGAGAGCTCGTAGTCTTTCTTCGTCTAAATCTACCAATTCGTCTAACATCATATCCCAATAAACCTCAGGGGGAATATCTTGATGTCTTTGAACCCTTGCTGATTGAAGACAAATTTCTGCTGGCAGTACTGCGTCATGATCGTAAGTTAGCCGATATGGTGTTGTACCTGTGGCTTCCTTTGGGGATGTTCGACAAGCCCACAAGATCTGGACTAACGTTTTATGCCAATTTTTTTGCTTCTTTCCTACATGTTTTTTTATCAGGCCAATCACTATTTTATTCGCCGCTTCGACTTGACCATTTGCCTGCGCATAATAACGCGTTGATGTTAGGAGTCTGAAGCCTGTTTCTTGCGCGAATTCCTGCATCTTTCGACCAGTGAACACTGACCCTTGATCAGTTGTTATAGTCTCATGGATTCCAAATCTGTAGATAATGTTCTTTTGAATAAATTCAATGACATTTTTTTGGTCTGCGTTGACTAAAGGGATAGCTTCGATCCATTTAGTGAAATAATCAATGCCTACCAGTATATACTTCTGGCTCTTCGATGATGCTGGTCGAATCTCTCCAATAAGATCCAACGCCCATCCTCTAAAAGGCCAAGGTTTCACTATTGAGTGAAGCTCGCTTGCTGGTACATGTTGGATACCAGTATGGACTTGGCATTCCTGGCAACCCTTCGCGAACTCGACACAATCTTTCAAGATAGTGGGCCAATATAGTCCTTGTCGAAATAACAACCATTTCATTTTATGACCTACTTGGTGAGCCCCACATGCTCCAGCATGCATAGTCGAAAGGGCTATGTATGCTTCGGTTTCGCTTAAGCATTTTAATAATACCCCTTCAGGCGTCTTTTTAAACAACTCATTCCCCATGAGTACGTAACTTAACACCTTATATTTTATTTTTCGTTCTGTCAAAGCTGCTGGATTTTGTAGATAATCTACAATGGGTTTCCTCCAATCTTGCTCCGATAAATTGTCTATGAACAAAATTTCGAAATCCCTTTGATCGGCATATCCTAGTCTTGTCAATTCCAAATCAGTTGGAGACAAGCTGGTTGCTGTCATTTTTTCTCGGACTTCGATTGCTCTTTGTAATCTCGTTTTTGAAATCCTATACCCAGATGCAATTTGTGCCAAATCATTGGCTATTTGGTTTTCCAATCTAGGTATGTGTCGAATATTAACCACTTCGAATTTTTTCAATAAACGATTTGCTATCACAAAGTACATAATGAGATTTTCTCTTATACATTTGTACTCTTTTGTGATTTGCTTAATGACTAACTCTGAGTCTCCCATTATTTCGACTCGAGTTGCCCCCAATTCCAACAATATTTCAAGGCCAGTAATTAGAGCTTCATATTCAGCCTCATTGTTCGAACAAGTACCTTCTATCTTGTACTTGAATGTTGTTGGAATTTTTTCTGGAGAAATAATTAAGACCCCTACTCCCGTTCCATCTTTATGGCTGGAACCATCGAAGTAAAATTTCCAGGGTTCTATCTCCAAGTAATTTATATTTTGTACCTGAATTGAGTGGTCGACTATAAAGTCTGCTACCACTTGTCCTTTTACTGCCTTGAGGGGCATAAAGGTTAACGAATACTCAGTTAATGCTAGCGCCCACTTGCCAATTCGACAGTGCAAGATGGGTTTCGACAACATGTATTTGAAAACATCAAAATGGGACGAAACATACACATCAACTGGTTTTATATATTGTTTGAGCTTTGTACAAGAGAAATAAAGACATAGACATAATTTTTCAACTTCGCTATATCTAGTTTCTGCATTGTTCAAAACTCTGCTAAGGTAGTAAATGGGTCTTTCGACTCTATTTTCATCCTCTTGGGCTAAAATGCTTCCCAAAGTTTTGTCGGATGCAGCTATGTACAATCTCATACTCTTATTTCTACAAGGAGGCACCAAAATAGGTGGCTTGGTGAGGTACCCTTTGATCTTGTCGAAGGCTTCTTATTGCTCTTGCCCCCACTCGAACCCTTCCTTATTCAATCGAAGTAAGGGTGAGAAGGCTTGCGCTTTTCCACTTAGGTTAGATATAAATCTCCTTAAGAAGTTTATCTTGCCCAGCAGAGATTACAGTTCCTTCTTGTTCGTTGGCGCTTTCGCTTCCAAGATTGCCTTCGTCTTGTTCTGGTTGATTTCGATTCCTTTCTTGTGGACGACGAAGCCCATGAAATCTCCAGCTTTCACACATAACGCACACTTCAAAGGGTTCATCTTCAGACCATGTTTTCTCATTCTTTCGAATGATTGTCGAAGGTGGTCTATATGGTTCTTCCTGGAAACAGATTTTACAACAATATCGTCAATATATACTTGTATGAAAGTGTTAATAAAATCATGGAAGATAGAGTTCATTGCTCGCTGATATGTTGCCCCAGCATTTTTTAGGCCAAAAGGCATTACTACCCATTCGTAAGTGCCTAAGGCCCCAGGGCATCGAAAAGCTGTTTTCGACACATCTTCTTCAGCAATGAAAATTTGATTGTATCCTGAGTAACCGTCGAGCATGCTCAGGTACTCGTGGCCAGCGGCAGAGTCGTCAAGAATTTCCGCCACAGGCATAGGATATTCATCTTGGGGTGTTGCAGCATTCGGATCTCTGAAATCTATGAACACCCTCAATGTACCATTTTTTTTAATAACTGGCACAATGTTTGCAATCCATTCGATGTACCTCGTAGTTCGTATGAATTTTCACTTCAGCAGTCTTTCGACTTCCATTTTGATCTTCGACAGTATTTCTGGAGCGAAGCGTCTTGGAGTTTGTTTGACAGGCTTTTTCCCAGGTTTAATTGGAAACTGAAGTGCTACCAATCTTCTGTCGAGACCAGGCATCTCGTCGTAATCCCATGCAAAGAAGTCCTTGAACTCCTTCAATAATTGGATCACTTCGACCCTGAGCTCTGGGTCTATTTTGGCACTGATGTAAGTGGGTCTTTTATCTAACCCTTCACCCAAGTCGATTTCTTCTAAAGGATCATGTGCTAACATTTTGATGTTGTTCGCCAGAGGGTCCTTTTCGAAACCCAAAGGCTCATCATCATAGATGGCATCGAGCCTCTGTTCCTGCATTCCTTCTGTCGAGATATCGGGAGGTTCTGGGTCAAAATCTTTTCCAGGACCTGCAGAAGGTAGTACTTGGTCATTGGCCTTGGTGGCCATATATTTTACTTCGGCTTCGAGAGCCGCTATCATTCTTGTTTCGGCTACGTAAGCCGAAATTCGCTGTAACGCTTGCGACTCAGTCATTATCACTGAATTCGCTTCCCCAACCAGTTGGCTGGATGTCAGTTAGCCCACTGAAATCAATGTGAGACAAGTCTTCTTTATCCCATTGAAACCCATGATCAGGATGCAAGTACAAGGAACAAAAAGCATTTGGCGCTGGCGCCATGTCGAAGTCAGGTGCTGGACATGGCCCAATGTGAGCCAAATTTTTGTCGAATTCAGCTCTCCCTAGGTGATTAACTTCGCCTAAGTAGTAGCTCTGATCTGATTTTATATTCTCGACAATCCCATCGGGACGCCATAATATCACCCTTTGGTGCATCGACGATGGTACTGCTCCGACACCATGTATCCATTCTCGGCCTAACAGTAGGTTGTAATTTGGTTTAGCCGATATGACCATGAACATGGTTGGTCGAAGGATGGATCCCACTTTGAGGTCTAGTTGAATCACACCCATGGTGGTCCCTATTCCGCCTTCGTAGTTCGATAGGACCATATTATGAGGCTTAATGTCTTCATCATTCTTGCCTACTTTTCTTAGCATGAAGTGGGGAATTATGTTGATAGTCTCCCCACAGTCCACCAAGATTTTGTTTACAGTAGCCTCTTCGAGCTTTGCCCTTATGAATAAAGTCTTGAGGTGACTTTTCATCGCCTTAGTTGGTGGTTCGAAGAAACCATTTTGCTCTTCAGTGCAGCCATTACCCATGACAAAGTAGCATACTGGCCTATGCTTGGCCATCTCTTATCCGACTTCCCAGTCGTTTGCTTCGACTTCCATTTGGCGGTTGAATTCTCTTGGCAAGACCGAAACTATATTTATCATGATGTCTAATGTGTCGTCGGACTCGGAGCTATCTTCGTCACCAACTTGGTCTTGATCAGGCCATACCAATCTATTGGCCACTGGTTCCCTCTCCAAAGGCTTTCTTCGCTTTCGCTGGGGGACATTTGAGCTCGACTCTGGTTTTGGTTCATTGGCAGCCTCTCTCTCAGCCTTGTGCCGCCTTTGGTACCTTCTCCACTGGTATCGAGACATTGGGGATCTTTCCCTTGTAGTTACTCGATACTTGAGCAATTTTGGTGGCACCTACATAAGGTTCTTTCTTGAGTGTCAAAGATGAACCTCTTGGCACTTCAAAGGAATGCCACCTTTCTTCGTTGGGTCTCTTTCGACTCGATGTTTTGAGCCATGTATCTACTGGCACATTGGTTGGAGGCCTGAAAGTTAGTGGCCTCTTTTCTTGACTTGAACCCTTTTGATAGTTTCTTCTAGGATCGTGTCGAACATCAGAGCCTGCACTTGTTTGGGCATTTCTGCTCTATTTTTTGTTTGCTGCTCTCACACCTTCGATGTGTTCAGCAGCTTTCTTGTCAAAAATAGAGCTGCATCGAGGACACAACATTACTTCTGATTTTTTCTTCTGGCATCGTTGCAAGAATTCTTCCAGATTTTCATTCTCTCGGGGGAACTCTGTTTTGTTTGCTTGCTCTTGCCTGATGGCTTCCTCTGAAACTTTTGATTAGATTTCGACCATGTTGACATTCATGTTATCTTTAGTAGCAAGAGTCATTTGCTTCATTTGAGCCTCCAGATCTTTTGTTTGGCCTTGCACCGCAGCCAAGTAGGAAGTGGGTTTAGTTCCACATTTTGAGACTCCACCTGTTTCCAGTTTTGGGCCCTCAGCGGCCTTTTGGACTGCTTCGATTGTTTTTCTAGAAAGGTTCCCAGAAAAACTGGCCTACTTCGACCATAGTTATCCCTGGCCTTTTCACCTGACTCCTGGAAGCTTCGATCACATTTACCCCTGAGGGTTCTGCATAGTGGGCTTCCGCCTACAAAGGGCTCGAATCCACATTCACGGGGGCCTTGTCAGCGAACTTCAGTCTCCCTTCTTTAAACTCGTAAAATCAACACAAGGTTCCACCAGGTGTGCCAATTTGTTTACCGTGAAAAATGGTAAACAACCGCTGATCTTCCAAAAGGTGATTTATTTGGTGAATTGCAGGATCGATCAGATTGATCCTAAGACATGGTTGATTTTTATCGTTTAAATGCTTTAAAATAGAGAGTTTCGACTAATCCCAATGGTGATTAACACAAGTAAGGTAGAGACACTTTAAGTAAATTGTATGGAGAAAAGCTTGATAAAGTAAATAAAAGCATTAAAGGCTTGTTAAATAAATGACTTCGACTGAGATAAATAAGTGAAAGCGATAAATTGCTTGAATGTAAAAGATTTTGATTAAGGTAAATGGTGTTTCACACATACATTCTCAATGATTCTTTCTCTCACGCTGGGTACTTGAATCTAAATGAGTGACTTGTATACAATGATGAACACCTACAATAACTACGTGAACACTTAGTATTTATACTAACAATCCTAAGTAACTGTTGGGCAGTTACATCGCTTCGTGGTGACACCACATGGCACGTTCACAACCCTCGACGGCTACTTCCACGCCATGTTGCGCTTGGTAACTGCTGGGAACCATTTTCCCTCCAACAATTCGAAATTCAAACTGTTCAATCTTGGGCATCAGGGACCTTGGTCGAAAGGTTGCTCCTTCGACATTGAAAATAACATGATTCCAACTTAGAGAAATTTCTCTAAGTATCTTGTCATTCTTTGATAAGCCTTCGATGTGATCAGCTGATCGAAGCCTTCTTGTGTAGGAAACTCTTCTAACTCATAATTAATGATCTATATGATAATAGAACGTGGGTGTCGAATTTAGGAGCCAACACAGTGCCAATATCGTAACAATATGCCAGTTCATCCATCCTCTCAATAGTGATCTGAGGAGCCTCATTATCCCACCTGACCTTGAACATGGATGACATAGTAGCTAGCGCGTCCGCTAGTTGATTTTCCTCTCGTGGAAAATGCTCAAAGGTAATTTCTTCAAAATGCGGAATCAGTGTCAACACATGCTCTTTGTAAGGGATGATATTAGGATGCTTTATGTCCCATTCTCCTTTGATTTGATTGATTACTAAGGTCGAGTCTCCAAATACACTCAAGAATTTGATCCTCAGGTCGATAGAAGCTTTGAGACCCATGATACATGCTTCATATTCGGCCATATTGTTGGTACAATTGAAACATAGCCTGGTAGTGAAAGGAGTATGACAACCTTCAGAAGATATGATCACAACACCGATGCCATTGCCAAGAGCGTTGGAAGCTCCTTCAAAAACCATAGTCCATCGGGATCCTTTTTCAGGTCCTCCATCCGGTCTAGGTCCTTCACAATCAGTCACTACCATGATGTTCTCTTCCAGGAACTCAAAATTCATGGATTGGTAGTCATCCACAACCTGATGAGCCAAATGATCAGCCAATACACTTCCCTTAATTGCTTTCTGGGTTGTAAATTGAATGTCGTATTCGGTCAGGATCATCTGCCATCTTGCTATTCTTCTGGAGAGAGAGAGCTTCTCAAAGATGTATTTGATAGGACCCATTTTAGATATCAACAAGGTAGTGTGAGTCAACATATACTGTCTCAGTCGGAGAGAAGCCCATGCCAAAGTGCAACAAGTTTTCTCGAGTAGTGAGTATCTTGTTTCATAGTCGGTAAACGTTTTGTGAAGGTAGTATATTGCATGCTCTTTTTGACCAGACTCGTCATGCTGCCCCAACACACACCCCATTGAGTTCTCTAATACTATTAAGTACATGATCAGAGGTCTTCCTTCGACCGAAGGAATTAAAATTGGAGGCCCTTGAAGATATTCTTTGATTTTGTCAAAGGCGTTCTAGAAGCGTCATTCCACTTCACTGCGTCATTCCACTTTACTGCATGAAGGAGAATACTTTATGTTGTGCGGTGTTGTCAACCAGATTATCGATGTGGGGAAGCCAAAAATCATCCTTGGGGCTTGCCCTGTTCAGGTAAAGTCTTCAAAAGGAACTTTTTGTCAAGACCATTTACATCAAGATAAAGTCTTCAAATCAAAAATTTATCAAAAGAGAGATTGAAGTAGATATCTTGGGATTTCCAAAAAGTCAAATATCATCACCATGAGATAAAAGTTGAGCAAGTTATGGCTTGCCCAAGTTGGGAAAATTTTGGAAATTTCAAGGATTGTGCATTGAGCAAATTTGAACTTTTAGGTCAATAGAATAACTTTTTGGGTTTCAAATATCTTCTTAAACTTATAGAGGACCTATAATATCAATTTCACATTTCCTCACCATTTTTATCTATTTTGTTCATATTTATTTTAATTTATTTCAAATAAATATAAAATAAATTGCACAAAATAAATAGACATGGGCTTTGGCATTTGGGTTGATGTTTTGGTTTGCTTAGAAGCCCTCAAATTCGTGCCAATATGTCCAGGTTCATCCAAGTTTGGAAATGGCATGAAATATCCATTTTTGGCATTTTTTTAAATTTATGGTCATGGTTTAAAACCAATGGTTATGGCTTGGATTCATGCCATGTTTCCTTCTCCCCTCCCTCTCCTCTATATATACTATATCCCTACAAGTCAAACTCACACATACACATTGCCTAGAGAGCCACGAAAAATTCCAAAATTTCAAACAAAGTTGCAAAATTTGAAACACGTTTTGCAGGTACCCTCAATTCAAACTAGTGATCATACGTTTCTCCCGAGGTTCCCAGGGACATGTTCCAACCATTCTCAAAGCTTGAAACATCCCAGATCATCAGATCCAAGTCATCACTATTTTGGTATAATCTCAAATCCAAATCTTTATTTTTATGAATTATTGAATGTTTTAACATGTGTGTATGAGTTTCCGGGCATCCTTAGAGTAAGTTAAGAGCATTATATGCCATGCTCAAACCGTGTTAGGTTTTTTGATTCGTAACTCAATATGAAGGAGTTTTCTGGACAATCTAAGGCCAGATTCGTGACTAGGGCGAAATTTTAAGTGGAATAGGGTTTTGGTTTAGTCTTGAAACTAACAAATTCGCAGGATCCATGTTTTGATGTACATGAGAAGATGACCGGAGTTTGACTCCGATGTCCCTCCGGTAGTTTGACTCAGGCAGGGGCTGGCGTGGTAAGGAAGCGTGTCCTGATTGGCCCATTCAAATGTAAGAGGCCCATCAGCGCGTGTGTTATATTTTGAGTCATTTTTCAAATATAATACTATGGTTGTATTATAATCCATAAATGAAACAATAACTCAGTTGGCAAGGCAGCGCGTGTGAAATGGGAGAGGGCATGGGTTCGAGTCCTAAGTCCAGTAATTTTATTTTTTTTCTAACACATACTTTGCAGATCCTATACTTTCAGTTACCATGCACACACCCTATGTCCTCAAATCACCATCATCAAAGCATCCCATCATCAGATCCAATGTTCCAGAATCAGGCGCTCATGATAGAACTTCAAAAGAGCAACATCATTGAATCATACGCAACCTCTAGGCTCCCTCACTTATAGGCCTAGAAAATTTCAACATACACCCTCCTGTTTACTTTAGACTTCAGGCCCAGTTTATTTTCTATTTTTCTTTTAAACTTTTTATTTGTTTTATATCTAATTTTATAAAATATTTTTAATTATAACTGTAAGATCAACAAAAACATAAAAGTATTAGACTTAGGATTTTCTAATTATTTTTAATTTTGTAAATTAATTAATTTGATTATTTTGACATTATTTTATAATTTAAAAATAATTAGAACTAGGTTCTTATAATTCAAATATTTTCTTAACAAAAATACAAAAATATTTGAATTAGTTTTCTTATATTCATTTAATTAATTAGGATTACATTTAGCCTTCATCATTTTAATTTTAAGTATTTTCTAAATAAACAAAACCAAAAAGTTTTTTTTTATATTTACTTAGCAATTTCTTAGGGTTTTAGACGTTCGTCTCTATTTCGCGCGCATTATCTTATTCTCGCTTTCTTTATTTTTCTCCCAACTTTTGGACATGTAAATACCCCCCTCCCCGAAGCATTGTAATAGCGTAAGATTTATAATTCCCGCATTTTTTTATTTCATATTAACTGCTAGATGTATGACTAATAGGATTGTATGGCAAAGATTAAAATCAAAACGCTAGCAAACCTAACAAAAAAGGACAAAAATAATTGAATATAACATACATTTCACATATACACCTTTAGGGTACCCCACTTCAGTTGCCTTCGGAAAATAGTCACAACTCTCAAAACGTGAGAGGTTTTAGTGGCTACCCTCTGGTTCAAAAAGATCATAAGTCCCTCGATGACCCTCTCGACATTGCCTCGGTAAAAATATGATCTTAGAACCCTAGGGTAGTTACTAAAGCTTTTTGCCCAGTTGCCTTTGTGATTATAAAAATGTCCCTTCGAATGTCCCTCATACATCCAACGATAGGGCTACCTAATGAATAATAGTAGGATAGCATTGTCTAAAGGATAGGAGGAAAATAACAAACCTTTTCGAGTACAAGTAGATAACTGTTAGATGCTTGCTCAAAAACAAACTTTTTGCACCTATACAAAAAACATTTCAAAAACAAATTCAAAAACATTCACTTTGCCAACACTCTTGAGGACTGATACAAGAGTTATCATAAAGAGAATCACCTCACTAAGGCATTTTAAAATACTTTTCAAAAAACATAAAGAACAAGGTATTTAGAAAATGAGCTAAGCATCTAAGAGCCCGTAGATAACTACGGATGGAAAGGGTGCTAACACCTTCCCTTTCCATAATATACCCCCCTTACTCAGAAAACTCTCGAAAGGTCTTTTCTGTTCTTTTCACCCTTTCCTTTGTTGGATAAAAGAAAAGTCATTGGCGACTCTTGCTTACCGCAATATTTGTGAATACAAACACAAAACCAGTATAAACAGTCGATTCTGCCACCATATCACAGAACTGGCGACTCTGCTGGGGAATTATAAAAGTGGGGTTACCTTAAAGATTAGGTCATATTTAACTTGCTTTCCTTATATGCTTGTTTGCTTTATCTTAAAGGGTTTTGCTTAGTTTTACTTGTAAATATCCTACACCTGGATCTAGGACACCTTTTAGGTAAGTAGCAATAGATCGTGGGGACTGTGCGGGGTATACCGACACGGTTGAAATGATAGCTATGTTGATGTGACATATTTGTTGGTACCGGTAGCCTTTGAGTAGTCAAGGAGAATACGGGGCCGCTGTGTGGTGTCATGAAGCATCAACTGACTTAGAAACTTTATTTGAACCAACTTGGGCAATAGGAAGTAGTGAGATAACTGGCTTTGGTGCAGTCCGAAGTTGGTTGATACTCGATACAATACTCATTGAGATCTGACTTCTGGGATATTTTGGTCGCCAATAAAGAGGCTTGCGCTGAAATAATGCTCGGTGAAGAAAGATCGGTGATATTGAGATTCCCTAGAATCCAGTTACTATCAATAGGACATGTTGAACCAACTAAATTTCAAGAGGGTACTTACCTATGGAATCCATGCAAGCCTAAACCTAAGGATCTGCTTGTGTGATTGTATATATATATATATATATATATATATATATATATATATATATATATATATATATATATATATATATATATATATATATATATATATATATATATATATATATATATATATATATATATATATATATATATATATATATATGTTTGTACATAACATCATAACATCATACCATGGAATATCACACTAACCATTTCAAGGACTTTTAGGACTTATCTTTGTGTCTATTTTACAGGACATGAATCCCATCCGTAGAAATACTATCCAAGTCAACCTCGTAAGGGTGCCTCCTCAACTCAAGGAATTGGCATCAAGAGTTCCTGAAAATTCCCCGTTCACTAAAAGACATGGTCGAATCCTCAGTTTGGTCACATCAAGCCCTGATGAAGACATGGTGAAAGTTCTCTTCCAGTTCTTTGACCCTTTTACATTATTGCTTTACATTTCCCGATTACCAGTTGGTGCCTTCCATGGAAGAGTTTTCCAAATTATTGGGTGTGCCTATCCTTAATCAGTTACCCTTCAACGGTATGGAAAGAGACCCAAGCCTGAAGAGATTTCTCAAGCCCTGTATTTACAACGGTCCGACGTTGTGGCAAATTGGGAAACAAGAAGCGGTATCAAAAGGTTTCTAGCCAAGTTCTTGTTTGAGAAATCTGACTACTTATGGGATACTTTGGATTTACAAGCCTTTGAAGAGGTATTGGCCATTCTCATCTATGGGATGGTATTGTTCCCTAATCCAGACCAACTCATAGACGTGAATGCGGTCAAGGTTTTCATGTCTCGCAACCCGGTGCCTACCTTACTTGGAGACATTCTATACTCTTTTCACACTCGCACGGTAAAGAGAAGAGGAACCTTCATGTGTTGCACCCCTCTGTTGGCTAGGTGGTTTATTTCGCATCTACCCCGATCTGTGTTGAAGAATGAGCAAGGCATGCGGTGTTCTAATAGGTTGATGTCTCTCACGGATTCGGATATTCACTAGTGTCCTCGATCTGTGGAAGATGTTACCATCATTGATCACTGTGGGGAATTCCCTAATGTCCCTCTCCTAGGCATTAGGGGAGGAATCACTTATAACCCTTATTTGGCGTTGCGACATTTTGGTTATGCTAGGAGGGATGGTCCTCATGATACATTGGTTCATGGAATTGCATTCGACTATGAAAACGATGTCCAAGGGTACCGTTAGAGGTTCATTCGAGCTTGGTGCATGGTGAAAAATGTGGATAGCAAGACATTGGGGCATAAGAACTCCATTCCTTTGGAGCCTTATCTTAAGTGGGTGTGAGCTCGTGCTCAAAATCTTATGATGCCTTAACCCGCCATTCTACCCATCATCGTGGAACCCATTGCAGATACATAGGTACCTCATACCATTCTCCATCCTGACATGCCGACTACTCTCGAGGAATTGCAAATATCTTGGGTTCAACTCAAAGAGGAACGAGATACCTTTGAAGCCCAGTTCTATGCAATTGAGAAAAAGGTTTTGGAGCTTACAAGACAACTGCATGAAGAACAAAGTTTGAATGCCTATATTGCACCAAATAGGATGCTCCCATGGGAACCCGGAGTCCAGTTTGATTAAGGAGTTTTTATTTTACTTTTGTCTCTTCTATTGTAAGCCTGAGAGGCCTCATTGTAATCATCAAAACTTATGAATGCAATTAATGTTTGTTCTTCTCTTTTACTAAGCAAATTTAAATCTTAAAGTCTTTGAAAACATTGCATAAGCATATCATACACCTTATTGCATAAGCAGGTATTCCGAGATAGGTTTATTATTCTTTTCGCTATTTATTTCAGCAAAAGAAATGGCTCTCAAACAGACAGTGAAGGAGATCCAATCCCAAAATGCTCAGTTTCATCAAATGTTCATAGATCTGGACAAGGGGAAAGAAGATCTAAAAGCTTTAATCATCAAAGAGAAGACTGGGAAACCAAAGAAACCAGCTGGTGTCTTGAATTTGGGTAGAAGATTCAAAGGGCCGGTTGGGCGAGCTCTAGATTTTGCAACTACGTTGGATGAAGGGGAAAATCAAGAAGAAAAGCCCAAGGAGGGAGATAACAACCCAAGGTCTGAGGAAGATGAACCTGACTATTCTAAGGAGCGGTGTCCTTCTTTTGATGATAAATACAAATAGTTGGAGGATTGGCTCAATGCTATGGAGATCCAAAGGGTACCCGAGCTGGATTTTGAGGAGTTAGGACTGGTCTCAGAGGTGGTCATCCCGCGGAAATTCAAGGTCTCTACATTCCTAAGTATGACGGTGTATCCTATCCCAAGTTTTACTTAAGGTCATACATCAGGAAGATTCAAACCCACACTACTGATAGGGATATGTGGGTACATTTCTTCCAGGAGAGTTTGTCGGGGACTCAGCTGGAATGGTTCTATCAACTGGAAAGAACCAATGTTCGTAATTGGGAAGATTTGGCTGCTGCTTTCTACAAGAAGTATCAATATAATGCTGACCTCGCCCCAACTCGTACACAATTTCAAAGTATGTCTATGGGTTCGACGAAGGTTTTAAAGATTATGCCAAAAAGTGGAGAGACCTTGCGAGAAGAGTCCATCCTCCGTTATCTGATAGAGAGCAGGTGGACATGTTCTTGGGCACGTTATTTGGTCCATTCTTTAACCATCTGATTGGAAGCTCGTCTGCTGGGTTTACTGAATTGATCTTGACTGGTGAATGGGTAGAAGATGGCATCAAAAGTGGTAAAATCCAGAGAGATGCATCCTCCAGTACTGCGAAGAAACCTTTCACTGGAAAGAAGGAGGTCAGTGCTGCTTATGGCCAAAGAAATCAAAATAAAACTGAACATCGTCCAACAGTAGGGGCTGTTATGATTTCCAATCCTTCCTCGAACCAACAAAGAAACAATCAGCGCAGGCCGGATGCACCCAGAAGACAGTTTACCCGGATCAACATGACCTTATCCTAGGTTTTGCCACACCTTCTGAATTCCAACTTGGTAACCCTAAAGGAGGCCCCTAAGAATCCCAATACTTCATCTCCCCTCTACAACCCGAATTCTCGATGTGCCTACCACTCTGAAAGTCCCGGACATGATACAAATGATTGTTGGGCTCTAAAGAACAAAGTGAAAGATTTCATTGAGGCGAAGGATATTGAGTTTGATCCTCCCAAGACCCCCAACATCATAACTGCACCAATGCCCAAGCATGAACCGGGAATCAATGCAATTGATGTTATTTCCGCTACAGAGGATGCTGACAACGACTGCGACCTGGACAAGTGGATCTTCCCAAAAATTAGTGGTGTACTCAGCAATTGGGAGGCTAGGGATTTTGTTCCCATCTCTTTTACTCAAGAGTAATTTGTCTTTTTGTTTTGAGGATATGTAATATTTGAACGATTGAAACATTAAAGCCTTGTGTCTTACCCGAGCACAATGGTCTATTTGTGAGGGTCATTACTTCATTTTCATATGTCATTAATAAAACATTTGACGTTTCGCATACAAATTTTACGCTCTTTCTTTTTCTTTTATGCCTCTTTACTTTATCAAAAAATATACAGCTATGCTCTTACACATACCCACATATCAAACTGCAGATCCACATCCATTTGGATCCCATTGATAACGGTTATGCTATTGTCAATTATGACTTTGAAAATACGATCTACCAAGCCGAGGACGAAGGTGAGGAAGATTATGAAGTACCAGGAGAACTTTCCAGACTGTTACAACAGGAGGAAAGGGCAATACAGCCTCATGAAGAGGAAGTTGAGATAGTGAACTTGGGTACTGAAGAGGACAAGAAAGAAGTTAAGATAGGTGCCGATCTGGAGCGTAGTGTCAAGGAGCGGTTAATTCAGATGCTAAATGACTATGTTGAGGTTTTTTCCTAGTCATATGAAGACATGTCGAGACTTGACACCGATATTGTGGTTCATCGCCTACCTACAAAAGAGGACTGCCCTCCAGTGAAACAGAAGATTCGTCGTATGCGACCATATATTTCATAAAATATCAAAGTCGGAGTCATGAAACAATTCAATGTTGGTTTCTTAGCCGTTACATCTTATCCATAATGGGTTGCTAACGTGGTTCCAGTGCCGAAGAAGGACGATAAGATACGTATGTGTGTGGATTACAGAGGCCTGAATAGGGCAAGCCCCAAGGATGACTTCCCGCTTCCCCATATTAATGTTCTGGTTGACAACACCGCACAACATAAGGTATTCTCCTTCATGGATGGTTTCTCCTAATACAATCAGATCAAAATGGCACCTGAAGACATGGAGAAAATGACTTCCCTCACACGGTGGGGCACTTTTTGTTACAAAGTTATGCCATTTGGGCTAAAGAACGCTGGAGCAACCTATCAGTTCACCATGGTAGCTCTGTTTCACAATATGATCCATCACAAGATAGAGGTCTACATTGATGATATGATAGCCAGGTCATAGACTGAATATGAGCACCATGATCATCTAAAAAAGTTGTTTGGAAGGCTGAAAAAGTACAAAGTGGGGCTAAACCCGAATAAGTGCACCTTTGGAGTAAGATCTGGTAAGTTCTTAGGCTTCGTTGTCAACGACAAAGGTATTGAGGTAGACCATGCAAAGGTTAAAGATATACAAGAAATGCCAACTCCTCTCACTGAGAAGGAGTTTAGGGGGTTGTTGGGACACCTAAACTACATAGCCAGATTCAGTTTACATCTGACTGTTACTTATGAGCCAATCTTTAAATTGTTGAAGAAAGATCAAGCAATAAAGTGGAATGACGACTGCCTGGACGCCTTTGACAAAATTAAGGAATATCTTCAAGAGCCTCCAATTCTGATGCTTCCAGTTGAAGGAATACCTTTGATCATGTACTTAACAGTGTTATAGAACTCAATAGGGTTTGTGCTGGGGGCAGCATGACGAGTCTGATCGAAAAGAGCATGCAATATATTACCTTTGCAAAAAGTTTACTGACTGTGAAATAAGATACTCACTGCTCGAGAAAACTTGCTACGCTTTGGCATGAGCTGCTCGCTGACTAAGGCAGTATATGTTGACTCACACTACCTTGTTGATATCTAAAATGGATCCTATCAATTACATCTTTGAGAAGCCCGTTCTCTCCGGAAGAATAGCAAGATGGCAAATGATCCTGACCGAATATGACATTCAGTATACAACCCATAAAGCAATTAAGGGAAGTGTACTAGCTGATCATTTAGCTCAACAGGCTGTGGATGACTACCAGTCCATGAATTTTGAGTTCCTGGATGAGAACATCATGTTACTAACTGATTGTGAAGAACCTGGACCAGATGAAGGACCTTAAAAAGGATCCCGATGGATTATGGTTTTTGACGGAGCTTCCAACGCTCTTGGCAATGGAATCGACATTGTGATCATATCTCCTGAAGGGTCTCATACTCCTTTCACTGCCAGATTATGCTTTAATTGCACCAACAATATGGCTGAGTATGAAGCATGTATTATGGGTTTCAAAGCCGCTATCGACTTAAGAATCATATTCTTGAGTGTATTTGGAGACTCATCCTTAGTAATCAGTCAAATCAAAGGGGAATGGGACATAAAGTATCCTAATCTCATCCCTTACAAAGAGCATGTGTTGACCATGATTCCACACTTTGAAGAAGTTACCTTTGAGCATTTTCCACGAGAGGAAAATAAACTAGCGGACGCGCTAGCTACTATGTCATCCATGTTCAAGGTCGGGTGGGATAATGATGCTCCTCAGATCACTATTGAAAGAATGGATGAACCAGCATACTGTCACGAGATTGGTACTGAAGAAGTAGTGGACAAGCCTTGGTTCCATGAAGTCAAAAGATATCTCGAAGCCCAAGAGTATCTTAGGGGAGCTTTAGTCAATGATAAGAAGTTCCTAAGAAGGTTCTCTGCCAAGTTCTTCCTTAGTAGCGGGATCCTCTACAAGCACAACCACGACTCTACCTTGCTTCAGTGTGTAGACAAGAGTGAAGCAGAAAAGATTATGGTTGATTTGCAAGAAGGTACCTTTGGCACCCATTCTAGTGGGCACATGATGGCTAAAAAGATTCTACGAGCAGGATACTATTGGTCCACTATGGAAGCAGACTGTTATCAGTATTCACGAACTTGTCATAAATGTCAGATCTATGCTGACAAGGTGCATGTACCTCCAATTCCTCTAAATGTCTTGACTTCTCCTTGGTCGTTCGCAATGTGGGGCATCGACATGATTGGGTAAATCAGACCTACAGCTTCTAATGGGCACCGTTTCATCCTGGCCGCCATTGATTACTTTACGAAGTGGGTCGAGGCAACTTCATTCGCTTATGTTACCAAGAACCTTGTGGCCCGGTTCATCAGACATAACCTTATTTGTCGGTATGGTATTCTAGAAAGAATCATTACGGATAATGGTACCAATATCAATAACACTATGATCACCGAGTTCTGCATGCAACTCAAGATCCAACATCATAACTCTTCTCCTTACCGGCCGAAGATGAGTTGCGCTGTAGAAGCTGCTAATAAAAAAATCAAGAAAATCATACAAAAGATGACGGTGACATATAAAGATTGGAACGAGATGTTACCATTTTCTCTACATGGTTACCATACCATAATACACACCTCAACAAGGGCAACTCCTTTCTCTTTGGTATACGGGATGGAAGTTGTCCTACCCATAGAAGCCCAGATCCCTTCTATGAGAATCATGAAGGATGCAGGGCTGAGTGAAGACGAATGGGTTCAGACTCGACTTGACCAATTAAACCTGATTGAAGAAAATAGGCTCGCGGCTGTCTACCATGGTCAGATGTACCAAAAACGTATGATAAAAGCTTTTAACAAGAAGGTCAGACATCGAGTATATCAGGCTGGTGACTTGGTAATCAAGCACATCATACTTCCACAAGGTGATCCCAGGGGCAAATGGACTCCCACATACGAAGGGTCATTTGTGATCAAGAACATATGTTCTGATGGGGCCATGATCTTAACTACTATGGATGACGACGACCTTCCACACCCGGTAAACACAGACATAGTTAAATGATACTACACATAAATAAAGACCCGCTAGGTCGACTGGCTTAGGAAAAAATTAGGGCATTCTGGCGAACCAAAAGGGTTCGGGAAAAAATTAGGGATATACATAAAAAATTTGTACACCCGGTAATTCGAAAACGTGAAAAGGCGGCTTAGGCAAAAAAGGGTATCCCGGTGGAATGAAAACCCAAAAGGGCGGTCCAGGAAAAAGTTAGAGATTTAAAGGGTATAACTATGTCCCTTTGATCACCTTACAACCAATCTTCAGTATCAACTATCGAGCTCAAGTGGTACTAATCAATCAAGTCAGCTTCGAACAAGCAGCGAAAGAGATGAGACGCTCAAAGACATTAAAGCAATAGCAGAATGGGAACCCATTGGGATCATTTCACATAGTTGTTTTTCTTTGTACAATATTTTGTATTGGCTTCATTCTTACGATGACATTCTCTTACTAGGATGTCCGTCTCCTTGTACAAAAACACTTATTCAAGTTAATATAAAGCTATCTCTTCGAAAGTTCAAAATTTATGTTTTTATTTTTCTCTTTTGTTTGCAAAACATCCAGTGATTATTTTTGAACATATGCATTTGAATATGATTAACTCTTACAAATATACGCATAAAAAATAGAAAAATAGTTACTAATGGCTTTAAGAAATGGGGCAATGAAACAGTTACTCAGGACAACTACTAATGGCTTTAAGAAATGGGGCAATGAAAATAGTTACTAATGGCTTTAAGAAATGGGGCATAAAAAATAGAGAAATAGTTACCCAGGTTAGAGATTAAAATAAGAAACCATCCAGGACAGCTATCTCGACGACTGACAAAAACAAGTTCCAGATTAATACCTATAACAAGCCAGGACAACTATCTGTGGACGATCGACTGTAGATTAATACCTATAACAAGCAAGGAAAACTATCTTTCTTTCTCAGGTCAAGATTAATACCTGAAACCAGACAGGACAACTATCTCAACGATCGGCAATTTTGAAGTTCTAGATTAACACCTGAAACCAAATAGGAAAACTATCTACATAACCATATGAAGCAATCTTACACGGGTTTTTTTCTCATGATCTCCAGATACAGTCTAACACGGACTCATCCTGAAGAAATCTTACACTGGTTCCTTCTCGTCATCTAGATGCAGTCTAACACAGACTCATCCTGAAGCAGCCCCACACAGGCTTCTTCTCATATATCTCTGGATGTAGACTAACACAGACTCATCCTGGAACAGCCCTACACAGGCTCTTTCTAATACATTTTCATGTAACGGTTAATTCCATTATCCCCAGCAAGTTACTGTGAAGCCTGAGTTTCAACTAGAAAATAGCAAACTTTCATCTCTCCAGAGATAACTCTTCAGCAGAGCCTTGGAAAACTGAAGTTCCTAGATTCTATTCCCCACAAGGTTTTCCTCAAAAAGGAGAACAACAGAAACCCACATTCCCCAACAGAGTCCTTCTCAGACAGAAGGAACAGGAACCCCCACAAAGGGACCATTTATGAAATCAACATCTATTTTGGATGGAATCTTTAAGCCCATCTCCGACGACTCTCTGTCATCTTCTTCAAATGGCATCTGTAAGGTCATTCCTGACATTATCAACCATCAGTGTTACTTCATGCGAGTGCAAATTTCCGGGCACTCTAGTGTTCAATCATCTTCCACCTTCAAATCGCGAAAGGAAGACAAGCCAATCTAAATCATCGGGTCTAATAAGATTAAACAAGGGCAACTATTGTACCCCAAAATTTTCCCTCCCACTTTTACTCAAGGCATGCTCATTGAGGTTCCCAATTGCTCAAGGATGACCAACAATTGACCAGACTAAGTCTCCGCCTAAGAAATGAACCTCTAACTAGGGTTTCACTTTTCACCAAGATATGTGAGCTCCAAAGGCCTTAAATTTTTTCCATTTTCCTAATTTGCCTTCAAAATTGTCCATGACAAATTTCATGCCTTACACTACTAGTTTGCTCAGTCAATTGCTCAAATGCTGGAAAATTGATTGTGCTAGGTCAAAAGTCAATTGTGGCCTAAATAAAGTCAAACTTCATGATTTTTTGTCAACATCAACATTTTGAATAAATATCCATCATTTGATCAGGGTTTGATCATGATTCCTCAAGAAATTCTCCTAATCTATCAAAAGTCAAGAATTTCTAAATTAGGGTTTCTATAGGAAAAGTCAACTGAACTTTGACCAGGCATAACTTTCACATGCTTCATCCATTTTTCTCCAAACAAAACCTCATTTTGAAGATAATCCAATTAACAACAACTTCTCTTTTTCCCTCAAGTCTAAGAGATGCACAATTTGAAAGATACAAGCTCATACATTACAAGTTATCTTCTGAAAGTCAACAAAAGACACTTTTTGTCAACACCATTTACATCAAGATAAATTCATCAAATGCAAAATTGATCGAAATAGAGATTGAAGTAGACATCTTGAGCTTTCCAAAAAGTCCAAGATAATCAACATGAGATATAAATTGAGAAAGTTATGGATTTCCCAATTTGGGAAAACTTTGGAAATTTCAAAGATTGTGCATTGAGCAAATTTGAACTTTTAGGTCAATGGCCTAACTTTTTGGGTTTCAAATATCTTCTTAAACTTATAGAGGACCTCTAATCTCAATTTCACATTGCCTCACCATTTTTATCTATTTTGTTCATATTTATTTTAATTTATTTCAAATAAATATAAAATAAATTGCACAAAATAAATAGAGATGGGCTATGGCATTTGGGATGATGTTTTTGTTTGCTTAGAAGCCCACAAATTCGTGCCATTATGTACAGGTTCATCCAAGTTTGAAAATGGCATGAAATATCCATTTTTGGAATTTTTTCAAATTCATGATCATGGTTTAAAAACAATGGTAATGGCTTAGATTCTTGACATGTTTCCTTTTCCCATCCCTCTCCTCTATATATACTATCTCCCTACAAGCCAAACTCATGCATACACATTTCCTAGAGAGCCATGAAAAATTACAAAATTTCAAACAAAGTTGCAAAAGTTGAAACACGTTTTGCAGGTGCCCTCAATTCAAACTAGTGATCATAAGTTGCTCCTGAGGTTCCCAGGGACCTATTCCAACCATTCTCAAAGCTTGAAACGTCCTAGATCATCAGATCTAAGTCATCACCGTTTTGGTATAATCTCAAATCCAAATATTTATTTTTACGAATTGTTGAATGTTTTAACATGTGTGTATGAGTTTTTGGGCATCCTTAGAGTAGGTTAAGAGCATTATATGGAATGCTTGACGTGTAGATCATAAAATGGCATGCTCAAATCATTATAGGGTTTTTGATTTGTAACTCAAGATGCAAGAGTTTTCTGGCCAATCTAAGGCCAGATTCGTGATCAGAGCAAATATTTAAGTGGAATAGGGTTTTGGTTTAGTCTTGAAACTAACAAATTCACAGGATCCATTTTGATGTACGGTAGAAGACGACTGGAGTTTGACTCTGGCGTCCCTCCGGTCATTTGACTCAAGCAGGGGCTGGCGTGGCAAGGCACTGTGTCCTGATTGGCCCATTCAAATGCAAGGGGCCCATCAGCGTGCGCGTTATATTTTTTAATATATTTTGAGTCATTTTTCAACTATAATACTATGGTTGTATTATAATCCACGAATGAAACAACAACTCAGTTGGCAAGACAACGCGTGTTAAATGGGAGAGGGCCTGCTCATTTATCATGACCTAGAGTAAAAATGACACGAGGATAGGCGTATGTATTCATCATGACCTAGAGGATGAATAACATAACATGATAATTCGCATACCTACCACAACCTAGAGGACAGATAAAATGAGTTAAAATTTGTGAATTCATCATGACCTAGAGGATAAATGACACGAGGATAGACTTATGAATTTATCATGACCTAGAGGATAAATAACATAACCCTGATAATTCATTATTGCTTAGAGACTGACACAATGATTTATAGATTTTTTGCATACCTACCACAACCTAGAGGATAGATAACATAAACCTGAGAATTTGTATACCTATCACAACCTAAAGGATAGATAATACGAGGATAAGCTTGTGTATTTATCACGACCTAGAGGATAAATGACACGAGGATAGGCTTACGTATTTATCACAACCTAGAGGATAAATAACATAACCCTGATAATTTGCATACCTACCACAACCTAGAGGATAGATAATACGAGTTAGATATTTGAAAAGTGTTTTGATAATCGAATATTAGATAATTAAACTAAAGATAAGATCGAAGTTTATCGATTGTGTCAGTTCACAACCAAGGTGTTTGTTTGTTTTGCGAATAAGATAGTTCAACAATAGGCATCAAGAAAGTTCATAGTTTAACCAAAGTAGATTTGAAAAATTCCATGCACGATGTATATGCATAATTCCCTCAATCGATATGAAATCCAAATGTATATATATATATATATATATATATATATATATATATATATATATATATATGCACCAAATGTTTTGTATGTTCATGCACCAAACTTATTGTAAATGTTTTTTGATAATTTTTCTCCTTTTAAACCATAGGCTCTGTTTCTTTTGTGTCGCCGACTCCTTAATATTGTATGTTGCTTTGTCATGGTATCTTCAAGTTTATTTGAGCAAGATGAATAGTGTAAGCAAGATTTTGATAATTGTATCGCAGGCGTAGGTGTGGACGTAGACGTGGATGCAGACGTGGATGTAGTTGTGGATCTTCTTTCCACTTTTTTATAACCAAAATGCTCTTTGATGTTTTATCAAATTCTTCTCTTTGTTTGTCAAATCCCCAAAGTGATTTCAATGTAGTATTCACAAGAAACAATCATACTATTTTGCAAACAAGTCGGAAAAGAAAAGAAAAAACACAAATTGAAAAGATTGAAAAAGTAAATGTTTAATTGATAAACATGCCTTTAAATAGGAGAGAGTACAAGATGCAATTCCTAGAAAGAGGTAAGCACATAAAGTTTTGACAAAAACTAAAAATGGAAATGAAAATGATAATCGCTACTGTTGTTTCTCCAATGTCCTTTTGATAACTCCAATATCCTTTGCTTTCGAGTCAAATGATTTGGATTAATCCATCTCCTTCGTGGTCGTAGTTGTGGTTCTTATATCATAGTCTTTTTGTTCATTATTTTGAGTAAGATCCCTAACTTTTGCCTTGACCTCCCTTTATGGTTTTAATTCCCAGGGATAATGTTTTTGTTTGTGTTCCAAATTTTTCCTGGATCTCCCTTTCAGATGTTCAATCCACCGGGATGCCATTTTTGCCTAAGTCGCCCTATTACAGTTCAACTTAGCAGAATTTTTATACATAGTAATTTATGACTGGGTCTGTGTTCATCGGATGCGCTAGTTCTTCCCTATCCATTATTATGAGGATAAGACCTTCACCCAAAAATTTTGTTTGACAATCGCTTATTCCACACCACTTTTTGATCTTTTCGAAGTAATTTTAATATAGGCTCGCGCATAGAAGTTAGGTAGAATATGAACCTCGAAATGTAGTTCAATCGTCCTAAGAAACCGCAAACCTCTTTTTCTATTCTTGGAGCTGGCATTTCTTGTATAGCTTTCACCTTGTTTGGATCCACCTCAATACCTTGCTGGCTCACAATAAAACCCAACAATTTTCCATACCTAACACCAAATGTACACTTGTTCAGATTCAACCTCAGTTTGAACCTTTGTTGTGTAATAACCGACTGAAAATTATAGAGTCGCCACCACTAAATTTTATCCTAAGGAAAGGAATATAACGAATAACCCTAATTTGGATCAGAGATTCTAAGTTGTTGACTCGCTTTAGACGAAGGGAAGGTGTTAGAAACCCCTCATCTACCTTGTTCTCAAGGATACTAGGGTTTAGGTTAAAGGTTTAGGAATAGGGTTTTAGATTTTAATTAGGGAAACTCGCCATGGTTTTTAAGTCGTATGCCTACGTATCCTCTTAAGAGGAATCAGAGTCCAAATTTATAGTTCATAGTTTTTTGGTTAGTTTTTTTATGTGGGAATATCTTGAATTCTCCTTGAACCAAGTCTGGGTTTGTAAATTGCAGAATTGTAGACGAAGTTCCTAGTCGATAGAAGAAATTTCCATAATTCTTTTGAAAATAAGATATATTTGAATTATGTTAGTAAAGAGGGTTAGTATTTGATTGGTTAGATGTTTTCGAATATATTATGTGATATGAGAAAATATAGGTTTTAATGTATGAAAAAAAATATTTTAATGCAACTAAAGTATTTAAAAAGGGTTAATATTTTTTAAAAAAAGGAAGTTTAAATTAATAAATAATAATTTTATAATTTATTAAAAGAAAATGCATTAAATATCTTTAAAATATTAATTATGCAAAATGATAAGTAAATAACTAAATAAATAAATGAAGATATAAAAATAAATTAATTTTGTTTAAAAACGCAGAGGGTGTATGTTTAACTTGGAAGTAAAAATTGGGTGTGTAAATAGCATGGGCTTGAGCCCAAAAAATGTTTCTCAGTCTAAAGGCCAATGGGGTGTGAATATTTGTTGGAATAGAGTAAAAGAGAAGTCTAGGTACGTGAATAGAATGAGTTTAGGCTCAAAAGAAATTGGTTGGAGGCCTAAAACAGGGTTGGATCTGCTTGAATCGTGTGTAGGCGAGAGCATGGAATTGCGGTGGGTGAGCATGGAGTGATTGCTTAATTGTGATCAAAGGGTGGAGACTGAGGGTGCATGGCGAGGGTACATGGGATCACGTGGCCATATGTTGGCCACGTGTCCAAACGGACTAAAGGACGGGTGGAGTATATTTTTATATTTTCTCAACATTTCTTTTCATTTTCATTTCTCCTCTCTCTCTCGTTACCCTCTATTCTCTCTTCTCCCGCTCTCTCTCTCCAACAAAAAATAACAACGCCGCTCCAAACCCTAACCCCCATCGATGGTGGCGATGAACCTCCCTCGACCCTAAATTAAACCCCAACCAAACTCAAATCGACATAGCAAATATCAATCGCGACGAAAATAAAATAAAATGCAAAAGCTGAGTTCTTTGGGTATTACTTTTACGTGTTTGTTCTTTGAGCTTTTATCTAACTTCTCCGTATAACTCTCTTTAATCTCTTTCCCCTTTTTGGTTCGCAGGTACAATCGAAGATGATGGTGGATCGAGCAGCAGTGCGGCGGAGAAACTCTAGGGTTTAAGATTTTAAAACCCTAAGTTTACACAAAAGGGCTTTTCATCCGACGGTGTTCTTCTTTCTTCTATTCCTTCTTTTTCTGTCCAAATCCTCTCCCCCCTAATTCTTAGTAATTAGGGGTTTATATGTTTTTTAGATTTAATTAATTAGGAAATTTTGTATGTAATTTCCGTTACAAATTAGAGATTAGAGTTAATTGGAGATGAAGTTAGAAATTAGGAATTAGATTAGGCTTTGATTTGTACTTGACACTATTCTATAATTGATACCATTTTTTATTTTTGTAAATTTTGGACGATTTTGGTATTTTTAATAAAGGAAGATTTGATCCGATTTTGTTTACTTGATATGTTTTATTAAAATTTGATTTTGTTTATTCTGAGATTTGATTAAGTTTTGATTTCTAGATCTATGTTTTTGACAATGAAGAGGATGAATGGTTGTCGCTGAACTTGGAAAATTAGGGGTTTCCTTGTTATTTTGACTTTAGTCAACATGGTTAAAATAACAATAAGAATATAAATTATAAACATAAAAAATAACGTAAATATTGATGATAATAATATTAATTATTAAATGTTTTTTAAATCATAATATTAATAATCATAAAATATAATAAAGTTAGATGAGTATTTTGGCAAGTTTGCCAAGTGTCAAGCATTTGAGCGTTCTTGCAATTTTAAAAGTTACTATAAATAGAATTTTTTAATTGTCCTAAAAATATTTGTTTAATTAATTAATTTATTTGTAACAACATTATTCATTAATTAAATTGGACTTGAAAGCAAACAAACAAATAAGCAGTTCAGTTTTTTTTGTTATTAATTAAAAAAATCATATTAAAAGGATCTCTTGATATAACACAAAATATTTGTAATAGATCTCTTGATATAACACAAAATACTTGTTTTTTTTTTGTTGCTTCGCTTCCAATCCGTAATCATATCGCTGTTTCACTTTCCAATACTTAATCATCAAGGTTATTCCTTTTGAATTCATCATCTCATCAATTAATATCTTCCCAATTCTTAAATTACAAAAGAGAATATCAAAAAATTTTATGAACTCTTCTATGAGCTTTATTATTAGTTTTACGGCGGTTTTTCCTCTAATTTTATCTGCGTTTTCGCTTTTCAATTTATGAACATTTTGGTTATGTGAGTGTAATATGTTTTTAATTTTACATCTCTTTTTCCTACCATATACTTTTTCTTTTCCCTTTAATAATGATTTGAATTTCTTTGAAGGTATCGAGTCATACCTTAAGTCTTTAGTATTGTTGTAGTATATGTTACATGGATACTGGTCATTGTGCTAGGTATAAATTTATCTCTTCACTTTTTTGGACTTTTAAGTTTTATCTCTACTTAAGGTTGAAACTTGCTCTCATCCATGATATGTTACCGATTGTCATAGTGTGTGATCCATGTTGATTTAAGACTTTGGCATGATTGGAGAAAAGAATGAATAATGTAATATCATGTATTTTATTGTTTCAGTATGCTGCCGAAAAATTTACTATGCACATAGCTCAGATGTTCTAGTCAAAGACGCCGCCTCTATAAAACTCATCTTATAATTAAATATTATACGAGAGAGAGAGAGGAGTTGGGAGAGGAAGTGTTTTTATTCAGATTTTTTTAATTTAATTTGATTTGTATATAATGTACCTAAATTAAAATATTAAAATTTGAGATTTTGGTATTTAATTTTCAAGATTTTTTTTGTTCAACAGATTTATAGAAGAATTTTGATGTAAGGCTCCCTTTGAATATTACTTAATGATGAGGACACTTGATGTTTACTTTTCAACAATAAAATTTCCGAGTCAATTATACACTTAGTTTATGTTATAATGAATCTTTTCTTAGTGTTAGGAAGTATGAAAATGCTTTGGCAAAGCCAAACTTATTTATGCCCCGATGCATACCCATTTTCAAATGCTTTTTAATTTTTGAAAGAATTCAAATGTTCAGGAATGCCAAACATACTTCTAATTCTCTAATTTATAAGGTTTAAATTCTTTAATTTAAATTGAGTTGTAAGTGCTTTAAGTAATAACTAGAATCTAGTCCGCACGTTGCGCGGTTGAACTTAAATATAGTTTTGATATTATTGTATATTAATATTTAAATATTTTAAATAAAATATTATTGATTTTATTTGTAAAATATTCATTTAAATTTTTTTATTTAAGTCATTATTATATATGATTTTATAAACAAATATTTGAGAATATATTGAATTTTAGAAATAATAAATTTTAGAAGTAATGATAGAAAAGAAAGATTCCGTATGAAATTATTTCAATTGATTTCGTTTGAAAAATTGAGAATAGGTTGAATATTTAAAAGTTATAAGAAGAATCAAAATAATTTTTACTGATATGTCAATTATATTAAATTTTTTTTAAAAAAATTTATATATTAAAATTTTAATGAATAAGTAAGATTTATGAAATTGCATTATAATTAATGTGTAAATCATTTTCATTTAAAAAAATAATTTGTTGACAATATAAACTATTTTTTTATTAGTAGCTTAAATCCAAAAATAACTCAATATGTTTATTGAGTTAGAATTTGCATTGATGATAATCCTTGACAATAAATAGAAAAAAAATAAAGTTATAAGTTTTTTTAATGATACAAACGGTAGAATTATAATTTTGATTACAAGATAAATATTCACATATTAAATAGTAAAAAAGTGAATTTTTTTTATTAATAACCATGTATTAAAATAATATTTCGCAAATAACCGGGTTTCAGAAAAAATTACGCAAATAACCATGTTTCAGATGACTCCCCAAAGGAGGAGCCATCTGAAATGGCGCATGCACCTACCATTTTTCCCTAGGCACCATCTCACTTGGCGCCTCCCTTGGCTTTTAGCCAAGTGAGATGGCGCATGCTCCTTAAAAGTGAGAGGAGGCGCCATCTCACTTGGCTCCTAGGGCAAAACTAGGGCAAAATGTTGTTTTATAAATAATTCGTCCGTTTCTCCGAAATTTCTCACACTTTCTGGCACTGTATTTTTATTTTGTACTCTGTTATTTGCGTCATGACGTCGCCTATGATATTTAGCAGAGATGGTTACGTTATCTTCTCCCCCATGAAACCTGCGATGAAAATGAAATTCTGGCACATTCACTCCATGGAGCGTCTGAAGCGGGAGTTGATGCGATGGCTAGATGGAGACATTGCGGAGGGGAAAAAAATTCGAAGGATCCAGCGAAAACGAACAACAACCTCACATGCGACAGGAAGACCTAATGTGTGGTTGGAGGAAGTCAAAACAGACAGCGATGTAATGTTGATGATGCATGGGTCAGATGAAATTGTGTTAACAGTTGTAATTTCGTAGATGAAATATCGTTAATTATTTTTGTACGCGTTTTATTAATTGTAGCAAAATCTGTTAACGGAAAACTCAAATGTTTACAACCCAATTATGAAAAGATTTTATGTATTACAATATTTATGTGGTCGAGGCAGACGCCCGATTCAGACAGTTTTTGCGATTGTGTCCGACCTGACGGCATAAACCACACTTTCTTTCCAACCTGTCAAGATCGTCCATTTTTGTTGTGATGCGCTTACTTTTGGTACGACCCTTCTTGTTCCTTTGCATTTGGTCATTGTGCCACACTATTTCGCCGTCGTATGCAGGCCAATAATCTGGTTTTGCTACCAAAGGAAAGTTATTGTTGTAAACGTTGAGCAACGTTTCAGATTTGTAAATGTTTGACAGAAGTTGCAACGCGTCTTGATGGGTATGAGCACAAGCGGCAATGACATGAGAGCAAGGCATACGAAATGCTTGAAACTTGCCACAATCGCACCATTGAGAAGGTAAAATGACCCTATATTCTTGTCTTTGCAGACCTTCATTGTGGTCGATTGTCTCTTTCACAATGAAGTTGTGGCTGTGTCGGTCAAACCGTATAACCATGTGAGTGTTGGCTTTAGCACTTTCAGCCTTAATGTATTTCATGCAGCTTTCACTCCATAGTTGTCCAGATTGCAACACCGCATTCCATATTTCACCTCTTTTGGAAAATAACGCAGCCATCCTAAAATACGTAGATTTTACCAAGGCAGTGATTGGGAGGTTTCGTATGCCTTTGAATACCCCATTCATTGATTCAATAAGATTCGTTGTCATATGCCTCCATCTTTGGCCATTGTCGTATGACCTAGTCCATTTTTCCACCGAAATATTGTCGATCCACCTACCGGCTTCCATATTAGACAAACGGATCTCGTTGCGGTAATATTTGAATGTGGGTTGTGTCAATGCATATCCCGCATTTATAACCGCTTTCCTCAATGTTTTGTCCTTGATCTCCCTCGAGAAATTCTGGACGATATGCCTAACGCAATAGACATGCGTAGAAGGAGGGTCATGCCAACCATTTGCTGGATTATTGTAGGCACTTTCAATGGAGGCATGTCTGTCCGAGATCAAACAAAGATCTGGTTGAGGAGCCACGTGTGTCTGCAGATTTTTCAGGAAAAAACTCCAAGCACCACCGGTCTCCCCCTCGACAATGGCAAAGGCAATGGGGAAAATGTTGTTGTTGCCATCTTGTGCAACTGCCATCAATAGCGTGCCTTTGTACTTCCCATACAACCAAGTCCCATCAATTTGTATAATTTGTTTGCATGATGCAAACCCTGTGATGCATGGTTGAAATGCCCAAAACACGCGACTGAATATTCCGTTGCCATTTAGTAGACTACCATCTTGGGCGTATGCTGGCACTGTTTCCAGAACGTAAACACTACCTGGAGAATACGTCTTGAGTGCATTCAGGTAGCGGGGAAGTTCTCGGTATGACTCCTCCCAGTCTCCGTACACCCTTTCAATCGCCTTAGTCTTTGATAACCACGCCTTACGGTAAGACGGAGTGTAGTTAAAAACCGTGGTGATGTGGGAGATGATTGTTTTCACCTTTAAAGATGGGTCGTTGCTGACCAGGGGTAGGATTTCTTGACAGATTAGATCATAGTTGAGTTTTCGGTGGTCCTGTGATTGAGTGAAACTTACACAAGTGTGGGTAGTCATGGAACCTATGACCCAGCAGTCACCGCTTAATCTGTATGATGCGGTCAGCTTGAACATACAGTCAGGGTGGACACACTTGATCTTGTACCTTTCCGGGTTGACACGATCCACCTTAAAATCAACCGAGTTGAGCATGTGGAATTTTTTAATGGCCCTGATGCATTCCTCTCTGTTACGAAACTTGTCCTTCTCTTTTAAATTTTCATCCGACTGCATATACAGATTGAAAAATAAGTCAGTAGAAGGTTCATCTCCGCCCATGTTGAAGTTTGTCATGTGCAGAGGCGGTGTGTAGATTTTGTTTGCAGGAATACTAGGAATGCCATCATCGTCAGAATCATCATTCACCATTTCATCAAACTCTAACTTGTTATCTTCTTCTTCATCATCAACTGCATCTACCTCAGCTTGTTCATTCTCCAAAGGATCAACCTCCTGTGTCACCTGAGGCTCTAGCAGCATAACGTACAACTCAATAGAGTCGTACCCAGAATAGACATGGCTGGAAAACATATTCTGGAGATCCTCGTCATCTTGAACTTCAACCTTATAAAAAATTACTTGGTTGTTTCCAAAGAAAACTGGATTCTGATAAAATATCTGGGACACCGGGCCTCGTTCAAGTTTGGCCTCCAATCTTTTTTTGAAGTACGAGAAATTGGCTTTCCCGTTTAAGAGAAATCGGATGTTGTCTGTGTCTCTAAACAAAAACCCAGCGGTGGGACAAATGTATGTCTCACCGTTGAAATGTGCTTTGACGATATATTATGGTGCGGAGGCCATTGCGTAGAATTGTTTTAAGGTTTGAAGGTTGGAATTTTTGAATTTTATGAGTGATTCGAAGGTTGGAATGTTTGAGGTTTATTGATTGTATAAAGGTTTGAATGTTGTAACGTTTGAATGTTGGAATGTTTGAACTTTATGAGTGATTCGAAGGTTGGAATGTTTGAGGTTTATTTATTGTATGAAGGTTTGAATGCTGTAATATTTGAAGGTTGGAATGTTTGAATTTTATGAGTGATTCGAAGGTTGGAATGTTTGAGGTTTATTGATTGTATGAAGGTTTGAATGCTGTAATGTTTGAAGGTTTGAATGTTTGAACTTTATGAGTGATTCGAAAGTTTATATGTTTGATTGTTTGCATGTTTGAAGGTTTGGTTGTAAGAACGTTTGAATGTTGGAAGATTTGACAGATTATGTGAATCAATGTTATGATAAACGTAAGGCTAAAAATTTTAATTAAGGATGCAACCCCCCAAGGCTGCCAATAATGTTACATGCAAGGAATCCCAAAGGCTGTCACATAGCCTGAGCCTAGGCTACAACAAAGGACACCTCTTATTCGCCAATTGGGGTGGCGACACCATTCATTTTTGTACTCTTTCGCCAAGTCCAATGGCGCCTCCCTTACTGTCCAATCGTGATACATGCATGCAGATATGTAACCCCCTAGGCTGCCACCTAGCATGCCCCTAGTCTGCACCTATACATGTATGTTGTAAGTCTCCTCCCATCACCTCCAATGGGCTTACATGCATTCAGGCAAGGCATCCCAAAGGCTGTCACGTAGCCTGAGCCTAGGCTGCAACAAAGGACACCTCTTATTCGCAAATTGGGGTGGCGACACCATTCATTTTTGTACTCTTTCTCCAAGTCCAATGGCGCCTCCCTTACTGTCTAATCGTGATACATGCATGCAGATATGTAACCCCCTAGGCTACCACCTAGCCTGCCCCTAGTCTGCACCTATACATGTATGTTTTAAGTCTCCTCCCATCACCTCCAATGGGCTTACATGCATTCAGGCAAGGAACCCCAAAGGCTGTCACGTAGTCTGAGCCTAGGCTGCAACAAAGGACACCTCTTATTCGCCAATTGGGGTGGCGACACCATTCTTTTTTGTACTCTTTCGCCAAGTCCAATGGCGCCTCCTTTATTGTCCAATCGTGATACATCCTTAGGCTGCCACCTAGCCTGCAAGAGTGACACCTTTCATTTTTTGTACATGCATGCATGCATATATGTAACCTCCTAGGCTTCCACCTAGCCTGCAAGAGTGACACTTCGCATGCATGCAAGCACCAGCAACCACTATATGAAATTTATTTGCCTATAAATACATACCATATCATACATCTCTCACACCCACACAAGTCTCACTCTCTGCTACGAAATCTTTCATAATATCTTAAACTTTCTAAGTCTATCATACTCTCTATCTCTTCCTAAGTCTTTCATAATCTCAAGCATTTTAAACAATGGCTCTTCTAACAATGGGCGATACTCACAGAGGCACAAGGGAAAACATTGCCGCATTTGTAAGTTTCTTTTTTGGTTATACATTTTTCATACTTCAGATAATGCGTTGTTCTTCTTACTTAATCTTACACATGTTACATTATGAACTCAGGATACAAAAAGATTCAGAATCCGTTCTCACAACTACCTGGCTCCCGACCCATTTACCGTACCATATCTGGAATACGCAGGTTTTGGACATGTCATAAAGATCTCCAACTGCACCATTGACTCGAAGTTCATTCTTGCAATGTTGGAAAGGTGGAGATCAGAGACCCATACATTTCACCTACCAATAGGTGAATGTACCATCACGCTAGAGGATGTGTACATGCTACTAGGTCTCCCTGTCGACGGTAAGGCCGTGAACGGGTCGGTTCAACAACCCAACTCTCAGTGTGAAGAACTGTTGGGAAGGGATATGGTAGAAGGTGGTGGTGCGAGAGGTCAGGGAATACTACTCACTGAGCTCAAAAGTGATTATGCAAGTTTGGAATTAAATGAAATTTTCTCCGAGAATGACAGGGTAGTAAAAGCCAGAACTTATCTTATGATACTTTTTGGTACATTTTTATTTCCCGAAAGTACGGGAAATAGTGTAAATTTTATGTATTTACATTTACTAAGAAATTTTGAAAAAACAAGAAAATATAGTTGGGGTTCTGCAGTTTTAGGCCACCTATACAGTTCCTTGTGCAAAAATGCAGTCAAGGAAAAATGTACATTTTATGGGTGCGCTTTTTTACTACAAGTCTGGGGTTGGTGGAGGATGGAGTCCTTAAACCCCGTCAACAATAACACTTTCGGTTTCCCGTACGCAACAAAGTAAGTCATCAAGTTATAGCATTTATAACTATTCATCTCTTCCCCAAATATATGCTAAGAATAAAATGTTTCTCATTTCCTTTAGCTACTGCGTGAGGGGTATGGATTACGACAAAAATCCAAGATTCAATGTCGCACTCTACCGCAATCTGTTGGATCACTTAGGCCCGGATGACGTACGTCGTAGCTTTTAAATTTTGTTCATTTAAATTATTTATACATTACTTTTGCGTTAACCTGATTTAAATTTTATCGCAGTTCGTCTGGAGACCATATTTGGGTTTGGGCCATGATACAAACCCGGAGGATGCAACAACTTGGAACGCGAAGACTGCAATCATTCGGTTCAACATTGTGGAGATGCACCACAGCGACCGTGTGAAGATGCAGTTCGGAATGCATCAAGAGATACCAAGTGATCCAACTTGTTTGTCCCCATGGCATCTTAAAAGGGTCGACGCCTAGTGGGATCTTACCAATTGGAAAGACTTCGCTCCGGAATGGTGTAAGATGTGGCAGAGGCGTCACCGCTACGTCTTGCAATTCCCGGTTTTCCTTAATCAAGGTAATATGCGACACACAGATCAATATTTGTCTTGGTACAGGTCGATTAGTAACCCTGAGATGTACGTGTCTCATCCAAGGTACTTGGTTGACCCACGCACACAATGGGCACAACCCTCGTTTCCCCATCAACAAACCCAAAACCCATCAACCTCCCACCAACCCCCAAGAAGAAACAGACCCACAAACACCCAACCACAATCCCCACCACAACACAATTAACTCAAATGTCACACAACCAACCACAATCACCACCACACTACCAATACCCCGATATGCCTCACACCCAACCACAATACCAACCCTAATACCAGCACACCCGCATACCCCACACACAATTTCAGTCTTCCGCATATCCCAATATGGGCCCCTCAACATCCAGCCTTAGCCCTGATATGGGAATGTCGGAAGATTACGAACAAACCGACTCAATCTACCATCAACCACAATATCACCAAACCACCCAACATCCTCCATACCAAACACCCCAAGATCCATTTCCTTTCTACCCACCGTACTCAGACGATCAATGCTACAGACCCACTATGGAACCCCACCCACCGCCAACACGACCAAACTTTGAGGGTATGGGTAACCGACTGTACCAAAGTAGATCTTCTAGATATGGAGATCTGACTGATTTTATGGATCCGGACCGCATTGACTTCGCTGGGCCATCGACCTTGCCGCAGCAGGAAACACGACGACACCCAGCACGAGAAAGGCGAGGACGGGGATGCGGAACCGGGGGTCATTACCGGGTTCCGGGGGATCACTGATTTATCTGTTTTTTTTTCCTGTATTTTTTTATCCGTTTTTTTCTCTGTTTTTTATCTGTTATTTTAATGTAATACAGTTGGATGTAATTATTATTTTTTAATAAAAAGTCCATTTAGTTGATCCTCTATCGAACACGAAACGCACCGGACAAAAAAAATCACATTTTGCCCTAAAATAACACCTAGGCGCCATCTCACTTGGCTTAGGGCATGCCCTAAGCACATAGGCGCCAAGTGAGATGGCGCCTCCCCTTAAAATATAGGTGCATGCGCCATTTCAGATGATTCCTCCTTAGGGGAGTCATCTGAAACATAGTTATTTGCGTATTTTTTTCCGAAACGCGGTTATTTGCGAAATATTATTTTACTACATGGTTATTAATAAAAAAAATTCTAAAAAAGTTAAGGTTTCTATATATATATATATATATATATATATATATATATATATATATATATATATATATATATATATATATATATATATATATATATATATATATATATATATATATATATATATATATATATATATATATAGAGTTATGGTATATTAATTATCTAATTAAATATCATATTTTCATATAATTAGTATAACTAATAGTGGAAAACTAAAATTTAATTTTTTTTTAATATGACATCGATAATAAAATAATAATTTGAATTGTAAAAAATACTTGACAATAAATTATGAAAGATTGAGTTTTCATTTATTTATTCTGTTTAGGAAGTAAAATATTTTATTTACTTAAATTATTTATAAATTTATAATTATAACTTTATATGTAAATTATAATTAATTCAAAAATATTTTATTTATTTAAATAAATTTTAATCCGTGCCTCGCATGGATATACATACTAGTATTATTAATTTATATAAAATAGAAGATTTATCATAATCAGATATTGATTAAGATAAAAAAATAATAATAATAATATTACTAAAACACATGTTGAGTTAGTCAACAAAAAAAAAAGTCCCTTGAAAATTCTCTTACTGGACCGTACGGCCAAACGCATCTTGGGCCCTCCTACCAAAAAAATGCATCCCTCTAATCTTTTAAACGGGCTATAACAATTGAAATGAGTCAGTCTAAAAAATGAAACAAAAATACACCCCTCCCCTTATTATTGTAAAAGAGTCAAAAACTTATTTGGGTCATCATATTTTGATGGCCCTCTTGAAGCAATACACCCCAATATTATTTAATATGGGCCTAAAAATTTAAAGAGCCATCAGATTTCGATGGGTCATCTCATTCAATAAAGACACCCCCTTTTATAATTACACCCCATCATATCTAAACAAAATAGACAAAAATAATCTAAATCTTATATTATACTTTTAAATAAATAATATGATAACACTTAAAAATTAATAAAAATTTGGTTAGAAATTAGTGGAGAAAATTTATGGTATGACCGTTGTCCCTATTTAATTACTTTTCGATTGACTTTGTTGTTTTGCGTTTGATCGCAAATGTTGCGATTAGCAAGAGTCGCCGTCGACTTTTCTTTTATCCAAAAGGAAAGGCTGAAAAGAACAGGAAAGACCTTTGAGCTGTTTTCTTGAGTTCGGAGGGTAGATTATGAAAAGGAAAGGTATTATCACCCTTTCCATCCATGGTTTTTCATGGGCTCTTAGTTGCTTGCTAGATCACTTGCTTTTGTTTGAAAATGTGCTTGTGGTGTTTTTTTGAAAGTATTTTGAAAAATGCACCATTGTTTTAGGAAAACTTTGTAATGATTCTCCTTCGTAAAATTGTATATAAAGTGTTAATCTTTTAAAATGTTTTCAAGTTTGAAAGATGTTTTTGAAAGTGTTGGTGTTTGTTTCGAAAATATCAAGGATGTTTTTGGTTTTGAAATTGAGCAACCAACTAGGAGCAATCTACCTACTCAAAATTCTTTCTTGTTTATTTCCTATTTCCATTGACATTGTTATCTTACCATTGATTTGATAAGTAACCCTATCTTTGGATATAAGAGGGACGGACAAGGGTCATCGTATAGCCATGATTAGCAATGTTGTAAGATATCTTAGCATTTTCTTTGAGGGACAAAGGTCATTTTCGAAAGGCAACTTTGACAGCGTCAACGAGGGACTATGATCTTGTATTTCGTTTGTTTTTGCTAAGAAACCCCACATGCATAATATGGCCATTTTATAAGGCAACAAAGTGGATTTACCCTAAGGGTGAAAGTGTGAAAATGTATTGGTTTACATGCTTGATTTGTCTTTATTAGGGTTTGCTATTTGTTGGTTTTAATCTTTCCATACAAACTCTAATTACTAGCATTTGTATATAAAGCATTAAATTGCGGAAAATAAAAATACTAAGCTATTACAAAGCTTTAGGGGATGGGGGTACAAATTTATGAATGGGGATTGCAAGAAATTAAAGTCATAATTATCTATTACAACCATATTGAAATAATGTACAAGAATTGAAATGGACTCGTCTTGTTTTTGTTAAGAAATAAGATTACTTAAGAAAATATTTTGATCTTTTTATTCTCAAGGAAATAAAATAAAACATGTGAATATGAAATGTTTTTGGTGTTTTTGGTTATTTAAAAGCTAAAATGAAATAAATGAGGAAAATGGAGTCAGAATCAACACGTTGCTGAAACGAGAAGGAACAAATGTTCTGACTCTGATATGCTGCAAAAGAGAAAATGTTAGTGAGAAAGTGGAGGGTCAGAAGTTCTGGGCCTGGGTACACCAAATTCTGAGGTTGAGGGGTTCAAAATCTATAGCGTAGCTGGGAACCTATAAGTTCATGTATCTCTAGCAAGCCAGAGGTTGTGACTATTTGAGAGAGTGAGGTGATAATGCTGCTGGGTAAGGTTGTCTAGAAGTTCTGATTTAGGCATATTGTTTGACAGATAAATGGATAAAAATTCCAATAAATAAACCTAAAAAAAAAGATGCTTATGGGGTTAGAACCCAGGATCCTTAGTACTAATGTCTTATGTTCACACACTGTCTACCACTGGGGTGGTTATACATCCGGTATCAGAATTAAAAACATAAATATGTATCACAAGGTAAACTCTGATGATGAACTCCATTTCTTTCTCCATGCTAATGAGAATATTTGCAGCTTAGTCAACTCTCAACAGAACAGAAAACACAAACATAGCAAAACATAACAAACACAACTGATGTTCTCTCTACTTAGGCAGAAAATACATGAAACTTCAGAATATATACAGCATCAAAATCAGGATGTCTACATTATATTTTGAACATGCAAATCTAACAATGCCTAAGTAATATGACGAGGGTTAGCAGAAGCTTACCTTGAAGTTGAAAAATGTTCTGTGAGATGGAGTCTGGTTCTGACTGCTTGTAATGTTCTAATCATCTTCCTCACGTTTTCAGCATGCTAGAACAACCTTTAGCTTGAGTTATGAATGGTGAATGGAGGATTTGGTCAAGAAACACTTGAGGGAAATTGGAGTTTGAATGCAAGAATTAAAAATTAGCAGGTTTTGTATTTGTGTTTGCAGTTTCGGATTTCTTGAAATTTTATCAAGGCGTTAAAGCTTTTCCTTTTAATTTTTCTGACCGACCCCTTCATAGTTGCAAATGAAGTTCAATTTATAGGCAAGAACTTTGCAGCTTGGAGAAGTCAAAAGTACCAACATCATGCTAGCATGCTGGCTTGTTCTTGAAGCAAGATAAATAAGTATGGTGGTTAGCAGCTTTTAGCCGTGCCTAAGCTGGATTTGTAAGCATGAATTAAGGAAAAGTACCCTCAGAGGCAAAAGCAAAGCATGGGCCCAACATAAACTTGTACAAAAGTTTGCTTTTCAAGGACAGCAATGGTGCTTCTATCTCACACGTGGGGAAATCCTTTGGATAAAAACTCAAAAGTGGTTGTAAGCAATAAATGATGATGAGATTTATTAAACCAGAAATCCCACACTATGAGATTGTGCATCATATTTTAAATCTGGGCCAGAAGTTCATCATCAGCGCAACTTAAAACAAACATCCAACTTCTGATCCTTGAACCCCTTTGCTCCAGCATGTTCTGAGCAAGTTCCCAGAGTTTCTAGAAAGCTTATGACATGCTTTGTAAGCCCCTTTTGAATTACTCTTGTAACTTCTGACTGAACCTATGTGAAAACTGGCTCAGAAGTTGTAAACAACTTCTGATTTGAAAATGATCAGAATTTACTAAGTGTTTAAGTTTCAAGGACGTGGCTTTGAAGATGTATAACTTGAAATCCCAGCATTTCTAGAAGAAGTTTTGTTCTGCAATATTTTAGGTCTTATTGAGATCTAAAACTCTTGTGTTAAAAGTTCTTCCAGAATCAGCTTGCATCATGGTAAAAATCTGGCCAGAAGTTCTGAGCTTGTCATATTTCTAAAACACTTAGAAAAATTCTAAGTATTTAGAATTTTGACTTTTTCAAGATGAATCTTGACTTATGATTTTCCTGATGAAACAAACTTCATGCCTTGATGAAATATGATTCTTGAAACTTGACTTTGATCCAGAAGTCAAAGTTTGACTTTTCAGTATGTAAATGACCATTTTGCCCATGTGAATGACTTTCTTGGGAAATTTGTAATTCAAGGCTTGAAATTGAATGGAAGCAAACCTGAGGGTCCAGGATGATCCTTTGAGAAATGAGAGGGAAAATTTTGGGGTACAACAACTGCCCCTGTTCAATCTTCTTAAACCTGAAGAGTTAGATTGGAGGATCCTCCATTCGTGACTTGAAGGTGGAAGATGATTGGACACTAGAGTGCCAAGAAATTTTCACTCGAAGATGAATTGTGAATAGGCTTATAGATTCCATTTGGAGGAATAACAGAAATTTGCCAGAGATGGGTTTATAGATGCCATCCAAAGGTGACTGTTGATAGAAAATAGACTAAGGTTGAACTTAATTTCAACTAGAAAAGAATCAGAATAAATCTTTGGAGCGACTTATCTGAACCAGAAGAAGTCTTATATGTTGTTTGACTGGGAAGAACCAGAATAAATCTTGGAGTGATTTATCTGAACCAGAAGTGTTCCTTTGGAAAGTATCAGGATGAACCGTTGAGGGGTTTAAACTGAACCAAAAGAAATCTTGAATGTTCTTTAATTGGAAAGAATCAGAGTAAATCTTTGTGCGATTTATCTGAACAAAAGAAAGTGTCTGCGGAAAGAATCAAAATAAATCATTGAGGGATTTAAACTGAACTGGCAGGGATCTGGAGAAGAATCGGAACAAATCATTGAGAGATTTATCTGAACCAGAAGTGTCCCTTTAGAAAGTATCAGGATGAATTGTTGAGGGGTCTAAACTGAACCAAAAGAGATTTTGAATATTCTTTAACTGGAAAGAATCTGAGTAAATCTTTGAGCGATTTATCTGAACCAGAGAACGCGTCTGCAGGAAAGAATCCGAATAAATTGTTGAGAGATTCATCTGAACCCGACATGTTCCTTTGGAAAGTATCAGGATAAACTGTTGAGGGGTTTAAACTAAGCCAAAAGAGGTCTTGAATATTCTTTAACTAGAAAGAATCAGAGTAAATCTTTGTGTGATTTATCTGAACCAGAGAAAGCATTCGCAGGAAAGAATCAGAATAAATTGTTGAGGGATTCATTTGAACCCGACATGTTCCTTTGGAAAGTATCAGAATAAACCGTTGAGGGGATTAAATTGAACCAAAAGAGGTCTTGAATATTCTTTAACTGGAAAGAATCAGAGTAAATCTTTGTGCAATTTATTTGAACCAGAGAAATCATAAGTGGGAAAGAATCAGAATAAATTGTTGAGAGATTCATCTGAACCCGACATGTTCCTTTGGAAAGTATCAGGATAAACCATTGAGGGGTTTAAACTGAACCAAAAGAGGTCTTGAATATTCTTTAACTGGAAAGAATCAGAGTAAATCTTTGTGCGATTTATCTGAACCAGAGAAAGCATCCATGGGAAAGAATTAGAATAAACCGTTGATAGATTTAAATTGAACCGGCAGGGATCTGGAAGAAATGTCTATTATGTAGATGGTTGACCAGTCCTTTTTTGGGAATTGATCTCTAATTGACTTGCTGAATATTTGACGATAATTTTCTGTTGATTGATCTTTCCTGAAAAAGATGAAAAGTTAGTTGCATGCAATGTCATGATGTATGAAATGCATGGTGTAATGATGTTCTCAAAATAAATGAAGTTGTGTCGTATGTATTTGTGATGTCAATGTTATGACATATGGATGCAATGTATGGACACATTAATTGTTATGCCACAGTGTTGCTGGAGTCAGGGAAAATAAATTCCAGAGTGTTGCTAGGTATGAGGAGTGTAAGTCTTCATGTTTTGAAGTTGAAGTGTTGATGAGTTTCCAATTGTTAGATGAATAAACTCTTTTGTGTTAAGGGAAACGTCGTGTATTGCTTGTAGACCTTGTGAAATACTACTGCGGAATCCTGAGAAACTGGGCGACTTTCACTGAGGAATCTTAGGAGCGGTAAATGGAAGTTTTATTCTGTCAGGGATGTGAGAGAGCTTGATATCATTAAGCTGCACATTGTGGGGGATTTTATGGAATAGTTGTTTACCTTGGGTTTTGGTAAACAACCGCTGATCCTCCAAATGGTTACTTATTTGGTTACTCGCAGGATCGATTAGATTGATCCTATGGACATAGGTTGATTTTGAAGTTTGATTAAGGTGGATAAGGCTTTAAATAAAATGTTTCAAGTAAATTGCATAAAGGAAAGACTTGGTAAAATAAACAAGGCTTTAAAGTAAAGGTTCGACAGGAATTTAAAGGAGAAAAGCAAGTAAAATGCTGGAAAAGTAAATGACTTTAATTGATAAAATTGGTGTTTCACACATACATTTCTCAACAATTCTTTCTCACACACTAGGTACTCGAATCTAAATGAGTGACTATGTATATAATTGTGAACACACGCGAGAAACTACATGTCTACTCCTATTTATACTAAAACATTCCAAGTAACCGTCGGGCAGTTACACTGCTTCGAGATCGATCCACTTGGCACGTTCTCCATGCTTGACGCTCCAGATCCTTGCACGTTTGCACGTAGTAACTGCTGGAAACCGTTTTCCCTCCAAAAAGCTTGAATTTCAAACTGCTCCACTCTGGACCATCGAACACGTTCGTCAAGAGACATCTTCGACGAGAAGCTCCTTCGACGTCGAAGGCACTCAGCCTTCTCCCTTGGAAGAAATCTTCTAAGTATTTTGCCATCTTTCGACGGGCACTTCGACAGACTTAGCCAGTCGAAAGCATCTTTCAGCTTTAATGGCTGACATCCATCAAAACAAAGGTGTCGAATTTAGGAGCCAACAAATTGCCCCCCAAGAATGATTTATTTCGACTCTGAAAGAAAAAGGCATTCTTTGAAAACGCCATTCGACACCTGTCTTTCCACGCTTAGTCACAAGTTAACTTGTGCACTTTTTGTTGCTTTTTACCAACTATTGGCAATCCCAAGAAACCATCATTGATTTGATCCTAGGACGTCACTTTCAGTACGGCGTGCAGTACCAAACGTCATTTCAGAATTTGTCATTATGACAATTCTCAAAAACGAGGACGCACGCTGCGTCTCTCTACTTCTGCAGAAATGGCCAAAGCAACAAGGGGCTGCCACGCGTCCCACTAATTCCTGCAGCATTAAATGACATTTAATGTCCTCGTTATTGGGGATTTCTCCCACTACTATAAATAGTAGTGAATATCCCATTGTGGGACTTTTTACGCCCACTAGCCTTCAAACTTCCTCGTTTTCGTACAAGCTTACTCTCTTTGCAGAAAAACTCTTCCTCTTTCAATTCATCTTCATCCTCAACAATGGCCTCTGCTTCTACTGCTCCCAAGGCTAACGCACCAACTGAACAACATGTTAAACCCAAGGTCTTCGTTACTGCTCCGGTAGTAAACTCTACAGGGAAACGAAGGGTTCCTGAACCTTCTGACATCTCCGTTCGCGATGCTTACTCGCGCCACTTGATGATCCCGGTTGGATACTCCAACCAGATCTTCGCAATGTCTGGCCCCATGAATCCAAGCATTTCTGAAGCTCTGAAGATCAAGAGCTATTTCCCCATCGTCGAGAAACTCAAGCCAGTAGCATGCGCCAAGAAGGACGCAGAAGACAACGAAGACCCTACACGCGAAAAAATCGACCTCCGCTTCTTCAACAGAAGTGTTAGGGTCTTCAGGTCTTGCCCTAATCTGACCTCCGATTATGTTGCTTGGCTAACAAAGTTGGAGAAACATCAAACTCCAGTCTGGAAGGAAATGGGAATCTTCGACCTAGTGATGCTGTCGAAGACAGGCTTAAACTACTCCCCAGAGATGCTTATAGCTTCGCTGTTGTTCTAGGATTACTCTCACTTCACTTTTCATCTTCCATGTGGGATGTTAACCCCCACACTCTTCGACGTAGCAGCTATTACTGGCCTTCGACCAACCGGAGATTACTTCGACCCGGAGGAGATGTCGGAGGACCAAATTGGCTTCTCTGAGACCAAGCCAACATACACCACCTTTATCAACCATTATCACGACAGGTCGACAGACGCGGTGTCGGATGTCGAACACATCGCGTTTCTAGCCTTATGGCTAACTCGCTTTGTGTTTTGCTCGAAGTCTCTACAAGTGACCAAAAAGATGGTCACTCTTGCTACCCAACTGCATCACCGCCAAAACATCTGTTTGGCAGAACTGATTCTGGCCAGTCTTTATGACTCGATCAGCAATGGGGCCACTCTTCTGAAACATGTCGAGGATAGGGCCAGTTTGTTACTCGCTGGGCCTTTTTGGCTACTTCAACTGTGGCTCAACGCCACTTTCGAATCTTTCTTGCCCAAGAAGGTTCAGATAAATGAACAGGCGCCAGCAATAGCAAACAGGCGCGTCGAAGGCATCAGGCTAGCTCTGCTGACACCTGTGGAAGATGGGCTGGAGTTCCAACAAACCTTCACCAACTTCGTTTTAATGTTCGCTCGAAAGAAGGAATTTGTTTCAACTATGGCTCCATTTGCTCAACGGAGAGTGGGGCCAGCATGGTTCACAAGGCCACACCCAAAGGAGTCGAGTGGTCCCAATGTCGATGAGCATACAATACTCTGGGAGGCGTTCCTTACACCCAGGATCATGCCTCTTCGATTTAAGAGTTCTAAGACTCATTTGAGTCTGCTTGCCTATCAACCAAATCTGGTATCTCGCCAGTTTGGTATCATCCAAACCCTGCCTTCTCCGATCTTTCAAAGAGAGAAGTCAATGTTGTACTTCTGCAACGATTATACAGAAGAAGCTGCCATCAAGCATATCGGAAGATATGCTGGTCGAACGATCCTCTCGCTGTTTGATTACCAGCTTAATTTCCTTTGCTCACCATCCTTCGAGGAGTGGTGGAGAAGCTATTATGCTGAGTACTTCTTCGACGAGAAGGACTTCATGGCTGAGTTGCAGAAGTCTTTTGTCCTTGTGTTGGACAAAGTAAAGAAATGTAAGTTCACGCTCTCACATTACTTTTTGTCTTTCTCTTCGACTGCTAGCCTGTTAACCTTTTCTTTTGCTTTCAGTTGTTCGAAAACCTCTAGCCAAGAAGGCTACAGAAGGCCCACAAGGAGGAGGCCCTTCAGCAAAACCTCCACCGCCGGCGAAGACTACAGCGCCGGCGAAAACCATAAGCAACCAACAAGGGGAAGGCTCTTCGAGGAAGCCTCCTGTATCGGTAACCAGATTTTCTTCATTTTTCTTCTGGCTTTCGATTTTTGATTTTCGATACAATTATTCAATCGAATTCCTGTTGGTTTTTCTAGGCCCCTTCGCCCAAGAAAAGGGCAGCATTGGTGGTCGAATCGGGGAGTGATGACGAAAGTGATTCCCCTCCTGCTCCCTTAAAGAGGCGAAAGTTAACGAAGGACGCTTCTGTTCCTGCTCCTGCTCCTGAAGGTCGAACCGTCAGAATAAAGGTTGCTGTGAGAAAGCCTAGGCCACCTCCAGTAATCATCGAGGAGCCAACTGAGGAGGAACTGAACGTTCTTCTTAACAAACCTGTCGAGAGTGACAATTCTAGCCCTGGGGCTGAAGTTAATCCACAGGTAATCTATTGGACCTTTTTTTATAACTTAGGCATAGATACCAGTATTCGATTGTGTCTCTTTCGACATCTGAAGATTTGTCTTCTTTCTCTTTTTAGGACACTACTGAAAGTTCTCCACCAAGGACTTCAGAAACTCTAGAATCTGCTGACCTTAGCAGGCCTCAGGAAAAAGATTTGGGCAATGACGAAGCCCATACTGAGAATGAGGCCAATGCTGAAACAGTGGAGAAGACAACAGAAGAACCTATGATGGAGGAACCACAGCCAGTGGAGGAACAACAGCCAGAAACGGTTCAGGTGGTGGATTTGTCGTCAGAAGAGAATCCTGAAGAAAGAGACCAAGGCAATGGCGAAGAGAATCAAGATGCTGTTGACGAAGAGCACCAAGGTGGTATTGGCGAAGGACACCAGGGTGACGCTAGCGAAGAGCCACAAAATGACGCTGGCGAAGGACCCCAAGGTGATGCTAACGAAGAACCACAAGTCGACGCTGGTACCGCCTCAGTCTAAGTCGAAGAGCAACCAATCGAGGCACTCAGCATTCAACAGCCTCAAGCCCAAGATAATACTGTGGCAAGGGTTACCTCCTCAAAGCACAGGTCAAAAGAGGACTTGGAAATCTTGAAACAAACTGACCCTGTCAGCTACCTCAATGCAATCATCGAGAGTAAGAGTTCATCTGACACTAGTCAGGAAATTCCTACCCTGTCGGGGAAGTCTACTGAAACTTCTCCTCTTGATGATGCGTTGGCGAAGGTTAAGGCCCAGTTCTTCAAGAGGGATTTAATGAAGACTTTAGAGGGGGACCCCACTGCTCCATCATGCTTAAAGGAGGTCTTGAATGCTGTTGACTTCGAAGCTGTAGCCCCAGAAATCTCAGACTTGATCATGGAATTACATTCTATGATTGATCAAGTTTCAGCGGATTACAGGCGCCAACGAGGTTTTAACAGTCAGCTCGAAGTGTTGTATGGCAGAAGCTCCTCTGCGTGGACTGCTGTCTCAGATTCGACTTCTCGAATTGCTGAGTTGTCGAAACAGAAAGCGTCTGCACAGGAAAGAGTCGATGCCATTGAGCGAGAGAATGTCTCCTTCCGAGCACAAATCGCAGAGATAGAGACGAAGATAAACGCCAACACTGTACTCCAGGAGGAAATTCTTTCGACCATCTCAGACACTGAGAGCCAGACTGAGATCAAGCAAGGCTTGGAATTCGCTGAGAGGGCCCAAAGCCTCGACGCTCAAATTGCCAAACTAGTGCAGGAAAACTCTTGGTGCAAGAAGAGGTTGGAGCTGCAGCATGCCAAGTATCTTCGACTCAGGAACTCTCTTACCTTTTGATTGATTCTCTTTTGTAACCACATTCTGTAATCGCTTTCGACAACAATTGCCATTTTGGCTGAAATTAATAAAATTTCCATTTTGGCATTTTTATGATTAATTTAGTTTGTTCTTTTATTATTTTATTTTTATCTCTTGAAGTATAGGTTTGTATTTTTTCAAATATTTACCATTTACTCTCAAGAGCCTTTTATCTCCACTTATCTCTTCGACTTCATAGGCTCCACCAGAAAAAGTTTGGATAACTCTGAAGGGTCCTTCCCATTTGGGTGACCATTTCCCCATGCTTCGATCCCGTCGATCCATGGGAAGAATTACCTTCCAAACTAGTTCTTCAGGCAAAAATACCTTAGGTTTTACCTTTCTATTATAAGAGTCTTCTACTCTTTTCTTCTGAAGCCTGAGTAAGTCGAGAGCGTGTAATCTCTCTTCGTCTAAATCCACCAGTTCATCTAACATCATATTCCAATAAACCTCAGAAGGAATATCATAATGCCTCTGAACTCTTGCAGATTGAAGACAAATTTCTGCTGGCAACACTGCATCATGGCCAAAAGTTAGCCTATATGGTGTTGTACCAGTGGCTTCTTTTGGGGACGTTCGACAAGCCCATAAAATCTGGTCTAACGTCTTATGCCAATTCTTTGGTTTCTTCCCAACATGTTTCTTTATCAAGCCAATCACCACTTTGTTAGCCGCTTCGACTTGACCATTCGCCTGTGCATAATAAGGCGTTGATGTTAGGAGTTTGAAACCTGTTTCCTGAGCAAATTCCTGCATCTTTCGACCAGTGAAAACTGACCCTTGATCAGTTGTTATTGTCTCAGGGATTCCATACCTAAATATAATGTTCTTTTGAATAAATTCAATGACATTTTCTTGGTCTACATTGACTAAAGGGACAGCTTCGATCCACTTAGTAAAATAATCAATGCCTACCAATATTTATTTCTGACTCTTTGATGATGCTGGTCGAATCTCTCCAATAAGATCCAACGCCCATCCTCTAAAGGGCCAAGGCTTCACTATCGAGTGAAGTTCGCTTGCTGGTACATGCTGGATGCCTGTATGAACTTGACACTCTTGGCAACCTTTGGCGAACTCAACACAATCTTTCAGCATAGTGGGCCAATATAGTCCTTGTCGAAACAACAACCATTTCATCTTATGGCCTGCTTGGTGAGCCCCACATGCCCCAGCATGCATAGTCGAAAGGGCTATGTATGCTTCAGTTTCACTTAAACATTTCAGCAACACCCCTTCAGGCGTCTTCTTGAATAACTCATTTCCCATGAGTACATAACTCAACGCCCTGTATTTTGTTTTTCGTTCTGTCGAAGCTCCTGGATTTTGAAGATAGTCCACAATGGGTTTCCTCCAATCTTGCTCTGACAAATTATCAATGAACGAAATCTCGAAGTTACTGTGATCAGCATAACATAGTCTCGTCGATTCCAAGTCTGTCGGTGAGAGACAAGTTGCCTTTATCTTCTCTCGAACTTCGATTGCTCTTTGTAATCTCGTTTTTGAAATTTTATACCCAGATGCAATTTGTGCCAAGTCATTGGCTATTTGATTTTCAACCCTGGGTATGTGTCGAATATTGACACTTTCAAATTTTTTCAACAAACGATTTGCTATCACAAAGTACATAATGAGATTTTCTCTTATGCATTTATATTCCTTTGTGACTTGCTTGATGACTAACTCTGAGTCTCCCATTATTTCGACTCGAGTTGCCCCCAATTCCAACAATATCTCAAGGCCAGTAATTAGAGCTTCATACTCAGCCTCATTGTTCGAACAAGAACCTGCTATTTGGTACTTGAATGTTGTTGGAATTTTATCTGGAGAAATAATCAAGACTCCTACTCCTGTTCCATTTTTATGGCTGGAACCATCGAAGTAGAATTTCCAAGGTTCTATCTCCACATAGTTAATATCCTCGACTTGAATTGAGTGGTCGACTATGAAATCTGCAACCACTTGTCCTTTTACTGCCTTAAGAGGCATAAAGGTCAAGGAGTATTCAGTTAATGCTAATGCCCACTTGCCAATTCGACTATGCAAGATAGGTTTCGACAACATATATTTGAAAACATCAAAATGAGACGAAACATAAACATCAACTGGTTTTATATATTGTTTGAGCTTTGTACAAGAGAAATACAGACATAGACACAATTTTTCAACTTCGCTATATCTAGTTTCTGCATCATTCAAAACTCTACTGAGATAGTAAATGGGCCTTTCGACTCCATTTTCATCCTCTTGGGCTAACATACTTCCCAGAGTTTTGTCAGATGCAGCTATGTACAATCTCATACTCCTATTGCTACAAGGAGGCACCAAAATAGGTGGCTTAGTGAGGTACCCTTTGATTTTGTCGAAGGCTTCTTGTTGCTCTTGCCCCCATTCGAACCCCTCTTTATTCAGTCGAAGTAAGGGTGAAAAGGCCTGAGCTTTCCCACTTAGATTAGATATAAACCTCCTTAAGAAATTTATCTTGCCTAAGAGAGATTGCAATTCCTTCTTATTCGATGGCGCTTTCGCTTCCAGAATTGCCTTCGTCTTGTTCTGGTTGATTTCGATTCCTTTTTTGTGGACAACGAAGCCCAAGAAATCTCCAGCTTTCACACAGAACGCACATTTCAAAGGGTTCATCTTCAGACCATGTTCTCTCATTCTTTCGAATGATTGTCGAAGGTGGTCAATATGGTTCTTCCTGGAAACAGATTTTATAACAATATCATCAATATAAACTTGCATAAAAGTGTTAATAAAATCATGGAAGATAGTATTCATTGCTCGCTGGTACGTTGCCCCAGCGTTTTTTAGGCCAAAAGGCATCACTACCCATTCGTAAGTGCCTAAGGCCCCAGGGCATCGAAAAGCTGTTTTCGACACATCCTCTTCAGCAATGAATATTTGATTATATCCTGAATAACCATCGAGCATACTCAGGTATTCATAGCCAGCGGCAGAATCGACTAGCATTTCCGCCACAGGCATAGGATATTCATCTTTGGGGGTGGCAGCATTCAAATCTCTGAAATCTATGCACACCCTTAATGTGCCATTTTTCTTAATTACTGGCACAATATTTGCAATCCATTCGACATACCTTGTAACACGGATGAATTTGCATTTCAGAAGTCTTTCGACCTCCGTTTTGATCTTCGACAATATTTCTGGGGCGAAACGCCTTGGATTTTGCTTGATTGGCTTCTTCCCAGGTTTGATTGGCAACTGAAGTTCTACCAATCCTCTGTCGAGACCAGGCATTTCGTCATAATCCCATGCAAAACAGTCTTTAAACTCTTTCAGCAATTGGATTACTTCCAACCTAAGTTCTGGATCAATTTTGGCGCTGATGTAAGTTGGCCTTCTCTCTGATCATTCGCCTAAGTTGATTTCTTCTAAAGGGTCTTGTGCTAACATCTTAATGTTGTTCGCCAAGGGATCCTTTTCGAAGCCCAAAGGCTCATCGTCATAGATGGCGTCGAGCCTCTGTTCCTGCATTTCTTCTGGCATGATATCAGGAGGTCTTGGATCGAAATCCTTTCCTGGGCCAACAGCAGATAATTGTTGATCATTGGCCTGTGTGGCCATATACTTTACTTCGGCTTCGAGAGCCGTTATCATCTTGGTTTCGGCTACATAAGCCGAAATTCGCTTCAAAGACTGTGACTCAGTCATTATCACTGAATTCACTTCCCCAACCAGTTGGTTGGATATCAGTTAACCCACTGAAGTCTATGTGGGACAAGTCTTCTCTGTCCCATTGGAAACCATGCTCAGGATGCAGGTATAGGGAACAAAAGGTGTTTGGCGCTGGCGCCATGTCGAAGTCAGGAGTTGGACATGGCCCTATATGAGCCAAGTTTTTGTCGAAATCTGTTACACCCAAGTGATTCACTTCGCCAAGGTAGTAACTTTGATCCGCCTCTATGTTTTCGACCATCCCATCTGGACGCCATAGCAGCAGTCTTTGGTGCATCGATGAAGGCACAGCGCCTACACCATGAATCCACTCTCGGCCTAACAAAAGGTTGTAGTTAGGTTTGGCCGATATGACCATGAACATTGTTGGTCGAAGGATCGACCCAACTTTGATATCTAGCTGGATCACTCCCATGGTGGTCCCAATGCCTCCCTCATAGTTGGACAGGACCATATTGTGAGGTTTGATTTCTTCATCCCTTTTGCCAATCTTCCTTAGCATAGAATGAGGGATAATATTGATAGTTGCCCCACAGTCGACCAATATTTTATTCACAGTGGTCTCTTCGAGCTTAGCCCTTATGAACAAAGGCTTGAGGTGATTCTTCATCGCCTCTGTAGGTGGCTCGAAGAAGCCATTTTGTTCCTCAGTAGTGCCATTGTCCATGACAAAATAGCACACTGGCCTATGTTTGGCCATTTCTTGTTCAACTTCCCAGTCACTGGCTTCGACTTCTACCTGTCGATTGAATTCCCTGGGCAGCACTGAAACAATGTTCACCATTATATCCAGAGTATCGTCGGACTCAGCATCATCTTCGTCTTCGACTTCACTTTGGTTAGGCCAAACTAGCCTGTTGGTAACTGGTTCTCTCTCAAGAGGCTTTCTTTGTTTCCTTTGAGGCACATTCGAACTAGTTTCTGCCTTAGGTTCGTTGGCAGCCTCCCTTTCAGCTTTTCGCCTCCTTTGATATCTCCTCCATTGGGATCGAGACATAGGATTTTTACCCTTGTAGTTACTGGACACTTGAGCAATCTTAGGTGCAGCAACTTGAGGCTCTTTCTTCTGAGTCAGAGAGGAACCTCTTAGCACATCGAAGGAATGCCATTTCTCTTCACTTGGCCTTTTTCGGCCAGAAGTTTTGTACCAAGTGTCTACTGGTACATTTGTTGGAGGCCTAAAAGTCAATGGCCTCTTGTCTTGATTAGAACCCCTTCTGGGATCATGTCGAAGGTCAGCATTCTCCCTTCTCTTGTTCGCTGCTCTCACGCCTTGTATGTGCTCAGCAGCTTTCTTATCAAAGATTGAACTGCATCTTGGACACAGCATCACCTCTGATTTCTTCTTCTGGCATCTTTGTAAAAAATCTGCCAAGTTTTCGTTTTCCCGAGGGAAAGCCGTTTTATTAGCCTGCTCTTGCCTTATGGCCTCTTCTGATGCTTTAGGGTCAGAAAGTTCAACCATATTGATATTCATTGTATCTTTGCTAGCAAGAGTTAGTTGCTTCATTTGTGTCTCCAGATTCTCCGTCTGGCCTTGAACAGTGGCCAAGTGGGAACTGGGCTTTGGTCCAGTTTTTTGTGTTTCAGCAGTCTTCGACTTCGGGTCCTCGACCGCTTTCTGGACAGCTTCAATTGTCTTCCTGGATAAATTTCCAGAAAAACTGCCAAAGATTGGCATGTTGATGTGGTCCTTTGAGACTTCGACCATGTTAATGCCTGGCTTCTTCGACTGGATCCTGGTTGCCTCTATCATGTTCACCTCAGAGGGTTCTGCATAGTGGGCTTCAGCCTTCAGTGGATTGGAGTCGACAGCCATGGGGGATTTGTCAGCAAACTTTAATCTCCCTTCCTCAATAGCGTCTTGCACAAGATTCCTGAAAAGAAAACATTGAGAAGTTTTATGGCCCAGAAAATTATGATATTTGCAAAAACCTCTCTTCTTTCTTTGATCAAGAGGAGGCACTTTTACCCCAGGGGGTACTATCATTTGGCCATCTTTAACTAGCAAGTCGAATATTTCATCACATTTTGTGATGTCAAAACTATAAGTCTTTTTTGGGAACCTGTCGTTGGTCCTGTCTGGACCAATGGGATTTTTCCCATTTGAGGGGACTAACTGTTTACAAGAGTATGGTGGCCCTTGTTTTAGTTCTGCTAAATCGACTTCTCCTTCTTCGACAGCTAAAGTATCGTCGAAGGATTCTAGATCTTCGTCATCCATCTCAACGTACGCTATTCTTTCTCTCTTGTGAGTTTTCGTTGCCTTAGCTTTTTCAGCTTTGAGGCGTTCGACCTGTCGAACTCTATCGGCCAGTTGGGCCATGTCTCTTAGGTACTGGGTGTCTAGCTTCTTCCTAATGGAATAATCTAAACCGCCTGCGGCTATTTCGACCAACTCATGTTCTGGCACTTGTGTAAAACATCTCGCCTTAAGCAACCTAAACCTATTCAGATATTCGTCTATAGGTTCAGTGAAACGTCTCTTCACACTGGCCAGTTCTTTCAGGCTTATCTTGGTTTGCCCCATGTAGAATTGTTCATGGAACAATCTTTCCAACTGGGTCCAATGATGGATCGAATTGGGGGGGAGAGTTGTAAACCAAGTAAAAGCGTTCTTGGTTAAAGAACTTGGGAAGTATTTGATCCTTAGGTTTTCGTTATTCGAAATGTCTCCTGCTTCGATCAAATATCTTGCCACATGCTCGACAGTAGATTCTGTCGTGTCCCCAGAGAACTTAGTAAATTTGGGGACTTTGCTTCTAGGAGGTAAGTCCGTTTGTAACACGTACTCTGACAATGGAGATGTAAAGTTGGGCCTTCGAAAGCCCATGTTCATTCCATTCTGATTCATGATCCTTTCGATCATGGTTGCCAGATTGTTTTCCAAACCCATGTTTTGGTATTGGATATGCTGAACTACTTTGTCAGCATTTTGGTTTCTGTTAACTAACCTTACCTCTGGGGCTACTACCCTAGGTTCTTCGACAGGTTGTTCGACAGGCTGTTGAGCCTGGTTAATGGTGGTTTCTTCCTCTACAAATATCCCCTGATTTCCCCTTATTTGCGCCCTTTGGGGCTGTCGAATAGGTGGGGGTGCTCCAAAGAAGTCAGCCAAACGCGTCATTTGCGCTGTAACTTGCTGATTTGATTGAGTAGTGTTTTGTATTAGAGGATTTAGCACTGTACTCAAAGTTTGTGCCAACATTTGCACCATATCATGGTTGCTTTCGTCCATTTGTTGCCTCAAGACTGCTGTCGAGGCATTTGTAAGGCCATGGGCTACTTGGGACGTTCCTCCTAAGAGTTGAGTCCTATTTCTATTCGCCATGCCTACTCCAGAGCCTTGGAGTGGCGAAGAGGCACTCACGAAAGGGTCTGAAAAAGTGGACGCAGCATTCGTTAGGCTTGCCACTTCAGAAGTTGGCATACCATAGAATGGAATGAATCCTGGGGGAACCACAGGCCTTGTGCCTATATTTCCCCTTGGTGGGGGAGTTCCCAAAGGTATTCTGGGGCCTGTTAACGAAGTTATTGGCCCTGTGGTTGTGACCGATACTGCTGGTATCGAACCAACATTCGTCGCTTCACTTACGGTCATATTAACCGTTGCTCCCACACTCGTTTGTGGGATTTCGTTATTGTTTGGCGGATTCGCCATCTCTTCCCTTCTTCTGGCAGTATTGTTATCGTTAGTGTATATTCTACCACTTCTCAATAACATACAACTCGAAAAGATGAGATTATTTTCAACAATCAACACACAGTCCCACTGGGCGTGCCAATTTGTTTACCTTGGGTTTTGGTAAACAACCGCTGATCCTCCAAATGGTTACTTATTTGGTTACTCGCAGGATCGATCAGATTGATCCTATGGACATAGGTTGATTTTGAAGTTTGATTAAGGTGGATAAGGCTTTAAATAAAATGTTTCAAGTAAATTGCATAAAGGAAAGACTTGGTAAAATAAACAAGGCTTTAAAGTAAAGGTTCGACAGGAATTTAAAGGAGAAAAGCAAGTAAAATGCTGGAAAAGTAAATGACTTTAATTGATAAAATTGGTGTTTCACACATACATTTCTCAACAATTCTTTCTCACACACTAGGTACTCGAATCTAAATGAGTGACTATGTATATAATTGTGAACACACGCGAGAAACTACATGTCTACTCCTATTTATACTAAAACATTCCAAGTAACCGTCGGGCAGTTACACTGCTTCGAGATCGATCCACTTGGCACGTTCTCCATGCTTGACGCTCCAGATCCTTGCACGTTTGCACGTAGTAACTGCTGGAAACCGTTTTCCCTCCAAAAAGCTTGAATTTCAAACTGCTCCACTCTGGACCATCGAACACGTTCGTCAAGAGACATCTTCGACGAGAAGCTCCTTCGACGTCGAAGGCACTCAGCCTTCTCCCTTGGAAGAAATCTTCTAAGTATTTTGCCATCTTTCGACGGGCACTTCGACAGACTTAGCCAGTCGAAAGCATCTTTCAGCTTTAATGGCTGACATCCATCAAAACAAAGGTGTCGAATTTAGGAGCCAACAATAGTGTAAAGATATTATCCTATTTCTTAAAGCCATTAGTGGTTGTCTTTCTATTTTTTTTCCTCCTTTTTTTCCCGTTCATTTATAAACAGTAGTCATGTTCAAATGCATATGTTCAAAAATAAATCATTGGACATTTTTGCAACCAAAACACAGAAAAAGAAAAAGCAGATAGTTTTGCACTTTCAAAGGGATATCTTTGTATTAACTTGAATAAGTATTTTTGTACAATGAGACGAGCATTCTAGTAAGAGAATATCGTTATAAAAAAAAGAAAATTGATACAAAGAGAAAAAAATAGCTATGTGAAATAATCCCATGGGGTTCCCATTCTGCTATAGCCTTCGTGTCTCTGGGCGTCTTTTCCACTTGCTGCCTTGTCCAAAGTTTGATTGGATTTATTAGACCAGTTTGAGCTTGTCAGTCAATGCTAAAGGTTGTCTGTAAGGTGATCCAACGGGACATAGTCATACGCTTTAAATCCCTAACTTTTTCCTGGACCGCCCTTTCGGGTTTTCAGTCCACCGGGATACCCTTTTTTTCCCAAGCCGTCCTTTCGGGTTTTCAGCTTGCCGGATATATAGATTTTTTGTATTTTATCCCTAATTTTTGCCCGAACCTTTGTGGTTCGCCGGGATGCCCTTGTTTTACCTAGGTGTGTTAACCTAGCGGGTCTCTTATGTAGTATCTTTTGACTATGTCCGTGTTCACAGGGTGCGGAAGGTCATCGCCATCCATAGTGTTTTTGGTACATCTGGCCATGACAGACATTCGTAAGCCTCTTCTCATCTATTAAGTTCAACAGGTCAATTCGAGTTTGGATCCATTCATCTTCATTCATCCCTGCATCCTTTATGATTCTCAGAGAAGGTATTAGGACTTCAATTGGTAGAACAGCTTTCATGTCGTATACCAAGGAGAAGGTAGTTTCCCTTGTTGATGTGCGCATTGTGGTACGGTAACCATGGAGAGAAAATGGTAACATCTCATGCCAGTATTTGTAAGTTAATGTCATTTTTTGTATGATCTTCTTAATGTTCTTATTTTCGGCTTCGACAACACCATTCATCTTTGGACGGTAAGGAGAAGAATCATGGTGCTGGATCTTGAATTGCGCACATAGTACGACGATCATAGTATTGTTGAGATTCGTACCATTGTCTGTGATGACTCTCTCTGGGATACGGTGCTGACATATGAGATTCTGTTTGATGAATCGGGCCACAACATTCTTGGTAACAGAAGCGAAAGAAGCTCCCTCAACCCACTTCGTGAAGTAGTCAATGGCCACTAAGATGAAGCGGTGCCCATTAGAAGCTGTAGGTTTGATTTCTCCAATCATATTGATTCCCCACATCGCGAATGGCCATGGAGCAGTCAGGACGTTTAAAGGAACTTGAGGCACATGTACTTTGTCAGCATAGATCTGGCACTTGTGACAGGTTCGTGAATGCTGATAGAAATCTGCCTCCATGGTAGACCAGTAGTACCCCGCCCGTAGGATCTTTTTAGCCATTGTGTGCCCACTGGAATGGGTGCCAAAAGTGCCTTCATGTAGATCAGCCATGATCTTTTCTGCCTCAACCTTGTCTATGCAACGAAGCAAAATAGAGTCGTTGTTGCGTTTGTAGAGAATGCCATTACTGAGGAAGAACTTAGCAGAGAATCTTCCCAAGAACTTCTTATCATTGACTGAAGCTCCTTCCGAATATTCTTGAGCCTCGAGATACCTCTAAACTTCATGGATCCAAGGCTGGTCCACTACTTCTTCAGTATCAATCTCGTGACAGTAAGCTGGTTCATCCATCCGTTCAATGGTGGTCTGGGGAGCCTCGTTATCCCACTTGAGTTTAAACATGGATGAAATAGTGGCCAGCTTGTCCTCTAGTTGATTTTCGTCTCGTGTAAAATGCTCAAAGGTAATTTCCTCGAAATGTGGGATTAATGTCAACACATGTTCTTTATAGGGGATGAGGTTAGGGTGCTTTGTGTCCCATTCTCCTTTGATCTGACTGATGACTAAAGCTGAATCTCCAAATACACTTAAGAATTTGATTCCCAAATTTATAGCAGTTTTGAGACCAAAAATACACGCTTCGTATTCTGCCATATTATTTGTACAGTTGAAACAAAGTCTTGCAGTGAAGGGAGTATGGCATCCTTCAAGGGATATGATTACAACACTTATGCCATTTCCGAGTGCGTTGGAGGCTCCGTCAAAAACCAAGGTCCATCAGGATCCTTTTTCAGGTCCGTCATATGGTCTGAGTTCCTCACAATTGTTTACCACCATGATGTCTTCATCTGGGAATTCGAACTTCATGGAATGATAGTTATCCATAGCTTGATGAGCAAGGTGATCGGCTAGCACACTGCCCTTTATTGCTTTTTGGGTAGTGTACTGAATGTCGTATTCAGTCAGAATAATCTGCCATCTTGCTATTCTCCCAAAGAAGGCAGGCTTCTCGAATATGTATTTAATTGGATCCATCTTGGATATCAAAAAGAGCAGCCCATGCCAGAGCACAACAAGTTTTCTCGAGCAGTGAATATCTTATTTCACAGTTGGTAAATTTTTTGCTCATGTAGTAAATAGCGTGCTCTTTTCGGCCAGACTCATCATACTGCCCCAACACACACCCCATTGAATTTTCCAAAACAGTTAGATACATGATCAAAGGTCTTCCCTTGACTGGTGGCATCAAAACATTAGGCTCTTTAAGGTACTCTTTGATCTTGTCGAAGGCAGCTTGGCATTCATCATTCCATTTGACTACTTGATCTTTCTTCAGTAATTTGAAGATTGGTTCATAAGTAGCAGTCAAGTGAGAAATGAATCTGGAAATGTAGTTAATCCATCCAAAGAATCCTCTGACTTCCTTCTCGGTGCGAGGAGTAGGCATTTCTTGTATTTCTTCCACCTTGGCAGGGTCCACTTCAATACCTTTATCGCTGACGATGAAGCCTAAGAGTTTACAGGACCTTACCCCAAATGTGCATTTATTCGGGTTCAACCTTAGCTTGTACTTCTTTAGCCTTTCAAACATTTTCTGCAAATGGTCAATATGTTCCTCTTTAGTTTGAGTTTTGGCTATGATGTCATCCACATAGACCTCTATTTCCTGATGGACCATGCCGTGAAATAGAGCTACCGTGGCGCGCTGATAAGTTTCCCCAACGTTCTTCAACCCGAATGGCATAACCTTGTAAAAGAAAGTTCCCCACTGTGTGACGAAGTTCGTTTTCTCCATGTCCTTAGGTGCCATTTTGATTTGATTATAGCCTGAGAAACCATCCATGAAGCAAAATACTTTATGTTGTGCAGTATTGTCAATCAGAGCATGTCATATTTCTTAAACACCTAGAAAAATTCTTAGTATTTTGAATTTTGACTTTTTCAACATGAATCTTGATTTACGATTTTCCTGATGAAACAAACTTCATGCCTTGATGAAATATGATTCTTGAAAGTTGACTTTGATCCAGAATTCAAAGTTTGATTTTTCAGTATGTAAATGACCATTTTGCCCTTGTGAATGACTTTATTGGGAAATTTGTAATTCAAGGCTTGAAATTGAATGGAAGCAAACTTCAGGGTCTAGGATGATCCTTTGAGAAACGAGAGGGCAAATTTTGGGGTACAACAGCTACCACAACCTAGAGGATAGATAATTGAAAAGTTTGCGCGTTCATCATGACCTAGAGGACAAACGACACGAGGATAGACTTACATATTTATCACGACCTAGAGGATAAATAATGTAATCTTGACAATTCGCATATCTACCTATATGATAGATACTTGAAAAGTGTTTTGGTAATCGAATATTAGGTAAATAGATCAAAGATAAGATCAGAGTTTACCGGTTATGTGTGTTCTCAACCAAGGTGTTTGTTTGTTAAGATAATTCAACGATAGGCCCCAAGAAAAGTTTGTAGTTTAACCAAAATGGATTTGAAAAATGTCCGACATGATGTATATGCATAATGCCCTAGATTGATATCGAACCCAAATGTATATGCACTAAATTTTTTTGTATAAGCCCCAAATGTCTGTATTTGCACCACATGTTTGTATATGCCCCCAAATGTTTGTATATGCTTCAAATTTTTGTATATGCCCCAAATGTTTGTATATGCCCCAAATGTTTTTTGTAAATGTTTTTGATATTCTCTCCTTTTAAATCATTGGTTTTTTCTTTGTGTCATCAACTTCCTAACGTTGTAGGTTGCATTATTGTGGTATCTTTGAGTTGATAATGTGAATAAGTTTCGACAAGATTTTGATATTTGTATCACATGCGTAGGCGTAGACATGGATGTAGTTGTGGATGTAAGCATGGACATAGTCGTGGATTTTATTTCGATGTCTTTCTAACCAAAATGTGTTTTGATGTTTTATCAAATGCTTCAATTTTTTTTTCAAATCCCCAAAATGATTCAACGCAGTATTCACAAGAAATAATCGTAGTATTTTTTGCAAACAAGTCCGGAAAAAAAAATAAATTGAGAAGATTGAAAAAGTAAATGTTTTATTGATAAAGATTCCATTGAATGGGCGAGAGTACAAGATGCAATTCCTAGAAAGAGGTAATCACAAAAAGTTTTAATAAAATTGAAAATGGTAATGAAAATGGTAATTGCTATTATTGTTTCTCACATGTCCTTTTGATAGATCCAATCTCCTTTGCTTCTGAGTCAAATGATTTGGATTAATCCCCCTCTTTCATAGTCGTGGTCGTGGTTCTTAGATCGCAATATATTTGTTCTTTATTTTGAGTAGGATCCCTAATTTTTGTCTGGACCTCCCTTTCGGGTTTTCAATCCACCGGGATAAGTTTTTGTTTATGTACCTAATTTTGGCCTGGATCTCCCTTTAAGGTTTTCAATCCACTAGGACTCCCCTTTTTGCCTTAGTCTCCCGTTTAGGGTTTGAACTTAGCGAGCTTTTTATACATAGTATTTTTTAACTGTGTTGGAATTTATCGGGTGTGGAAATTATTCCCATCCATTGTTGTGAGGATAAGACCACCACCCAAGAATGTTGTTTTCACCATATACGGACCTTCGTAGTTGGCTTTCCATTTACCACGTGGATCAAGGCGAGGTAGTAGAATCTTATTGAGCACCAAATCTCCTTCTTTGAACACTCTAGAACGATCTTTTTTGTCAAATGCCTTCTTCATCCTCTTTTAGTACAAGTTATCGTGGCACAAAGCTGTCAAGCGTTTCTCTTCAATAAGGTTAAGTTTATAAAGTCGCGTTTGAACCCATTCTGACTCTTCAAGCTTTGTTTTCATTAGAACTCTTAGTGATGGAATCTCTACTTCAATAGGGAGTACTTCCTCCATGCCATATACTAGAGAGAAAGGAGTTACACCTGTTGACGTGCGCACAGAAGTACGATATCCATGTATAGTGTAGGGGAAATTTTCGTGTTAATCTTTGTATGTCTTCACCATTTTCTGAATGATTTTCTTGATATTCTTATTGGCAGCTTCAACAATCCTGTTCATCTTGGCTCGATATGGTGAGGAATTATGATGATCGATCTTGAAGTCATCGCATAACTCCTTTATCATTTTGTTGTTCAAATTGGACCCGTTGTCTGTAATGATTCTGCTAGGAACCCCATATCTGCATATAAGATTCTGCTTGATGAACCAAGTAACCACTTGTCTTGTCACATTTGCCTAGGACGTAGCTTCCACCCATTTCGTGAAGTAATCGATGGCAACTAGTATGAACTGGTGTCTGTTAGAGGCTTTCAGTTTGATCATTCCTATCATATCAATTCCCCACATTGAAAATGGCCAAGGAGAACTTAGGTCATTCAAGGGATTTGGTGGCACATTCATTTTATCGGCATAGATTTGGCATTTGTGACATGTCTTTGTATAATGGTAGTAATAAACTTCCATTGGCAACCAATAATAATCTGCTCACAAGATCCTTCAAGCCATGGCATGTCCATTTGTATGAGTTTTGAAAGTGCCTTCATGGATTTCTCTCATAAGTGTATCCGCGTCATGTTTCTCCATGCACCTGAGCAACACCATATCGTATTTTCTTTTGTATAATACATCACCATTAAAAAAGAACTTTGAAGTTAGCTTCCGCAGAGTTTGCTTGTCAATCACAGAGGCATTTTCTATAAATTCTTATTTCTCGAGATAACCTTTGATGTAATAGAACTAAGGCTTGTTATCTGGTCCTTCTTCAATGGCGAGGAAATGTGAAAGTTATTAAAAATGTCTAATTGTAATGCGTGGTTTGTGATTTTGCCATGTCGCTTTGAACATGGCTAATAAAGTTGCCCAGGCGACAGCCATTTGATTTTCTTCTTGCCGAATATGACTGAATGAAATCTTAGTAAATTTCGTAGCTAGCTTCAAAACTTGATCCCAATATGGAATCAATTTTGGATGTTTAGTGTCCCATTCACCGTTGACTTGGTGCTTAATTCTTATATCAATTGCAGCTTCTAGTCCCAAGATACAAGCTTTACATTCAGCGATATTGTTTGTGCAGGAAAAACATAACATTGAAGTATAAGGTTTGTGAAAATTCTTCAAATAAGTGAACACTTCCCCATACCATGCCCTAGTGCTTTTGAAGCATCGTCAAACATGAGTATCCAACGTGCCCCTAATTCAGGTCTTTCGTCGGGTCCTAGTATTTTGTAGTCACCTATATCCATGACATCTTCATCTGGAAAGTTGAACTTCATTGGTTGATATTCTGGAAACGGCTTATGATCCAGATGATCAGCTAGTATACTACCCTTCATGGCCTTTTGAGTAACATATGGATGTCGTACTCGAATAATAACATCTGTCATCTGGCTATCATTCCTGTAAGAGATGGTTTTTCTAACACATACTTCAAAGGATCAATTCTTGCTATTAACCAAGTGGTGTGAGTTAGCATGTACTGCCTTAATCATTTAGTAGCCCAAGCTAAATGACAACAAGTCTTCTCGAGAAGTGAGTACCTGGTTTCACAGTCGGGGAATTTCTTGCTGAGGTGCTAAATTGCATGTTCTTTTCTACTCGTTTCATCATTTTTTCCTAATACACATCCCATTGAACCTTCAAGCATTGTTAAGTACATGATTAGCGGTATTCCAGGAACTGTTGGCATCAATATTGGTGTCTCTTGTAAATATTGCTTTATTATCTCGAAGGCTGTCTGACAATCATCAATCGACACCACTGTCTGATTTTTTGAAGTAGTTTGAATATAGGCTCGCACTTAGAAGTTAGGTGCGATATGAACCTCTAAATGTAGTTCAATTGTCCTAAGAAACCACAAACCTTTTTTTCTGTTCTTGGAGCTGGCATTTCTTGTATGGCCTTTACCTTGTCGGGGTCTACCTCAATACCATACAGGCTTATAATAAAACCCAATAACTTTCCTGACCTGACACCAAATGTACACTAGTTTGGATTCAACCTCAGTTTGAACTTTCGCAGACGCTCGAATAACTTTTGTAAATGTATGATGTGATCCTCCCCTGTATGAGATTTGACAATCATATCATCTACATATACCTCAACTTCTTTGTGGATCATATCGTGAAGTAGTGTGACGATAACTCGTTGATAAGTTACCCCAAAGAGTCATGAAAGTAGTTTTTTCCATATCTTCGGGTGCCATTTTGATTTGATTATAGCCTGATAAACCATCCATGAATGAAAATACCAAATCTTGATCTGTATTATCCACCAAAACATCTATATGGGGTAATGGGAAATTGTCCTTGGGGCTTGCTTTGTTCAGATCCCAATAATCTACATACGTGCGTACTTTGTCGTCCTTTTTAGGCACTGGCACGATGTTAGCTATCCGAGGTGGATAATCTACCACCACTAAGAACCCAACATCAAATTGTTTAAGGACTTCTTCTAGAATCTTTGTAGACATGTCTGGGCGAGTTCTTCTGAGCTTCTACCTAACTTGAGAACAACCTTCCTTGAGGGGTAGTCTATGTACTATAATATGTGTATCTAATCCTGACATATCTATGTAAGACCAGACAAGTATATCCCCATATTCATGTAAAAACTTGATCAATCTTTCTTTGACTCTTTCCTCCAATGTTGCCCCTAGCTTGATCTCTTTTGGATCCTCTTCTGTGCCAAGGTTGATGGTCTCAATAGATTTTTTGTATGGTTTTATATTTTCAGCATTTTTTTCTAATTCCCTTGCCAATTCTTCGGAGAGTTCAAGATCTTCATCATCTTCTTCTTCCGCTTGGTTGATGGGTGCATAAAAATTAAAATCGAATTGAAGCAATAACATTATTGGTGATTTTAGGCATGGAGCTGATATTTATCATGTTTTGGTGGAGTTTTAGTATGTGAATTTGAAAATTCATATGAAGAAAAGTATTGCCATTTTAAAATATAAGAGATAAATGCAAGAGAAAGACAAGGATCTTAATTCAATGCAAACAAAACTCTTATTAATTGAAAATATTGTTTGAAATGAATTGGGGACCTTCACAAGCTACCCACATGCCCCGTGCATGACATAGGTTCCTTAAAAATAAGAAATATAACTTTGGAATAAAAAATATCTCTAGAATTTCCACGACTATCCAATTCTTGAGTTCTTCGCCTGAAGCACATTCACGGATGAAGTAAGATGCTCTCTTGGTGCTGCTTTTGTTAGATATCGTTGCCACTTGTGCACCATGCTCTACCCATTTGTTGATGAAGGTTTCTTGGATTGGAGGAAATTACCCCTCGCCTTTCAGAGTAACCTATGATGATTCATAGCCCAAACCAAAACGATATTTCTTCTCAGGCATCTCCACAAGTTCACCCCAACCTTTTGAGGTAGCATCTTCCACAGCTGCTTGTAAATCTCTCCATGAAGTCACAATAGGTTTCTTGATTTTCTCCACTAGTAGGGTTACCATTGAAGCTACCTCTAAGACTTGAAGTGGTGTTGCTATGCAGTCTTCATATGCACTGATATATCATTAGGACTCTATGTGACTTACAAAGATATCCTTTTCACCGTCGATTATAACCAATCTTCCTTCAACGAGGAACTTCAATTTATGATGTAGAGTTGAAGTAACAGCCCTCGCTGCATGAATCCAAGATCGTCTAAGAAAACATGTATAGGCTGGCTCTATATCCATTACATGAAAAGTAATATAAAACATATGTGGGCCAATCTTGACAGGAAGATCCACTTCTCCAAATACCGAACTTTGAGAACCATCAAAAGCTTTAACTATCGTATAACTTGACCTTATAACAACACCCTCTAGTGTTAACTTCATTAGGCTAGATTTTGATAAAAAATTGAGGGCAGAACTTGTATCAGTGAGTACCCTGGACAGGTTAGTTGTGCCTATCTGAATGGAAATGTGCAACACCTTGTTGTGAGCTCTACCTTGTGGAGGCAACTCATTGTTATTAAATCCTAGATATGATTTAGACGTTAGTTTTTCTACGACATGGTCAAACTGATTCACTGTAATCTCCTTTGCAACATGAGCAGAACTAAGAATCTTCATTAGAGAATCTCGATGCGCTTCTGATTTTAGGAGCAACGAGAGTATTGAAATATTGGTTGGGGTCTGGTGTAGCTGGTCCAGCACCCTATAATCACTTGTCTTGATTGTTTTCAAGAATTCCTCTGCCTCTTGGTCGGTAAAATTTTTTCTTGGAGGTTATTGTTCTTGACTTTCCTCCACCACAGATTTTCCCTTACCCTTAGCTATAACTTCATCCTTCTTTTGTTTTTCAGGGCCATAGATTCGACCACTATGGGTCATGCCCCTTGTTCCTGCTATATTTTTTACTGCAGGTCTTTGACTTGTTGATGGCTCACATTCCTGCTTTAAAACCATTAACATAGATAGTAGAATCATAACTCTATGTCATGGCTTTGTCACTTTCGTACGGCATGGGGGATGGTCCCCTAATCACCATTATTGTCTTTGGAATTACTGGAGTTCTCAGAGTCGGGCATGACATCATCATCGGTGCTTCTGTTGACTCTCCCCATGGAATCACAAGAGTTTTCTTATTAAGACTAGGCCCTTGGAAAGTAATTACCAATGGCTTTTTTATACTTCCATCGATCGCAGCTACGCGTTCTTCTTTAGGGTATTTCCCGAATTGAACTATCCCCTGATCCACCATTTTCTGTAACATCTTCTCAAAAGCTTCAATGTGTTCCAAGACGAACCTGCATTCAAACAAATATTATTTCAAAAGGTTTATTGGTGCTTTTACATGTTTGGTTGCTCCAAAGTCAGTCATCACTTAGATTGCATTCCTATTTGGCCCACCATGCGGAGGCATGGGGTTTGTCTTGATGTTTGGTTTGTTAAAAGTAATATCTTGAGAATCCAACAAATCTTTAACCTTATGTTTGAAGGCCAAACATTTTTCTATGGTATGTCCCAAAGAGTTGGCATGATATTTGCACCTGGCATTTGCATCATACTTTGGCGGGAGTTCGCCAATTGGGGGAGCTAGAGGCTTTAGCTCTACCAAAGATGCTTTGAGTAAGTGTTGCAATAATTGACTGTGTGGTGTGGGGAGAGGATGGAGTCTTCTCGGAGGCCTTTCAAACCTGTTCTATTGTTGTTGTTCTCGTGGAATCACCAATGGTTGCTGTGTTCTTGGATGTGATACCACAACATTAATTTATCCTTTCTTCTTTTTCAAGAAGTTAAAGACATATCTCTTTGAATTTTAAGGGGTGCTGGATGAAGCCCCTTGTATCTTTCCAATCTTTATGCCTGCTTCAATCCTCTCACTAATGGTTACCAAATAAGAAAATTCGGAAGAGACACTTCCTACCATCTTATCATAGTACAACCCTTATAAAGTACCCATGAACATATCGATCAATTCTTTCTCTAGGAGTGGTGGTTGTACACGGGCTTCCATTTCTCCCAACCTCTGAGCATATTCTTTGAAGGACTCATCCATCTTCTGAGATAAGTTTTGGAGCTGCGTGAGGTTAGGCTCCATGTCCAAATTGTACTTGTATCATCTCAGGAAAGAATTGGCAAGATCTTCCCATGTTTGGATATGAACTTGCACCAATTGCATGTACCAATCTAGAGATCCCCACTCAAATTGTCTTTGAAACAATGGATCATCAGCTTCTGATCTTAAGCATATGCATGCATTTTTCTACAATACATGCATAGATGTTTCCTTAGGAATGTGAGTCCCTTATATTTTCCAAAGTCATGTACTTTGAATTTTGGAGGGATCACCACATCCGGAACTAGACCCATTTCAAGAGCATCGACATTGAAAGCATCGTAACCCTCCATAGCCTTCAACCTTTCTTCAAGAGCTTTATACTGATTGAGCATCAAGGGATTCAAAACTATTTTGGGTTGGTGTGTCTGAGTAGCACCTTCTAAATCAAGGTCTCCATATTGTAATTCTAGGTAATTATCCGCATTGTTGACCGGAATCTGCAAAGTATGGGATGCCCCTACATTTGGTTGAGCTAGGACAAATCCTTCAGTATCAGCTTACCTCACCTATTATTGTACTACATTTGACTTTAGAGGTCCTGACCCTGGTTCTCTTCTTGGTTGGTGACTGCTCGATGCACCAATAGTTTGGGCTACTTCTTCAAAGGCTTCCCTAGGAATTTGTTCTTGCCTCTCAATGAAGTTCTTCAAAACTAACATAACTTGATTCATGTCTCCTTTCATTGATTCAATATTTCCCTTTACTTGCTACAAATCTTCCTTGAATACAGCTTGATTCTCTTCGATTTGTTCCATCACTTTCTTTTGATGGGCTCTAGTTCGATAACGCGGTCAGAGAGGTGACACTTTTCTACCAATGGTTTAACTGGAGAATGTTTTTGAAAAAAAGTTAAGTTTTTGTATGAAATTATGGGACGCAATGTTTGAGAATGTGTGGATGCGTATGAATATGCTAAGAGTTTCGTTTTTTGAATGTCTCATTCACTTGGGTTCTCTTTTATATTTGTTTTATATATTTTTTTTCTTCATTTTTTACTTTTTACAGGTGAGCATCTCAAAAATAAATACACAAACGAGATATAGAAACAAAATTTTTTATTGAAATAATAATTGTCTTTAAAATAGAGAATACAATTCAGATATTAAAAAATATTCGAGCCAAAACATTAAAATTTAATTGCTAGATGGAATAACAAAGGGAAACAAGATTTTCTAAGTGCGCCTACAGATATCTGCTATGAAATCATCAACCATTTTCCGACAAAGCTTGAGGAAGTCTTCAACATCTTTCGGGAGAGGGACCATCACATTTTTTGCATCTCTCAAACTTCTAGGGATGCCATCGATGAGGTTGTTGGCTAAGAAGGTGAGTCTTGCATGTTTGTCTTTGTAGGACCAATATTCCTGGTAGAGGTCCGAAATTATTCTTTGTAGAACCAATGATTATCTTTTCGCTCGAATAACTTTTGTAAATATATGATGTGATCCTCCTCTATATGAGATTTGGCAATCATATCATCTATGTATACTTCGGCTTCTTGGTGGATCCTATCGTGAAATAGTGTGACCATAGCTCGTTGATAAGTTGCCCCTGCGTTATTTAGATCAAAAGGCATTACCTTGTAACAGAAAGTGCCCCAAGGAGTCATGAAAGTAGCCTTTTCCATATCTCGGGTGCCATTTTGATCTGATTATAACCTGAGAAACAATCCATGAATGAGAATACTGAAGCCTGATATGTATTGTCCACCAAAAGATCTATGTGAGGTAACGAGAAGTCGTCTTTGGGACATGCTTTATTCATATCCTGATAATCTACACACATGCGTACTCTATCGTCCTTCTCGGGAACGACCACGATGTTAGCTATCCAAGGTGGATAATCTACCATGGCTAAGAACCTTGCATCAAATTTTTTAAGGACTTCTTCTCGAATCTTGTTAGACATGTTTGGACTAGTTCTTCTGAGCTTCTTTCGAACTGGAGAACAACCTTCTTTGAGAGATAGTCTATGCACCACGATATCTGTCTCCAATCCCGACATATCTCTGTAAGACTAGAAAAATATATCTACATATTCATGTAAAAGCTTGATCTCCTTTCTTTGATGCTTTCCTTCAAGGTTCATCCTAGCTTGATCTCTTTCGAATATTTCTATGTGCCAAGGTTGATGATCTCAATAGATTATTGGTATGGTTGTATATTTTCATCCCCTTGCTTTAATACCCTCACTAATTCTTCAGAGAGTTCGATATCTTTTTCACCTTCCTCTTTAGCTTGGTTAATTGGTGCATCAAAATTATATCGAATAGTAACAGTAACGTTATCAGTGAGTTTTGGTATGGATCTGCATATTTACCATGTTTTGGTGCAACTTAGTATGTGAATTTGGAAAACCATCAAAAGCTTTAACTAACGTAGAACTTGGACTTATAACAACACCAATTAGTGTTAACTTCATCAAGCTGGATTTTGGTAACACATTGAGGGCAGAACCAATATCGGTGACTACCCTGGATAGGTTAGTTGTACATATCTGAATGGAAATGTGCAACTCCTTGTTGTGAGCTCTACCTTGTGGAGGCAACTCACTGTCATTCAAGCCTAGGTATGATCCAAATGTTAGGCTTGCTACGACATTGTCAAACAGATTCATCGTAATCTTCTTTGCAACATGAACAGAACTTAAACTTTTCATCAAAGAGTCTTGATGCGCTTACGAATATATAAGCAATGAGTGTATTAAAGTCTTGGATGGGGTTTGGTGTAGCTAATATACCACCTGTGATACGGTGGCAGAACCGACTGTTTTAGGAAAATGCTGGTTTGCATTTTGCGTCTGTGTTTGCAAAATGTCGCGGTAAGAAAGAGTCGCCACCGGCTTTTATTTTATCCAACTGGAAAGGAAAAAAGCCCAGAAAAATTCCTTTTTTGAGATTTTGAGTACGGGGGGTAGATTATAGAAAGGGAAGGTATTATCACCCTTTCTATCCGTAGTTTTCTACGGGCTCTTAGGTACTTGCTCATCATTTTAAAATTGCTTCCGTGTTTGTATGTTTTGAAAAGTTTTTGTTTTACTTTGTTTTAACCCTAGCTTCTGTCTTAAAGAGTGTTACGAAGTGTTTTTTTGAAAACTTTGTTTAAAAAGAGTGTAAGTGTGGAAAGTTTATTTTGACCAAGTACCTACTAGCATCTACCTACTCGAAAAAAGAATGTTTCTGTTCTTGTTTCCTTTAGACAACACTATCCTACTATTAGTGAGTAGGTAGCATCGTTATTGGAGTTTGTAAGGATCAATTCGAAAGGGACGTACGATCACCAAAGCAATGTTAGGACGTCTTAGCAATAACCCTAGTGTCTTAAGATTATATTCGAGGCAACATTTCCGAGGCAACCTTTCCGAGGTAACATTTCCAAGGCAACATTTCCGAACGGGACACTTGATCTTTATTTAGACAAGAGGGAAACCACCAAGACACCCTATACCTAATGATCGTTTGCCGAAGGCAACCGAAGTGAGAGTATACCCTAGGAGTGCGCATGTGCGAGTGATTTGATTTCGTTTATTATCTTTGCATATTTAGGGTTTTCTAACCATTTTAAAATTAACATACATTCTTGTCATACAATCCTATTATCATACATCTAACAGTTAATATTTGCGAAAATTAAAGTGCGAGAAATAAAACTACGCTATTACAAGGCTTCGGGGAGGGGGATTAATTACATAGCCAAAAACCCATAAAAATGATAAATAAAGGAAAAATCCTAATTAAACTATTACATTATGTTGTACCCCAAAATTTTCCCTCCCATTTCATCAAACATTTCTCATCACAAGACTCTTGGAACTCAAGATCAAGTTAGGGTTTGCTCTGCTCAAGACACCTCCTTGCACTGTTGACCTAAATTAGGGTTTGAGTTTGCACAGGGATGTTTTGACCCACAATGCCCAAAATGACTTTCATACTTCATGTTGGACTCATAAGTTTGCCCATACCAAGTTTCAAGCATTGATTCAAATTTTTAGCCAGTCAATTGGACAGTTGACCTAGAAATCAGCTGTATTGGGGAAAAAGTCAACTGTGGCCAATTGACAGTCAAATCTCATGAATTTTGAGCCACATCAACATTATGAACTCATATGAACCATTTGATCAAATTTGGATCACAATTCCACAAGAAATTTGATCAAATCACCAAAAGGGCAAAATGGTCATTTTTAGGGTTTTGACTGTACAAAGGCAATTTTTGACTGTTTGACCTAGCCAATGGCAAATCAAGCTCAACCATGGACTCAAGGACTCAATGACATCATCTTGACCCATTCAACAAGTTCAAAAGATCTCAATTGCATAGGATTGACAGATGAATTTTTCAGTCAACTGATCAAAATTTGACTGTACACTGAAAAGTCAAACTTTGACTTTTTGGTCAAAATCAAGTGCCAAGGGTCATTTTTCATCAAGACATGTCAAATTATGAAACTTGTTCATCAAGAAACCCAAAATTGCAAATTAGGGTTTAAAATGGAAAATTTTCATAACTTAGAAATTTTCTAAGTTATAAATTTTTTTTATTTTTTCCTAACTTTGTCCCATTTTTTCACCAAGATGAAAATGGATTCAAACAAAACTTATAACATGAAAGTTGTATTCCATCACAAAGTATAAAACTTTTATTCACAAAGTTTTCTCAAAAGAAGCTTGGATCTCAAGTTATGATTTTGGGAACAAGGGTACCTAAAACTTTTAACTTAGAGAAATTTTGCCCTAGTTTAGGCAGGATTTTGACCCATCTTCTTGGCCATTTTTCACATAGTTACACTTGGATTTTCAAGTTTCATTTCAAAGATGGATTATAGTACATGTTGCAAGCTTTCCAAATTGTCCAAGAACTCCTTAAACACCTTTGTGGTTAGGGTGAATCGAATGCTTGAAGTTGGCAAAAACTCACTTTGATCCATGGCCAATACATGTTCATACAAGTTTCATTTTCAAACCAGCATGCTTTGTACTTGTTTGCAGGCATCTAAACCAATTCACACTCCTTAATTAAATGCAAATCCACTGAGCTAATGCATTATCTTGGCCGTTTGGACATTGCACATAAAACTAATCCCTATTTGGAAAAAGACACATTTCTATTTTGAAAAAGTTATGCTTTATGTCAAAACAAGATCATTGAAGCATAGGGCCATATCTCTGAAGCCAAATCAAATCCACAAATTGCAAGTATCAAGAGGATTGTATGCAGCATAATATAGGGCTGAGACAGGCCTGTATTGACAAGTTACACATTCTTGCTTCACAAAGAAGAAATTGTCCAAAATCCTCCCAACTTGAGAACCAGTCATTGTTAGCTAAAACAAACATCACAAACATATTTCACACAACCCTTTGAGCAAGAAACACGAGTGCTAGAGTCTCATAACCTCCCATAGCCAGAAATCACTCTTTGGCAAAACAGGGCAGGTGCTGCAACTTGAGTGCTCCAGCTCATTTGGCTCGTGCATTTTGCCCCTTTTTGCTTCAAACACATTCCATTCAACTCACTCAAGCTGTCCCAAACCTCCATTGCCAACTGTAACTCCATTTACAGTGTTCACCATTTTTTTTGGAAGCTTTGTAGGTTGAGTTCTGTAGCACGATTCAGGCCACTTCAAAATAAACTAAGCATTGGGAAAGGTTCAAGGGACATCAAGCAAGCTCAAAAGAACCTCAAGCACCATTGAAAGTTGTTGCATTGTCCAGCTCGAACTCAACTGAAACAAGTTTGAACTAAGGCTTACGCGCATTTCTGTTGACATAGGAAGAAGATGAAGTAGCTGGGCTGGGCCTGGCTACTTCTTGCTTTTGGCACCCCCCACTTTCAGTTTCACACCCCCTGGCCCATTTTTTTGTATTTTGATATTTTTGCATTTTTTATTTTCTTTTCTGACTTGGATATTTTATTTTCAAATATAAAAAATATTCTAAAAATATTTTCACAAATTTTTTTATTTATTAGATATTTTATTTTAATTTTTCCTAATATAAACAACAAATTAAATATATATATTATTTTGTTAAACTTGAAAATAATGCAAAAATACTCTTATTTTCATTTATTTTTTTTATTTACACCAAAAATATTTTCTTGAAATATATACTTTTTTTGTAAATAATTTATTTTATTTTTCACACACTTATATATATATATATATATATATATATATATATATATATATATATATATATATATATATATATATATATATATATATATATATATATATATATATATATATATACTATATTTTATTAAATAATTAGAATAAAAAACACAAAAATAGTACATTTTTATTTTCTTTACTAAAAATACCTTTTCTTCAATATACTTTTATTTTTGTACATATTGATACATTTTTGTATATAAATAATAAATAATACCATTTCTTAAGAAATTAGGGTTTTTCCCCTAAAAACAAATAAAATTAACTTTTTATTTATTTCTTTACATAAAAAAAAAATACTTTTTGCATACATGAACAAATAAAAACTTTTTTGCATAATACATTTTATTTAATATTTATTTATTGTATTTTATTTAAATATTGTACATTTAAATATTATGCCTTGCAAATTCAATTTGGTTGTAATAATTTAGGGTTTTATATTTCTTTCAAAATAATCCCCTATTCAAATTTATACCCCCTCCCTATATCATGTTGTAATAGCTTAGAATTTAAATTCTCGTACTTTTAAGCTTTCAATTATGCCATGATTAGAATTAGGGTTTGTATGCAAAAATCCAAATCAACAAATAGTTTGACCTAATCAAAGACAAAAAATGCATGAAAAACAAACACAATGCACACTTGCATCCCTAGGGTTACAATCCACTTGTTGCCTTCAAAACTGGGCCATGATATACATGTCAAATACTTTGGCAAAACAAAAACAAAACAAAAGATCATAGTCCCTCGATGACGCTATCTTGGTTGCCTAAACAAAAATGATCAAGTCCCTCAAAAATTTGCCAAAGATACTTGACACCATTGCTATCATGGTTTATACGATGACCCGCGCCTGTCCCGTTTAACATCCTAACACAAGGTTGTTCACCAAATGCAATGGTGAAACAACACTGTTAAAAGGGTTAAAAACATAAGAAAGATCTTTGAGTATAATAGGGTAGATAACTCTTAGTTACTTGATCAAAGCTTGCAAAAATATCCTTGCTATTTTCAAACACACTTCACAACACAATTTCAAAACCCTACTTTCAAACATGAAAAACTTTTCAAAAGACAAAAACACCTTTGTATACATTCAAACAAGAATCATTACAAAGGTTGCCACAACGATGGCCTCTTTTCAAAACATCTTTCAAAACCACACACAAAGCACAATTTCAAACAATTGAAAAGCAAAGCAAGTGATCTAAATAAGTAACTAAGAGCCCATGGATAACCATGGATAGAAAGGGTGCTAATACCTTCCCTTTCTATAATCTACTCGTCGAACCCAAGAAAACATCTCAAAGTCTTTCCTGTGCTTTTTGACCTTTCCTTAGGATAAAATAAAAAGTCGGTGGCGACTCTTGCTAAACTGAAATATTTGCGAACACAAACGTAAAATCCCAAGTCAGTTCTCCCACCGTATCACAGAACTGGCGACTCTGCTGGGGAAAACTTTAAAAGTGGAGTAACCTTAAGGCTTAGATCACCCTTTGCATGATCATATTGTTTGCTTTGATTGCTTTACATTCGGTTCTCTTGTTTGGGCTTGAAATCTTCTACCCGGATTTGGGAAACATTCATAGGTAAATATCAATACGTTGTGGAAACTGTGCGGGGTATACCGACATGGTTGAAGCAATAGCTATTTTAGTGCGACATATTTGTGAGTACCGGTAGCCTTTGAGTCAATCAAAGAGAATACGGGGATGATAAAGGAAAAGTTCTCGAGTTCCCCTCAACGTCAGATGAAGGGGCTGGTAAAGGAGCTGCGGGACCTTCTGAATCTGAAGTTGAAGAGGAGGAAGAGGAAGAAGACGAAGACTACTCCGAACAGCAATATCCCCCGGCGGATGATAAATATAAGAATCTTGAGGATAGATTGGCAGCCATGGAGTTGCAAAGGCTACCTGGTTTAGATTTTTAAGAACTAGGGTTGGTCGTTGGGATCGTTATCCCTCCCAAGTTTAAAGTACCAACATTTGCTAAGTATAATGGTCTGTCCTGCCCAAAGATGCATCTGAGATCCTATGTCAGAAAGATCCAACCCCACTCAACTGATAAAGCCCTTTGGGTACACTTTTTCCAAGACAGTTTGTCAGGCACACAATTGGACTGGTTCTATCAACTTGATAGATCTGAGGTTCATAACTGGGAAGACTTAACTGCTGCTTTTTATCATCAATACCAATACAATGCTGATTTGGCGCCCACTCGTACTCATCTACAGAGTATGGGCATGGCTTCTAATGAGGGATTTAAAGAGTATGCCCAAAAGTGGCGTGATCTGGTTGGAAGGGTGCAGCCACCATTATCGGATAGGGAGCTAGTTGACATGTTTTTAGGGACCCTGTCTGGCCCTTTCTTCAATCATTTAATTAGGAGTTCCTCCGCGGGATTTACTAAACTAATTTTGACCAGCGAAAGGGTCGAGGCCGGTATTAAAAGTGGTAAGATTCAGAAATATGCCTCCGCGTCCACTGCTGTTAAGAAAACCTTCCCAGCTAAGAAGGAAGCCTCTGCTGTTTATTCTCAGAAAAGTCAAGGAAGAATCGAGCACCGGCCAACTGTAGGGGCCGTGATGATTCAAAACTCTTCAAATGATCAACCTCGCGGCAATCAGTCAAGACCTAATCAACAACGGGTAGAAAGGCCACAACGGAAGTTCACCCGAATCAACATGACGCCAGCTCAAGTACTCCCTCATTTGTTAAAACTGAATCTTACCAGTTTGAAGGAAGCGCCAAAGAACCCTAATACCTCCTCTCCATACTACCACTCCAATGCCAAGTGTGCCTACCACTCTGATAGTGTTGGACATGATACCAATAGTTGTTGGGCGCTTAAGAACAAAATCCAAGACCTGATAGACGCTAAGGAAGTAGAATTTGATGCTCCTGAGAAGCCCAACGTAATATCTGCTCTGATGCCCAAGCACGGTCATAATGTTCATGCCGTTATGGAAGACCTTCATGTTACCGATGTTGCTGACCTTTTGACTCCGTTACTAGTGATTAAAGAGAATTTGATGAGAGTCGGGATATTCCCAGGCTGCGGAAAAGACTGCTACTTTTGTTTAAACATACGAGTTGACTGCCCAATGTTGAAATCAGGTGTCCAACGCCTGATGGATACCCAAGAGATACTCTTCCAAAAAACTCCTGTTGATACCTTCACTCTTGTTACTCCTGCTACTTTTGCTACTTCAACTAACGATATTGCAATAATAACCATATCCGACAATCTTCCCAAGGCTTGCAAAAGGCCTGTCAAGATTACACCTGATCCTAAATTTGTACCTTTAAAAATCACCATGTCGGGGCCTGTCCCGTATCAATCTAGCAAAACGATACCATGGAACTATGGAGGAGAAATCTTCTATCATGGTATCAAACAGATTGAAGCAGTCCAAGAGATTTCTGAAGAGGAAACCCCTGATATAGGGAACATTGCGGGTACAAGCAAGATAACCCGCAGCAGCCGGATTTTTTCTACGGAGATTGCTCCCCCTCGAGCAGTTTTCGGACCCTCGAAAGCTTCCGTACCTATTAGGCCATCTGTGCAGGACCCGATAATTGAATAATTGGATACTCCTGAAGTAAGACCATTTGTTGATAATACCGACAAGGGTAAGGGGATACTAGAAGCTCCTGTCAGGACGAAGGCTCATGCTGTGGTTATTCCCGAAACCACCCAGAAAGAAATGGAGGAAATCTTGAAAATAATCAGAAAGAGCGACTACGACGTCGTGGAACAGCTAGGGCATACCCCTTCTAAAATTTCAATGTTGGCTCTTCTACTCTGCTCTGAGGCCCATGATAAGGCCCTAATCAAATTTTTGAAGGCGACACACGTACCCCAAGAAACTTTGGCTGACCAGTTTCAGGAGTGTGTGGCCAGTCTTAACGCTAATAATGGTCTGGGTTTTTCAGATGCTGATCTGACTCCTAAAGGAAGGAAACACAATGACGTGTTACATGTCTCAGTTGAATGCAAGGGAACCACCCTCGCCCATGTCTTAGTTGATACTGGTTCTTCCTTGAATGTGTTACTGAGGAAAGCGTTGGACCGTTTGGACTACGAAGGATTGACCCTCAAACCCAATAACATCATTGTTAGGGCCTTTGATGGGTCCAAAAGAATGGTTCACGGAGAGGTTGACATTCCTATCAAAGTAGGCACAGAAGTTTTCAACTCCACCTTTTATGTGATGGACATCCGTCCGTCATATTCGTGTTTGTTAGGAAGACCATGGATCCATTATGCCGGGGAAGTTACCTCCTCTTTGCACCAAATGCTGAAATATCCTGTTAAGGGTAAGATTATAACGGTGCACGGAGAAGAAGAGTACATGATAAGTCATCTCAATTACTTCCGCTATGTGGAGTTGGATGGCGAGTTCATCGAAACGCCTTTCCAACATTTTGAGGAAGTTTCTCTTGAGGTCGCGGTTGCGAAGACAATGGTTGAGGTGCCTATCGTTCCCAAGAATGTGCCTAGGATGGCATCTCTTAAGGACGCAGAGGCGGTTATTAAAGAAGGAAAGAGCACGGTGTGGGGGCAACTGCCTGATTTTCCCCATAAGACGGACAAGTTTGGATTAGGGTTTACTGCTGCAGGACAAAAGGCTATGCGTCGCTCCAAGGCTGGAGGACCACCCGTCAAAATCTCTCACCATGGAGTCAATGCTGTAGAAGATGAGGATGAAGAGAACTACTTTGAAGATTGGATCTTTCCGACCATCAAAGGGGGTTTAAGAAACTGGGAAGCAAAGGATTTTATTCCCATCACCTTCATCAACCAGTAATTTCATCTTTGAACAATTTCTTATTTTGGTCTGTAATAACTAAACAATTCGTACACTATTTTCACCTAATGCCTTGCCCGGGGAATATAGGTCCATTTGTAAGGGCTTGATTTTATTCATTATTATATGCCATGTTTTAATGAATCATTGGATGTTTTCATCCATAAACTGTTGTGTTCATTTTCTTTCTTTTCGCATTTTGTTTTGCTTAAGGATGGCTATCCCTTACACACACACACTCACAAAATGTAGGTACCCATCCACTCCGGATTCCATGGGTGACTATTCTGCTTTAGCCTTTGGTAACTCTGAAGACTTGGTCAATCATGCTGAGTACGAAGTTGACGAAGATTGTGAAGTGCCGGGAGAGTTAGCCAGGCCTTTGTAACAAGAAGAGCGGGCTATTCTGCCTCATGAAGAGTTGCTAGAGACCATCAACTTGGGGACAGAGGAAGACAAAAAAGAGGTGAAAGTGGGTGCCAACCTGGAACCAAGTGTCAAAGAGCGCTTAGTGCAGTTGTTGAACGAATATGTTGAAATCTTCGCCTGGTCTTATGAAGACATGCCGGGACTAGATACATATATCGTGGTTCACCGTCTCCCTACAAGAGAAGACTGTCCACCGATCAAGAAAAAGGTCCGCCGAATGAAGCCCGACATGTCTGAGAAGATCAAAGCTGAGGTAATGAAGCAATTCAACGCTGGATTTCTGGATGTTACTTTCTATCCACAATGGGTTGCTAACATTGTGCCCGTGCCTAAGAAGGAAGGCAAAGTCAGAATGTGTGTGGACTATCGGGACTTAAACAGGGCTATCCCTAAGGATGATTTTACACTGCCACATATCGACATCTTGGTTGACAACACAACTCAACAGAAAGTATTTCCTTCATGGATGGGTTCTCGGGATACAACCAGATCAAAATGGCCCCCGAGGACATGGAGAAAACTACTTTTGTCACGCAATGGGGTACCTTCTACTACAAAGTGATGTCGTTCAGACTGAAGAATGCAGGGGCAACCTATCAACGCGCCATGGTAGCTTTGTTTCATGATATGATACACATGAGATCGAAGTTCACGTAGACGACATGATAGCTCGATCACAGACGGAAGAGGAACACCTTGATCATTTGCAAAAGTTGTTTGCCAGGTTGAAGGAGTATAAGCTCAGACTGAACCCAAGCAACTGCACTTTTGGAGTTAGGTCTGGTAAACTTTTGGGATTTATTGTCAGCAACAAGGGCATTAAGGTTGATCCAGCTAAAGTAAAGGCTATACAAGAAATGCCTGCCCCCGCACTGAAAAGGAGGTTAGAGGATTCTTGGGACGCTTAAACTATATTGCGAGGTTCATTTCTCACCTGACATCTACCTGTGAGCCAATTTTCAAACTGTTGAAGAAAGATCAGGTAGTTGAATGGAACAATGATTGCCAAGTTGCTTTTGATAAGATCAAGGAGTATTTATTGGAACCTCCTATTTTGATGCCACCCGTCGAAGGAAGACCGTTAATCATGTATCTGACTGTTTTGGATAACTCAATGGGGTGCGTACTGGGCCAACATGACGAGTCTAGCCAAAAAGAGCATGCCATTTATTACCTTAGCAAAAAGTTTAACGACTGTGAGACCCGCTACTCACTGCTCGAGAAAACTTGTTGCGCTTTGGTATGGGCTGCTCGCCGGCTAAGGCAGTATATGTTGACTCATACCACTTTGCTGATTTCCAAGATGGATCCGATTAAGTATATCTTCGAGAAGCCTGCTTTATCTGGAAGAATCGCTAGATGGCAAATGATCCTAACTGAGTATGATATCCAGTATACTACCCAAAAAGCTATAAAGGGGAGTGTACTAGCTGACCATCTAGCTCATCAAGCCGTCGAAGACTACCAATCTATGATATTCGACTTCCCTGACATGGACATTATGACATTGGACAACATTGAAGGTAACGGATCGTATGACGGACCTGAACAACGATCCCGATGGACCCTGTACTTTGATGGTGCTTCAAATGCACTTGGAAATGGTATCGGAGCGGTACTCATTTCTCTGGAAGGTTGCCACACACCCTTCACTGCCCGACTTTGCTTCAGCTGTACCAACAACATGGCTGAATATGAAGCTTGCATATTTGGTCTCAAGGCTGCTATAGACTTGGGAATCAAATCTTTGGTCGTATTTGGGGACTCGGCTTTGGTTATCAGTCAAGTCAAAGGAGAGTGGGACGCCAAACATCCTAATCTTATCCCATACAAAGAACATGTCTTGACGTTGTTGCCTCATTTCGAGCAGATTACCTCCGAGCATTTCCTGCGAGAAGAAAATCAGCTAGCAGATGCTCTGGCTACAATGTCTTCTATGTTTAAAATCAACTGGGATAACGAGGCTCCCCAAATTACCATTGAGCGAGTGGATGAACCGGCGCACTGTCATGAGATTAATACCGAAGTAGTGGAACAAACTTGGTTTCATGAAATCAAAAGGTATCTCCAGACTAGAGAATACCCTGAAGGAGCTTCCGTCAATGACAAAAAGTTCTTAAGGAGATTTGCTGCCAAGTTCTTCCTAAGCAATGGCATCCTTTATAAGCGCAACCATGATTGTGTTCTACTTCGTTGTGCGGACAAGGTTGAAGCAGGGTTGATCATGACCGAGATGCATAGTGGCACACTTGGCACCCACTTGAGCGGACATACGATGGCTAAGAAGATTCTAAGGGAAGGCTACTACTAGTCTACCATGGAAGCTGATTGCCATCAGCATTCCCGTACTTGCCACAAATGCCAAGTCTACACCGACAAGGTGCATATTCCTCCTGTTCCTCTCAACATTCTGACAGCTCCTTGGCCATTCGCAATGTGGGGCATTGACATGATTAGAGAGATCAAGCCTACGGCATCCAATGGACATCGCTTCATCTTGGTCGTTATTGATTACTTCACCAAGTGGGTCGAAGCAGCTTCCTATGCCTCTGTTACAAAGAATGTGGTTTCCCGCTTCGTCAAGCAGAACCTCATATGCCAGTATGGTATCCCCGACAGGATCATTACAGATAATGGTACAAATTTGAACAACACTATGATCACCGCTCTGTGCGAACAGTTCAAGATTTATCATCACAATTCATCTCCCTACCGGCCGAAGATGAACGGTGCTGTTGAAGCCGCGAACAAAAATATCAAGAAGATCATTCAAAAAATGACAGTCACCTACAAGGACTGGCACGAGATGTTACCGTTTGCTCTACATGGATATCGTACCACAGCACGTACTTCAAAAGGGGCAACTCCCTTTTCGTTGGTATATGGAATGGAAGCTGTTTTACCTATGGAAGTTCAGATTCCTTCCTTGAGGATTATGAAGGATGCCGGTTTAAGTGAAGACGATTGGATTCCGACCCGGCTTGATCAACTTAATTTGATCGACGAGAAGCGACTTACTGTTGTTTTTCATGGTCAGACGTATCAAAAACGGATGATCAAGGCTTTCAACAAGAAATTCATGCGTCAGGTATATCAAGTCGGAGATCTTGTAATCAAGCGGATCATCTTGCTGCAAAGTGATCCTAGGGGTAAGTGGACTCATACCTACGAAGGACAATTTGTGATCAAGAGCATCTTTTCTGGTGGGGCAATGATTCTGACCACCATGGACGGTGACGACTTGCCGCATCCTGCGAGTGCAGACATAGTCAAAAGATACTATGCATAAAACGACCTGACAAGTTGAAAACCCGAAAGGGCAACTTGGGCAAAAATGGGCATCCTGGTGAATCGAAAACCCGAAAGGGCGGTTCAGGCAAAAATTAGGGATAAATAAAAAATCTGTACACCCGACAAGTTGAAAACCCGAAAGGGCGACTTGGGCAAAAAAGGGTTTCCCGGTGGATCGAAAACCCGAAAGGGAGGTCCAGGCAAAAGTTAGAGAATTAAAGCGTATGACTATGTCTCTTCGGATCACTTTAAGAACAATCTCTTCACCAACAAGTTCTAAGCTACTGATCAATCCAATCATCGGCGGACGAAGCAGCGAATGAACAAGATACTCAAAGTTGTGAAGGCTATAGCAGAATGGGAATCCCATGGAATTGTTACACATAGCCATCTTTCTTTTGTATAAAATTTTTCAATTTTTACGAAAACATTCTCTTACTAGGATGTTTGTCTCCTTTGTACAAAGATACTCACAAAAGTTAATACAAAGATACTTCAAAGTGCAAAAATTTGCTTGCCTTTCTTTTCTTTTTACACTTATGTTTTATTTGAAAACGTCCAATGTTTTGTTAAATAGGCACACGCATTTGAATATAATCACCGCTTACAAATAAAATGAAATTGAGAAAGGATAATTACTGGTAGGTTGGAAGTGTAGGAAGATATCTTTGTGCTGTTCCAGAAGAAATCCCCTACAGCATACCCTTCAAATCCTCAATAAAGCTAAAATTTGGAGTATATTTCCCCAGCAGAGTTAAACTTCAAGATCCCCAGCGGAGCCCGAAAACCCTGAAATACCTATCCCCAGCGGAACCAGAATATTCTAAACTTTCTTCCCCAACGAAATCAAATTTCCAACCATCAACCCCCGGTGGGAACTGTTCAACTTCCCCCAATTTCCCCAGCAGACTATCTTAAAAGTCTGAGGACCAAGCAAATAACAGTTAACTTTTTAGCTTATCCCCAACTAGGATGTTTCCCCAGTAGTTTGGCATACAACCCAAAACTCCTGATTTCACCGGCCGAGTAAACATTCGCCCCACAGAGTTATCTCCCAGCAAGATCAAAGATTCTTGGTCTCATTTCTCCAAGAAAAAGTATCCCATGTTTTAACTCCCCAGTAGAGTTTTTCAGAGCTTTTCCTATTCCCCAGGAAAGTCATGAAGGATTCTCATTCCCTGCAGAAGTTGTCAAAGGCCTTATTAATCCCCACAAATCGCCAAGGATTTTCAATCTCCAGCAGTGATCCCAGGATTTCTCCTTCTCAAGAAAACATAGATCTTTAATCCCCAAGCAGTCAGCAAGGATCTCTCATCTTCAACAATCAAAGTTTTGAATCCTCAACATCGGTCAAGGATTTACTTTCCCCGGCAGCAGCCAGAGATTTCATTATCTCCAAGTTATCAAGGATTTATTTTCCTCAGCAAGACAGTTACTAAGCTTACATGCATAACCATTACATTCATATATCATAAACATTGATGAAACACAGTTCATTGCATCATACATATCATGTAACATAACTTTGTGTTTTAGCTAACATTTTACCCTTTTCAGGATAAGATTAAAAGGCTATTGTTAACAATTATTCAGATACAGTATGGATACACCCCAGACACGGCGGTCATTCTATTACTCATCCAAAATTTCAAGCCAGATACAGTGTGGATACACCCCCAGACACGGTGGTCATTCTACTACTCATTCAGACTTCAGCAATCCGATACAGACTAGATACGCTCCAGACAAGGCAACCACTCTATCTCTCATTCAGATTCAACTATCAACTACAAGTTCAGATACACTCCAAACACGGATGCCATTCTGGCCCTTACACCAGAAGTTTGATTCTCCCCAGTGCAGTCGCCACGGAAATCATTCTGTCACTTATTTAGGTCCCAGTTACAGTCTCAGATACACTCCAGACACGGAAGTCATTCTGCTACTCATACAGATCTCAACTTCAGATACAATACAAATACACTCCAGACACGACAATCATTCTGATATTCATTCAAAGTTCAAATACGGTTACAACTCATATACGCTCTAGACATGGACGCCATTCTTTTGCTCATATAGACTCAGTCTCCAGATACAGTTCAAATGCATTCCAGACACGGATACCATTTTGATGCTCATTCTTCTGACCTACAACATTGCAATTCAACAAACATTCTTGGATGGCATCTTTAAGCCCATCTCCAGCAAGACTCCACCATCTCCAAATGGCATCTTTAAGCCCATTTCCTTCAACAATATTTTGACGAGTGCAAATTTACGGGCACTCTAGTGTCCAATCCTCTTTTACCTTTGAGTCGCGAAAGGCAAAATTGCCAATCTAACTCTTCAGGTTCAAGAATATTGAACAGGGGAAACTGTTGTACCCCAAAATTTTCCCTCCCATTTCATTAAACATTTCTCATCACAAGACTCTTGGAACTCAAGATCAAGCTAGGGTTTGCTCTGCTCAAGACACCTCCTTGCACTGTTGACCTAAATTAGGGTTTGAGTTTGCACAGGGATGTTTTGACCCACAATGCCCAAAATGACTTTCATACTTCATGTTGGACTCATAAGTTTTCCCATACCAAGTTTCAAGCCTTGATTCAAATTTTTTCCCAGTCAATTGGATAGTTGACCTAGAAATCAACTATATTGGGGAAAAAGTCAAATGTGGCCAATTGACAGTCAAATCTCATGAATTTTGACCCACATCAACATTATGAACTCATATGAACCATTTTATCAAGTTTGGATCACAATTCCACAAGAAATTTGATCAAATGACCAAAAGGGCAAAATGGTCATTTTTAGGGTTTTGACTGTACAAAGGCAATTTTTGACTGTTTGACCTAGCCAATGGCAAATCAAGCTCAACCATGGACTCAAGGACTCAATGACATCATATTTACCCATTTAACAAGTTCAAAAGATCTCAATTGCATAGGATTGACAGATGAATTTTTCAGTCAACTGATCAAAATTTGACTGTACACTGAAAAGTCAAACTTTGACTTTTTGGTCAAAATCAAGTGCCAAGGGTAATTTTTCATCAAGACATGTCAAATTATGAAACTTGTTCATCAAGAAACCCAAAATTGCAAATTAGGGTTTAAAATGGAAAAATTTCATAACTTAGAAATTTTCTAAGTTATAAAATTTTCTTATTTTTTCCTAACTTTGTCCCATTTTTTCACCAAGATTAAAATGGATTCAAACAAAACTTATAACATGAAAGTTGTAGTCCATCACAAAGTCTACAACTTTTATTCACAAAGTTTTATCAAAAGAAGCTTGGATCTATAGTTATGATTTTGGGAACAAGGGTACCTAAAACTTTTAACTTAGAGAAATTTTTCTCTAGTTTAGGCAGGATTTTGACCCATCTTCTTGGCCATTTTTCACATAGTTTCACTTTGAGTTTCAAGTTACATTTCAAATATGGATTATAGTACATGTTGCAAGCTTTCCAAATTATCCAAGAACTCCTCAAACATCTTTGTGGTTAGGGAGAATCGAATGCTTGAAGTTGGCAAAAACTCACTTTGATCCATGGCCAATACATGTTCATACAAGTTTCATTTTCAAACCAGCATGCTTTGTACTTGTTTGTAGGCCTCTAAACCAATTCACACTCCTTAATTGAATTCAAATCTACTGAGCTAATGCATTATCTTGGCCATTTGGACATTTCACATAAAACTAATACCTATTTGGAAAAAGGCACATTTCCATTTTGAAAAAGTTATGCTTTATGTCAAAACATGATCTTTGAAGCATAGGGCCATATCTCTGAAGCCAAATCAAATCCACAAATTGCAAGTATCAAGAGGATTGTATGCAGCATAATATAGGGCTGAGACAAGCCTGTATTGACAAGTTACACATTCTTGCTTCACAAAGAAGAAATTGTCCAAAATCCTCCCAACTTGAGAACCAGTCATTGTTAGCTAAAACAAACATCACAAACATATTTCACACAACCCTTTGAGCAAGAAACACGAGTTCTAGAGTCTCATAACCTCCCATAGCCAGAAATCACTCTTCTTTGGCAAAACAGGGCAGGTGCTGCAACTTGAGTGCTCCAGCTCATTTGGCTCGTGCGTTTTGCCCTTTTTTGCTTCAAACACATTCCATTCAACTCACTCAAGCTGTCCCAAACCTCCATTACCAACTGTAACTCCATTTACAGTGTTCACCATTTTTGTTTGGAAGCTTTACAGGTTGAGTTCTGTAGCACGATTCAGGCTACTTAAAAACAAACTAAGCATTGGGAAAGGTTTAGGGGACATCAAGCAAGCTCAAAAGAACCCCAGGCACCATTGAAAGTTGCTGCATTGTCCAACTCGAACTCAACTGAAACAGGTTTGAACTAAGGCTTGCGCGCATTTCTGTTGACTGAGGAAGAAGATGAAGTAGCTGGGCTGGGCCTGGCTACTTCTTGCTTTTGGCACCCCCACTTTCAGTTTCACACCCCCTGGCCCATTTTTTTGTATTTTGATATTTTTGCATTTTTTATTTTATTTTTTGACTTTGATATTTTATTTTCAAATATAAAAAATATTTTAAAATATTTTCACAATTTTTTTTATTAGATATTTTATTTTAATTTTTCCTAATATAAACAACAAATTAAATATATATATTATTTTATTAAACTTGAAAATAATGCAAAAATACTCTTATTTTCATTTCTTTTTTTTATTTACACCAAAAACATTTTCTTGAAATATATACATTTTTTGTAAATAATTTATTTTATTTTTCACACACTTAATATATTTAATATACTATATTTTATTAAATAATTAGAATAAAAAACACAAAAATAATACATTTTTATTTTCTTTACTAAAAATACCTTTTCTTCAATATACTTTTATTTTTGTACATATTGATACATTTTTGTATATAAATAATAAATAATACCATTTCTTAAGAAATTAGGGTTTTTCCCCTAAAACCAAATAAAATTAACTTTTTATTTATTTCTTTACATAAAAAAAAATACTTTTTGCATACATGAACAAATAAAAACTTTTTGCATAATACATTTTATTTAATATTTATTTATTATATTTTATTTAAATATTATGCCTTGCAAATTCAATTTGGTTGTAATAATTTAGGGTTTTATATTTCTTGCAAAATAATCCCCTATTCAAATCTGTACCCCCCTCCCTATATCATGTTGTAATAGCTTAGAATTTAAATTCTCGCACTTTTAAGCTTTCAATTATGCCATGCTTAGAATTAGGGTTTGTATGCAAAAATCCAAATCAACAAATAGTTTGACCTAATCAAAGACAAAAAATGCATGAAAAACAAACACAATGCACACTTGCATCCCTAGGGTTACAATCCACTTATTGCCTTAAAAAATGGGCCATGATATGCATGTCAAGTACTTTGGCAAAACAAAAACAAAACAAAAGATCATAGTCCCTCGATGATGCTATCTTGGTTGCCTAAACAAAAATGATCAAGTCCCTCAAAAATTTGCCAAAGATACTTGACACCATTGCTATCATGGTCTATACGATGACCCGCGCGTGTCCCGTTTAACATCCTAACACAAGGTTGTTCACCAAATGCAATGGTTAAACAACACTGTTAAAAGGGTTAAAAACATAAGAAAGATCTTTGAGTAAAATAGGGTAGATAACTCTTAGTTACTTGATCAAAGCTTGCAAAAACATCCTTGCTATTTTCAAACACACTTCACAACACAATTTCAAAACCCTACTTTCAAACATGAAAAACTTTTCAAAAGACAAAAACACCTTTGTATACATTCAAACAAGAATCATTACAAAGGTTGCCACAATGATGGCCTCTTTTCAAAACATCTTTCAAAACCACACACAAAGCACAATTTCAAACAATTGAAAAGCAAAGCAAGTGATCTAAATAAGTAACTAAGAGCCCGTGGATAACAATGGATAAAAAGGGTGTTAATACCTTCCCTTTCTATAATCTACTCCCCGAACCCAAGAAAACATCTCAAAGGTCTTTCCTGTGCTTTTTGACCTTTCCTTAGGATAAAATAAAAAGTCGGTGGTGACTCTTGCTAAACCGAAACATTTGCGAACACAAACGCAAAATCCCAAGTCAGTTCTCCCACCGTATCACATATTCCATGTGCAGTTACATTAATATCGTAAAACAAATAAATGCGCGCGATGAATCTAGAACGAGGAAAAAATTAGGGTTTTGACTCCGTCTAAACCTAATTGAAAGAAAAAATTATTTTTTGTTGTTTTTGATTATTTTGAGAAAAAATAAGGTTTTAATTAAATAAATACAAACCTAATTACTAATTAATTTAAATTAAGAAAAATAATTAATTTGACCTATTTTTGCATTTTGGTTATTTTAAGAAAATAAAAATTAAATCAAACAAAACCCTAATTTTCTAATTTATTTTAAATTATTTACAAAAGGTTAAAATTACCCTAAAATTAAATTAAACTAATTATTAAATTAACTTTGATAAAAATAAAACCTAAATATAAATTGATGAAAATTGATTTTATGAGTTTTTGTAAAAAAAGAATTAATTTTTATGAGAAAACAATTTAAACAAAAATAAATAAATAAAGGAAAATATATAAAAGAAAAAAGAGAGAATTGGGCCTGGTGTTAGCAGCAAACGGGGGGGTGTTAATATGACTTTTAAGCCCAAAAATCCTTGGTCCATGTTGACTTTCCAAACCCTGTGCATTGGCTTGACTAGAGTGCATCATGGACCTCCCAAGGATGGCCCTTGGATCTAGCTTGCTGGAGATCTGTTGGTTGAAGGATGATGGCGTATGGTGGTCCCTTTGCATGCATGTGTACCTAATAATCTAAAAGAAAATAACATTGGCAAATATGGGGACCTGGGGATCGAACCCAGGCCCTTTGGCTTTTTCTCCCTGCACGCTTACCAGCTGAGCTGGCCTTGTTAATTGTACATAGAATAACAAATATGCATTATATGGGTAAATACAAAATATCAATTCTCCAGCACGCGAAATTTAAATGGGCCAGTCAGGGGGTGCCACGCCACCGTTCTTCTTCCTCCCTCCGTTGGCAAAAGTCCAGGACTTTTACCTACGATTTTCTGGGCGTAGGTACAGCCTTGTGAACCTCCAAAACTCTATGCAAGCATGATAAATGCATAACAATGGTATCAATCAACTCGTGACAACCTCACGAGCGTCATGGTACCACTTTCCATGGCCAATTATACCTGTAACAGAAAACCCCAAAATCGAGCTAAGAACCCTAGCTAGGGCATCTTGCTCTACAGTTAATAAAAATGCAATTGAACATAATCAATAGCTTGCAAATGACTCAATGAACAAGAATATGTAAAGAAATCATGCTACAAATGCCAGAATCGTGATATTCAATTTCAAGAATGTATCAATATCGTGAGATGCTTACAGTTTGTTTTAGGATGTTATGAAGGTTGTTAATGATTGCAATATGACCCAGAGATATCCAGCAAGCGATTGGGATAGATTGAAAGGCTTGAGATGGCCTGGAAATTGGAATTTGATTCACCACTTTTGTTGATTTTTTGCAAATTTTCTTTCAGTTTCTCACGCCTCCAATCCTTGTGCTTTTGCTATGGATTTATTCAATATATATCATAGAATCAATTAGGGTTACAAGTTTGCATCCAATCCTTGCAATTATGAAGATTTGATCCTTGATTCACCCTTACATCAAATATTTCCAAAATAAGAAAAATTCAATCTTTTTCTGTCCAAACAAGCCTTGCACGATTTCATTCTCTTCCCAGCTGTATGAGAGACCTAAACATGCATAAAATCTCAAGCTTTGATTAGTTTTGATATTTTCATGATTTTATTTTGATTTAATTTGATTTAATTGAAATAAAAATCAAAATAAATGACAAAAATAAAATAAAGGCAAGTGGGAAGGATCATGGGTCTTGGATCATGTTACCAACTCAATACAAAGAAAAAAAGTTAGGCCCATTTGACAAAAATTGCAATTTGAGACATATTTGACTTTTGGCAATTTTGTAAAAAGGGTCAACTTCACCAATGCATAATTCCTTCAATTTTGACCCTAAATATGTGTTCTTGGACTTTTTAGAAAGCTTAAGATGTCCTCTAAGGAACACTTTTAGTCTCATCTAAATTGAGTCTTCCATGTTCATGTATGAAGCTTTGACAAAAAATGTGTTTTTGTTGACTTTCCAAAATGACCTATAATGTCCAAATTCATAACTTCTTGTTAGTGCATATTTTGAACTTGGGAGATGAAGATGAATTATAGGGTATTACATCCTCTTCAAAATGAGCTTTGGATGGGTCATTTTTGATAAAGTATGAGAAAGTTATGCTTGGTCAAAGTTGAGTTAACTTTTCCTACAAAACCCTAATTTAGCAACTTTTAGGTTTTGTTGAATTGTGAACAATCCTTGAGGAATCATGATCAACCCTTGATCAAATGATGAATAATACTTCAAAATGAGGATGTTGTCCAAAAATCTTGAAGTTTGACTATATGTAGGACACAATTGACTTTTGCCCTAACACAATTGATTTTCAGGCCTTTGAGCAATTGACTGAGCAAACTTCCTCTGCAAGGCTTGAAACTTGACATGGGTGATCTTGAGAACATATTAGGACAATGGTGAGCATTTTGGATCCTTTGTACTCAAACATCTTGGTTCAAACTGAAACCCTAATTTGAGGTAGACTACCTTAGGAGAGAGTTCATTTGGTCAACTCTTGGACTTCCTTGAGCAATTTGAGGATCTCACTTGAAATATATTGAAAAATATGGGAGGGAAAATTTTGAGGTACAACAGCTGCCCCTGTTCAATCTTCTTAAACCTGAGGATGTAGATTGGCTTGCTTGCCTTTCGTGATCCGAAGGTGGAAGATGATTGAACACTAGAGTGCCCATAAATTTGCACTCGCATGAAGTGGTATTTGTCTTGTGATGTTGGGAATGGGCTTATAGATGTCATTTGGAGATTGATGACGGAGGATGGGCTTAAAGATGCCATAGGAAGAAGTGTCGATCGCATAAGAGATTCCTTTACAAGAGCCTGTATTCCTGTTGTTGAGGAGAATTTCGTTGGGGAATGTTTCTCTCTGTCTTGAGAGAAATAGAATTTTAGGAGCTTCAATCATCTGTTATTCTACTGGGGAATCATCTCTTGGTCATAAATGTGAAAATGAACTATTATCTGGTCATGATCCAGGCTTCATAGTGATTTTCTGAGGAAAATAAGACCGACTGCTATCTGGTCGTGCTCCAGGCTTTACAACGACTTATTGGGGATGAAAATAAACTTTCTATCTAGTTGTAATCCAGGCTTCGGAATTTCTTACTTCTTATCTGGTCGTGCTCAAGGCTTCAGAAGGAATTAAGTTGTTATCTGGTCGTACCCGGAATTCAACTTGGATTTAGGGCACACTAATATCCGGTCGATTCCGGGCTTTTTAGTAATAGTCCAGGTAAACTGCTATTTGGCCGGAATCCAAGCTTCACAGTATCCCATACTGTTATTTGGTCGATTCCAGGCTTCATTCTTTTGCCGCTATCTGGTCGTAATCCAGGCTTCACGATGTCTTATACCATTATCCGGTCGAATCCAGGCTTCATGGTGTTTGGAGAAATCAAGATATTATCCGGTCGAATCCGGGCTTCATAACTTGCATTAAAGATATACCATTATCTGGTCGACCCCAGGCTTCATAGTATTCTTTGCTGCTATTTGGTCGTAATTCAGGCTTCACAATGTCTTATATCATTATCTGGTCGAGTCCAGGCTTTATGGTACCTTGTATTTCTATCTGGTCGTAATCCAGGCTTCACAATAACTTGCTAGCTGTTATCCGGTCGATTTCTGGGCTTCACCACTTGTGTTTATGATATACCACTATCTGGTCGATTCCAGGCTTCATGGTGTCTTTGTACTGCTGTCTGGTCGTAATCCAGGCTTCATAGTAACTTGCATGGCTATCTGGTCGTTCTCCAGTCTTCACAATAACTTGCTGGGGATTAAACTATTATCCGGTCAAATCTGGGTTTCATAGCTTAAATTTAAGATAAACCAGTATCTGGTCGATTCCAGGCTTCGCGGTATTTTGATATTGTTATCCGGTCCTTCTCCGGGCTTCACAGTGTGAGGGAGAAATCAAGATACTATTCGGTCGGACCCGGGCTTCATTGCTTGAACTGGAATAGAAATCTTAGCACCGATTTGACTGAACCAGAGAAAACTTGTGAGAATTTGATTGTATCTTTCCCTGAAAGGTAAAGAGTTAGTCGTATGTAATGTCATGATGTATGAAATTTATTGAGCAATAATGTTCTCAAAATAAATGAGATTGTGCTGTATGATGCGTATGCGCATGCCATGATGTATGGATATGTAATGTTTTCATGATGTTTTCTAGTTGGGGAAAATAAATCCCGGACTGCTGCTGGAGAGTGCAAGGAGTTTAATTCTTTGTTCTCGCTGGGGATAACGACCGAAAATGATTTGAGAATAAATTGGCGGGAGAATAAACTGGCGAGAAAATGGCTTTATGGGGAAGAGATACTCTGCTAGAAGATCTGCTGATTTGGAGAAATAACCTCGGCTGGGGATGAATTACCGTAGCCGGCTATAATGCAACCCTGTTGGGGATTAAGCTTCTGCTTGTGGAAGAAATAAACTCCACTGGGGATAGTCTTCCATTGTTGGGGATAGATGAACTCTGCATGGGGAGCATTAACATCAATATTTTTAGATACCTTTTACTTTGCGGGGAGTGTATGTTCCTTTAGTCATTTTCTCAAGCTGACTCTATCCCTGTACCTAGTGGGTTGAGCAATTGTAACGTTTGTACACTTCTTGTTTGCCCCTGTTCCTGAAGTTACCAGTAATCGTCTTTTGTTTCGCATATAAATATTTGTGAGAAACAATTATTTTCAAATGCATATATCAAAAATGAACCATTGGACGTTCTTGCAAAACAAAATAGAAAAAGAAAAACAATTTTGAAATTTATTGTAAGATGAATTGTATTGATTTCTGAAGTTGGCCTATAATAGGTGTTTTGTACAAAGGGGCTGACGTCCTAGTAAGAGAACGCCGCTGAAAGACATAATTTATATAATTTGTGAAAAACAAAGAAAAACAACTATGTGAACAATCCCACTGGGTTCCAACTCTGCTATTGCCTTTATATCTTCGAGCATCTCATCACTTTGCTACTTGGTTGAAGGTAAATCAGATTGATTGGCACCGTCTGAGCTTGATAGTCGATACTGAAGTCTGGTTGCAAGATGATCCAATGAGACATAGTGTTACGCTTTGATCCCTAATTTTTGCCTGGACCGCCCTTTCAGGTTTTCAGTCCATCGGGATACCCTTTTTTTCCCAAGCCTCCTTTTCAGGTTTTCGACTTGCCGGGTGTACAGTTTTTTTTTGTTTTCATCCCTTACTTCTGCCCGAACCCTTTTGCTTCACCGGGAAGCCCTTATTTTTGCCTAGGCCAGTCAACCTAGCGGGTCTTTGATTATGCGTAGTATTTTTTCACTATGTCTGCATTGACAGGGTGAGGAAGATCTTCACCATCCATGGTGGTTATAATCATAGCTCCTCCTGAGAAAATGTTCTTAACCAAAAATTGCCCTTCGTACTTAGGGGTCCGTTTTCCCATGGGATCACCTTGCGGTAATATGACACGCTTGATCAACAGATCCCCGACTTGATACTCTTGTCGTCTGACTTTCTTGTTAAATGCCTTGATCATTCTCTTTTGATACGTCTGACAATGACAAATAGCAGTAAGTCTCTTTTCGTCGATTAAGTTCAGCTGATCAAGCTGGGTCTGGATCCAATCGTCCTCGCTCAAACCTGCATCCTTCATAATCTGAAGAGAGGGTATCTGGACCTTAATGGGTAAGACTGCCTCCATGCCATACACCAAAGAGTAGGGTGTTGCCCCTGTCGAAGTCTGTGGTGAGGTACGGTACCCATGAAGAGCGAATGGTAACATCTCATGCCAATCTTTGTAGGTCACCGTCATCTTCTGCACAATCTTCTTGATGTTCTTATTAGCCGCTTCAACAACCCCATTCATCTTCGGTCAGTAAGGAGAAGAGTTGTGATGCTGTATCTTGAACTGTTTGCAGAGCTCGATGATCATTGTATTGTTGAGATTTGTACCATTGTCTGTAATGATCCTCTCTGGTACACCATATCGACATATCAAGTTCTGTCAGATAAACCGCGCCACGATGTTCTTGGTTACTGTAGCAAAGGAAGCTGCCTCAACCCACTTCATAAAGTAATCAATAGCCACCAGAATGAAACGATGCCCGTTCGATGCAGTAGGTCTGATCTCGCCGATCATGTCGATGCCCCACATTGCAAAAGGCCAAGGAGTTGTCAAAACATTCAGAGGGACTGGAGGTACATGCACCTTATCAGCATAGACTTGGTATTTATGACAGGTTCGAGAGTGCTGATAGCAATCATCTTCCATGGTGGACCAATAATATCCTTCCCGTAGGATTTTCTTTGCCATGGTATGTCCACTGGAATGAGTTCCGAGAGTACCTTCATGTAACTCTGCCATAATCCTTTCTGCCTTGTTCTTGTCCACACATCGCAGTAAGGTTGAATCATGGTTGCGCTTGTAAAGGATACCATTGCTGATGAAGAACTTCGCTGCAAACCTCCTCAAGAACTTCTTATCATTAACAGATGCACCCTCGGGGTACTCTTGAGCCTCAAGATACCTCTTTACCTCGTGAAACCAGGGTTTATCTGATACCTCTTCAGTCTCAATATCACAGCAATGTGCGGGTTCGTCCAACCTCTCGATGGTAATCTGGGGAGCTTCATTGTCCCACCTGACCTTGAACATAGAAGACATGGTAGCTAGAGTGTCCGCTAACTGATTCTCCTCTCTTAGGAAGTGTTCAAAGGTTATTTCCTCAAAGTGCAGAAGCAACTTCAATACATACTCTTTGTAAGGAATAAGATTTGGGTGCTTCGTATCCCGCTTGCCTCTGACCTGACTGATCACTAGAGCGAAATCTTCGAACACACTCAAGAACTTAATCCTTAGGTTAATAGCAGCTCGTAGACCCAAGATGCATGCTTCATACTCCGCCATGTTGTTGTTGCAGTTAAAACATAATCGGGCGGTGAATGGAGTATGACAGCCCTCAAGAGATATGATCACGGTGTTAATGCCATTACCCAACACGTTTGAAGCTCCGTCAAAATACATAGACCATCGGGATCCTTCCTCAGGTCCTTCATCCGGTCTAGGTGCTTCACAATCGGTCACCAACATGATGTTCTCGTCCAGGAATTCGAAATTCATGGATTGGTAATCATCCACGACCTGATGCGCCAAATGATCTACCAATACACTCTCCTTGATTGCTTTTTGGGTTGTGTATTGGATGTCATACTCAGTTAAGATCATCTTCCATCTTGCTATTCTTCTGGACAAGGCATGCTTTTCGAAGATATACTTGATTGGATCCATTTTTGATATCAATAGGGTAGTATGAGTCAACATATACTGTCTCAGCCGGCGAGCAGCCCATGCCAAAGCGCAGCAAGTTTTCTCGAGCAGTGAGTATCGAGTCTCACAGTCGGTAAATTTTTTTCTAAGGTAGTAAATAGCGTGCTCTTTTCGTCCAGACTCGTCATGCTGCCCCAGCACACACCCCATTGAATTATCCAGTACTGTCAAGTATAAGATCAAAGGTATTCCTTATACTGGAGGCTTCAAAATTGGCGGTTCTTAGAGGTATTCCTTGATCCTTTCAAAGGTGGTTTGACATTCATGATTCCATTTTACCACTTGATCTTTCTTCAACAGCTTGAAGATCGGCTCACAAGTAGCAGTCAGATGTGAAATGAATTGGGCAATGTAGTTCAGACGTCCCAAATATCCTCTGACTTCCTTTTCTGTGCGGGGAGCCGACATCTCCTGTATAGCCTTCACCTTTGCAGGATCCACCTGAATACCTTTTTTACTAATGACAAAACCCAGCAGCTTACCAGACCTTACCCCGAAGGTGCATTTGTTCGGGTTCAACCTTAGTTTATACATCTTCAACCTATCAAATAGTTTCTGGAGATGGTCAAGGTGATCTTCCTCAGTCTGGGACCTTGCTATCATATCATCAACATAAACCTCGATCTCATGGTGAATCATGTCATGGAACAAAGCGACCATGGCATGCTGATAAGTTGCCCCAACATTCTTCAACCCGAAAGGCATTACCTTGTAACAGAAGGTGCCCCACTGTGTAACGAAAGTTGTCTTCTCCGTCCTCGGGAGCCATCTTAATCTGATTGTAACCAGAAAAACCATCCATAAAGGAGAAGACCTTATGATGTGCGGTGTTGTCGACCAGAACATCGATGTGAGGTAGTGGGAAATCGTCTTTGGGGCTCGCCCTGTTCAGATCTCTTTAGTCCACACACATCCGTACCTTACCATCCTTCTTAGGCACCGAAACCATGTTGGCAACCCACTGTGGGTAAGAAGTGACAGCTAGAAACCCGACATCAAACTGTTTCATGACCTCATCTTTGATTTTCTCAGACATCTCAAGGCGCATACGACAAACCTTCTACTTTACCGAAGGACAGTCTTCTTTAGTTGGCAGGCGGTGTACCATAATGTCAGTGTCTAAACCAGGTATATCTTCATAAGACCAAGCAAAGATCTCAACATAGTCGCGTAACATCCGTATCAACCGTTGCTTGACACTAGGATCTAAATTTGCACCTATCTTGACCTCTTTCTTGTCTTCCTCTGTACCCAAATTTACTGATTCCACCGGCTCTTCATGAGGCCGTATGGCCCTTTCCTCCTATAGTAACAGTCTATCAAGCTCTCCTGGAACCTTACAATCATCCTCACCTTCGTCCTCGGCTTAGTTGATCGGATTTTCGAAGTCATAACTGGCAGTAGCAGAGTCGTTATCAATGGGATCCAAAGTGGATGTGGATCTGCATTATGATATGTGAGTGTGTGTAAGACAATAGTTGTTTTGATAAAGTGCAATATAGAAAGGAAAAACAAGGAGCGCAAAATTTGTAATGCAAGAAAACATACAATGCTTTATTGATGATATATGAAAATGATAAATAATAAGCCCTCACAAACAAAACTGAAGTGCCTCGGGCAAGGCACCGGGCCGTAAAGTTTTAAACTGTCTGTTACAAATCTCAAAACAAAAGTCAATTACTGTGTAATAAAATAAACGGGTATGAAGTCTTTCACCGTCTAGTTGTTCAAGCCACTATCGGTTGTAGGGTAGATCCAGTTGTCGATATCTAAATCTTTTTCACCATCTTCAATTGCATTCACTCCTTGATCATGCTTGGGCATGGGTGCAATTATGACGTTGGGCTTCTCTAGAGCATCAAACTCAATCTCTTTAGCTTTGATCAAATCTTGCACCTTATTCTTCAAGGCCCAACAGTTGTTTATATCATGACCTGGGCTATCAGAGTGATAGGCGCAGCGGGCGTTCGGGTTATATAGCAGAGATGTGGTGCTGGGATTCTTCGGGGCTTCCCTAAGAGTTACCAGGTTGGTCTTTAACAATTGTGGTAGAATTTGAGACAAGGTCATATTAAGCCGAGTGTACTGTCTCTCCATTCTTTGCTGACTGTTGCATTGTGGGGCAACGGTGGCTCTTGATATTACTAACGCATTTACTGCTTGACGACATTCAGGTCTGTTTTGGCTCCTCAAGCCGTAGACTGCACTAGCTTCTTTCCTATCGGTGAAAGGCTTCTTTTCTGCACTTGTTGAAGTATCCTTTTGTATCTTACCGCTTCGGATATCGGCTTCTACTCTCTCCCTCAATCAAGATCAACTCAGTAAACCAGATGACGAACTGCCGATCAGATGATTGAAAAATGGACCAGATAACGTCCCTAGAAACATATCAACCAACTCCCTATCAGACAAAGAGGGTTGGACTCTTCCAGCCAAATCTCTCCACTTTTGAGCATAGTCCTTAAAACCTTCACTTGCATCCATAGACATACCCTGAAGCTGAGTACGAGTGGGGGCAAGGTCGGTGTTATATTGGTACTACCTATAGAAAGAAGCAGAAAGGTCCTCCCAGTTTCGGACATTAGCTCCTTCCAATTGATAAAACCATTCAAGCTGAGTCCCTGACAGACTATCTTGAAAGAAATGCAACCACAAGTTTCTATCAGAATTGTAAGGTTGGATTTTCCTGACAAACAAGCGGAGATGGAGTTTTGGACAGGATACTCCATCGTACTTAGCAAAAACCAGAGCTTTAAACTTATGAGGGATCACCACCCCAGATGCCAGTCCCAGTTCTTCAAAATACAAACCAGGGATCTTCTGACACTCCATAGCACTCAGCCGGTCTTCAAGTTGTTTGTACCTATCCTAAGCAGGAGGATACTGTTCTTCATCATAATCTGTATCATTATCAAAAACTGCAGGACTGGAGCCCTTTTCTTCTTCTTGGTCCTCCTCTCCTTTGGATGAAAAGGACATATCAACTTGTTGTTTCAGCCTATCCCCAAACCTTTTACCCATACTCAAAAGAACAACCTTCTTCTTCTTTTTCTTCTCCTTCTCTTTCTCTTTCAGGATGAGAGCTTTCAAATCCTCTTGCCCTTTCGCCAAGCTTAAGAACATCTCTTGGAATTAGGCATTTTGTGCCGGAAGATCTTTGATAGCTTGATCGGAAGACATTTCTGCTGAAATAAACAGCGAAGAAGATGAGAAACCTGTAATGGTACCTGTAATGGTGTGCATGATAATGGGATGCGTATGTAATGATTTCAAAGACTTTGGGAGATTTAAATTTATAAAACAAAAATAAAACAAACTTTATTAGATTAACTGGTAAAAATGTTTAACAATGCCTTTGAGGCGTTACAAAATAAATAAATGGAAAACAAATCTAAACTAGAAAAAGCAAAATAAGAAATCCCATGGACGCTTCCCCTTCGTGCTGACGTAGTCATTGATCGTTCTTTCATTCTCATGTTGCCTAATGAGCTTCAAGATCTTCCTCTCCTGCTCATGGTACTTCTCCCGGTAGGTATCCCTCTCCTCCTTCAGCTGAATCCAGGATCTCTTCAATGCCCCAAGATCAGTGGACATGTAGGGATAAAGGACTGTATAAGGAATGACCTCTTCATTGGTGGGCTCCACAATCACTGGAAACACGGCTTCATAAAGCATCCCAAGCTTTTGAGCACTAGCTAGGACCCACCGGAGATAAGGCTGCATAGGGAGAGAAGTCCTTGGTCCTAGCTCTTGAGGGTTATACCTGTTCACCATGCCCCAAGATCGTATAAACCTTCGGCGATGCTCGTCAACGTCTTCCTTGTAGTCAAATGCAATATCTAGAAGAAGTAGTTCATGAGGACCGTCTCTCCTAGCGTGACCAAACTCTCGTAAAGCCAAACAAGGACTGTAGGTTATTCCCCCTCTGATTCCAAGTAACGGGACATTAGGGCATCCCCCACATCGATCAATGACAGAAGTGCTTTCCATATCCTTAGAACTCCAAAGAATGTATGTATGGGAAAGGGACATTATCCTGTAAGACCATCCTAAACCTTCCTCATTCTTCAGCACAGACTTGGGGAGGTGCGAAATGAACCACCTCGCCAGCAAAGGCATACAACACATGAGAGTCCCTCTTCTACGCATAGTACGAGTATAGAGGGGATGCAAGATATCATCCAGTAGAGTAGGCACATGATTGCAAGATGGTAAGATCTTAACCGCATTCACATCAATAAAGGAATCTGGATTCGGAAAGAGAACCAAACCGTAGATAAGGAGGGCCAAGATGTCTTCGAAAGCCTAAAATCCAAACTGTCCCAGAATTGCTGAGCTTGATTTATCAGAAACTTGGCTAAGAAACCTTCAACCCTGCTTCGTGTCTCCCAATTAGATACTACATCAGCCCGTTTCAAATATAGAGCTGAAGCAATGTCTTCTGGTCTAGGAGTCTCTTCCAAACCTGTTAAAGGCATCTGCTCAAGGATGGATATACCCAGTAAGTGAGAAAACTCTTCCATAGTGGGAACTAGCTGATAATCCGGGAAAGTGAAGCAATGATGCACCAGATCAAAGAACTGGAAAAGCACACTCATCATATGCTCATCAAACTTTGAGGTAACCAAACTAAGAAGCTGACCATGTCTCCTAATGAATGAAGAAGTCTTAGACACTCTCGAGGCTAAATCTTTGAGTTGAGCAGGTATTTGCACAAAGTTAACTCGGATGGTGTTTCTGCGTACGGAAGCTATAATCTGCAAAACAGAACAAAGATAAATCCCCTCGGTCTTTGAAATGGTTAGTATAATGAAGTATGCATGCTATATTATGATGCATGATGCCATGATAAAACACACAACAGGTATAGCAAATAACAGACATGGTAAAGGCAAACAAGTCACACAAGAGCCCTTAAGTTTCAGGCTTGCGTGGGGTCTAGGTATTACCCTCTTGAAGTTCGGTTGGTTTCAACCTGTCCTAATAATAGTAATTGGGTTCTAGAGGTTCTCAATATCACTGACCATCCTCCATCGGTCATGGTTCCAGCTCACGCAATCTTTTCTTGCGTCCGGAACTATATCGAGAGTATGGTCTCAATGAGTGTAGTATCGAGTATCAACCAGTTCTCAGCTTTACACCGAGGCTGGCTATCTCACTACTTCCTATGGCCAAGTTGGTCAATTATAGGTTCTAAGGTCACTTGATGCTTAATGACACACATAGCGTCCCCGTATTCTCCTCGTTCCTCCACAAGGGATACCGGTACCAACCAATGTGCCACATCAACGTAGCTACTGCTTCAACCGTATCGGTCTATGCCGTACAGTTCCCTCACAGTTTATTGCTACTTACCTAAAAGTTGTCCCCCAGATCTGGGTTAGGGTCTATAGTAACCCCCAAACAAAAACCCTTAAAAGTAAAGCAACCAAAACAAACAAGAGAAGAAAATATGATGAACTAATCCTAAGGTATACCCCACTTATTATTCCCCAGCAGAGTCGCCAGTTCTGTGATACGGTGGCAGAACCGACTGTTTTAGGAAAATGCTGGTTTGCGTTTTGCGTTTGTGTTTGCAAAATGTCGCGGTAAGCAAGAGTCGCCACCGACTTTTATTTTATCCAACTGGAAAGGAAAAAAGCACAGAAAAATTCCTTTTTCGAGATTTTGAGTACGGGGGGTAGATTATAGAAAGGGAAGGTATTAGCACCCTTTCTATCCGTAGTTTTCTACGGGCTCTTAGGTACTTGCTCATCATTTTAAAATTGCTTTTGTGTTTGTGTGTTTTGAAAAGTTTTTGTTTTACTTTGTTTTAACCCTTGCTTATGTCTTCAAGAGTGTTATGAAGTGTTTTTTTTTGAAAACTTTGTTTGAAAAGAGTGTAAGTGTGGAAAGTTTATTTTGAGAAAGTACCTACTAGCATCTACCTACTCGGAAAAAGAATGTTTCTGTTCTTGTTTCCTTTAGACAACGCTATCCTACTATTAGTGAGTAGGTAGCATCGTTGTTGGAGTTTGTAAGGGTCAATTTGAAAGGGACGTACAATCACCAAAGCAATGTTAGGACGTCTTAGCAATAACCCTAGTGTCTTAAGATCATACTCGAGGCAACATTTCCGAGGCAACATTTCCGAATGGGACACTTGATCTTTGTTTAGACAAGAGGGCAACCACTAAGACACCCTATACTTAATGATCATTTACCGAAGGCAACCGAAATGAGAGTATACCCTAGGAGTGCGCATGTGCGAGTGATTTGATTTTGTTTATTATCTTTGCACATTTAGGGTTTGCTAACCATTTTAAAATTAACATACATTCTTGTCATGCAATCCTATTATCATACATCTAACAGTTAATATTTGCGAAAATTAAAGTGCGAGAAATAAAACTACGCCATTACAAGGCTTCGGGGAGGGGGATTAATTACATAGCCAAAAACCCGTAAAAATGATAAATAAAGGAAAAATCCTAATTAAACTATTACATTCCATGTGCAGTTACATTAATATCGTTAAACTAATAAATGCGCATGATGAATCGAGAACGAGGAAAAAATTAGGATTTTGACCCCGTCTAAACCTAATTGAAAGAAAAAATTATTTTTTGTTGTTTTTGATTATTTTGAGAAAAAATAAGGTTTTAATTAAATAAATACAAACCTAATTACTAATTAATTTAAATTAAGAAAAATTATTAATTTGACCTATTTTTGCATTTTGGTTATTTTAAGAAAATAAAAATTAAATCAAACAAAACCCTAATTTTCTAATTTATTTAAAATTATTTACAAAAGGTTAAAATTACCCTAAAATTAAATTAAACTAATTATTAAATTAACTTTGATAAAAATAAAACCTAAATCTAATTTGATGAAAATTGATTTTATGAGTTTTTGTAAAAAAAGAATTAATTTTTGTGAGAAAACAATTTAAATAAAAATAAATAAATAATGGAAAATATATAAAAGAAAAAAGAGAGAATTGGGCCTGGTGTTAGCAGCAAACAAGGGGGTGTTAATCTAAATTTTATGCCCAAAAATCCTTGGTCCATGTTGACTTTCCAAATCCTGTGCATTGGCTTGACTAGAATGCATCATGGACCTCCCAAGGATGGCCCTTGGATCTAGCTTGCTGGAGATCTGTTGGTTGAAGGATGATGGCATATGGTGGTCCCTTTGCATGCATGTGTACCTAATAATGTAAAAGAAAATAATATTGGCAAATATGGGGACCTGGGGATCGAACCCAGGCCCTTTGGCTTTTTCTCCCTGCACGCTTACCAGCTAAGCTGGCCTTGTTAATTGTACATAGAATAACAAATATGCATTATATGGGAAAACACAAAATATCAATTCTCCAGCGTGCGAAATTTAAATGGGCCAGTCAGGGGGTGCCACGCCACCCTTCTTCTTCCTCTCTCCGTTGGCAAAAGTCCAGGACTTTTACCTACGGTTTTCTAGGCGTAGGTACAACCCTGTGAACCTCCAAAACTCTATGCAAGCATGATAAATGCATAAAAATGGTACCAATCAACTCGTGACAACCTCACGGGCGTCATGGTACCACTTTCCATGGCCAATTGTACCTGTAACAGAAAACCCCAAAATCGAGCCAAGAACCCTAGCTATGGCATCTTGCTCTACAGTTAATAAAAATGAAATTGAACATAACAATAGCTTGGAAATGACTCAATGAACAAGAATATGTAAAGAAATCATGCTACAAATGCCAGAATTATGATATTCAATTTCAAGAATGTATCAATGTCATGAGATGCTTACATTGCGTTTTAGGATGTTATGAAGGATGTTAATGATTGCAATATGACCCAGAGATATCCAGCAAGCGATTGGGATAGCTGGAAAGGCTTGCGGTGGCCTGGAATTTGGAATTTGATTCACCACTTTTGTTGATTTTTTGCAAATTTTCTTTCAGTTTCTCACGCCTCCAATCCTTGTGCTTTTGCTTTGGATTTGTTTAATAAATATCATAGATTCAATTATGGTTACAAGTTTGCATCCAATCCTTGCAATTATGAAGATTTGATCCTAGATTCACCCTTGCATCAAATATTTCCAAAACAAGAAAAATTCAAACTTTTTATGTCCAAACAAGCCTTGCAGGATTTGATTCTCTTCCCAGCTATATGAGAGACCTAAACATGCATAAAATCTCAAGCTTTGATTAGTTTTGATATTTTCATGATTTTATTTTGATTTAATTGAAATTAAAATCAAAATAAATGACAAAAATAAAATAAAGGCAAGTGGGAAGTATCATGGGTCGTGGATCATGTTACCAACTCAATACAAACACAAAAAGTTAGGCCCATTTGACAAAAATTGCAATTTGAGACATATTTGACTTTTGGCAATTTTGTAAAAAGGGTCAACTTCACCAATGCATAATTCCTTCAATTTTGACCCTAGAGATGTGTTCTTTGACTTTTTAGAAAGCTTAAGATGTCCTCTAAGCAACCCTTTTATCTCATCTCAATTGAGTCTTCCATGTTCATGTATGAAGCTTTGACAAAAAAGGTGTTTTTGTTGACTTTCCCAAATGACCTATAATGTCCAAATTCATAACTTCTTGTGAGTGCATATTTTGAACTTGGGAGATGAATATTAATTATAGGTTATTGCATCCTCTTTAAAATGAACTTTGGATGGGTCATTTGAGATAAAGTATGAGAAAGTTATGCTTGGTCAAAGTTGAGTTAACTTTTCCTATAAAACCCTAATTTAACAACTTTTGGGTTTTGATGAATTGTGAACAATCCTTGAGGAATCATGATCAACCCTTGATAAAATGATGAATAATACTTCAAAATGATGATTTTGACCAAAAATCTTGAAGTTTTGTTGTATGTAGGACACATTTGACTTTTTCCCTAACACAGTCGATTTTCAGGCCTTTGAGCAATTGACTGAGCAAACTTCCTCTGCAAGGCTTGAAACTTGACATGGATGATCTTGAGAACATATTAGGACAATGGTGAGCATTTGGGATCCTTTGTACTCAAACATCTTGGTGCAAACTGAAACCCTAATTTGAGGTAGACTGCCTTAGGAGAGAGTTCGTCTGGTCAACTCTTGGACTTCCTTGAGCAATTTGAGGATCTCACTTGAAATATATTGAAAAATATGGGAGGGAAAATTTTGGGGTACAACACCACCCCATAATCACTTCTCTTGATTATTTTCAAGAATTCTTGCTTGGAGGTTCTTTTTCTTGACTTGCCTCCACCACAACTTTTCCCTTATCCTTAGCTATAGCTTCATCCTTATTTTGTGGTTTAGGACCATAGATTCGACCACTGCGGGTCATGCCCCTTATTCCTGCTATATTTATGATTGCACGTATTTGACTTGTAGATGACTTACATTCCTGCTTTAAACCATTGACATAGACAGTAGTATCATAACTCCACGATACCTCTTTGTCACTTGCGTAAGGAGAAGGAGATGGTCCCCTAATCACCATCATAGTATTTAGAATCACTGGTATTCTAAGAGTCTGATGTGGTATCATAGTTGGTGTTTTTGTTGTAATTGACTCTCCCCAAGGAATTACTAGAGTCTTCCTAGCAGGGCTCGGCCCTTGGCATGGAATTACCAACAGCTTCATCGTACTTCCATCGATAGCAGCTACATATTCTTCTTTAGGATGTTTCTCGAATTGGATTATCCCTTGATCCACCAATTCATGTAACTTCTTCTCAAAAGCTTCATTGTGTTCCAAGAGGAACCCACATTCAAACAAATATATTTCCAAGAGATCTATCGGAGATTATACTCGTCTAGTCGCCCAAAAGTCAGTGACCATTTCGATTGCATTCACAGTTGGCCCACCATGCAGAAGCATGGGGTTCATCTTGATGTTCGGCTTGTCAAAAGTGATATCTTGAGAATCCAGTCAATATTGAACCTTATGTCTTAAGGCCCAACATTTTTCTATGGTATTTCCCGGTGAATTGGCATGATATTCGCACCGGGCATTTGCATCATACTTTGGCGAGAATGCCCCAATTGGAAGAGCCAATGGTTTCAGCTCCACCAAAGATACTTTTAGTAAGTGCTGCAGTAATTGACTGTGAGGCATGGGGAGAGGATCAAATCTTCTCGGAGGCCTTTTAAACTTGTTTTGTTGTTGTTCTTATGGAATCACCAACGGCTGTTGGCCCTTGGATGTGATGCGACAACATTAATTTCTCCCTCCTTCTTCTTTAATAAGTTAGGAACATGCTTCTTCAAACTCTAAGGAGTACTGGATGATACCCCTTGTATCTTGCCACTTTTTATGCCCATTTCAATTCTTTCGCCAATAGTTACCAAATTAGAAAATCCATAAGAGACGCTTCCTACCATCTTATCATAGTACAACCCTTATAAAGTATCCATGAACATATAGACTAATTCTTTCTCCAGGAGTTTGGTTGTACACGGGCTTCCATTTCTCTCCACCTTTAAGCATACTCTTTGATGGACTCATATTTCTTTTGAGATAGATTTTCGAGTTGCATATGATTAGGAGCCATGTCCAAATTATACTTGTATTGTCTCAAGAAAGAGTTGGAAAGATCTGCCCATGTTTGGATATGAATTATCTCCAATTGCATGTACCAATCTAGAGAGGCCCCACTTTAACTCTCTTGGAAACAATGGATCATCAACTTCTGATCTTGAGCATAGGCATGCATTTTTCGGTAGTACATGCGTAGGTGGTTCCTTGGGAACGTGAGTCCCTTATATTTTCCAAAGTCAGGTACTTTGAATTTTGGATGGATCACCATATATGGAACTAGGCCTATTTCGAGAGCGTCGAGGTTGAAAGCATCGTAACCCTCCACAACCTTCAACCTTTCCTCAAGAGACTTAACTGATTAAGTTCCAAGGTATTTTCAGCAATCTTAGGTTTGTGTGTCTGAGTAGCACCTTCCAAATTAAGGTCTCCATATTGTAGATCTATGTAGTTGTCTACATTGTTGACCATAATTTGCAAAGTATGGGATGCCCCTATATTCCATGGAGGTGGGATAAACCCTTCAGTATCAGCTTGTTTGACCTCTTACTGAGCCACAATTGACTTTAGAGGTCCTGACTCTGGTTCTCTTCTTGGTTGGTGACCGCTCAATGCACCAATAGTATTAGCTACTTCTTCAAAGGCTGCCTTAGGAATTTGTTCTTTCCTCTCAATGATGTTCTTCAAGGATAGAAGAACCTGGCTCATTTCTCCTTTCATTGAGTCGATATGACCCTTTACTTGCTCCAAATCTTCCTTAAAGGCAGCTTGGTTATCTTCGATCTGTTCCATCACTTTATTTTGATGGGCTCTTGTTTGATATGGTGGTCAGAGAGACAATGCTTTTTTACCAATGATTTAACTAGAGAATGATTTTGAAAAATGATAAGTTTTTTTTGGTATGAAATATGAGATGTGATGCTTGTGAATGCATGAATGCATATAAATATGCTAAGAGTTTATTTTTGAATGTCTTATTCACTTAGATTTTTCCTTCATATATTTTTTTAGGTTTTGCTTTTTATTGGTGAGCATCTAAAAGATAAATACACAATCGAGATATGGAAACAAAATACTTTTATTGAAATAACAATAGTCCTCAAAAGGGAATACAATTTAGATATTGAAAAATATTTGATCCAAAACACCAAAAATCAATTACTAGAAGAAATAACAAAGGGAAAAACATCAATCTTCTAAGTAAGCCTGCAGATATCTGCTATGAAACCATTAACCATTTTCCTACAAAGCTTGAGGAAGTCTTCAACATCTTTCGGGAGAGGGACCATCATATTTTCTGCATCTCTCAAACTTCTAAGGATGTCATCAATGAGGTTGTTGGCTAAGAACGTGAGTCTTGCATGCTTGTCTTTGTAGAACCAATATTCCTGGTAGAGGTCCGAAATTATTCTTTGTAGAACCAATGATTATCTTTTCGCTCGAATAACTTTTGTAAATATATGATGTGATCCTCCTCTATATGAGATTTGGAAATCATATCATCTATGTATACTTCGGCTTCTTGGTGGATCCTATCGTGAAATAGTGTGACCATAGCTCGTTGATAAGTTGCCCCTGTGTTATTTAGATCGAAAGGCATTACCTTGTAACAGAAAGTTCCCCAAGGAGTCATGAAAGTAGCCCTTTCCATATCTCGGGTGCCATTTTGATCTTATTATAACCTGAGAAACAATCCATGAATGAGAATACTGAAGCCTGATATGTATTGTCCACCAAAAGATCTATGTGAGGTAACGAGAAATCGTCTTTGGGACATGCTTTGTTCATATCCCGATAATCTACACATATGCGTACTCTTTCGTCCTTCTCGGGAACGACCACGATGTTACCTATCCAAGGTGGATAATCTACCACGGCTAAGAACCTTGCATCAAATTGTTTAAGGACTTCTTCTCGAATCTTGTTAGACATGTTTGGACTAGTTCTTCTGAGCTTCTGTCTAACTGGAGAACAACCTTCTTTGAGAGATAGTCTATGCACCACGATATTTGTCTCCAATCCCGGCATATCTCTGTAAGACTAGGAAAATATATCCACATATTCATGTAAAAGCTTCATCTCCTTTCTTTGATGCATTCCTTCAAGGTTCAGCCTAGCTTGATCTCTTTCGAATATTTCTATGTGCCAAAGTTGATGATATCAATAGATTATTGGTACGGTTGTATATTTTTATCCCCTTGCTTTAATACCCTCACTAATTCTTCAGAGAGTTCGAGATCTTTTTCACCTTCCTCTTTAGCGTGGTTAATTGGTGCATCAAAATTATATCCAATAGTAGCAGTAACGTTATCGGTGAGTTTTGGTATGGATCTGCATATTTACCATGTTTTGGTGCAACTTAGTATGTGAATTTAGAAAATACATATGAAGAAAAGTATTTCCATTTTAAAACATAAGAGATAAATGCAAGAGAAAGACATGTATCTTAATTTAATGAACAACATAACTCTTATTAATTGAAAATATTGTTTAAAACAAATTGGGGGACCCTTACAAGCTACACCTATGCCTCGGGCTTGACATAGGTTCTTTTAAAACAAGAAAGGTTACTTTGGAAAGAAAGATATATTTGGAATCTCCGCGTCCATCTAATTTTTGAGCTCTTCGCCTGGAGCGCATTCACGGATGAAGTTAGAGGCTCTTTTGGTGCTGCTCTTGTTGGATATCATTTCTATTTGCCCACCATGCTCTACCCCTTTGTTGATACAGATTTCCTGAATGTGAGGAAACTGTTCCTTGTCTTTTAGAATAGCCTTTGATGATTTGTAGCCCAAACCAAAACGATATTTCTTCTTAGGTATCTCCATAAGTTTACCCCATCCTTTTTAGGCGCGATCTCACAACTGTTTGTAAATATTTCCATTAAATCATAGTAGGTTTCTTGATTTTCTGCACTGGTAGAGTTACCATTGAAGCAACCTCTAAGACTTGGAATGGTGTTGCTATGCAGTCTTCATCCATACTGATATATCAGTAGGACTCTATGTGACTTACAAAGATGTCCTTTTCACCGTCGATTATAACCAATCTTCCTTTAACAAGGAACATTATTTTTTGATGCAAGGTTGAGGTAACAGCCCCTGCGGCATGAATCCAAGGTCGCCCGAGTAAGCATGTATATGCTGGCTCTATATCCATCACTTGAAAGGTCATGTAGAACATATGTGGAATGATCTTGACAGGAAGATCCACTTCTCCAAATACTGAACTTTGAGAACCATCAAGAGCTTTAACTAACGTAGAACTTGGACTTATAACAACACGAATTAGTGTTAACTTCATCAAGCTGGATTTTCGTAACACATTGAGGGTAGAACCAATATTGGTGACTACCCTGGATAGGTTAGTTGTACATATCTGAATGGAAATGTTTAACTCCTTATTGTGAGCTCTACCTTGTGGAGGAAACTCACTGTCATTCAAGCCTAGGTATGATCCAGATGTTAGGCTTGCTACGACATTGTCAAACTGATTCATCGTAATCTCCTTTGCAACATGAACAGAACTTAAAATTTTCATCAAAGAGTCTCGATGCGCTTGCGACTATATAAGCAATGAGTGTATTGAAGTCTTTACTATTTTTTTCATGCTAGGTTTAAGATGAATATGGTCAGGAGAACATAGGCAGGGCTGAAACTATAGAAAACAAATTTGTAGATAGTTTTATAATCTGATTGCATATGTTCATGCTAATTTCTTACGTTCAGATGTAGTTCCCCTTTTAGAAGTTCTGACGGGGCTTAACCCAGGTTTCAGATTTTTTTCCCCTGTCCAGAATCAACATTAGACTTATATACTTTCTGTCTGCCCTTTTCTAGAAATTCTGAGTAGTGGGCTTAGCCCAGAAGTTAACACCCTTATTTTATGGCTTTACTAACCAGCTTATAGTGTGACTTTTAAGAAGTTCTAAGACTGAAGCCAAAATCCAGTCAATTTCCCTGCATCCCTTGCAGAACTTTTATCCCTTTCAGAACATCCCTTTTCCAGAATTTGTGCTAGGGCTTAACAACCAGAAGATACACCCTCCTGTTTTGATTGAGATGTTTTTTATTATTATTATTATTTATAATATTATAATTACTAATTTTTATTGTGAATATTAATTTTATTTATTATATCACTTAAATTATTTTTACATCAAGAAATTTCATATTATTTTTCTTATGTTATTTGCACTAAAAAAAATTTATATCATGCATTAATAAGAATTTTTTCAATTAATATCTATAAAAAACACTCAACAAATATCAAACTTTTTTTCGTAATCAAATGATCTAAACAACTTTTTTTCAAAGGGTTTCAAGCAGATTTTGACTTACTGCGCATTTAGCCAAAATCTCCACAATCACTACTCTCGGCCAAAATGCGAGGTGATTCAAAGTACGTTTGTGACCCCTAGAAAACACAAACCCATACGAACTACGAATTGGGACTTTGATTCCTCATAAGAGGATACGTAGGCATACGATGAAAAATCATAGCGAGTTCCCCTATAAAATATTTAAACCCTTCCCCTAATAAAATTTAAATCCTGTTTCCTCAACTCAAACCTAAAACCTAGTATCCTTGTGAACAAGGTAGATGAAAGGTGCCTAACACTTTCCTTTCGTCTAAAGAAGTCTGAAACCTAGAATCTCTGTCTGCGAATTAGGGTTTTCTGTTAGAATCCCTTCCCTAGGATAAAAACTAATAATGGCGGCTCTGATTAAAAAACTAGTCGCAACAGCTGGCGACTCTGTTGGGGACTAACTCTAGGTTTTAGGTTTATTTTGGGTTTTATTTTATATATTTATTGCTTTATTTATTCATTGCTTTCATTTGTTCATTACATTTATTTAATTATTATCTATTGTTTATCATCATATATACTGTGTGGCTGGATTTTTATTTCTCAAAATATTTTCAATATAACCCTTAGAAGAGAAGGTTTGTCTATTAGATTAGGGGGTACATCATCCTTGCGAGTTTAAGTGACGACTTCGCCTAGAGTCGGTGAACTTCCAAAAAAGGAATACTTATCGAGAGATATCCTCTTGACGAGTAGGACATTGGAAGGTCACTCATGAATCTTTGTAACGGCCTTAACCCAAAAATTCATGACGAGACCTTTCACGACTTTGAAACGAAAGCCTCGGTCTGTAAAGAGGCTCCACCTAAGGGAGGCCCTTGTGGTTTTTCCCTCTGGTGTTATTCGTGACACCCTTAAGGAAGCCACCTTCTGGGGGGGCTAGATTAACCTTAGGTCAAAATTAAGGAACCTACCTTCTAAGGGTACTTACCACAAAACCCCGCCACTAAACCATACATCTATACATTCATGCATTCATATTTGTCATATATTCATCAGTTACGTCTTTTATCTGTCTTATTCACAGGGTACCAAAAAGAAAGATAATAAAATCATGTTTTTTGGGAAATGTCTAAAAAAATGGATACCGAAGGAGACAACTTGTCTGCGTCAATGCGCCAAACATGCCTGAAATCAAATACACAAAAGGGAAATAATATGCTTAAGACTTTCTCAAGCTTTGTCAAGCAAAGGTGGATTGGTTTCAAGAGCAGACATCCGCAGGCGCACCTAGAAGACTTATTTCCCTTTGCTTGATTTCACGTAAATAAATTTATGGTTGAAAATTGTAATATTTTTCAATATATGGATTATGTTACTTTCAATAAAGGAATTTTGTTTCCGTATCTCGCTTGCATATCCATTTCAAAGACAGTCACCAATTAAAATAATAATAAACAAAATATAATTATGTACCCAAATGAATAAGATAATTCATGTTCATACACATTCATTTGTATGCATGCGTTAACAAAACACCTGCATATCATATCAAAACTCATCTCTCGCAAAATCTCTCCAGTAAACCATTGGTAGAAGAAGATCTCCACCTCCTTGGCCTCCGTATCAAACAAGGGCCTACCAGCAAAAAGTAATGGAACAAATTGAGGAGACTCGGGCTGTGTTCAAAGAAGATCTCGACTAAGTAAAGGGTGATGTGAGTTCAATGAAGGGAGATTTGAGCCAAGTTCTTCTAGCTCTGAAGAACATCATTGACAGGCAGGACCAGGTTCCCAGAGTAGCTTTCGAAGAAGTATCCCAAACCATTGGTGCATCAAGCGGTCACTAACTAAGGAAAGAACCAGAGGCAGGACTCTAAAAGTTCATCATGGCCCAACAAGAAGCTGAGACTGAAGGGTTTGTCCCACCACCATCAAAAGCAGGGACCCTACAAATCCCAGTCAACAACACGGATAACTACTTGGACCTACAATACGGAGACCACGACCCAAAAGATACCAACCAAGCACCATTAAAGACGACTGGTACTCATGTTGTTAACAATCCATCGGTAGCAGATAAGTACAAAGCTCTGGAGAAAAGATTAAAATATGTGGAAGGTTTTGAGGCCTTCGAGGTAGAACCTCTCGAAATGGGCCTAGTTCCTGATGTGGTAATTTTTCCAAAGTTCAAAGCACCTGACTTTCGAAAGTACAAGGGGTTCACTTGTCCAAGAAATCATCTACGCATGTATTGTAGGAAGATGCACGCCCATGCCCACAATCAGAAGTTGATGATTCACTATTTTCAGGATAGCCTGAGTGGGGTATCTTTAGACTTGTATATGAAATTGGAGTGAACACACATTCAAACATGGGCAGGTCTTGCTAATGCTTTCTTAAAGCATTACAAATATAACCTGGACATGGCGCCTACCCACATGTAACTCCAGAATCTGTCCTAGAAGAAAGAAGAGTCCTTCAAGGAATATGCTCAAAGGTGGAGGGAGATGGCATCCCGTGTGCAACCACCTCTATTAGAGAAGGAATTAGTAGACATGTTCATGGGAACTTTGCAAGGGCTGTATTCCGAGAAAATGGTTGGGAGTATCTCTTGGGGATTCTCAGATCTAGTGACTATTGGAGAAATAATCGAGACTAGAATAAAAAGTGGGAAGATATCATGGGGATCATCAAATGCTCCCCGTAATATAAAAAGACCTGCTTCAAACTTCCCAAAGAGAAAGGAGGGAGAAATTAACGCTATAGCCTCACAACCAAGGGAATCACAACCACTGATGATCCCATAAGGGCCACAGCAAGACAGATTTACGAGGCCAACAAGAAACTTTGATCCACTCCCCATGCCACCTAGCTAGTTATTACAACACTTGGGTAAGGCATCCTTGGTGGAAATAAAGCCTCTAGCTCCTCCTGTCGGGCCACTCCCATGAAGGTATAATGTCGATGCCAAATGCGAATACCATGCTAATTCTCCGGGGCACACCATAGAGCAATGTTGGGCATTCAAACACAAAGTGCAGGACTTGTTAGAATCTCAAGATATCACCTTTGAGAAACCTAACATCAAGACAAATCTCATGCCTCCGCGTGGTGGGCCGACAATAAATTCAATTGAAGTAGTCATTGACTTTGGAGCAATCAGACAAGAAGAAACCCCAATCAACTTGTTAAAAGAATATATGTTCGAATGTGGGTTCCTGTTGGAACATAATAAAGCCTTCGAAAGAACTTTGCAAAAGCTAATGGACTAGGGGATAGTCCAATTTGGACCATACCCTGAAGAAAAATATGTAGTCGCGATTGAAGGAAAGAAGCTGTTGGTAATCCCTTGCCAAGGCCCAAATCTTAACAAGAAAACTCTAGGGATCCCGTGGGAAGAATCAACGGAAACCACAAGGATGGCGCCCAAGAAGACTCTCCTAATACCAACTATTTGAAAGGCCAAAATGGTGATTAAGGGACCCTCACCTATCCCTTATGAGAGTAACAAAGTAGTGCCATGGAGTTATGAGCCGGTCGTATACATTAATGGAATGAAACAAGAAAGTGAGCCCTCACCAAGTCAGGGACCTACAATTTCTAATATAGCAGGGATAGGGGGTATGACCCGAAGCGGTCGAATTTTTGGAGTTGCACCATCAAAGAAGAAAGATGAGACTCCAACAAAGGACAAGCGAAAAGTAGTGGTTGATACAAGTCAAGAGACAGAACCTCCAAGCAAAAACTTTACTGATCAAGAGGCAGAAGAGTTTTTGAAAATAATCAAAAGAAGTGATTACAGAGTGGTGGATCAGCTTCACCAAACTCCAGCGAAAATCTCCATACTCTCACTAATCATCAACTCTGAAGTGCACAGAGACTCCTTGATGAAGGTACTAAGTTCAGCTCATGTCGCGGAAGAAATTTCGATAAATCAATTTGACAATGTCGTAGCAAACCTAACATCCGGATCATACATGGGTTTCAGCAACAGTGAACTTCCGCCACAGGGTCAAGCTTATAACGTGGCACTCCACATTACTATGCAAATAGGTACTACCCATTTATCCAGGGTTCTCACTGATACCGGTTCTACCCTCAATGTGTTGCCAAAGTCCAGTCTGATAAAGTTAACAATAGATGATGTTGTGATGAGGCCAAGTTCTACAATAGTGAAAGCTTTTGACGGTTCTCGAAGCTTGGTGTTAGGAGAGGTGGATCTTCTAGTTAAAATAGGGCCTCATATATTCAATATCACTTTTCAGGTCATGGATATAGGACCAGCATACACATGCTTACTGGGAAGACCTTGGATCCATGCAGCAGGGGCGGTCACCTCGACCTTGCATCAGAAATTGAATTTCCTAGTGGAAGGGAAATTAATCATAATCGATGGCGAGGAAGATATATTCGTAAGCCACATTGAATCATACAGATATATCAGTGCCGACGAAGACTGTATAGCTACCCCGTTCCAAGCCTTGGAAATTGCTTCAATGGTGACTTTACCAGTCGAGAAGGGTAATAAGACTAAGATGACATCATGGAGAGATCTTCAAGCAACCATGGGATGTGATGCCTCAAAAAGCTGGGGAAAGCTCCCAGAAATCCCTGAGAAGAAGAATCTCTTTGGATTGGGCTATGAGTCATCGAAAGCTACTCCAAAAGGAAAAGCACGCTTCCCTCTAATTCAAGAGACCTTTGTCAACAAGGGAACAAATCATGGCGAACACGTGGCGATGATATCCAACAAAGTTCACACCAGAAAGGCAACGAACTTTATCAGGGAGTGCACTCCAGGAGAAGAATTCAAAAGTTGGACTTCTGTGGAGATTCCCGAGATCTTTTTCTTTCCTAAGTAATTTTCCTTGTTTTAAAAGAACCTATGCCAAGCCTGAGGCATACGGGTTGCTTGTAAGGGTTCCCCATTTTGTTTCAGACAATATTCATAATTAATAAAAGTTATATTTTATTTTCAATCAAGATCCTTGTCTTTCTCTTGCATTTATTCCTTAAAATTAAAAATGGCAATACTTTATCTGCATATGCATTTTCAAAAACTCATATACTAAAATGTGCACCAAAACATGATAAATGTGTAGATCCATGCCCAAAACCACCGATAATGTTACTGCTGTGACCCGATACAACTTTGAGGCTCCTATCAACCAAGCCGAAGTGGAAGATGATGAAGATCTGGAACTCTCTGAGGAAATATGGAAGGAAATAGAACGAAAGGCTGACAGCATACAACCATACCAAGAGGCTGTGGAGACCATTAATCTGGGCACGGAGGAAGATCCCAAAGAAGTCAAGCTAGGGGAAAGTTTGAGCAGAGCGTCAAGGAAGGGTTGATCAAACTACTACACGAGTACATTTAGTCTTACAGAGACATGCTAGGGTTAGATACTTACATCGTGGTGCACAGAATACCTCTCAAAGAGGGGTGTTCTCCAGTTAGGCAAAAACTCAAGAGAACTCGTCCAGATATGTCCAGCAAAATCAGAGAAGAGGTTCTTAAACAATTTGACGTTGGGTTCTTAGCAGTGGTAGATTATCCACCCTGGGTAGATAACATTGTGCTGGTACCCAAGAAAGACGTCAAGGTACGCATGTGTGTGGATTACTGAGATCTGAACAAAGCAAGCCCCGAGGATAATTTCCCGCTACCCCACATAGATGTTCTGGTGGATAACACGACTCAAACGTCAGTATTCTCATTCATGGATGGCTTCTAGGGCTATAATCAAGTCAAAATGGCGCCCGAAGACATGGAAAAGACTACCTTCATGACACCTTGGGGAACTTTATGCTACAAAGTAATGCCATTCGGTCTCAAGAATGCAGGGGCAACCTATCAGAGGGTAATGGTCACATTATTCCATGACATGATCCACAAAGAGGTTGAAGTGTACGTAGATGATATGATCACCAAATCCCATACGGAGGAGGAACACATCATACATTTAAAAAAACCTATTCGAACGGCTATGCAAGTTCATACTGAGGTTAAATCCAAACAAGTGTACATTTGGCGTCAGATCAGGAAAATTGTTGGGTTTCATTGTAAGCCAGTAGGGTATCGAAGTGGACCCTGACAAAGTAAAATCTATACAAGGAATGCCAGCACCGAGGATAGAAAAAGAAGTGCGTGGTTTCTTAGGGAGATTAAATTACATCCCAAGGTTCATATCGCATCTAACAGCTACATGTGAGCCAATATTCAAGTTATTACGAAAAGATCAGACGGTAGTATGGAATGATGATTATCAAACACCCTTTGAGACGATAAAACAGTATCTGCAAGAGCCACCAATATTAATGCCACCAGCTCCCGGAAGACCACTCATCATGTATCTGACAGTGCTCGAAGGATCAATGGGTTGTGTTTTAGGACAGCAGGATGAAACAGGCATAAAGGAGCATGCGATTTATTACCTCAGCAAGATATTCACTAACTGCGAAACCAGATACCCACTCCTCAAGAAAACTTGTTGCACATTGGCTTGGGCTACCAAGAGGTTGAGGCAATATATGTTAACCCACAATATGTGGTTAATAGCAAGAATGGATCCTCTAAAGTACATGTTTGAAAAACCAGCTCTTACCGGGAGAATTGTACGATGGCAAATGCTACTATCAGAATACGACATCCAATATGTCACTCAGAAGGCCATCAAGGGTAGTATACTAGCTGATCATTTAGCTCACCAACCATTTCCAGAATACCAGCCTATGAAGTTCGACTTTCTAGACGAAGATGTCCTGATTATAGTCGACTATGAAATACCAGGACCCGACGAAGGGCCCGAGGCAGGGGCACGTTGGACACTCACATTCGACGGGGCTTCAAATGCATTAGGGCATGGCATAGGGGCAATTTTGACTTCTCGAAAGAACTATCATAAGCCATATACCGCAATATTATGTTTCGACTGCACCAACAACATTGTCGAGTACGAAGCTTGCATATTAGGACTGGAAGCTGCCATTGATATAAGAATAAAGCACCTCGAAGTATTTGGGGACTCTGCATTAGTCATATATCAGGTTAATGGTGACTGGGATACAAAATACCCAAAATTGATTCCATATCGGGATCATATTTTGAAGTTGGCCGCGGAGTTCACCGAGATCACTTTCAGCTACATCCCGCGAGAAGAAAATCAAATGGCAGACGCTCTGGCACCTCTATCAGCTATGTTCATGGAAACCTGGCCGAATCATGAACCACGCATCACAATTAGAAATTTCGAAGAGCCCACGTACTGTCTTGCTATTGAAGAAGGACTGGAAAACAAGCCTTAGTTCGACGACATCAAGAAGTACCTGGAAAAGCAAGAATATCCAGAAAATGCCTCTATCATTGACAAACGAACCCTGCGGAGGTTAGCTTCTAAATTCTTTCTGAGTAATGGGGCGCTATACAAAAGAAACTATGATATGGTACTACTCAGGTGTATGGAGAAGTAAGAAGCGAATACACTTAGGAGAGAAATCCACGAGGGTACTTTCGAGACTTATACAAATGGGCATGCCATGGCTAGAAAGATTCTGCGAGCATGGTATTATTGGTTAACAATAGAAGCTGACTGTTATCACTACATGAAGATGTGTCATAAATGTCAGATCTACGTCGATAAGATAAATGTGCCACCAACTCCTCTGAACTTCATGAGCTCCCCTTGGCCATTCTCAATGTGGGGAATTGATTTATTGGTATGATCGAGCTGAAAGCATCCAACGGACACCGTTTTATACTAGTAGCCATCAAATACTTTACCAAATGGGTAGAAGCGGCGTCCTACACCAACGTGACAAGTTAAGTGGTTACACTCTTCATCAAACAGAATATCATATGCAGATACGGGGTCCCAAGTCGGATAATTACCGATAACGGGTCCAATTTAAACAACAAAATGATGAAGGAACTGTGTGATAACTTCAAATTTGAGCATCATAATTCCTCACCATACAGACCAAAGATGAATGAGGCCGTAGAAGCAGCCAACAAAAATATCAAGAAAATCATCCAGAAGATGGTGAAGACGTACAAAGATTGGCACGCAATGTTTACCTTCGCTCTACATGGCTATCGCACTTCGATACGCACATCAACAGGCGCGACTCCTTTCTCGCTGGTATATGGCATGAAGGCATTACTTCCAGTTGAAATCGAGATACCATCACTTCGGGTTCTAATGGAAACAAAGCTAGAAGAAGCAGAATGGGTGTAGACACGGCTCAATCAGCTCAACCTTATTGAAGAAAAACGATTGATAGCTCTGTTCCATAGTCAGCTACATCAGAACCGGATGAAGAGAGCCTTCGACAAAAAAGTCCGTCCTCGAATATTCAAAGAAGGGGATCTAGTACTCAAGAAGATTCTGCTACCTCTCCTTGATTCACGTGGTAAATGGACACCTAACTACAAAGGTCTATACATAGTCAAAACAACATTCTCCAGAGGTGGTCTTATCCTTACAACAATGGATGGGGAAGAACTACCACATCTAGCAAACTCGGACGGAGTCAAAAAATACTATGTATAAGAAGCTCTCTAAGCTCGAACCTTAAAACATACGACTTAGGCAAAAAGGAGCGTCCCGGTGGATCAAAAACCCTAAAGGGCGATCCGGGCAAAAATTAGGGGCATATAACAAAAAAAACTATCCCGGTGGATTGAAAACCCGAAAGAGAAATCCAGGAAAAAATTAGGGATAATACAAAAGGAAATAAAGAACAAAAAGTTGCGATCTGAGAACTACGACTATGAACTACGAAAGGAGAGATAGATCAGAATCATACAACTCAAAAGCAAAGTAGATAAGGGCTATCAAAAGTATATTGGGGAAACAACAGTAACAATTATCATTTTTATTGCCATTTACAGTTTTGAAAATTTCTGTAATTACCTCTTTTTAGGAATTGCATCTTATACTCTCTCCTATTCAGGGGCATATCAATAAAATATTTGTTATCTTTGCATCTTTCAAATTGTGTTTTTTCTATGACTTGTTTACAAAATACTACGATTATTACTTGTGAATATTGTCTTGAAATCATTTCGGGGAAATTAACAAAACAAAAGCATTTGACAAAACATCGGAAAAAAACATTTTTGGTTAAAATATCGAAAGGAAATCCACTTCTACATCCACACCCATGTCTACTCCTGCGTCTACAATATGAATTCTATACACATGACCATGTCTATGCTTACGCTTACAACCTACAAATTTATGCATATGCCAATACATACGTCTATATCTACGCATGTGCTTACAAATACAGAAAATCAATGTTCAAAATTTTGCTAACATTGTTCACTGTGTTCAAATTCAACAAAGCTACGACGACACAACATACAACGCCAGGGGATTGGTAACTCTAAGCCAATGGTTTAAAGGGGAGAATTCCAGAAATAGTCTTCATAACATTTCCAAGCATACACTCATTTTACACACATTTCATACATACATTTTGCATATCCAAAGCATACATACGCTATACATTTTTGCATACAATACGCATATATTCAGGGTTCCGTATCAACATCAGACATCCTACGCATATATCATACATCAAACAACCAATCTCACCCTTGATTTAGCTATCTAAGGGTCAACCAACAAAACACTTCTCATGTAATCCAACCCATCACCTAAGTCTCCATGTAGTAATGAACGAAACTCCGTACATTTCCTCTAAGCCTCAATGTACTTTCCAAAACTCACTATGTTGTCTCTAAGACTCAACGTATTCGCAAATTCTATACATTGCCTCTAAGCCTCAATGTACTCTCACAGCTCACTACATTTCCTCTAAGCCTCAACGTATTCACAAAACTCCCTACGTTGCCTCTAAGCCTCAACGTATTCGTAAATTCCGTACATTTCCTATAAGCCTTAATGTACTCTCACAGCTTACTACGTTGCCTTTAAGCCTCAACGTATTCTCAAAACTCCCTACATTGCCTCTAAGCCTCAACGTATTCGCAAATTCCATACATTGCCTCTAAGCCTCAATGTACTCTCACAGCTCACTATGTTGCCTCTAAGCCTCAACGTATTCGCATAACTCCCTACGTTACCTCTAAGCCTCGACGTATTGGCAAAAATTCCGTACATTGCCTCTAAGCCTCAATGTACTCTCACATCTCACTATGTTGCCTCTAGGCCTCAACATATTTGCAAAACTCCCTACGTTGCCTCTAAGCCTCAACGTATTCGTAAAAACTCCATACATTGCCTCTAAGCCTCAATGTACTCTCACAACTCACTACGTTGCCCCTAAGCCTCAACGTATTCACAAAATATAGTACATTGCTTCTAATCCTCAATGTACTCTCACAACTCACTATGTTGCTTCTAAGCCTCAATGTATTCGCAAAACTCCATACGTTGCCTCTAAGCCTCAACATGTTTGCAAAACTCTGTAAATTTCCTCTAAGCCTCAATGTACTCTCACAACTCACTACGTTGCCTCTAAGCCTCAACGTATTCACAAATCTCCGTACATTGTCTTTATGCCTCAATGTGCTCTCAAAGCTCACTACGTTGCCTCTAAGCCTCAACGTATTCGTAAATATCCGTACATTGCCTCTAAGCCTCAATGTACTCTCACAACTCACTACGTTTCCTCTAAGCCTCAACGTATTCTCAAATCTCCGTACATTGCCTCTAAGCCTTAATGTACTCTCACAACTCACTACGTTTCCTCGAAGCCTCAACGTATTCATAAAATTCCATACATTGCTTCTAAGCCTCAATGTACTCTCACACCTCACTACGTTGCCTCTAAGCCTCAACGTATTCGCAAAAATTCTGTACGTTGCCTCTAAGCCTCAATGTACTCTCACAACTCACTACGTTGCCTCTAAGCCTCAACGTAATCGCAAATCTTCGTACATTGCCTCTAAGCCTCAACGTACTCTCACAACTCGCTATTTTGATTCTCAACGTATTCGCAAAAATTCCGTACATTGCCTCTAAGCCTCAATGTACTCTCAAAGCTTACTACGTTGCCTCTAAGCCTCAACGTATTCACAATAATTCCGTACATTGCCTATAAGCCTCAATGCACTCTCAAAGCTCACTGCATTGCCTCTAAGCCTCAACGTATTCGCAAAAACTCCGTACATTGCCTCTAAGCCTCAATGTACTCTCAAAGTTCACTATGTTGCCTCTAAGCCTCAACATATTCGCAAAATTCTGTACATTGCCTCTAAGCCTCAATGTACTCTCCTAGCTCACAACGTTGCCTCTAAGCCTCAACGTATTCGAAAAATTCCGTACATTGCCTCTAATCCTCAATGTACTCTCCTAGCTCACTATGTTGCCTCTAAGCCTCAACGTATTCACAAAATTCCGTACATTTCCTCTAAGCCTTAATGCACTCTCCTAGCTCACTACATTGCTTCTAAGCCTCAACGTATTTGCAAAATTCCGTACATTTCCTCTAAGCCTCAATGTACTCTCCTAACTCACTATGTTGCCTCTAAGCCTCAACGTATTCGCAAATCTCTGTACATTTCCTCTAAGCCTCAATATATGCTCACAACTCGCTACGTTGCCTCTAAGCCTCAACGTATTCGCAAAAATTCCGTACATTGCCTCTAAGCCTCAATGTACTCTCAAAGCTCACTACATTGCCTCTAAGCCTCAATGTATTCGCAAAAATTCCGTACATTTCCTCTAAGCCTCAATGCACTCTCAAAGCTCACTACGTTGCCTCTATGCCTCAACGTATTTGCAAATCCCCGTACATTGCCTCTAAGCCTCAATGTACTTTCTCAGCTCACTACGTTGCCTCTAAGCCTCAACATATTCGCAAAAACTCGGTACATTATTTATAAACCTCAATGTACTTTCCTCATCCAACCCACTACTTAAAACCCTGGTGAGTGATATATCATCGGCTTCGCTTATTTTCTCAAGGCTCATGAGGGTGTGCTATATCAGCATAACCTTATGAGTGGGTCGGACAAATTTTGTATATTCCAAGTATTCAATACACTCCCAATCAAAATATGCTAGACCTGCATTTTATCGTGCTATTTGATTGGGAGATAATTGAATAGGGGCAGCTGTCATACCCTAAATTTGTCCTACCTTAGTGATCCTTTTCTTAGAATTATTTAATTAAAGATGGTACAACAATATCTGATGGACTATCTTTATTCAAGATCAAGGGGGTGTATTTTAAATCAAGAATATTTAGTTGTTATTTAAAAGGGAGGGTGAAAATTAAATCCGAAAGTATGCAAAAGAAAGGGGAAGAATTAACGCTAGGACCAATTGAATTAAAGGAGAAGTTCTAACTGCAAACAAAGAAGTTCTAGGCTGTATGGATCAAGCGCTGACCCAACAGAACTTGTGAAACAAATCCCAGAAGTTCTTCTTTACTGAAAGAAACGCAAAAGTTGTGCAGATTAGAGCCAGAATCACGCACAAGCTAGTATTGGTACAGAACTGGAATATCAGATCTTCTAGCAGAGTCAAATTGTAAGCAAGGGAAGAATCAGATTATCTTCCACAGCCCAAGCTCAGAGTTTCAGAGGCTAAGCAACCCAAGCCAAAATCTGTTGGACGTGCATTGTATCAATTTCAATCAAATCTTCCATAGAGAATCAATTCCAATCAAATCTTTTTAATTCTATCCTCAATCTTTGCTCTAGCCATAGTCGTGGCCCAAAAATTGAACATTATAAATAGAGGAGCAAATTAGCAGATGTGAGGGGGAAAAAGGAGGGAAGAATACGAGGAGAGAGACGAATTTGCAGAGAAAAGCAATACGGTAACGCTTGAAGAAAGAGCAAGGAGAGTAGAATTTCTGGAAAACCCAGAAGAAGAACACAGAGAAGAGTAACTGAGGTTCCAAAATCTGGAAACCTAGTTTCAATCGTCATCGCTCCACCTTCTGTCGCTGTTGTCACCAGAATCTGCAGAAGAAGAAGGAAAGGACAACAAAACACACACACAAGAATCAGAAGTAAAAGCGCCAAAGGGGTAACAAATTTTAATTTGTTTCTTTACTGTTTTTTTCATGTTGGGTTTAAGATGAATAGGGTCAGGAGAACATAGGTAGGGCTGAAACTATAGAAAAAAGATCGGTAGATAGTTTTATAATATGATTTCATATGTTCATGCTAATTTCTTATGTTCAGATGTAGTTCCCCTTTTAGAAGTTCTGACGGGGCTTAACCCAGGTTTCAAATTTTTTTTCTCTGTCCAGAATCAGCATTAGACTTATATACTTTCTGTCTGCCCTTTTCCAGAAATTATGAGTAGTGGATTTAGCCCAGAAGTTTACACCCCTATTTTCTGGTTTACTAACCAGCTTACAGTGTGCCTTTTCATAAGTTCTGAGACTGGGGCCAAAACCCAGTCAATTTCCCTGCATCCCCTGCAGAACTTCTATCCCTTTCAGAACATCCCTTTTCCAGAATTGTCGCTAGGGCTTAACAACCAGAAGATACACCCTCCTGTTCTGATTAAGATATTTTTTATTATTATTTATAATTATTAATTTTTATTGTGAATATTAATTTTATTTATTATATCACTTAAATTATTTTTACATCAAGAAATTGCATATTATTTCTTATGTTATTTGCATTAAAAAAAATTATATCATGCATTAATAAGAATTTTTGCAATTAATATCTATAAAAAACACTCAACAAATCTCAAACTTTTTCGCAATCAAATGATCTAAACAACTTTTTTACAAAGGGTTTCAAGCAGATTTTGACTTACTGCGCATTTAGCAAAAATCTCCGTAATCACTACTCTCGGCCAAAATGCGAGGTGATTCAAAGTACGTTTGCGACCCCTAAAAAACACAAACCCATACTGTTGTACCCCAAAATTTCCCCTCTCATATTTCTCATTACATTTCAAGTGAGGTCTTCAAATTGCTCAAGGAAGTCCAAGGGTTGACCAGACAAGCTCTCTCCTAAGGCAGTCTACCTAAAATTAGGGTCTCGTGTTGCATCAAGATACTTGAATCCAAGGGATCCCAAATGCTCACCATTGTCCTAATATGTTCTCAAGATCATCCATGTCAAGTTTCAAGCCTTGCAAAGGAAGTTTGCTCAGTCAATTGCTCAAAAGCCTGAAAATCGACTGTGCTAGGGCAAAAGTCAACTGTGGCCCACATACAGTGAAACTTCAAGATTTTTGTTAAACATCCCCATTGTGAAGTATTATTCATAATTTGATCAAGGGTTTATCATGATTCATCAAGGATTGCTCACAATTCATCAAAACCCAAAAGTTGCTAAATTAGGGTTTTGTAGGAAAAGTCAACTCAACTTTGACTAAAAATAACTTTCTCATACTTTATGAGAAATGACCCATCCAAAGCTCATTTTGAAGAGGGTGTGATGCTCTACAATTCATCTTCAGCTCTCAAGTTCAAAATATGCACTCACAAGAAGTTATGAATTTGGACATTATAGGTCATTTTGAAAAGTCAACAAAAACACCTCTTTTGTCAAAGCTTCATACATGAACATGGAATACGAAATTGAGATGAGACCAAAAGTATTGCTTAGAGAACATATCAAGATTTCTAAAAAAGTCCAAGAATACCTTCAAAGAGTCAAAATTGAGGAAGTTATGCATTGGGGAAGTTGACCTTTTTTGCAAAATTGTCAAGAGTCAATTATGCCTCAAATTGCAACTTTTGCTAAATGGGCCCAATTTTTTGCACTTGTTTTGAGTTGGTAGCATGGTCCACGAGCCCTAGCTCTTTCCACTTGTCTTTATCTTATTTTTATTATTTATTTTGATTTTTATTGCAATTAAATCAATTTAAATCAAAACAAATCATAAAAAAATCCAAAACATTGAAACCTCAAGATATTATGCACGTTTCAGGTCCTATATCCAGCTAGCAAGAGATTGAATTCGTGCAAGGCCTTTGTGTGCATAAAAAGATTGGTTTTAGCCTATTTTTGGAAGGATTTTCAAGTGAATCAAATCAAGATCAAAATCAATAATTGGCAAAGATTGAGATCATGTTTGCAACCCTAATTCAATCATTGATATATATTGAACAAATGCAGACAAAAAACACAAGCTTTGGAGGCGTGAGAAGTCAGAACCAAACTTGAAAAAATCAAAGAAAAGTGGTGATTTGATTTTGCACTTCCAGGCATTTTCAAGACCCTCTATCCATCCCATTCGCTTCCTGGGATCACAAGCAAGCTATAGCAATCAAGAACAAGCACTTTCAGGCGCTAAAACCCACTGTAAGTCAGCCACGACTTTGGTTTGTTCTTGAAATTGAATTGCATGATTCTAGCACTTACAACATGAAATAATCATATATTCTTGTTCCTTAACACATTTGCAAGCTATCTATATCGTTTAATTGTGTTTTTATGGACTGTATCAGAGTTTACCATTGTTAGGGTTTTATGCTTCGTTTTAGGATCTTTGTATGTAGGCAAAATTAGCCCCCATGAAGGGCACCATTGTGCTCAGCAGGCCAAGACGAATCAATTCATGGCCTTAGAATTTGTTTATCATGCCCATGGGAAGTTTTGAAATAAGCCAAGGTTGTAGTGACGGACAGACGTCCGTAGGTAAAAGTCTTTAACTTTTACCAACGGAGCGAGGTCAGGGACGACTGGCGTGGCATCATTGTATTGGGTCATTTGAATTTTGGCGCTTTTTCCCACTAACTTGCATATATTGTATATTATCATTTATTACTATTCCATGTACAAAAAGGAACGTGCAGCGCAGTTAGTAGCCAGGTGACTGGAAAAGGCTTCAAGGCCTGGGTTCGAATCCCAGGTCCCCTCATTCTTTCATATTATTTTTCTTTCAATGTTCAGGCACGCACACAAGGCCAAGAGACTACCATGTGACCTCAGGATCCAACCATTGGATCTCCAGATGGCCAGATCTAAAGGCCATCAGATGAAGGAGCACCAAAGACCTTGGTCAAAGCAAAGCATGGGATCTTGGAAGTCAAACATGGGTCATTTTGTTTTTGGGCCCAGATTTGCTATTCACACCCCCTCAGACTGTTGTTTAACCAGGCCCAATATATTTTTTCTCTTTTCTTTTTATACTTTCTTTTATTTAATTTAATTTATTTAAATATTTCACTAACACAAATTAATTTTCTTTTATTCAAAAAATCACAAAAAAATAATATTTTCATCCAATTAGATTTAGGTTTATTTTTTTATCAAAAAATTAATTAATTTAATTAGGTTATTTAATTTTAGATAACTTTAATTATTTTGTAAATAAATTAAAATTAATTAGAACAATTAGGTTTTTTGTTTCTAACTTAATTCTATTTTATTCCTCTTGAAAAATAACCAAAAATATAAAAATAGGCCATTTAAATTATTTTCTTTAATTAATTTAGTTACTAATTAATTTTGTGTTGGATTTAAAAACCTCATTCTTTTTCTTAAATAATTAAAAAACAACAAAAATAATTGTTTCTTTCGACTAGGTTATACGGGGTCAAAACCCTACTTCTCTCTCGTTCTCGATTCATTGCGCTTTATTTTATTTTACAATATTAATGTAATTGCTCACAAGTTGTAGTAGATTAATTAGGACTTTTACTTTCGTTTATCGTTCTTTTTTATGGGTTGTTTTTGGCTATGTATTTAAACTGAATCCTTGTAATAGCGTAGCTTACTTTCCGCACTTTAAATTCCGCAAATATTAACTGTTAGATGTATGGTAATAGGGATGCATGACAAGAATGTATGTTAAATTTAAAACGGTTAGCAAACCCTAAATATGCAAAGATAATAAATTTGAAATTGAATCACTCGCACATGCGCACTCCTAGGGTATACTCTCACTTCGGTTGCCTTCGGTAAACGGTCATTAAGTATAGGATATTTTACTGGTCGCCCTTTTGTCTCAAAGATCAAATTTGCCTCGGAAAGGTTGCCTCAGAATTGTTGCCTCGAATATTGATCTTAAGACATTAGGGTTATTACTAAGACATCCTAACATTGCTTTAGTGATCGTACGTCCCTTTCGAATTGACCCTCAAACACCAACGACGGTACTACCTACTCACTAATAGTAGGATAGCGTTGTCTAAAGGAAACGAACATAGAACAAATCCTTTTTTCGAGTAGGTAGATGCTAGTAGGTACTTGCTCAATACAAAACAAACTTTTCCACACTTACACTCCTTTTCAAACAAAGTTTTCAAAAACACTTCGTAACACTCTTGAAGACAGAAGCGAGGGTTAAATCGAGGTCAAACAAAAAACTTTTCAAATCACACAAACACACAAAGAAGCAATTTTCAAAATGATGAGCAAGTACCTAAGAGCCCGTGGAAAACCACGGATAAAACTGGTGCTAATACCTTCCCTTTCTATAATCTACCCCCCGTACTCAGAAAAATCTCGAAAAAGGAATTTTTCTGTGCTTTTTTCCTTTCCTTGTTGGATAAAATAAAAGTCGGTGGAGACTCTTGCTTACCGCGACATTTTGTGAACACAAACGCAAAACGCAAACCAGCATTTTCCAAAACAGTTCTGGTTCTGCCACCGTATCACACATACGAACTATGAATTGGGACTCTGATTCCTCATAAGAGGATACGATCAAAAATAGTAGCGAGTTCCCCTATAAAAAATTTAAACCCTTCCCCTAATAAAATTTAAATCCCGTTTCCCCAACTCAAACCTAATACCTAGTATCCTTGTGAACAAGGTAGATTAAAGGTGCCTAACACCTTCCTTTCGTCTAAAGAAGTCTGAAACCTAGAATCTCTGTCTACGAATTAGGGTCTTCTGTTAGATTCCCTTCCTTAGGTTAAAAACTAATAGTGGCGGCTCTGATTAAGAAACCAGTCGCAACACAAACATGGAAGAGACCAACCAAAGAAGGCTCCAACAAGGAATGCTAACTACAGATAGTCTTCTGGAAAAAGAACATCAATCAAAGGAAAACTTATCGGGGATAAGATATACATGTTTGGCCAAAGTTAGACACATAGAGGAAAGAGACCGAATAAGGAAGACTCTAACAAATGACGCCTGAACAAAGGCGAAACTAGAATGACAAGGAGTGTAGCCAAAAGAAGACCCTTGAAGAAAGAATGTTGATCAGAAAGCGAATTTATTGGGGATTCACGTTAGTATTAAACCCAAATAGAATGTCGATCAAAGGCAAACTTATAAATGGAAAAGAGACCAATAGTAAAGACCCTAGACAAGGATTGCCAAAACATGTTGGACTTTATGAGGTTGCAAATGTGCAAGTACTACAATATCCCTCAGGCCAAAGGCGGGGTGTAATTCTTCAAGAGTGACAATTATCTGAATTACCACACACCAAGTATGGATACTCAAATACCTGAGAAATAAGAAAGGTTATACATTGACTCTTACTCGCACTCTGATGGCAAAACCAAAATGGGTAAAAATAACCAAAGACATGCAAGGGCAAGGAAAGACCATGACTCATTGGGGAAAATTGGAAATACCCAAGACCCGACTGATGGTAAACCAAAATAGACCCTGTTGGGGAAGCAGTATAGGATCACCCTAAAGGACAGCTGCGGAGGTAATTCAAATCTTAGCACATAACAATCTGGTTATTTCGAAGTAAACATAATTGGATTATACCTAAATGCATAATTGAATTTTTGTTTTGTTTTTGATAGATGCAATATGATGATGCATGTTTAGTGATGCACTGGGGAAACACGATAATAATCAATGACTGGGAAGACAAATAAATTTCGAACAACTATCTTCTCACATCTGATCTCTTGTAGAGAACAGTCAATCTGATCTTCATTGGGAGATTGCAAATATGAAATATCAACTTTCGAGGATCAAAATCACTGGGGAAGTAACTCTTGGGAGGAATTCTTCAAAAATAAATTGCAGTCTAGAGAAAATCTCGAACTCTGGTTAAACTTTCAATTCTTGGGGAACAAATTCCTTTCCTCCTGCCAAGATGAGGAGAACTTCACTGGGAATGGAAACTTTCTCGTGTAGATTTTCTTTATGAAGACAACTTTAACTGGGGAATCATAGAAATTCTTAAATAAAAATAATTCTACTCAGACCACACTGGGGATATTACCGTTGTGATGCACATCTTCGCTTGGGGAAGAGGAATAACCTTGATCCCGGAAACTTGAGATTCACAACTCCACTAAGAATATATCTACAATCTTTTATCATTGGGGATAAAATACTCTAAACAACACTCATCCCTACACACCACACCGGGGAATAAGATTTGTATGATTATCATCACCACCAGGCTTTACTGGGGAAATGAAACTTACTCCACTAGGGATAAGAGGAACACTGATCAAAACAATCCTCGACACTTGGATCCAATCGGGGAGAAAACTACATCTTCCGCTGGGAATTAAAAGAGATATTGGTAATAATATCAACGGTACCAGTTACACATGGGAAAGTCCTCCTTGCAAGATCCATACCAACATGGACTTGCACTGGGAGAAACATTATTCCACCAGGCATAAAAACCATTTTCATGAGGATACAAACCAGAATCTCCCACAAGTAAACAGAAATCCTCAAAAACTCTGACATAGGCAGACCGCACCAGAGATAAAAAGGTGCAAACTTCACTAAGGAGAAGAATACACTTCATGGGGAAGACGAACGTCAACCTCATTAGGGAAGTAGAATGTCGACTTCAAGGGAAGAACGAGTGCTAACCGCACCGAGGAGGAAAATTTCAAATTCACGGGGATATATCAAGAGTATTCAGCCAACAAAATAAAAGGATTCCCTTAATAAGTCTTGAAATGAACTCACAGTGTTGGGGAAAAAGGATTGCACATAATCCTTTGATGATTGCAACTTTGCCTGAGCAATGGTGCACACCTCAGTGGGGATTGAAGCATAAATATGCTTTTAATAGATATAAGGGATTCTGTTCGGGCGAGAGCACACCTTTACTGAGGATATTGGATTCTATTCTGAGAAAACATCCATTCCATCAATAATCTCGTGCTAGTCACAAATGAACCTTTCTTTCTTCATCTGTTGGCATACTTCTTGTCATTAAAGACCGACAGTACCGACAGAAAGGGAAATTACAACAACATGCCTCGGGTACAAAATGGAAACCTTAGCCGTCAATCTGGACACCCAAAAATTCAAGCAATTTCAGATATTCATATAATTTTCTATAAAGAAAAAGTAAAAACAAAGGGGCACAAATTGGATAAGAAGAATTTTATTGATTGATTGGCTTGTAAATAGGCATTTACATCAAGAATCAATTCGTAAAAAGAGGTAATTGTGTAGAAAGCATACAAAAGGAAGTACAAAGATGGCAATGTGAGTGCGAATTTATCGGGTACCAATGCTGATATGACTCTTATAACCTCAAATCTCCTTAGTATCTTGCTTTCTGAGAAATTTGATTAAACCGATTCCGTATTGTTGTACCCCAAAATTTTCCCTCCCTTTTCTTCCAGATAGTTCTCATAAAAAGTTCTCAAATGCTCAAGGGTCCTCAAGAGTTGATCAGACAATCTCACCTCCAAAGCACTAGGTCCAAATTAGGGTTTGGGTTTTCTCAAGGACAATTGGACTTTTGATGCCTCAAATTACTTTCATGGTTCATTATAGGTCTCCAAGATTACTCGTACCAAGTTTCAAGTCTTGCACCACAAATTTGCTCAGTCAATTGCTCAGATGACTAAAAATCAGTTGTATTGGGTAAAAAGTCAATTGTGGTCAACATACAATCAAGCTTCATGATTTTTAGCCAACATCAACATTTTGAAGTGATACTTATCAATTTACTAAGGGTTGATCACAATTCCTCAAGAAAAGCATTCAAATCATCAAAGGGGCAAAATTGTCAAAATTAGGGTTTTGTATGAGAATAGATGATCATTGACTTTTGACCTAGTACATGACCTAATGGCATGAAGAATGATCTTAAGGACTCAAACACAACATATTGACCTAATTTAATGGCTCAAATCACTTCTCAAGATCAAGGGGTTGATAGTTGAATTTGGATCAAATGATGAAAAGTCAACTGACACACAAAAAGTCAAACTTTGACTTTTTGGTCAACATTGAATTTCAAAGATCAAAATTCATTAAGATATTCAAAAATATCAAACTTGATCATCAAGAATCAAGAAATTCAAGAAAAGTCAACAAAAGTCCATATTTCCATGACTTAGAAAAATTCTAAGTGTTTTTTAACCTTGATAATTTCACTACTTCATGACAAATTTTCACCAATATGCAAGGTGATTCAAGGAAAACTTTCAACATGAAAGTTGTAGATCTTTATGAATTCTAAAACTTTGTCCTTGAGGGTGGATTTCCAAAAAATGCTTATATTTGAAGATATAGGCTCATAAAGTCATGACATTTTTACAAAACACTTAGTGAAAATTTTAGCAAGTTTGGTCAGATTTTTGTCCCAACTTCTTGGTAATTTTTCACCTAGTTCCAATTTGATTTAGCCAAAGTGGTCAACATAAAGGTTGTAGGTAATGTTTCAAGATTTCAAAAATTTCTAAGAACTTAAAGAGATCATGCTTGAGCTAAGATATTTGAAGAGATGAAGTTGAGCATTCATTCTTGAATTACAAGGCATTTTTATGAAGAATACTATGATCAAATCTCAAGCCATGTTGCATAAATATTGCTTTGCAGGCTTCTAACATGCAAATCACTCCATAATTAATTGTTTACACAATTGATTGAGGTATGATCCAAGTGATTAAGCCATTGTCCAAAGCAATTTTCCATTTTTTGAAGAAAGGAACCATTGCCATTCTTGAAAAGCAAGCTTTATCACAATTGTCAACTCCTTGAGCCTCTCAACTGTTTGCTTCTGCACACACTTAACCTACAAGATCATAAGAAGCATGTTTAAAGTGTCCAACAACTTTAGAAGGAATAGTACAAGCATTGGAACCATGTTCTTCAATGTTACTTCAAAATTAAGTAATCTAGCCATAACATGTGACTTTGTGAACCAAGCCTTCTCAGCCTCTACAATCTTTTCTCTATAAATAGAGAGGTTTTTTACAAGCCAAGTCACGAGTTCAAGAACCCTCTAATCCCCTCAAATACTCTGAAATCAGAACATGCACCAAAAACCTCCATTACTTTTCATTTATGACCTTGAACTTCAAATACCCAATCTGCTTGTGCGTTTTCACTTTTAATCAATCACAAAGCTTCTATAACTCATATAGAGGCTATCCAAACCCTTGCTACACAATTGTAACACCACTTGCACCATCCTCCATTTCTAAAAACTCAAACCTGCAACTTGACTTCTCCAAAAAGATCCAGGCACTTTCAGCTCAAAGTAAGCATTGCAATAGCTTCCTAGGAGTTCAGTGAAGCTATCCAAATTATCACAACATCTCCAGGAGTGCTCAAACTCCAAACACGATTTCCAGTTTTGAGGTATGTTTTCTCAACTTTGAACCCCTTATACAAGCATCATAAATGGTTACTTTGTGAATGAAAAATATAGACATCATTTCCCTGAAGCTAACCATGCCTTTAGTTTTCATTTATGTTTCCTGAGTGATGCGAATTTTGAAGTTAAACTTTCAGAAAAATTAGGTTTTTATTTGGTACCAAAAAAAAATTCATGCTCATCTTTGATTTATAGTTTAAGTTGTTTACATGGTTGAATATGTGATGAAAATGGAGCAAGTTTCATGTTTACACTTTTGAAAATGGTTGAGAAATGAGCAAGTTTGAAAATTCAAAAATGTGACGGTGGTGACTGGCGCGAGGTTAGGGATGAGGTCATGTTCAGAAACGAGTTTATTTTATATTTAGTTGAATTTTTATTACCACCGGATATAACAGCCACACCAGCGGTAAAGAAGCACATGCTAAGTCATTGATCCATAGGGACCTGGGTTTGAGCCCCAATGGTACCCTTTTATGTTTTTTTTCACTTATTTCTTGCAGATTCAGTGAGCCTAGCTTCCATGAGTCCATCATGTGACCTCATCTTATCACCATTAGATCTAATCCAAAGAGGATCCAACGCATCCAAGAGTAAGACCATGATGCACCTCAGAAGGCCATCTGTTGTACCCCAAAATTTGCCCTCCCATATTCTTCAAAATTTGCCAAGTCAAAGCTTCAAAATCTCTCCAAGGGTTGCACAGTTCAAGGGGGTCCTAACAGTCAAAATTAGGGTTCTGGTTCTGACAAAGAAATTGAAGTTTCCAAGGGTCCAATCAAGTCCCACATACTTATAAACATGGTCAAGCATCCTCATACCAAGTTTCAAGACTTACAGCACAAAATTGCACAGTCAAAAACCCTAATTGCACTACAGTCAACTGTAGGGGCAAAATGGTCATTTGACAGTCAAAAGTTCAAATTTTTGGTCAACATCTCATTTTGAAGCCACAAACATCATTTGATCAATGCTTGATCATGATTCTCAAAGTATGGCTCAAAAAGTCTCAAGATGCAAAAGTTTCCATATTTGGACAGTTGAAAAAGTCAACTATAACTTGACCAAGGCATAACTTTCACATGGATTATCAGAAAAATTCCATCCAAAGCTCATTTTGAAGAGAAAGACATTTCCTACAACTCCTCTTCATACTTCAAGTCCAAGAAATGCTCTCACAAAAAGTTATCAATTTCAACATTATAGGTCATTTTCAAAAGTCAACAAAAAGGGACTTTAAGTCAAAGGCCATAACTTGTGATTGGTAAATCAAAATGACATGGGACCAAAGACATTGGTTAGAGGACTCAAAGAACTTTCCAAAATGTCCAATAACATGATCAAAGCTTAAAAATTGAGCAAGTTATGCCTTGTGGAAGTTGCGAAAGTTTTGGATATTTTGAAAAGTCAACATTGCTCCAAATGACCTAAAAATGCTAATGGGCCTCTTTTTCTTCCACAATTCATCATCCAAGGCATGTGCACGACCATTTGGCCCAAAGGGAAGTTTTTTATCATTTTTATTTATTTATTTGGATTTTTAATTATTAATAATTCATTTAATTAAAATAAATAGGTGAAAAATGCTAAACCTAATGTTTTAAATCTTTTTGTGCATAAAATATCTCCAAGATTTCGTGCAAATCAGGTTAGGAAAGAATCAAAGGTAATTGGACATGATTGAGACCAAATATGCTTGAAAAAGATTGAAAACATTATGCATGAAAATCAAATCTTCCATACATCAATTCCTTGATTCCTTGGACAAGAAAACCTACCCTAATCATTCACATATAAGTACTCATGCAAACCCTAATGCATAGAATCTCTCAGCTGCGCAGAAAAGCCATAACAAAAACTTGAATTTTCTCAAAAAAGTCAAATACTGAAAACTGTCTTCCAGGGCGATTCAAGCTGAGATAATCATCTCATCACCTTCCTGAGACATCAAGAAACGTTTTTGAATCACTTTCCACGTCCCTAACGCCCAGAACTGGTGAATAGGATTCAAACTTTTCACATTTTTTTCATAATCGTGTTTTAGTATTCAAGCATATTCATTGCATTTCTTTGATGGATTCATACTAATTGATGTATTCTGAAGTTAACCACATATTTTAATTGAGTTTTTATGCATTATTGGAGATTTCACCATTGAAATAGGTTAGGGTTGCAGAACTTTCAAATTGGGCGTTTATGCATATGGTAAAATTGGAACACCTCAATGCCATGACAAAACTCAGCGTGCTTGGACGAAAACAACAGAACCCTCGCGCCTAATTTATGTGGCCATATGGCCTAATCGTTATTTTTGAAACAAGCATGTTTTGAGGGGGTTCAAAACCCCCGCTAACCTTCTTGTATTTTCAGGAAAAACAAAACGGAGGAAGAAGACGCTGATGTGTAAGGATCTGATTGCACCATTTGAATTTTCGCGCTAACTTTCCCACTAACCATTGTCTTTATGTTATATTATTTATTAGTTATTACATAATCAGAAGCGTGTGAATGGCCTAGTGGTGGAGAAAGCATTTGGTAATCAACAGGACCTGGGTTCGAACCCCAGGTCCCCACTCTCTTTCAATATTTTTTCTATAAATCTAATCCCATGCAGATTATGCCCTGAAGACCACCGTGTAACTCACCATCCAGCCATGCCACATGCCTCATGATCTTAATCCAAAAGCCCAGATCTGATGGACACCGTATACGTTAGTCAACGGAGCTCCACGCCAGCGCAAAAGTCAAACAGGCCAAAGGCTTAATGGGCCTGATTACTGGACTTCACCTCCCATTTGGGGACAGACCCCCCCTAGGTTTGCAATCTTTTATATTTTTTTCATTTTTTTTATTTATTTCAATTATTGCTTTTAATTAATTCCTTTAATTTAATATTTTCATGAAAAACATAAAAAACAATATAAAATCAGAAAAGAGACAAAAAATAAATATTTTTATTTAATGTTATTTTTTTTGTAAATAAACATCATTAATTGATTTTAGTTTTTTTAATTTAGGTTTAAATCTTAATATTTTTCTAATAAACTTAAAATTGGTAGAATTAGGGTTTTAATTAATTTTTATCCTTTCCTTTTCTTTTCACTAATAATTAAATATTATTTATTTTTATAAATCAAATTGCATGTAAATAATTAATTTAATTTTAGGTTTAAATTTTAATATGTTTTCTTAATAAATTAAAAACAATTAGAATTAGGGTTAATATTTTAATTTCATTTAGTTCTCATTAAAAAACCATAAATATGAAAACCTCAAAAATAATTTCTCCTTTTATTTTAATTTTAATTAATTTGTAAATAATAATTTAATTTCATTAAAAAGGGTCCAACGCCCTCGTTTCCAATCTTAATTCAATTCGCACATTTATCTCGTTTCTTTTAATTATTTATGTACCTCTCCCAAAGCCGTGTAAACTTAACTTCTCGCACTTTTCTTTATTTCTTTATTTTCTGTCAAATCGGGTCCTGGAAATTTGGCGATGTGGACCCGCGCCTTTGTAATAGTTTAGAACTTTTAATTTCCGTATCTTTTTAACTGTTAATAAATGCATGCAAGAATGAATGGCCTAAAATATAAACAAACACGTAGCTCACTCATGACATGACAAGACAAAAATAAACGAAAAAGACACACAAATCACACACCACCCCTAGGGTACGCCTCACTGTTGCCTTGCCTCGAAAGGTGATCGTCGAGTAGAGGATGTCTTAGTAAGTCCTCATGATCCGGGAACCTGGCATGAGGGTAGCATCTAAGGTGTCTTCCCATTGCTCTGGTGATCACCATGTCCCGAACCTCGAATTGACCCGAACACCTCCAACGGTGGTGCTACCTACCTCTCAATGGTGGGATGGCACTACTTTAAAGGATATTTACACAGACGAATTCCTTAGGGTAGGTAGACGACTCTAGATACTTGCTCTAATTTCAAAAACAAATCAAAATACTTTTCACACCGACACCTTTTCAAAAAGCTTTCGAAAGCAAATTTTCAAACACTCTTGAGGACCGATACAAGAGTCGAACTGAAATTTTCAAAGGAACCTTTTTAAAACCCACAGTTGAAAAGCAAACAAACCATTTTTGAAAACACAAATGAGTAAGTATCTAAGAGCCCATGGATAACCATGGATAGAAAGGGTGCTAACACCTTCCCTTTCTATAATCTACCTCCCGAACCGAGAACAATCTCTATAAGGAATTTTTCTGTGCTTTTGTCCTTTCCATTTGGAGAAAATAAAAGACGGTGGCGACTCTTGCTTCCGCGACATTTCGCGAACCAGCGTTAAACAGTCAGTTCCAGATCCACCGATCACAGAACTGGCGACTCTGCTGGGGATATCTTTATAAAGTGAGGTGTACCTTAGGGTAGTTCATAACTGTGTTTTCAATTGTATTGACTTGCTTGCTTTACTATTGTGGGTTGCATGGGAGTTACATAGATCCTAACCCGGATCTGGGGATACCCTGTTTAGGTAGCATAAGCTGTGAGGGACCTGTCCGGCGTAGACCGACACGGGTGAAGTAGTGGCTACGTTGGTGTGGCACCTTGGTCTGTACCGATATCCCCTGTGTTGCAACGAGGAGAATATGGGTCTTCTAAGGAGTCATTAAGCACCAACAACCTTAGAACCTTAAATGACACAACTTGGCCATTAGAACAGTAGCAGTATGCTACGCCCATTGAGGCTAAACTCTCGTGATGGTTCTGGCCGCAAGAAAAGATTGTGATGCTGGAGTTATGACCGATTGAGGGTAGTCAATGATATTGGGATCCTCTAAGAACCCGGTTACTTTGATAGGACAGGTATGAACCAACAAACTGAAAGAGGGTAATACCTAGACCTCATGCTGGCCTAAACTTTAAGGGCTTGCCTTGTGTGACTTGTGTGCCTTACCATGTTTGCCTTTGTATCTATTTGTGGTGTGCTTTATCATAACATCATAACATCATGAGCATTGCATGCATCCTGCATAAGGACTGACCATTTCAAAGACAAGAGGGTTTCACCTTTGCTCTGTTTTGTAGGACATCATGATGCCTGTGCGAAGGAATACTATCCGGTTTAACTTTGTTCATTCACCTGAGTTGCTTGAAGAGTTGGTTAGCAGAATTCCAAATACCACTTCCTTCATTCAGAGGCATGGTTCTCTTCTCAGTTTAGTCACTGCAAAGCGGGATCAACAGTTGATGAGTGTTCTGACTTAGTTCTACGACCCTTTGTACCAGTGCTTCACCTTTCAAGACTTCCAGCTGGTCCCTACCCTGGAAGAGTTCTCTGATTTGCTTGGTATCCCTATCTTGGATCAGACACCCTTACTGGTTGGGAAAAGACCCTCAGGCTTGAGGATGTTGCTGCAGCTCTTCCCTTGACACATCAAGAGGTAATGGACAACTGGGTAACTAGAAGCGGAGTCAAGGGTTTCTTGGCCAAGTTCCTGATTGGTAAAGCTAACAGTTTCTGGAATGACCTGGACTTTAGGGCATATGAAGACATCTTGGCTCTCTTAATCTATGGGCTAGTCTTGTTTCCTAATCCTGACAACTTCATCAATGTCACTGCCATAAGGATCTTTATGTCTCAGAACCCTGTACCCACTCTCTTGGGTGACATCTTGCAGCAACTTCATGCTCGTACTACCCGAAGACGAGGAACCCTATGGTGTTGTATCCCTTTGTTGGTGAGGTGGTTTATTTCGCACCTCCCTAAGTTCGTACTGAAGAACCAAGAAGGAAGAGGTTGGGCTCATAGGTTAATGTCTCTCACCGATAAAGACATCATTTGGACTTGCAGATGTTTGGATGAGATAGCTATTATTGATCGATGCGGGGAATACCCTAATGTTCCTCTGATTGGTACCCAAGGAGGGATCTCTTACAATCCATGTCTAGCGCTCTGTCAGTTTGGAAGAGCCAGAAGAGCAGGCCCCCATGAGATGTTGGTGCCTCACATCAGTTTTGAGTTTCAGGTGGATAGTGACGAGCTGCGTCGTAGGTTCATCAAGGCTTGGGACAAAGTTCATAAAGCTGACCCACAAGAGTTGGGGCCAAAGACTTCTTTACCTATGGAAGCCTACTACAAATGGGTTCGCATCCGCACTCAGAAGTTAGGTATGCCATACGAAGCCGTCAGACCTATCATTCTTGAGTCTCCTGACAAAGATGGTGTTCCTACAACTGTCCTTCCTCCTCAGATACCTACTGATTATGAGACATTAAAGAGATCTTGGTCGCAACTGCGAGAAGAACGAGATTCTTACCGGGAAAAGTTCAACGAGCAGGAATTGAAGATCTAGAAGCTAACAAAGTAGTTGGAGAATGAGCGAGCCCTAAATGACTACATCCGTACTGAGAAGAGGAGACCATGGGATCAATAAGGAGCTCTGGATGTTCTTTTACAGTTTTATTTCCCTTTTCAGTATTTTCTTTCATGCAACGCCTAAGGGCAACCTGTTGAATAATTTCAGTTTCAAAGTTGAATCTAATGAAGTGTGTTCCTTTTTTGTTTACAAAGTTGATTCCCGATTGTCTTTGAAAACATAAATCATACGCATTCCATTCATCATGTGCATAGCAGGTTTTCCTCTTTTCAGGTTGCTTACCGTTCTTCGCTGTTTATTTCAGCATCATGAATCCTGACTCATCATCAACTGAGATGTCCATCAAGGCTCTTCAGGCGCAGAATGCGCAATTTCAGGAATTAATCATGGGTTTGGCTCAGGGCCAAGAAGAGCTGAAGGCTCTGCTCCTGAAGAAGGAAAATAAGAAGAAGAGAAGGACTGTTCTTTTCAACTCGGGCCGAAGGTTTGGCAACACTCTGCAAAATGAAGAGGCTGGTTCTTCTATAGGCAAGGGTACTCCTCAAGAGGGAAAAGGTCCAAGTCCGGTAGTCTCCGACAACGAGACTGATTTTGATGAAGAGCAATATCCTCCTGCAGAAGACAGATACAAGCAGTTGGAAGACAGATTGAATGCTATGGAGATCCAACAGGTACCTGGGCTGGATTTCGGAGACTTGGGTTTGTCTACTGGTGTGATCATTCCTCGTAAATTCAAAGCACCATCCTTCACCAAATATGACGGGGCGTCTTGTCCCAAGTTACACCTCAGATCGTATGTGCGGAAGATTCAACCGTACTCAGTGGACAAAAACTTGTGGATCCACTTATTCCAGGAGAGTCTTTCAGGGACTCATCTCGAATGGTTTTATCAGCTGGATGGGACCAAGGTTCGTAACTGGGAGGAGTTGGCTACTGCTTTCTATAAGCAGTATCAATATAATGCCGACCTTGCCCCTACACGTACCCAACTCCAGGGTATGTCGTTAGGTTCAAGTGAAGGTTTTAAAGAGTACGCTCAGAAGTGGAGGGATCTGGCTGGCAGGGTGCAGCCTCCGTTGACTGATCGGGAGTTGGTAGACATGTTCTTGGGGACCTTATCTGGGCCTTTTTTCAACCATCTTATCGGTAACTCGTCTGCAGGGTTTACCGATCTTATTCTGACTGGAGAGAGAATTGAGGCTGGGTTGAAGTCTGGTAAGATTCCGAAGGGTGCATCGTCTAGTTCTGAGAAGAAACCCTTCAAGAAGGAGGCCAGTGCTGTATATGGCTCCAGGAGACAAGAGAAATCTGAGCGCCGCCAATCTGTCAGTGCGGTAATGATTGCTAAGCCTACTGCCGCTCCTCGGCCAACCAATCCTCAAAGGGCTGAAAGACCCCGGAGAGAGTTTACCCGTTTGAGCATGACCTTATCGCAAATCTTGCCACAGTTGCTGTCCACCAATCTAGTGACTGTCAGAGAGGCCCCCAAAGTTGTGAACATTGCCTCCCCGAAATACAATCCAAATGCCCGCTGTGCTTATCACTCCGATAGCCCGGGGCATTCCACTGACGACTGTTGGGCATTAAGGAATAAGGTGCAAGACCTTATCGACGCAAAGGAGATACAGTTTGAAGCGCCTGAGAGGCCGAATGTGGTAACTGCCCCTATGCCCCAGCATGGAGTAAATGCGGTTGATGAAGATGTATACGCTGTTTTTGTGGATGATGTAGCTACTCCTTTGAAGACTGTCAAGAGGAATCTACTGCTGGCCAGTTTATTTCCGGGTTGCAGTGAGGGTTGCCTGTTCTGTGCTGTTTCTCTATCTGGTTGTCCTTTGCTGAAGTTAGGCATCCAAGGCCTAATGGATAGTAAAGAGATTCTATTCAAGAAGTCCGTTGTTCAGTTGGTTCCGGTAGAAGAAGTTTTTGTGGTCACAATCTTCAATAATCCTCTCAAGGCTCTCCCGAAGAAGCCTGTCCAAATCATGACTGTCGCACCTGTTGTTATTACTGTTTCGAGGCCTCTCCCCTACGTATCTGATAAAGCTGTCCCCTGGCACTATGGGGCAGATGTGTATGTGAATGGAATCAAACAAGAGTTCAACACTGGCGCCAGTATCTGCGATATCACTGGTCCAGCCAAGGTTACCCGCAGTGGTAGTCTCTTCTTGCCTGACATTGCACCGCCCGCTACTCGAAGACCCCTCCTTATAACACCTACAAGTGTACTTGCTCCTGTTGCTGATCAAGTTATGTCCCCTGCTGCCAAGTCATCTAATGCTCGGGGCAAAGGGATTGAAGTTGAGCCTGCCCGGATGGAGGCACCAATACCTATAACTGCTGAAGCCTCCCAACAAGAGATGGAGGAAATTCTAAAAATAATAAAGAAGAGTGACTTTAATGTTGTCGAGCAGCTGGGGCATACGCCCTCCAAGATCTCCATGCTCTCCTTGCTCCTGTGCTCAGAGGCCCATGCTAAGGCCTTAATCTCATTTCTTAAGACGGCCCATGTGCCACAGGAGACATCTGCAGTTCAGTTCACTGATTGCGTAGCAAATCTGACGGCGGACAATGGTTTGGGTTTCTCAGATGCTGACCTTACTGCAAAGGGAAGAGACCACAATGATGCCTTGCATGTCTCTATCGAATGCAGGGGCACTACTCTGGCGCATGTATTGGTGGATACTGGTTCTTCCTTGAATGTGCTACCAAAGAAAGCTTTAGACTGTTTGGATTGTGAGGGCCTGGAGCTGAAGCCTAGCAATATTATCGTCAGAGCCTTTGACGGTTCCAAGAGGATGGTTCACGGAGAGGTTGACATTCCTATTCGTGTGGGCTCCCAGGTGTTTGACTCTACCTTTTATGTGATGGATATCCGTCCATCGTATTCTTGTCTATTGGGTCGACCTTGGATCCACAAAGCTGGGGCAGTGACCTCTACCTTGCACCAGAAGCTAAAATACCCCGTCAAAGGGAAAATCGTCACTGTGCAGGGAGAGGAGGAGTATATGGTGAGCCATTTGAATTCCTTCAGGTATATTGAGATGGACGGGGAGTTTATTGAAACCCCCTTTCAGCATTTCGAGGAGGTACTTCCAATTTCAGCAGCAGCAGAATCAGCAGTCGAAGATGATGTTCCTTTGAAGATGGCTTCCTTGAAGGATGCCCGGGCTGTGGTTCAGAAAGGTGAATGTACTAACTGGGGAAGGCTTCCCGACTTTACACAGAAAACTGACAAATTTGGACTGGGTTTTACTGCAGAGGGACAGAAAGCTATGCGGAAGGCAAAGACCAGAAGACCTCATGTGCTCATTACAAACCCAGGAGTAAATGCTGTTGGGAGGATAGTGAAGTGGATGAAGCAGAATTCAATAGCTGGATCTACCCGACGACTGAAGGCGGATTGACCAATTGGATTGTCAAAGACCATACTCCTGTTACTTTTGTTACGCAGTAATAAACTTCTTTGTTTTGTTATTTGTAATAAACAATAAATTGAACTCTATGGCCCGGTGTCTTACCCGAGGCACCGTGGTTTCATTTGTAAGGGCATATAAATTGTCATTTCATATATCATAAATAAAAATCTTGGACGTTTTCTCGCATTTTAAATCTTATGCTCCTTTTCTGTCTTTCTTTCCTTTATATATATTTCAAAACAGCTGTATTTACACACACTCACTCATACAGGTTTCAATCCACTCTGGATCTCACTGGTAACGACTCTGCTACTGCCAGTTATGACTTCGAAAATCCGATCAACTTAGCCGAAGACGAAGGTGAAGATGATTGTGAAGTGCCTGGCGAGCTTGCAAGACTGTTACTTCAGGAAGAGAGGGCAATTCAACCACACGAAGAGCCAGTGGAAATAATAAACTTGGGTACTGAAGCAGACAGGAAAGAGGTAAAGATTGGTGCCAACCTAGAGCTCAGCGTGAAGCAACGGTTGACTAAGATGCTACATGATTATATGGAGATCTTTGCCTGGTCCTACAAAGACATGCCCGGGTTGGATACCGATATTGTGGTCCATCACTTGCCTACTAAGGAAGACTGCCCTCCGGTTAAGCAAAAGGTCCGCCGTATGCGTCCAGAAATGTCTGAAAAGATCAAAACCGAGGTTATGAAACAGTTTGATGCTGGGTTCCTTGCAGTGACTTCTTACCCTCAATGGGTTGCTAATGTAGTGCCGGTACCAAAGAAGGACGGCAAGGTCAGAATGTGTGTCGATTACAGGGATCTGAACAGGGCCAGCCCCAAAGATGACTTCCCTCTACCTCACATTGATGTCCTTGTTGACAATACAGCTCAGCATAAGGTGTTTTCTTTCATGGATGGTTTTTCAGGTTATAATCAGATCAAGATGGCACCTGAAGACATGGAAAAGACTACCTTTGTTACTCAGTGGGGCACCTTCTGTTACAAGGTCATTCCTTTTGGACTAAAGAACACTGGGGCAACCTACCAACGTGCCATGGTTGCTTTATTTCATGACATGATCCATCATGAGATAGAAGTGTATGTGGACGACATGATTGCAAGGTCCCAGACTGAGGAAGAACACTTAGATCATCTGCAGAAGTTGTTTGACCGGTTGAAACTGTACAAGCTAAGGTTGAACCCGAACAAGTGCACCTTCGGGGTCAGATCTGGGAAATTGCTAGGCTTCGTTGTAAGTGATAAGGGTATTCAAGTGGACCCTGCTAAGGTCAAAGCTATTCAAGAGATGCCAGTTCCTAAGACAGAGAAGGAAGTCAGAGGCTTTTTAGGACGCCTGAATTACATTGCTCGATTCATCTCGCACTTAACTGCTACCTGTGAGCCAATCTTCAAGTGGCTGAAGAAAGATCAGGTAGTACGTTGGAATGATGAATGTCAGGCCGCTTTTGACAGAATCAAAGAGTATCTCCAAGAACCACCCATCCTTATGCCACCGGTTGAGGGGAGACCTCTGATACTATACCTAACAGTGCTTGATAACTCAACGGGGTGTGTGCTGGGGCAGCATGACGAGTCTGGCCGAAAAGAGCATGCCGTTTATTACCTTAGCAAAAAGTTTACCGACTGTGAGACCCGATACTCACTGCTTGAGAAAACTTGCTGCGCTTTGGTATGGGTTGCTCGCCGGCTGAGACAGTATATGCTGACTCACACTACCTTGTTGATCTCAAAGATGGATCTTATAAAGTACATATTCGAAAAGCCTGCTCTGTCTGGGAGAATTGCAAGATGGCAAATGATCTTGATGGAATACCACATTCAATACACGACCCAGAAAGCCATCAAGGGAAGTGTATTGGCAGACCACTTGGCACATCAGGCCGTAGACGACTATCAGTCAATGAACTTCAAGTTTCCGGACGAGAGCATCATGATTGTGACTGATTGTGAAGTACCTGGACCGGATGAAGGACCTGAGGAAGGATCCCGATGGTCTATGCACTTTGACGGAGCCTCCAATGCTTTGGGTAACGGTATCGGCGTTGTGATCATATCTCCTCAAGGCACTCATACTCCACTCACTGCCCGGCTATGTTTCAACTGTACCAACAACATGGCAGAGTACGAGGCGTGCATCATGGGTCTTCAAGCTGCGATTGACTTAAGGATAAAGTTTCTGAGTGTCTTCGGAGATTCCGCTCTCGTGATCAATCAGATCAAAGGAGAGTGGGATACGAAACATCCGAATCTTATTCCTTACAGAGAATGTGTGTTGACCTTGATCCCTCACTTCACGAAGATAACCTTTGAACATTTCCCAAGAGAGGAGAATCAGCTGGCGGACGCATTAGCTACAATGTCTTCTATGTTCAAGGTCAAATGGGACAATGAGGCTCCCCGGATCATCATCTGGAAACTGGACGAACCGGCATACTGTTGTGATCTCGAGACGGAATTGGTAACTGAGAAGCCTTGGTACCATGAGGTGAAAAGATATTTGGAAGCTCAGGAATACCCTGAAGGTGCCTCTGTCAACGACAAGAAGTTTTTGAGAAGGTTCGCAGCAAAGTTCTTCCTTAGCAACGGCATCTTGTACAAGCGAAACCATGATTCGACCTTACTGTGTTGTGTGGATAAGACTGAAGCAGAAAGGATCATGGAAGAGCTACATGAAGGGACCTTTGGTACACATTCCAGTGGGCATACTATGGCTAAAAAGATCCTTCGGGAAGGGTATTTCTGGTCCACAATGGAAGCTGACTGCTATCAACATTCCCGGACATGCCATAAATGCCAGATATACGCAGACAAAGTGCATGTTCCTCCAGTTCCTCTGAATGTTCTGACTGCGCCTTGGCCGTTTGCAATGTGGGGCATAGATATGATCGGTGAGATTAAGCCTACGGCGTCCAATGGGCATCGCTTCATCCTGGTAGCGATTGATTACTTTACGAAGTGGGTCGAAGCAGCTTCCTATGCTACGGTAACCAAGACAGTTGTGGCACGATTCATTCGGCATAACCTGATCTGTCGATACGACGTCCCTGAAAGGATCATTACAGACAACGGTACCAATCTCAATAACAAGATGATCACTGAGCTCTGCGAACAATTTAAGATACAGCACCACAACTCTTCTCCTTACAGACCGAAGATGAATGGGGCTGTAGAAGCAGCAAATAAAAATATCAAGAAAATCGTGCAGAAGATGACAGTGACCTATAAAGATTGGCACGAGATGTTACCGTTCGCTTTACATGGGTACCGTACCTCAGCCAGGACGTCAACCGGGGCAACTCCTTTCTCCTTGGTTTATGGTATGGAGGCAGTCTTACCGATCGAAGTGCAAATACCCTCTCTCCGGATAATGAAGGATGCAGATCTGAAAGAAGATGATTGGATCCAGACACGACTTGATCAGCTAAACCTTATTGATGAAAAGAGACTTGCTGCTATCTGTCACGGTCAGACGTATCAGAAACGGATGATCAGGGCATTTAACAAAAAGGTCAGACCACAGGAATATCAAGTTGGGGATCTGGTAATCAAGCGAATCATCCTTCCTCAGAGTGATCCAAGGGGAAAATGGACCCCTACGTACGAAGGGCCATTTGTGGTTAAGCATGTGTTCTCAGGAGGAGCCATGATTTTAACCAACATGGATGGTGACGACCTTCCTCACCCCGCCAATGCAGACATAGTAAAAAGATACTACGCATAAAAAAGACCCGCTAGGCTGACATGCCTAGGCAAAAATTAGGGCTTCCCGGCGAACCAAAAGGGTTCGGGCAAAATGTAGGGATGAAATGAAAAATCTGTACACCCGGCAAGTCGAAAACCTGAAAAGGCGGCTTGGGCAAAAATGGGTATCCCGGTGGACTGAAAACCCGAAAGGGCGGTCCAGGCAAAAGTTAGGGATAAAGCGTAATACTATGTCTCATTGGATCACTTTGCATCCAGAATCCGGTATCTACATCAAGTTCAGACGGCATCGATCAGTCAGCTTCACCTTCAACCAAGGTCATCAAGTGATGAGACGCTTGGAGATATAAAGGCAATAACAGAGTTGAAACCCAGTGGGATCATTCATTTCACACAGCTGTTTTATTTTCTCTTGTACAAATTTGTATAAACTCTTTTGTTCGGCGGCGTCCTCTTACTAGGACGTCAGCCTCTTGTACACAAACGCCTATTTACAGGCAATTCAAAATCAATATAAATCACTTTTCAGCTAAAATTTCCAATTGTTTTTCCTTTTCTGTTTTGTGTTGCGAAGAACGTCCAAGGTTCAGTCTGTGATATATGCATTGACAATAATTTGCTAACTCATGAATAATTGCATACGAAACAAAGGATTAATTACAGGTAACATTAGAAACAGGGGCAATAAAGAGTTGTCTAAGCAATCTAATTGTTCTGTCCTCCAAGGTACCAAGGTAGGTTCAGCTAAAGGACATAACCAGTACATCTTAATTCCCCAGAGAGTGAGCCAGCAATCAGTGCACTCTCCCCAAGCTATATTATCAAACCTCAAGAAAGTTGGGTACCCTCCAGCAGATCTCAACATTCCCCAACAGCATATATGTATTCTTAACAAGCATCCCCGACAGTCTTGGTCTAAAGATTGTTCCCCGGCGGTATATCAAACATTCAATGGAGCTGCTTCCCCAGCATCTCAAAACTTCCCCAGGAGAGTCCAATCTAGTTCCCCAGGAAAGATGGAATTCATCTCCCCAAGCAGTAAGCTTATCCCCAGTAGATTCTGGAAGCTTATCCTTGCAGAGCACGAACGCGTCGCCCGGCTTTATTCAAAGAAGTTATTTCCCTACTAGGATATAACTGGGTTATCCTCAGCCGAAAGCCACGGAAAGATCGTCCTCGGTGAAGTCTTCTTATTCCCAGCGAAGTCTATTAACACTTCCAACGCAACAATGGTATCCCCAGCGAAGTTACCATCAACAGCTCAGCAAAGTACCTCTCTCCCCACAGAGTACTGCTCCCCAGCAAGATCATTAGAGTACTTTTCTCCCCGCAGAGTAATCCATTCGCCAAGTTTATTCCCCAACGGAGTTATCTTCTCCTACCGGTATTCTTGCAACTATCATCCCAAGCGAAAGCAAAGAGCTATTCTTCAACATCAGCCCAGGAGTGACTTCCCGGCACCCGTCAAGGATTTACTTTCCTAGACGAAAAGATACATTCATAAACATCGCACTTCCATGCGTTATAGCATGCATATACGCATCATATCTTACAAATCTCATTTATGTTGAGAACATCATTGCTTGATCCATATCATGCATTGCATATGACTGACATTTACCTTTCAGGAAGAATTCAGTTAAAGTTCTCAACTACATTCAAGACCTAGACCGGTTCAGTTAAGTCGACCCTAAGACTTTTCTGTTTCTTATCCAGTCAAAGGCCTTCTCTGGTTCAATCAGATCGACCCTAAGATCTCCCTTTTTCTTATCCAGTTGAAGACATTTCAAGACCTAGACCGGTTCAGTTAATCGACCCTAAGATTTTCTGTTTCTTATCCAGTCCAAGGCCTTTTCTAGTCCAGCTAAATCGACCCCTAACAAATTTTCCTGATAAAGACTCAGTAGAAGTTATCCAAGATTCTCTCAATGTTTGCTGTTGAGGTTGTAGTCGCCTATGGTTCTCTCCCTGATGCTGCGGAGGTAGTAATCATCCCAAGATTCGCTCAGCGTTACTGTTGAAGTCGAAGTCGTCCAAGATTCTCTCAATGTTTGCTGTTGAGGTTGTAGTCGCCTATGGTTCTCTCCCCGATACTGGGAGGTAGTAATCATCCCAAGATTCGCTCAGCATTACTGTTGAAGTGAAGATATCCAAGATTCTCTCAATGATTGCTGTTGAGGTTGTAGTCGCCTGTGGTTCTCTCCCCGATACTGCGGAGGTAGTAATCATCCCAAGATTCGCTCAGCGTTACTGTTGAAGTGAAGATATCCAAGATTCTCTCAATGATTGCTGTTGAGGTTGTAGTCGCCTGTGGTTCTCTCCCCGATACTGCGGAGGTAGTAATCATCCCAAGATTCGCTCAGCGTTACTGTTGAAGTGAAGATATCCAAGATTCTCTCAATGATTGCTGTTGAGGTTGTAGTCGCCTGTGGTTCTCTCCCCGATACTGCGGAGGTAGTAATCATCCCAAGATTCGCTCAGCGTTACTGTTGAAGTCGAAGATATCCAAGATTCTCTCAATGATTGCTGTTGAGGTTAAAGTCGCCCAAGATTCTCTCAGCGTTCCTGTTGAGGTAGTAATCGTCCAAGGTTCTCTCACCGTTCCTGTTGAGGTAGTAACCATCCCTGGTTCATTCATCACCTTTTGAAGATCCAGATCCAGCTCCTGTAACCAGTCAGGACACCTCTATACAAAGAGTTTGAAGACCAGCTCCCGTAACAGGTCAGGTACTCATTTTCTTTTGCAGGTACGCAAGTGCTCGCTAAGGAATCTCTTACGCGATCAACATCCAGATGGCATCTATAAGCCCATCCACCTATCCATCATCTCTTAGCATGGCATCTATAAGCCCATCCACCTATTCATCATCTCTTAGCATGGCATCTATAAGCCCATCATCCTATCCAACAATCTCCAAAGGGCATCTATAAGCCCATCATCCTATCCAACAATCTCCAAAGGGCATCTATAAGCCCATTCCCATCATCACTGCTACCATGTGAGCGCAAATTTCTGGGCACTCTAGTGTTCAATCATCTTCCACCTTCGGATTACGAAAGGCACGTCAGCCAATCTGCATCCTCAGGTCTAAGAAGATTGAACAGGGGCAACTGTTGTACCCCAAAATTTGACCTCCCATATTCTTCAAAATTTTCCAAGTCAAAGCTTCAAAATCTCTCCAAGGGTTGCACAGTTCAAGGGGGTCCTAACAGTCAAAATTAGGGTTCTGGTTCTGACAAAGAAATTGAAGTTTCCAAGGGTCCAATCAAGTCCCACATACTTATAAACATGGTCAAGCATCCTCATACCAAGTTTCAAGACTTACAGCACAAAATTGCACAGTCAAAAACCCTAATTGCACTACAATCAACTGTAGGGGCAAAATGGTCATTTGACAGTCAAAAGTTCAAATTTTTGGTCAACATATCATTTTGAAGCCACAAACATCATTTGATCAATGCTTGATCATGATTCTCAAAGTATGGCTCAAAAAGTCTCAAGATGCAAAAGTTTCCATATTTGGACAGTTGAAAAAGTCAACTGTAACTTGACCAAGGAATAACTTTCACATGGATTATCAGAAAAATTCCATCCAAATCTCATTTTGAAGAGAAAGACATTTCCTACAACTCCTCTTCATACTTCAAGTCCAAGAAATGCTCTCACAAAAAGTTATCAATTTCAACATTATAGGTCATTTTCAAAAGTCAACAAAAAGGGACGTTAAGTCAAAGGCCATAACTTGAGATTGGTAAATCAAAATGACATGGGACAAAAGACATTGGTTAGAGGACTCAAAGACCTTTCCAAAAGGTCCAAGAACATGAGCAAAGCTTAAAAATTGAGCAAGTTATGCCTTGTGGAAGTTGCGAAAGTTTTGGATATTTTGAAAAGTCAACATTGCTCCAAATGACCTAAAAATGCTAATGGGCCTCTTTTTCTTCCACAATTCATCATCCAAGGCATGTGCACGACCATTTGGCCCAAAGGGAAGTTTTTTATCATTTTTATTTATTTATTTGGATTTTTAATTATTAATAATTCATTTAATTAAAATAAATAGGTGAAAAATGCTAAACCTAATGTTTTAAATCTTTTTGTGCATAAAATATCTCCAAGATTTCGTGCAAATCAGGTTAGGAAAGAATCAAAGGTAATTGGACATGATTGAGACCAAATATGCTTGAAAAAGATTGAAAACATTATGCATGAAAATCAAATCTTCCATACATCAATTCCTTGATTCCTTGGACAAGAAAACCTACCCTAATCATTCACATATAAGTACTCATGCAAACCCTAATGCATAGAATCTCTCAGCTGCGCAGAAAAGCCATAACAAAAACTTGAATTTTCTCAAAAAAGTCAAATACTGAAAACTGTCTTCCAGGGCGATTCAAGCTGAGATAATCATCTCATCACCTTCCTGAGACATCAAGAAACGTTTTTGAATCACTTTCCACGTCCCTAACGCCCAGAACTGGTGAATAGGATTCAAACTTTTTAACATTTTTTTCATAATCGTGTTTTAGTATTCAAGCATATTCATTGCATTTCTTTGATGGATTCATACTAATTGATGTATTCTGAAGCTAACCACATATTTTAATTGAGTTTTTATGCATTATTGGAGATTTCACCATTGAAATAGGTTAGGGTTACAGAACTTTCAAATTGGGCGTTTATGCATATGGTAAAATTGGAACACCTCAATGCCATGACCAAACTCAGCGTGCTTGGACGAAAACAACAGAACCCTCGCGCCTAATTTATGTGGCCATATGGCCTAATCGTTATTTTTGAAACAAGCATGTTTTGAGGGGGTTCAAAACCCCCGCTAACCTTCTTGTATTTTCAGGAAAAACAAAACGAAGGAAGAAGACGCTGATGTGTAAGGATCTGATTGCACCATTTGAATTTCCGCGCTAACTTTCCCATTAACCATTGTCTTTATGTTATATTATTTATTAGTTATTACATAATCAGAAGCGTGTGAATGGCCTAGTGGTGGAGAAAGCATTTGGTAATCAACAGGACCTGGGTTCGAACCCCAGGTCCCCACTCTCTTTCAATATTTTTTCTATAAATCTAATCCCATGCAGATTATGCCCTGAAGACCACCGTGTAACTCACCATCCAGCCATGCCACATGCCTCATGATCTTAATCCAAAAGCCCATATCTGATGGACACCGTATACGTTAGTCAACGGAGCTCCACGCCAGCGCAAAAGTCAAACAGGCCAAAGGCTTAATGGGCCTGATTACTGGACTTCACCTCCCATTTGGGGACAGACCCCCCCTAGGTTTGCAATCTTTTATATTTTTTTCATTTTTTTTTATTTATTTCAATTATTGCTTTTAATTAATTCCTTTAATTTAATATTTTCATGAAAAACATAAAAAACAATATAAAATCAGAAAAGAGACAAAAAATAAATATTTTTATTTAATTTTATTTTTTTTGTAAATAAACATCATTAATTGATTTTAGTTTTTTTTAATTTAGGTTTAAATCTTAATATTTTTCTAATAAACTTAAAATTGGTAGAATTAGGGTTTTAATTAATTTTTATCCTTTCCTTTTCTTTTCACTAATAATTAAATATTATTTATTTTTATAAATCAAATTGCATGTAAATAATTAATTTAATTTTAGGTTTAAATTTTAATATGTTTTCTTAATAAATTAAAAACAATTAGAATTAGGGTTAATCTTTTAATTTCATTTAGTTCTCATTAAAAAACCATAAATACGAAAACCTCAAAAATAATTTCTCCTTTTATTTTAATTTTAATTAATTTGTAAATAATAATTTAATTTCATTAAAAAGGGTCCAACGCCCTCGTTTCCAATCTTAATTCAATTCGCACATTTATCTCGTTTCTTTTAATTATTTATGTACCTCTCCCAAAGCCGTGTAAACTTAACTTCTCGCACTTTTCTTTATTTCTTTATTTTCTGTCAAATCGGGTCCTGGAAATTTTGGCGATGTGGACCCGCGCCTTTGTAATAGTTTAGAACTTTTAATTTCCGCATCTTTTTAACTGTTAATAAATGCATGCAAGAATGAATGGCCTAAAATAAAAACAAACGCGTAGCTTACTCATAACATGACAAGACAAAAATAAACGAAAAAGACACACAAATCACACACCACCCCTAGGGTACGCCTCACTGTTGCCTTGCCTCGAAAGGTGATCGTCGAGTAGAGGATGTCTTAGTAAGTCCTCATGATCTGGGAACCTGGCATGAGGGTAGATTCTAAGGTGTCTTCCCATTGCTCTGGTGATCACCATGTCCCGAACCTCGAATTGACCCGAACACCTCCAACGGTGGTGCTACCTACCTCTCAATGGTGGGATGGCACTACTTTAAAGGACATTTACACAGACGAATTCCTTAGGGTAGGTAGACGACTCTAGATACTTGCTCTAATTTCAAAAACAAATCAAAAATACTTTTCACACCGACACCTTTTCAAAAAGCTTTCGAAAGCAAATTTTCAAACACTCTTGAGGACCGATACAAGAGTCGAACTGAAATTTTCAAAGGAACCTTTTTAAAACCCACAGTTGAAAAGCAAACAAACCATTTTTGAAAACACAAATGAGCAAGTATCTAAGAGCCCATGGATAACCATGGATAGAAAGGGTGCTAACACCTTCCCTTTCTATAATCTACCTCCCGAACCGAGAGCAATCTCTATAAGGAATTTTTCTTTGCTTTTGTCCTTTTCATTTGGAGAAAATAAAAGACGGTGGCGACTCTTGCTTCCGCGATATTTCGCGAACCAGCGTTAAACAGTCAGTTCCAGATCCACCGATCACACCATCCCCACTGAACCAGACATGCGCTGGGCTTGAGGTGTTTGGGCCTTCTTTTTTGTTTTTGATTTCATACACCCCTCATATTACTTTTTACCAACCTATCTCACTCCACTTTTTTTTATTTTCTCTGATTTCAAACAAAAAAATATATTTGGGCCCAGCGCCTCATTTTTCTTTTCAACCCCCATTTTACTTTCTTAACACCCAGGCCCATTATTTTCTATATTATTCATATTTTCTTTATTTTTATTTATTTATTTATTTAATCAAAAATACAAAAAAAATATTTTCTTAAATAATCAAATTAAAAAATATTTTAATCCAAGCACTTTATTTTATTTTTGGTAATTAAATTAAATTTTATTACTTCTTTTACATTGTAAAACATTTTCTTTATTAACATTAACAATCAAATCATTTTCTTAACAAATTAGTTAGACTTAGGTTTGATTTTCTTCTTAAACTAACTTAGATTTTAGGTTTTGTTAAAATTAATTAATTTCTCTTGTAAATTAAAACTAGTTTAGTTTGAATAGGTTAATTATCAAATCTTTTCTCCACCAAAAAACCACAAAAAAAAACAATTTCTTTTTTTATTCATCTTTACATTTTGTACATTCTATTATTATTCATATTCAATGGTTTGTAATAGATAATTAGGTTTTTATTTCTTTCCTCTCCTCACTCACAAACATGTACCCCCATTCTCAAAGCGTTGTAATAGCGTAGGACATTTAAATTCCACAATTTATCGCTTTCCATATTATTGTTAGTAATTAGGGTTTGTATGACAAGATTTAAAATCAAACATTAGACAACCCTAATCCAAGACAATATACATGAAATTAACACACCTTGCACGCATGCACCTCTTGGGTAACCCACACTTGTTGCATCAGATATAAACAATTATGTCCCTCGAACGTGAGATGCTTTAGCAAAAACCCTCGATTAAAAGATCGTAGTCCCTAGATGACCCTTTGATGTTGCCTTCGGTAAACGATTTTAGTACCTTACAAAAAATTGCTAAAACATCTTACAAGTTGCCTTCTATGATTGTACGACGACCCACGCCTGTCCCTCACATCCAATGATATAGCTCCTTACCAACCAATGATAAAATAACACTATCTAAAGGAGGAGGAAAAGAACATAGACTTTTTGAATAGGTAGATTGCTCGTAATTTCTTGATCACAAACTAAAACAATTTTCACACCTCACATTTTCAAAAAAAAACATCTTTCCAAACACTGCAAATATTTTCAAAAACAAACATATTGTATACATTCTCAACGATACGAGAATCATTGCAAAATTGCCGTACTAAGGTGTTTTTAAAATATTTCCAAAAAGAAAACATTTTGTATACATTTTCAACGATAAGAGAATCATTACAAAATCACCACTTTCAAAACATCTTCAAAAGATTTTCAACTTACACAAAACATAAAGTATTTTCAAAGTGATCAAGCAATTAAGAGCCCGTAGATAACTACGGATGAAAAGGGTGCTAACACCTTCCCGTTTAATAACCTACCCCCCGAACTCAAGAAAATTCTCAAAAGGTATTTCCTGTTCTTTTCACCCTTTACCTTATTGGATCAAAGAAAAGTCGGTGGCGACTCTTGCTATCCACAACATTTGTGATAAAACGCAAAACACCAAGTCAGTTATCCCACCATATAACAGAATTGGCGACTATGTTGGGGATAAAAATACTAAAAGTGGGGTTAACTTAAGAGCTAGATCATATTTATTACTTTATTTGTTTTCCTTGTTTGCTTTACATTTTGGGTCTATGCTTGAGTTTATTTCTTGAAAAGATCTTATACCCGGATCTGGGGTATATTAAGTATGTAGCAATAGATCGTGGGGACTATGAAGCGTAATATCGACATGGTTGAAGTGATGGCTATGTTAGTGTGACACATTTGTTGGTACCGGTGTTCCTTGAGTCCAGTCAAGGAGAATACGGGGCCACTGTGTGGTGTCATGAAGCACTAATTGACCATAGAACCTTAGTTGAACAACTTGGCCATTAGAAAGTAGTGAGATAGATGGATTTGGTGCAAGACTAAAGTTGGTTGATACTCGATACTACACTCATTGATATTAGACTTTCAGGATATTTTGGCCGCAGTTTGGATGCTTGAGCTAAAACAATGCCCGATGAAGAAAGATCAGTGATATTGAGGCTCCTAGAACCCAATTACTTCTTTTAGGACAGATTGAGCCAACTAAAACTTCAAGAGGGTACTTACCTATAAACCCCATACAAGCCTAAACCTAAGGACTTATGTGTTTTGTTTGTGTATGATTATTTGTTCATGATATCATAACATCATACCGTCGCATTTCACTAACCATTTCAAGGATCTAGGGATTTATCTTTGTTCTGTTTTGTAGGTTATGGCTTTCGCTCGCAAAAATACCATCTGAATCAACTTCGTAAGGGTGCCTCCTCAACTCAAAGAGTTAGCATCAAGGGTTCCCGAATATTCTCCGTTCACCAAAAGATATGGTCAACTTCTCAATTTGGTTACCTCAAGCTTTGAAGAATACATGATGATGGTGCTCTTTTAGTTCTTTGACCTTGTACATCATTGCTTCACCTTTCCCGATTATCAATTGGTGCCCACAATGGAAGAATTCTCTCAACTACTAAGAGTATCTGTTCTTGATCAAATACCCTTCACCGGTTTAGAGGAGGCTCCAAGACCTGAAGTTATTGCCACGACCTTACATTTGAAGAGTTCTGACATTATAGTTAATTTGGAGACAAGAAGTGGGGTCAAAGGCTTTTTGGCTAAATTCTTGATGGAGAAGGCTCGTTTTTTTTTTGGATGCCACGAACTTTCAAGCTTTTGAGGAGTCCTTGGCTCTTATAATCTATGGTTTGGTGCTTTTTCCTAACCCTAACCAACTCATAGATGTGAATGCTGTCAAAAATTTCCTTACTCGTAACCATGTGCCCACATTTCTTGGAGACATTTTGCACTCTTTTTATACTCTCACAATGAATAAGCGAGGTACTCTTATGTGTTGCTTGCATTTGATGTGTAGGTGGTTTATTTTTCACCTTCCCCGATCAGTATTGAAGAATGAGCAAGGTTTGAGGTGGTCGCAAAGGATAATGTCACTTTCTCATACAGATATTTATCGGTGCTCTCGATCTCAAGAGGACATTATTATCATTGACCATTATAGGGAGTTCCATAATGTTCCACTCTTGGGCATTAGGGGAGATATTACTTATATCCCTTTTCTATATCTACGACAATTTGGCTATGCTCGAAGAGATGGTCCCCACGATGCACTCATTCAAGGTATTGTATTCGACTACGAGAATGATGTTCAAGGTTATCGTGGAAGGTTTGTACATGCTTGGGGAATGGTAAGCAAGGTTAAGAGCAAGACTTTGGGGCATAAGAATTTCATCCCTCTTGAGCCTTATCCCAAATGGGTGCGAGCTCGTGCTCAAAATCTCATGATGCCATATCCAGCCATCCTACCAGTGATTATGGAGCCCATTGCCGAAGGGGATATTCCTTATACCATTCTCCATCCTGACATGTCGAGGGGATTGCTCTGTTCAAGTCCCTATAGTCCACACACATCCTCACTTTACCATCCTTCTTAGGCACTAGTACGATATTTGCAATCCATGGCAGATAAGAGGTAACTTTCAAGAAACCCGCATCAAATTGTTTATGAACATCCTCTTTGATCTTCTTAGAGATTTCAGGATGAGTTCTTCGAAGATTTTGTTTAACAGAAGGACAATATTCTGTAAGCGGCAACTTGTGTACCACAATATTTTTATCCAGCCCTGGCATGTCTTCATAAGACCAAGCGAAGATATCAACATACTCACAGAGAATTTCAACCAATCTTCGCTTGACACTGTCTTCTAATGCTGCCCCAATATTGATTTCTTTTTGGACCATCCTCGGTACCCCAGTTAATAACTTTGATAGTCTCTTGGTGTGGCTGAATGACCTTTTCCTCTTGCCTCGATAATCTGGCCAGCTCTTCGAGAAGTTCACAATCTTCTTCAGCTTCTACATCAACTTGATAGATTGGATTTTCAAAGTCAAAATGAGCCATAGCATAATCGTTTTAGACAAAATCCAGGATTAATGGGGAATAGTATCTTCATGATTGTTTTTATTTTATTTTAGTATTAGATTTAAAAAGAAAAATAAAAACACATTGCCAAAAAATTTGAAAAATAAAGAAAGACAAGGAGCAAAATATTTGAATGCAAAAAGACGTCATTTATTGATGATAATTTTTTAAATTTAAAATATTATGGCCCTACAACATAATCACTACGTCTTGGGAAGAATGTAGGATTTGTTGCATGATAAAAATAAAAGAAAATTACTCTTCATAGGGGGTGACTTCAATGACGTCTTCGGCAAACCAACTAACAGACTCTTGACACGGAATAGTAGGACGAATCCACTTGTCGATTTCACAGTCACTATTGCCTTCCTCGCTCACAACATAAGCTTCCTCATGGATGATACCACCATTGACGAATTGAATCAAAGGAGGAATACCTTGAATCTTGAGAGGAACAGACGTCAACACGCTTCTTCCAGCCACGAAGCCTAAACCTTTTTTGTCCTTCTGTGTGGGAGATCTAACATTATGCCCCATCCTTCAGGATGACCAGGCTCAATAATTTCTTGAGCTTGTCAATAAGATGCCATAGAGGCTTCTGGCTTCTTAACCTCTTGACGAGGAGTTATGATAACCTACACGGTTTCAAATGCTTGGCACAGAGTCTCATATATCTTACCTTCAACTTCAACATAGCGGGAGGTACCTAGATGAATGACAATATTATCCTCTTTACCATAAATAGTGACCACTTTCCCATTAACCAGGAATTTCAACTTCTAATGCAAAGTAGAAGTGACAACATTGGCCCCATGGGTTCACGGACGCCCTAGCAAAAAACAGTATGAAGGATTAATATTCATGATAAATAAATTCACGTCAAAGATCTGAGGACCTATCTTGATAGGCAAATCAACTTCCCCAAACAAAGTTCTCTTTGACCCGTCAAACGCCTTGACCACCAAATCATTAGGCCTTAACATAAGCCCCTCATAATCCAACTTCATAAGAGCAGAATTTGGAAGCACATTAAGGGAGGATCTCGTGTCAACCAACACACGGGATAAGGTAGTCCTCACAATCTCCATTGAAATGTGAAGCACCTTATTATGTTTCCTTCCCTCGGGAGGTAGATCAAAATCTGTGAAACCCATCCCATTACTCGCAAAGATGCTAGCTAGGATTCCTTCAAATTGATTCACTGAAATCTCCTGAGGAACAAAAGAATTCCCCAATGGCTTCATCAGTGTATTCCTATGAGATTTAGAATCTTGGAGAAAAGCAAGAATTGAAATCTTCGCAGGTGTCTGGCTCAATTGATTGATAATCTTGTAGTCTCTCTTCTTTATATATCTCATCAATTCTGTGACATCTTTAGCCATCTCGGTATCCAGAATCGGAATAGGAGGATGTTGCCCCGGTTTTTCACTATTAACAACAATCTGATTGCCTTTAATCTTAGATGAGGCATCTACGCTACTTTTTGGTCGTTCAAGTGGAGAGAAAATTTTACCGCTATGGGTAATCATGCTTTCATTGACAATGTCATGAACTTCGGGCTTCTCATCTTCTGACTTATTTTCCTCGGGCTTCTGAGTAGAAAGCTTCTTCCCCCTAATAGTAAAATTCACCATCATAACCCTAAGGAACTGCCTTGTCACTGACATATGGCACTGGACCAGGTAAAGTGATAGTTACCGGTGACTTTTTGATGGGAGCTGGAATTGTGATGGGAACATGAATTGTCTTTGGCTTAATAAGAATAGTTATCACATCAACTTCGACTTCACTAACCTTAGACTCAACAACCGTGCAGTCAAACTAAAGAGCTCCTTTGGTAATTAAACTTTAAACTGCATCTTTCAAACATTAGCAACCCTCTAGCTGAATCAAACAATCTTCACAATCAAGACCACATCCCAAGAATACACCTTTCTTCGATAACTGCTCTTTCACAAACGATAGAGGTGTAGTCAACTGGTTTACATCCATGACCAGATTCAAACTTTCATCTTCAATGATGGCACTGACAGTGGCACCACCGTGAGGTGGTAAAGGCTATTGAAGAATATTAGGTGTTGCTGCTGCCCCGAAATTAATATCTTGAGAATCCAATAAGTCTTGAACTTTGTGCTTAAAAGCATAGTAGTTTTCAATGATATGTCCTTGTCCACCGGAATGAAATTCACATGTAGCATTAGCATTAAAGCTAGCTGGAAATTTTTCAGGGTCAACTTTCCAAGTACGCAACTCAACCAGTTTCAATTCAAGTAGATGAGGTAGCAATTACGCATAGGACATAGGAAGTTCATCAAACTTCCTAGGAGGAAGCCTCGACTTTTGTTGATTGCCTTGTTTAGGCACATAAGTCTTTCTCCAAGGTGAAGATATTGGGATCATCATAGCAGCAATTTGATGGTCAGACTCCTGATGAGCCATACCTTTACCCTTCTGCGCATAAAGTGCATTGGCGTCTCTTTATTTCTTCTTATGGAAATGGCTAAAAGACTTCTTTGCATTACCAATTTTAGCGCCGGAGAAATCCTAAATCTTCCCCAGCTTGATTCCAATTTCAATCTGTTGTACCCTAAAATTTTCCCTCTCATGTTTTCAAAGGTCTTCCCTTACATGGTTGGTCACAAACCCTTGCCTAAGAAAAATAAAGTTTTTTGAAGATGAACAAAGTGTCTTTCGATTGGCATCTGGGAAAAGTCTTCGATTGGGCATTTGGCACTCTTCGACCAGGCTTGACTCACCAGTCTTCGATTGGGCATTTAGTACTCTTCGATCAAGCTTTGATAAGCAAGTCTTCGATTGGGCTTTTGGCACTCTTCGATCAAGCTTTGGTCTGCAAGTCTTCGATTGAGCGCTAGACCTCCTTCGATTAAGCTTTGGTCTGCAAGTCTTCGATTGAGCGCTAGACCTCCTTCGGTCAAGCTTTGATGTGCAAGTCTTTGATTGAGCGCTGGACTCCTTCGATCAAGTCAATTTCACAATGCTTCGACTAGCACTTCAGAGGGTCCTTCGACTGGAACTTCATACTTTACCTTAATAAGAACATCAGAACAAAATGACCTTCGAATGGCATTTTAGTTCAGAGTTTCCCTTAATAAGAACATCAGAACGAAATGACCTTCGAAGGGCATTTCAGTGCAGAGTTTCTCTTAATCTGAGATGCTCTGATGAAGGAAGTTCTGGGCACTTCGAATCAGAACTAAGACTCATCACAAGGCCAAGGGCTGGGCGAAGTTGTCTAATAGGGAATGTTCTAAATAGATTCGAATTGAACTTTGAAGCTGGAAAAGAAGGCAGATTCGAAGTAGGCTGGCATGACTAAGCAAAAACACATATCCTAACCTGTCCAGGTTCACCCAAAGTTCACAATGGCATGTGTCCCTTGCAAATATGCAATCGAAGCAGGGGGAGTCTCAATCGAAGGGGTTGTGACTTGAGTAGTTCGAATAGGGACTTTGAAGCAATCGAAGAGAGCAAATTCGAAGGGGCAAGTCAGCTTTTGATTTCCATCATATTGGAGGCCCAAACAGCTCATAACAGGCTGGCAGTAACGCATGGAAATAGACTGGAACCTGATTGAATCAAATATAGCAAGTCTTTATGAAGAAATCAAATCAAATCTCTTCATCATAATGGACCAAGATTTGATACACAAATGTTGACCTAATTTCCTTTGTCTATATAAACCTCATGCTCATAAACAAATCACACACGAAACCCTGCTGCAGACAAGAAAAAACGCACAAAAACTCTGTGGAAACGGCCATAACAGTTTTTGCAAAAACCCTTGAGCAAGTGGTGATCAGATTTTGGTTTGGAGGCAGATTCAGACCAAAAGAAAGACGCAGCTGTTGGCTCCTAAATTCGACACCCTTGTTTTATTAATGTTAGCCATTAAAGCTGAAGGATGTTTTCGACTGGCTAAGTCTGTCGAAATGCCCGTCGAAAGATGGCAAAGTACTTAGAAGATTTCTTCCAAGGGAGAAGTTGGTTGCCTTCGACGTCGAAGGAGTTTCTCGTCGAAGAGGTCTCTCGACGAAGGTGTTCGATGGTTCAGAGTGGAGCAGTTTGAAATTCAAGCGTTTGGAGGGAAAACGGTTTCCAGCAGTTACCAAGTGCAACGTGCAAAGATCTGGAGCGTCGAACGTTGAGAACGTGCCAAGTGGATTGATCTCGAAGCAGTGTAACTGCCCGACGGTTACTTGGGATGTTTTAGTATAAATAGTAGTAGTCATGTAGTTTCTCGTGTGTGTTCACAATTCTATACATAGTCACTCATATAGATTCGAGTACCCAGCGTGTGAGAAAGAATTGTTGAGAAATGTATGTGTGAAACACCAACTTTATTAATCAAAGTCATTTACTTTTCTAGAAATTTACTTGCTTTCTTCTTTACATTCCTGTCGAACCTTTTACTTTAAGCCTTGTTTATTTTACCAAGTCCTTTCTTCATGCAATTTATTTAAAGCCTCTTTATTTAAAGCCTTATCCAATTTAATCAAACTTCAAAATCAACCTATGTCCTAGGATCAATCTGATCGATCCTGCGAGTAACCAAATAAGTAACCATTTGGAGGATCAGCGGTTGTTTACCAAAACCCAAGGTAAACAAATTGGCACACCCGGTGGGACTGTGTGTTGATTGTTGAAAATAATCTCATCTTTTCGAGGAGTGTTGTATGTTATTGAGAAGTGGTAGAATATACACTAACGATAACAATACTGCCAGAAGAAGGGAAGAGATGGCGAATCCGCCAAACAATAACGAAATCCCACAAACGAGTGTGGGAGCAACGGTTAGTACGACCGTAAGTGAAGCGACGACTGTTGGTTCGACGCCAGCAGTAACGGTCACAGCAACGGGGCTAATACCTTCGTTCACGGGCCCCAGGATGCCTTTGGGAACTCCCCCACCAAGGGGAAATTTAGGCACAAGGCCTTTAGCGCCACCAGGATTTATGCCACTCTATGGTATGCCAACTTCTGAATTGGCTAGCCTGACGAATGCTACGTCCACTTTTTCAGACCCATTAGTGAGTGCCTCTTCGCCACTCCAAGGTTCTGGAGTAGGCATGGCGAATAGAAATAGGACCCAACTCTTAGGAGGAACGTCCCAAGTAGCCCATGGCCTTACAAATGCCTCGACAGCAGTCTTGAGGCAACAAATGGACGAAAGCAACCATGATATGGTGCAAATGTTGGCACAAACTTTGAGTACGGTGCTAAACCCTCTAATACAAAACACTACTCAATCGAATCAGCAAGTGACAGCGCAAATGACGCGTTTGGCTGATTTCTTTGGATTACCCCAACCCATTCGACAGCCCCAAAGGGCGCAAATAAGGGGTAACCAGGGGATGTTCGTAGAGGAGGAAACCACCATTAACCAGGCTCAACAGCCTGTCGAAGAAAACCTTAGGGCGCGATTGGAGCAACCTGCGAGTAACCAAATAAGTAACCATTTGGAGGATCAGCGGTTGTTTACCAAAACCCAAGGTAAACAAGGGGAATTCGATTTAGCAATTTTATCGAAAGTCAAAAATCGAAAGCCAGAAGAAAATATTGAAAGTCTGGTTACCGATACAGAAGGTTTCTTCGAAGGGCCTTCCCCCTGTTGGTTGGTGGTAGTCTTCGCCGGCGCTGTAGTCTTCGCCGGCGGTCGAGGTTTTGTTGAGGGGCCTCCTCCCTGTTGGCCTTCTGTAGCCTTCTTGGCTACAGGCTTTCGAACAACTGAAATCAAATAAATTGTTAACAGGCTAGCAGTCGAAAGAGAAAGACAAAGCAATGTGAGAGGATGAACTTACATTTCTTTATTTTGTCCAACACAAGGACAAAAGATTTCTGAAGCTCATCCACGAAGTCCTTCTCGTCGAAGAACTCCTCAGCGTAATAACTTTTCCACCACTCCTCGAAGGATGGTGAGCAAAGAAAGTTGAGCTGGTAGTCAAACAACGAGAGAACTGTTCGACCAGCATATCTTCCGATATGCTTGATGGCAGCTTCTTCGGTGTAATCATTGCAGAAGTACAACATAGCCTTCTCTCTTGGAAAAATTGGAGAAGGAAGGGTTTGAATAATACCAAACTGGCGAGATACCAGGTTTGGTTGATATGCAATCAGACTCAGGTGAGTCTTAGAGCTCCTGAATCGAAGAGGCATGATCCTTGGTGTAAGGAACGCCTCCCATATTATTGTATGTTCGTCAACGTTAGGACCACTCGACGTCCTTGGATGTGGCCTTGTGAACCATGCTGGGCCTACCTTCCGTTGAGCAAACGGAGCCATAGTCGAAGCAAACTCCTTCCTTCGAGCAAACATCAGAACGAAGTTAGTGAAGGTTTGTTGAAACTCCAGTCCATCTTCCATAGGCGTCAACAGAGCCAGCCTGGTTCCTTCGACGCGTCTGTTCGCTATCTCTGGAGCCTGCTCATTTATCTGAACCTTCTTAGGCAAGAAAGATTCGAAAGTGGCATTGAGCCACAGTTGGAGCAGCCAAAAAGGCCCAGCAAGTAGCAAACTGGCCCTGTTCTCGATAATTTTTAGAAGAGTGGCCCCATTACTAATCGAATCATAGAGGCTAGCCAGAATCAATTCTGCCAAACAGACATTCTGGCCATGATGGAGTTGCGTGGCGAGAGTGACCATCTTCTTGGTCACTTGTAGGGACTTCGAGCAAAATACAAAGCGAGTCAGCCATAAGGCTAGAAACGCTATGTGTTCGACATCCGACACAGCATCTGTCGACCTGTCGTGGTAGTGGTTGATGAAAGTGGTATAGGTTGGTTTGGTGTCAGAGAAGCCAATTTGATCCTCCGACATCTCCTCCGGATCGAAGTAGTCCCCGGTGGGTCGAAGGCCAGTGATAGCGGCCACATCGAAGAGTGTGGGAGTTAGCATCCCACAGGGAAGATGGAAAGTAAAGTGGGAGTAGTCCCAGAAAAGCAGAGAAGCTATCAACATCTCTGGAGAATAGTTCAAACCTGTCTTCGACAGCATCACCAGGTCGAAAATCCCCATCTTTTTCCAGATCGAAGCTTGGCTTTTCTCCATCTTTTCCAGCCAAGCAACGTAATCAGGAGTAAGGCTAGGGCCAGACCTGAAAGCCCTAACGCCTCTGTTGAAGAAGCGGAGGTCGATTTTTTCATGCGCAGGGTCTTCATTGTCTTCTGCGTCTTTCTTGGCGCATGCGACCGGTTTGAGTTTCTCAACTACCGGAAAATAGCTCTTAATCTTCATGGCCTCAGCAATACTGGGATACAAGGGGCCAGACATAACAAAGATCTAGTTGGAATATCCAACCGGGATCATAAGGTGATGGGAGTAAGCGTCACGTACGGCGATGTCCAAGGGTTCAGGGACCCTTCGTTGGCCCGTAGCAGTTACTACTGGAGAAGTGACGAAGACCTTAGGTTTGGCGTTTCCAGTTGGTACGGTAGCGCTAGGAGCATTGGAACCAGATGCCATTGTTAATGATGAGGTTGAAGACGAAGTGAAGAAGGAAATGTTTTTGCAAAGATGACAAGTTGGTATGAAAACAGAGAAGTCTGAAAGCTAGATGGCGTAAAAAGTCCCACAATGGGGTACTTACTGCTATTTATAGTAGTGGGGGAAAATCCCCAAAAACGAGGACATTAAATGCCATTTAATGCTGCAGGAGATAGTGGGGCGCGTGGCAGCCCCCTGTTGTTTTAGTCGTTCTGCAGAAATAGAGGGACGCAGCGTGCGTCCTCGTTTTTGGGAATTGTCATAATGACAAATTCTGAAATGACGTTTGGTACTGCACGCCGTACTGACATGACGTCTTAGGTACGGATAAATGATGGTTTTCTTGGGATTGCCAATGGTTGGTAGAAAACAACAAAAAGTGCACAAGTTAATTTGTGACTAAGCGTGAAAGGACAGGTGTCGAATGGCGTTTCAAAGAATGCCTTTTTCTTTCAGAGTCGAAATAAGGCATTCTTGGGGGGCAATTTGTTGGCTCCTAAATTCGACACCCTTGTTTTATTAATATCAGCCATTAAAGCTGAAGGATGTTTTCGACTGGCTAAGTCTGTCGAAATGCCCGTCGAAAGATGGCAAAGTACTTAGAAGATTTCTTCCAAGGGAGAATTTGGTTGCCTTCGACGTCGAAGGAGTTTCTCATCGAAGAGGTCTCTCGACGAAGGTGTTCGATGGTTCAGAGTGGAGCAGTTTGAAATTCAAGCGTTTTGAGGGAAAACGGTTTCCAACAGTTACCAAGTGCAACGTGCAAAGATCTGGAGCGTCGAACGTTGAGAACGTGCCAAGTGGATTGATCTCGAAGCAGTGTAACTGCCCGACGGTTACTTGGGATGTTTTAGTATAAATAGTAGTAGTCATGTAGTTTCTCGTGTGTGTTCACAATTCTATACATAGTCACTCATATAGATTCGAGTACCCAGCGTGTGAGAAAGAATTGTTGAGAAATGTATGTGTGAAACACCAACTTTATTAATCAAAGTCATTTACTTTTCCAGAAATTTACTTGCTTTCTTCTTTACATTCCTGTCGAACCTTTTACTTTAATCCTTGTTTATTTTACCAAGTCCTTTCTTCATGCAATTTATTTAAAGCCTCTTTATTTAAAGCCTTATCCAATTTAATCAAACTTCAAAATCAACCTATGTCCTAGGATCAATCTGATCGATCCTGCGAGTAACCAAATAAGTAACCATTTGGAGGATCAGCGGTTGTTTACCAAAACCCAAGGTAAACAGCAGCTATCTTGCCAGCAACCTCCTGAAGCGAGGCCAATCAGAAACCAAGCCTTTCATTACCTCTAACGCGCTGTAAGTCTCCATGAAATTTGCTCTGGACATGATATCGTGAACGTATTTTCTTGAATCCTTTCATTAAAATAATTACATATTCATGCTTTGCGTTGCATTTTGGAACTGTTGGCATCACTGAATTTTATTTTCATAGCCTGTAACGCCATGCCCAGTTCTAGGGTTCGTATACCTTGTTTTTGGGGTTTTTTAATTGCAGTAAAAATCAATGCAAACCATGGTTACAGGGATAACCAGGATGAAGAGACGAGTACGTTGGTACTCTAGGATTTTGTTTTCATGGCCTAGGAGAGATGTTTGAGCGACCCTACGAAACTCCCTGCAGAACAAAATCTGCAGGTAAACGAACCAGGCTTTTGTGAGGAAGACGATAACGTGGCTGGGCGTGATTGGTTCATTTGAATCAATTGCGTGTTTTTTTATTTTTTGGCCAGGCATAATTATTGTTTGTATATAATATTTGTTTTCCATTTAACTAACGAATGAAGCAGATTGGCTGGTTGGTGAACGCGTTAGCGCAAGACCCCTTGGGACCTGGATTCGAATCCAAGGTCCACCAAAACTTTGTTGTGTTTTTCCTTCAGGTATTCACATGCAGCGCTTCAGGTAGGGACTACCATACGTCCTCAGATATCAACATGCCAGGTGGTTCCCAGGCAGATCCAATGGCTAAGGATGGAGGTTCACCATGAACCTTGGTCATCAAACGTCCAGGCCATCTGAAAGTCAAACGAGGCCTTCGAATTTGGGCCTGGAAATTGCAATTCATACTCCCTTTACGAGCCCAGCACCCCTGAGTTTGTTTCTTTATTTTTTTCTTTTCACTGTTTTTACTTTATTATCATAATTAATTAATTAACTAATTAACTCTTTTTCATAAAAAATCATAAACAACAAAAATATTTTAATTTTAATTTTATTACTTATTTTTGTAAATAAACCATTAACCAATTAATTTAGTTTTAATTAGGTTTAATCTTAACATTTTTACAATAAATTAAAATTAACTTAGACTTAGGTTTTTTAATTATTTTTGATTTTGCTGCCTTAATTAAAATAAAACTCCAAGAAGTATTTTCTTTAATTCCATTATTTAGACTTGATTCTTAATTCAAAAAAATCCAAAAATATGCTTTCTTTAAAAAGGGTCAAAACCCTAAAGGACAATCTGATTCAACTTTTCTCGCGCGTATTATTTTGATCTATATTTGGGTAATTGCTCCGAGGATGTAATAGCTTTAACTTAGGACCTTTATTTACCGCTTTTATTTATTTTTCCGCATTTAATTTCAAGGGTTTGTTTTTGGCGATGTAAATACCCAACGCCTTGTAATAGCTTAGCTTTATTTTCCGCAATTTATTTTCCGCAACCATTAACTGCTAGATGTATGCTAACTAGGCTATGCATGACAAGATTAACTCTTAGATTAAAATCAACAGTAGCTCACCATGACATGCAAAGATAACATAACTGAAAATTGACACACTTGCACATGCCACTCCTAGGGTACGCCTCACTTGGTTGCCTCGAACGTGGTCATTGAGTATAGGAAGTCTTAGAGGTCGCCCTCCTGTCTAAAGATCAAAGTTGCCTCGAAGCGGTTGCCTTGGAAAAATGATCTAAGACATTAGGGTTACCGCTAAGGCATCCTAATGTTGCTTTAGTGACCACACATCCCTAAAATCGAATTGACCTGAAGAACTCCAACGACGGTGCTACCTACTCCTCAATAGTGGGATAGCACTGTCTAAAGGACATTTGCACAATTTAATTCCTTTTTGAGTAGGTAGAGGTTCTTGAGTACTTGCTCTTTTTGAAAACAAAAACAAACTTTTCGCACTTACACTCTCTTCAGAAACAAAACTCTTTTCAAAACCCACAATCACAAAGAAAAGCAAATTTTTGAAAACACAATGAGCAAGTACCTAAGAGCCCGTGGATAACCACGGATAGAAAGGGTGCTAGCACCTTCCCTTTCTATAATCTACCTCCCGAGCCCGAGAAACATCTCGAAAAGGAATTTTTCTGTGCTTTTGTCCTTTCCTTGTTGGATAAAATAAAAGACGGTGGCGACTCTTGCTCACCGCGACATTTGCGAAAACAAACGCAAACGCGAACCAGCATTCCAAAATAGTCAGTTTTATTCCCACCGATCACAGAACTGGCGACTCTGCTGGGGATTTATAAGTGAGGTGTACCTTAGGATTAGATCACTTGTGTTTTCAATTTTATTGCTTTGTATACTTTTAATTATGGGCTTGTATCGGAGTTCTATAAATCCTAACCCGGATTTGGGAAACATTCATAGATAGCAATACGTTGTGGAAACTGTGTGGGGTATACCGACACGGTTGAAGCAATAGCTATATTAGTGCGACATATTTGTGAGTACCGGTAACCCTTGAGTTAAGTCAAGGAGAGTATGGGGCCGCTGAGTGATGTCACTAAGCACTAATGACCTAGAACCTTACTTGACCATCTTGGCCTTTATTAGGGGTAGTGAGATGACCGGATTTGGTACAGTCCGAAGTTGGTAGATACTCGATACTACACTCATTGAGGATTGTTTTCTTGGAATATTCTGGTCGCTAGTTAAGTGGATAAACCAAAACGATGAACATAGAAAACAATCCAATGATATTGAGCTCCTTAGAACCCGGTTACTACTTAGGACAGGTTTTGAGCCAACTACACTCAAGAGGGTACTTACCTATGAAACCTCATGCAAGCCTGAAACTAGGGTCTTTGTGTGACTTGCTTGTACACATGTTTATGCATACATCATGAACATCATAAAGCATCATATGCATCCACTAACCATTTCAAGGTTTTAAATCTTCATCTTTGTTCTTGTTTTGCAGGACATGGAGTCTCTCTGCAGGAAAACAATTCAAGTCAACCTTGTAAGGATCCCTCCTCAACTCAAGGAGCTTACATCTAGGATTCCCGAGAACTCTCTCTTCAGTGAAAGACATGGTAGACTCCTCAGCTTGGTCAACACCAACCTTAAAGAAGACATGATGAAGGTTCTCTTCCAATTCTTTGACCCTCTACGCCATTGTTTCACATTCCCTGATTATCAATTGGTGCCTACTTTGGAGGAATTTTCTCAACTCCTGAGAATTCCTATTCTGAGTCAACTACCCTACAACGGTACAGAAAAGGAACCAAGACCTGAAGATATTGCTCAAGCATTACGCTTGCAACCATCCGACATCAAGGGGCATTGGGAAGCCAGAAGTGGTGTCAAGGGATTCTTGGCAAAGTTTCTGTTTGAGAAGGCACGAGAATGCTGGAATTCTCTTGATCTACAAGCCTTTGAAGAGATTGTGGCACTCCTTATCTATGGGCTGGTTTTGTTCCCAAATCCTGATCAACTTATAGATGTGAATGCTGTCAAGATTTTCATGTCCAGGAATCCCATACCTACATTGCTTGGGGACATCCTCCACTCATTTTACACACGAACAATGAGGAAAAGAGGTGTTCTCATGTGTTGTACTCCTCTCCTAGCAAGGTGGTTTATTTCTCACCTTCCACAGTCAGTTTTGAAGAATGAGCAGGGTTTAAGGTGGTCACAACGATTGATGACCCTCACACATTCAGATGTACATTGGTGTTCTCGGTCCAGAGAAAATGTCACCATCATTGACCGTTGCGGAGAATTTCCTAATGTTCCATTACTCGGAATTAGGGGAGGCATTACCTACAACCCTTGTCTAGCTTTGAGACAATTTTGGATATGCTCGGAGGGATGGCCCTCATGACATACTGATTCCTGACCTAGTTTTTGACTTCGACAACGATACGCAAGGACTTCGACAAAGGTTCATCAAAGCTTGGAGGATGCCAAACAAAGTGGACAGTAAGACACTGGGACACAAGAATTCCATCCCCCTTGAGCCTTACCTCAGGTGGGTACGAACTCGCGCCCAGAAACTTATGATGCCTTATCCCCACATTCTCCCCTTGATCAAAGAGCCTGTTATGGAAGGAGAGGTTCCATACGCCATCCTACATCCTGACATGCCAACATCTTGGGAAGAAATGCAAAAGAGTTGGATCCAACTCAAGGAAGAACGAAATACTTTTGAAGCCAGCTTTTATGCCAGTGAGAAGAAGGTTTTGGAACTTACCCGCCGACTTCACGAGGAGGAGACCCTCAACACTTACATCGCTCCAAAAAGGATGCGCAATGTCTTTTTACATTAAGAATTTTGTAACATTTCGCCCATGGGGCACTTATGTACTAAATTTCTTCTTAATATGACGTGTGTTCCTTTTTTGTCTGCAACAAATTTGAATGTTTAAACCCTTGAATGCATTACATAAATAGCATGTCATCCATCATATGCATAACAGGTATCCTTTTACAGGTCTCTTATCTTCTTCGCTGTTTATTTCAGCAATCATCATGTCTACTGAACCTTCCACTGAGCAAGCCATCAAGGCCCTCCAGGCCCAGATTACCCAGTTTCAAGAGTTGGTCATGAGCCTAGCTAAGGGTCAGCAGGACCTGAAGACCCTGATTCTGAAAGAGAGGAAGAAGAAGAAAAAGAGGACCGTCCTGTTCAACACCGGACGTAGGTTTGGAAACGGGCTGCAAAACGAAGTTGATCTGGCCACCTCATCTGGGGGGAAAGATAGTCCACAAGAAAGGAGGGCTCCTATCCCTATGGTCTCCGACAACGAGACAGATTATGATGAAGAACAGTATCCTCCTGCTGAGGATAAGTACAAACAGCTGGAGGACCGTTTGAGCGCCATGGAAATACAGAAGGTGCCCGGTCTGGACTTTGGAGATCTAGGTCTATCCTCGGGGGTGGTGATTCCCCATAAATTCAAGGCACCTACCTTTGCCAAGTATGACGGAGCTTCCTGTCCAAAGCTGCATCTCCGGTTATATGTGAGGAAGATCCAACCTTACACTGCTGACAAGCACTTGTGGATCCATTTCTTTCAAGACAGTCTTTCAGGGACTCAGCTTGAGTGGTTCTATCAGCTGGATGGAGCCAGTATCCGCAGCCGGGAGGATTTGGCTACTGCGTTCTATAGGCAGTATCTGCATGATAAATCCAATCATCATAGTTATCCTCTTTAATCTGTTGAGCAGGAATATGGACATGCCTCTGTTGAATAAAATGTTTCTCATTGTTCTGTCGAGTGGGAGTGGGTGGAGGCTGATTATTTCCCACCACTTGGACCAAATGAATACCTTGATTATTGCCAGTAGAATTACCAAAGTTCACAGTAGTATTACCATTTTGTTTCAAACCAACATTTGCATTCAAGTTCAGGCCACCTGGATTACCGTTCAGATTCGAACCACCTACATTACTATTCATAGTAGTACTTCCTGAATTACCATTCAGAGTAGGACCACCTTGATTTCCATTTGGATTGTTAATAATGACCCCTTGAGGATTGACGATCAAAATCTCATTCCTATTGTCTACAGTCTCAGTTGGCCTCACAATCAAAGCTCTCATCTATTCTTGTTGACGAGTCATGTTCTATATAATCTCCATCAGTTGATCAACAATAGTGTCCATCTTGATACCCATAGCAACAACATATGCCTGAATATGTTCCATCTGTCTTCTGGAATTACTTCGAGTATTGTAACGGTGAGAGTTTGTAGTAGCAATCTTTGAAAAGAAAACCCGGACCAGAAATAAGAAAACCTGTTGGAACCACCTGTCATGATATGATATACATGAATGCATGATTGTGCATGAAATGTTTCATCATTTCCAAGAATATCCTGAAGCATTTTCATTAACATAAATAAGCAAAAGGATAAACCAACAGGACAAAGCATCAAGAGACAAGATATCTAAATAAAAGAACTGCCCATATCATAAACACAACAATATGCATACAAAATGTCCTCAACAGAGAGTACAACTATAAATCAAAGTGATCCTGTCCAACAAATCTGGAGGTGACCTCAACAACAAATGAACATTAAGAAAGTTAAGATGAATTTCCATCAAACTCCAGATGAATGCGAATCTGATCCTAATTAGGCTTTAAGCTTTACCAATTTGCTTGTTTTCTGAGACAATTGTATATTTCTTACTTCCAGTCGAGCCTCTGTAGAATACCTCAAATCATCCTTCTCTTGAAGTTAAATCTTGAGCTCACCAACTTCCTTAACCAGTATATCAATCCACCTCTGTCGGTTTTGAATTTCCAGCTCGAACCATATTTTCTGCCGGCTAAGTTCTTCGGATTTGGATTCTTCATCATGTAATTGCTTCTTCAGAGCTCTGATTTCTCCATCATATTTTACTTTCAATTGTTCTTTAGCCAACCAGAGTCTTTAAATTTTTCACTGACTCTCTACAAGGCTTTTGACTTGGTTTCTAGATGTAGAGGAATATTTAAACCTTAGCTTCTTTGCTTGTTCTAAAAAACCATACTCTTCTAGCAACTTATCTTTCAGCTTAGCTTCATGCATCAACTTTCTCTTTTCTTGCGCAGCAAAGGAAAGTTCCATATCTTTCTCTTGACTTGTTGACCGTAGCTTGAGATTTTCAGCCATAACATGCTTGTAATTCGCCATAGGCACGAATTTGGACAAATCAGGAACTGGTTGCTTCATTGATGATTCACCAAGGGATGACTGATTAACAGTTGTTTCTGGCAGCAATTAACTATCAACTGATGGATCAAAAATAGGTTGAGGATACAAAGGCTCCTCCCTTTTATACGGTAATAATAGCACCTTTACTCGGTTTTGAATCCATTTCGCATAGATATCGAAAGCTAAACATCCTCTCTGGCTAAAGAAAACCTTCCCTTTCTTATGAACATGACCCCAAGAGGCTCTTACTCTTTCCAGCAGAACATGATCTTCCCCTTTTCCGAAATAAATAGTTTCTTCTATTTCCCAATCAGTAGATCCATCCAACATAACATACGCTAACTGGCGGCATGCCAAATTGGAATTGGAATTTATGCAACCTTTCGTTCCCATGAGAGGAACATTTGGAAACTAGCCATAACTTGCAATGATCTCCTTCACACCCCTTATGTTATACTAAATAATGTCATAAGAAGTGAGTGCCATGATCCGTTGAGACTAGAGAAGAGAATCCACTGAATTCACAAATGGTCCTCTTGTAGGCATATGTAACATAAACAACTTATAGAGCAATGAAATACAGTACAAGACGACTCTTTTCTTTCCATATCGGTAATGGATGGCATATTAGGTTTTAGCAAGTATTTTTGGCACTAGGTTATCATTCATGAAGACACAGATCGTTGAATGATCCATAAGGTTTTCTGTGACCAGAAAGATGACTGCATCATAAATTATGACTGCTAACAGTGTGTTAAACGCAATCCAATTCTAATCCCTTGCCAACTTTTTGGCTTTGGATATCAAAAATCCAAAAGGGATACCGCGCGTGTCACTCTTGATCGTCCAGTTACCGACCACTTCACTAAGGTTCAAATAAAGATCCTTAGTGATGGCTTTGTAATCGGGAACCTCTGGCACTCGAACAAAAGAAATAACTCTTGTAATCTCAATGTCAAGAATGTAAGCATACTCTTCAAGTTTCGGTGCTAACTGATAGTCCTGGAAAGTAAAGCAACACGGATGAGGTTCATAAAACTGCATAAGTAATCTCATAGCTCATACCTCGTATTCGTAATTCATTAACGATAATAAATTCCCATACTTCTCTCTAATGAATCTCTCATTCAGCCCTTTTACAAGAGCCCACTTCTTTCAACGGGCCACCAAAGATCTTGAACTGATAACCGGCAGTCTTTCTAGTAGGCTCTCTAGTTGCTTCCATGTTGCTATATATCCTTGATGCTAATGACAACTTAAGAATATCCTGGAAATGACATGCATATGCAAATTAGACACATATACTTTTTTTATTATCCTGACATTTCTTTTGGAAAATAAATATGCCATGATGCAGGTGCAATAAAATGGAATCAAGGTTTTCCACAACACTGAATATCCGTTGTTCCATTTCTGAACATGCTGAGAATACCAGAGTCAAAAACTCCTGAATAAAAAACCCAAAGAACCATGAAACACCAACAGAATGGAACAAATAGTCACCAACAACAGTCACCAACAGAACATAGTCACCATCAGAACATAGTCACCATCAGTACCTGTAAAAATATTCCTTCCCCACTCACAGGTGAAGACTAAGTCTGGGTAAGGTCAATGGTAACTCAGAAAATCCCTTTTCCGCATGAAAGTACTATCATCGTAACACCTACGTTCTAACGATAGCATCTCATTTAAACCTCATATGAGCATGGACGACATGTTTGCACTAGTAGGAGCTATGTCCATTAGCCGTCATGTTCCACTTTATTCCTAGTGTTCCTACTGTTTACCACTTGTCCTGGGTATTGGGCCTTTTACCTTATAGTAACACCTTCCCAACAAGGAAACACAAAATCCAGCACAGTAGAAACCAGTATATGGACAGAAATAATGATGCAATGCAAACATATGCTCAGATAAACATGTACAAATGAATAACTGCAAAGCATAAAAAATAAGCACCCAAGGAAAAGAAAATAAGAGCTAGGAGCGACTCTGAGATGGACCAGCAATTGGTCAATCTGTCCCTAGTGAAGTCGCCAGCTAAAACAACTAGTTGAACAAATCATCGAGATGAAATCAATGAAGTCTCCGTCAAACGTGTTTTATCCCAATGTAAGAGAAAGGCAAACATCGAGTAAACTTGAGAGGGGTGAAATCAAGGTCAAACGACTGAGAGATACGGGTAAGGGAGTTGATTATGCAAGGGGAAAGTATTATCACCCCTAACGTATATGGTACTCCACGGGGCCCACTCTTGTTATTCTAATCAAAGGGTGTGTTCAACTCTACAACTTAAGGTCTAAAAGAAAAAACAAAGGGGGAATGCATGCAAAAGAAAACAAAAGGAAAAGAAGGAAATATTTACAAAGTTTCGTTTGGCTAAGCCCCGCAACCAGATCCCTACATATCCCTTTTAAGGAATCAGAGCATCGTAGTTTGGCTCAATAGTTTCCGTTTGTTTTTTGTTTTTTATGGATAATTCCGCATTCACATCCTTACGATTAGGATTGCAATTTGTGATTGGCATTGCAGCTCATAAAGAGACTCATGCTCGTCCCCTTGCACACTTAGAATTTCCAAGTTCTTCGACTTTGAAACAACATATCCTTATTGAAAAGGTTTTAAAAGAAAAAGAAAGTCCGAAGACAAAAAGATTTGCATTGGTTAGATTTTTTTACCTTGAAAAAGGATTTGAGAAGTTTTAGATGTTTTATGCATTTGCCAAAGAAAGGGTTTTAGCTTTAAGGATGCAAAAGAAAAGAAAACAACTAAGGGAAATTATCCTAAATCTAATCCCTAATATTTTCATACAATGATGGCCCTAAGGTCAAGGATAAATGGGGAACCTCTAACTAAGTTACCATGCATGGTTCACAAACTAATGTTTATCTTGGATCGCCACCAAAGGTTGAATCGAGAGATCCTAATGGAACATGGCAATGGTTCAAAACCTAAATAAACACACACACAAGTGCAATCACACAAAGTTGAAACCAAAACAAGAAAACAAATCTTGAGGAGTGTCTACTCACTCAAGTAGCAAAAACCTAATTGAGGTATCATGGAACCAAGATAGAATAAGGAGAGGGATACCTAACCACAATATTGTATCATCGAGGCATGATAAAGGAAATGGGGTACCTAACCATAATATCAAATCATCATGGTAAGATAAAGGGATACTTAGCCAAGATATCAAGTCATCGAGACAAGCAAAATGGGGGAATAATGGTTCTTAAGCGTGACATTAAATCATTAGGGCAAGAAAGAAAAGGGGTATTGACTCATAACTAAGATATCATATAATCGAGGCAAGAGAAGAACAAATGTAAATCGTCATAAGAGACTAAGCACCTGACCAAGATATCGCGAATCGAGGTAAGAGATAGAAGGCAATAATGAGATCACATCAAAGCATCAACATTTCATTAACGCGGGCTAAAGATAAAATATGGGGGATTGGTTACGAATCCCTTTTCCATCTGACCAACTCGATAACATGAGCAGCACAGTTTATAGCATCAATGCACGACGCGTGCTGTGAACGACACAGACAAGAAATGGCAGGGTCGATTGCGGACCCTTTGCTCGTCTTTCCTTCTTTGGGGACTTATCAATGGGTAATGGGAATGGGACACCTTCATCGAGGTCTTTGTCATAAATGCAAACACACAAAATGGTAAACAAGCACAAGTAAGAATTGCCTTAAACAGGTCTTTAAATAAACTAGATTTGCCTCAAAGGGACTCCCAGAACATGCATCTCTATCCTACTTCTCATGGTATCAGAAAAGAGGTAAATGATCATGCATCTCTATTCCTACTTCCCATGGAAAGGAAAGCGGTAAATGATGCAGAAACATAAACCAATATCAGTGTAATACCAAATGAACAAGAGTTCATAGCAAGCAAGAAAAAGCAGAAATACTCTAGAAAACTTCGTGCAAGCTAGATCAACAACATAATAGTCAAAATATGCGCCAATCAATAAACCACAACGGGAATGCGTGTCAGACACATGCACAATAAACAGAACACCTACACACAAATTCACATCCAGACAAAAATGCAAACAATGCATATTTCTCATGAAATTATAATCAAAGTAAATTGCGTCAGAAGCGAATCCACAAATCCACAAATAAAATGGCATATCATGCTTTTCGATCTAATAATCAATGCATTAAATAAACCATCGAAAGCTCTCAAAGTACCTTGCACAAGTCAACAAACACGTTAAAAATAATAAGGAAGCGAAATCAGAGCGATGCACCCTCAACATAATTCAATTTATGATTAAATCATGAAGAAGTGGAAATTAAATGCATATTGAAACCATAAATGTAAACTTCCGGCAGTATCACATCACCAACATGAGTGTACAAAAAGTCGGTATAAACTGGTCCAAAACGGTACCAGTAGCTACCAAACTTACCAAGAAGCTCACATAAGAAAACATTGTGAATTAAATCACTTTGCAAGTGCTACTTGTTGTACCCCAATTTTTGACCTAAGATCCCATTTTTATTTTTGCATTTTTTAAAGATAAGTCAAGGTCACAAAATACGGTCGGTTTTAACGTCTCACCTTCGAGCTTTGACTATGTGAAGATTGTCAAGTGTTTTGAACATTTTGAGCCTATGTATCACTAATTTCTAATCGCATACAAAGGTGTATGTTCATGTTTTCTTTTGTTTCATGTGCAGAGACAGGTCTGAATCAAGAGCATCAGGTGTCGCGCCTCAATTAAGGTTTTGAGTCTCCCAAGCCAGAAGTACGGTTGATTGTGGATTCTCGAAGACTGATTCATCAAGGCACACCGTTGCACCCTTAATTTCGCCCCTAATATGTTTTAGTCGCACTTTCATATCATATTTTGTTATTTGGTCACGATCATTAGTAAATATCTTCATTCATCACATTTTGCATCATTAGTCGTATTTAAGTTGATCAGTCTTTCAGTTGTAAAATACCCGGCGTTTCACATCATTCATTTTTACCTGTTCACTATTTTCTTGCATGGCTCCAAGTTGTTTATAGGTCGATAATCAAAATATTTCGGTTTTATAGACAAATTGTTAAAAGCGGTTCGACATTGTGCGGAAAATTAGCGAGAAAATATTTCAAGTTTTCACCTTTTACCGATCATTTTATGAATCTGCGTTTCACATAGATTATGACGGTATGCTCGCTTTATTTTTCGGTACAGCTTGAAGTCTCGTTTTTAACCTTAAACATCTATTTTAGCCCGATATTTTTATTATCATTTTATTTTGATTTCGACTTTTTGAATATTTTTTTATTTAATCTTTGTGACATGTAGATTTTTCTAATGTGTTCATTTTATTTTTTCGGATAAATTTTCGTCTGCTTTTTTTTATCGTTTTCGGTTATTTTGGGTCTTTATCTTTTTATTCAGAAAAATTTCAAAAAAATTATTTTAAATTGATTTATTTTTTTATAGTTTCAGGATTTTATTTTATTTTGGTCATTCATGGACTTTTCGGTCACAAAAAATATTAATTAGGCTTCGCTTAATTTTCATTGGTCGATAGCATGGTTTGCGGATTGATAGAGATTGAATTTATATTGAACGGCTTGGATTAATTTTGAAATCATATATTCCTCATCATTTTCTTATCTAAGTAACCTCTTTATCACTTTGTACAAAAAAAAAGATAAGAAAAAACAGTACAGTAATCATTTAATTCCTCTCTCTTCACGCCATTACCCTTCAATTTCTTCACTCACAAAAAAACCAAAGTGACAACACAACAAACTGCATATCACCAACTTCCTTATCCATACATACACCCTCACAACCTCTATTGTTTTTTTCCAAATGGAGAACAAGCAGCAATGAACATCACTCTCCTAAAATCACCACCAACATCATAGGCCTATCAATGCCCGTTCTTCAGCTGCTGTAAAATTGTTTCAATCTAGTGCCACTTCATCATCCAGAAGTTCACGTGATGATACTGATATTCATTGCAGTACACAATCTCTTCTTGAATTGCATTCTAAGACTGAAAGGAATGTGTTGATGCAGAAACCTAATGCGCCTAGTGGATCCGTGGCTGAGAAATTTGGTAACAATTTGTCTCGTTTGGTTAATTTGTCGTCTTCTGGCATTGATCGGGTTAAGGTTGGAGGACTGCCACCCGTTGCTCCTCATGCGAAGTCTGCAGCCGATACAAGGAAAGGGAAGAAAGGTAGTCAGCAGGATGATGTGACTTCGCTCAAGTTGCTTCATAATCGGTATCTGCAATGGAGATTCGCCAATGCAAAAGCGGAACACGCAATGAAAGTTCAGCAAAGGAATGCGAGAAAGCACTGTTATCTCGTGCAATGAAAATATCATAAATGCGTGATTCTGTGAACAAGAAACGCATAGAATTGGAGCGTTTGCGGAGATCACAGATCCTATCAAGAGTTCTTGAAGCTCAATCTCCATATTTGGATGAGTGGTCTGCTATGGAAGAAGACTATTTTGTTTCCCTCACTGAAGCAATTCAGGCTTTGTTGAATGCCATCCACAACACCACCTAACCTCGCTCCACACCCAGCGTAGCGCTCTTCTCGGATCCGCCGAACAACACTTTTGATACCGACTCCCCACTGTTGTGAAGCCCTCCAACTCACCGCCACCGCAACCTACTATCACGCACAACATACCTCCTGCCCGCAACAACTCTATCTGCCATCAATTTGTTCAACAATCAGCACCAACAACGACTGCAAACCACTATAACCCAGCAATCCAAACACTCCCTCTATTTCCCTTCATCATCAATTTCTCCAATCCATCGTCAACCTCCACTACATCATCACTGGTTCTCCTTCAATTGCATCATCACTGTAACCTCACCCTATTCCGCTAGCATCTCATCTCCGCCTATGTTCAATTTCCGAAATCCACCATGGCCTCAGCCTCAGAACAACGCATTTGTTTCTGCTTGTGCCTCTTCTTCTTCCTTCGTTTCTTAACCTCAACCACAGAGACCCCAACTCCAGCGCTGTGGCCGGAACAGTTCCACTCAGAGCTATTCGTCAAGGGATTCGGCACTCTTCGAAAAAACTGACTTATGGTACAATTGGCCCCAACGGACGCAACTTCAACATCAACCAGTATCAGCTTGGTATTCTCAAATGCGATGCTGAATGGAACAACGGCACCTCTTTTGTCTACACTCTAGACCCTTTCAACCGCACTTGCCAAAAGATTCATTTCGATGTTGGAATTCTCCGACCCAATTGGCTTGAAGGTGCTAACTATTTAGGTCAAGAATATGCTGATAATTTTCTGTGTAATGTTTGGGAAAAAGTGGATTTTATTCACTACTACGAGGATGTTGTTACTCGACGACCCGTCAAGTGGATCTTCTATGATGGAATGGTTGCTCATGTGATGACATTTGAGGCTAGTACACTGCATTTTTATTTTGTTTTTTTTGTTAACTCTTTAACCTTATTTAAAAATATATATATAAATATTAGTAAATCTTATATTTAGATTTAGTTTAGTATTAATTTAGAATTTTTTTAATTAATTTAGATGTATTTTATAACTTTAGAATATTTAGAATCATAATTAATAATTTTAGAATTTTAATTTAATTAGATATAAAATAGTAATGTTAGAACCTTTAATTAGTTTAGGTATATTTTGATAACTTAAAAATTTTAATTTGTTTAGATCTATTTATAACTTTAGAACTTCCAATTAGTTTAGATACATTTTGATAACTTTAGAATTTTAATTTAATCTTAGAATTTTAATCTTTAATTTAGAATTAATTTAATTTTGATTTAAAGTTAGTAATTTTATTATCAATATAGTTTAGATTAAATTAGTAATTTTATAATGAATTTAGTTTATACTTAAACTAGTTTAGATGTAATTTAGCAACTTTAGAATTAATTTAGTTTAGACCTAATTCAGTAATATTAGAGTGTTAATTTATTTTAGATTTAATTTAATAACTTTCGAATTTTAGTTAGTAACTTTAGAGTTTTAATTTAGTTTTAGTTAATAACTTCAAAATTTTATTTAATTTAGTTAGACACTTTAGAATTTAAGTTTAGTTTACTTAGTAACCTTAGAATTTCAAATTAGTTTAGATAATTTTTTAATTACACTTTTCTTTTATTCATGATTCTTCTTTGTCCATTCATTTAGTTTCTTACAATTTATCTTGATATCTACCTTGTTCATTTCTCGTGGATTTTTTATGATTTCTTACTCGAATATTAGATCTACCTGCTTATGATTAATTCCAAGGGAAATTTTTCAACTCAGCTGACTTCATGTCATCAAATACATCTTCTATAATCGTGCGAATACCCTCATTCATTTTTTGCTTATTTACTATTTTTCCAAACTTAAGATAATTTTCCCAAAAAACTCCATTTTCAAACTCATACCTTTTAAGTCAAAACTTCGACACTAGGTCATCATCTCGTCCATACCCATTTTGACCAAACAAACCATTTTAATCAAACAAATAATTTTAACCAAAAACAGATATTTCAAAAGGTTCCTGCGGAGTACCGCAGATGCATTGGGTGCTAATACCTTCCCATTGTATAACCAACCCCCGAACTCTCGATCTCTTTCAAAAAATGCATTGTATTTTTATTACTTTTAAGTATTATTTTACATTGCATATTTTAGGGTTTTATTTCGCTCTTTTCCCTTTTCCCTTGGAAATAATAAAGCGCGGTGGCGACTCTTGCTTTTGTGAGTCAAGTTAATTAATAGCTTGATCTCCGATTTTCACCGCTACAGAATTGGCGACTCTGCTGGGGAAAGATTGACCTCTTGCTGGTCCATCCCTAAGTGGGTTAAGCCTAATTTGTTTTATCTGTTTTATCATTATTTGATTGTTTGATTATATGTATATATTATAATTATTTGGGTGTTGATAATATTTACAAAGGACAAGTCCTATACTCGGACTAAGTTACACTTAGGAATAGGACGGGTGGTATAGTCATGTTAACTTTGAGGGAGTAATCCCGAAGAAGGAGGCATGAGATCCCCCACTCAGTGGAAGGCCCTTTTGAACGTAATATTTGTTTACCGGGTAATCGGGAAAACATTATTATTTTCGACCTGGGAGCCAGAGAATCTGAGAACTGTAGAACCCTAACCCATCTTGGCCTTTTAGGTGTAGCGCGGAGATTATAACGGAGTAATCCGGAAGTAATTGTTACGCGATGCTACGCTCGGATGAGTTTCTCTTGAGAATATTGCTGATTATTGAGTAATCAAGACGTTGGTAATATCCGAAGGAGGAATGTAGACTCCGGGAACTCTTAAAACCTTGTTCTACAGGTGTGATTAAACCGTTAGTACATATCTTGGGGGTGTTCCTTACCTTGACTCCATGCTCGTGGCGTTGAACCTTTCGACTTTATTTGTGACCTTGCTTGTGGTTGTTGCATAGCCATGCATTCATGCATCCATAAAACCCTTTTCACTTGACTTTGAAGGAATTTGGAGGTCTTTCTTTGTAAACATCACAAGTTTCGTCAAGCTCAATGGATCTTGGGTGTTGATAGGACGAAAACCCTAATCCACCAAAATGGATGATTGATCTTGATGATAACTTGATCAATGTTTGGAGCCAATTTAAAATTCATCTTCTATCTTCATACTTTGATGTTTACAACTTAATATCTTGAGTTCCTTGAAAATCAAATAAAAACTCTCTTTTGCATATCATACATCATTCTACATTTTTTGTTTCACTTTCAAAGGTCTTTTTCCGAGTCTTACTTTTCCTTTGGTCTCACCAGTACAACACTCGCTAAGAGAACAATGGAGAATATCAAGCAAGAGATTTCTGAACTTCGTAGAGAGATGACTAATTTGAAAGCTAGTGTGGAGCACTTAACTGGTTTGGTCGAAATTTTGGTTGCCGCCCAAGTCAATCCTTTTAGGAGGGAGGAAGCGATGATAAAAGTCTTCACTGAAACTCTAAAATCATTCTCTCATGAGAAGGTGATGGTTAATGCACCTAATGACTTTCCTGACAAGGTGAATGTGGGAGTGCGTCTAGAAGAAGATGTTGGGAAGGGATGTTCATATGAAGATGGTAGCTCAACTAATGGTGTGAAGAAGTTTGATAATAACTTTTCCAAGAAGAGAACCAGAGGAAGAAATAATCACTGTCAGAATCATCATGTTTCTCCTATTCATCAACAGAATCAGCAAGTTCCTAATCAGAGGAAAACCCAGTTTGATCCAATTCCAATTACCTATACAGAGTTGTTCCCTATCCTGATGCAGAGGAATTTGGTTCAAACCCGACCTCCACCGAAGGTTCCTGAGAAGATACATTGGTACTACAAAGCTGATTTGGCTTGTACCTTTCATCAAGGTGCTCCTGGGCATGACTTGGAGGGTTGCTTTGCTTTGAAGATTGAGGTTCAGAAGTTGGTCAGAAGTGGTATCTTGTCATTCAAGGACGTTGGTTTTGAAGTTCAAATCAAGCATGCGCCGAAGAGTAAACACGATTGATAGTGACTTTGATTTTTGAAGGATGTTTTCGGTAGTTCAAGTCCGGATGGAAAGCCTTCCCAGATTATTCACTTATTTATGCTTTTTGTAATTTTTCTTGTTTATCAAAACATTGTTTGCATGTAAGAACTTGTTTGCATCTGAATGATTATCTTAATACAACGAGTATGTTTGTCTTGAAGAAATTCATTCGTTTCACTCATATTTGTTTTCAAATTTTAAATTGCTTTTGCACTATGATACCAAATTGTTGCTCATTCTCTTGCCTAGGCAGAGATTGAAGGGAGGATGATGATCTAAAAAACACAAAATCTTTGGTTGCATGCTTTTGAATAAGATCTTGTTGATGATGTACAGGCATTGTTTCTAATCCCTAAACACCGGAGATATAAGGAAGATAATCCCTTGCTAACCCCTTTTGAGCCTTGAAGTAGAAGTTTCTTTTCTATGCGAAAAAACCCTCAACTTTTAACCTGGGGCAGGGTAGTTTTCAGTTAATCTGATTGAGTGTTCAAAATTCATTAGGAAGATATTTCTGAAGAGAAACTACGAGGGCTATCCTTCATGTATAATGAATCTAGAGGATGTGGAACCACAATGTTATCCCTCATTCATCAAGAAACGAGGCAATCACAATCCTCTCAACAAGCAAAGACAAGCTAATGTCACACATTTTGTTCAAAAAGTCAAAAATCAAGAAAAAGAAAAGCCTGCTAAGTCAAAAAAAAAACATGAAAACGTGTGACTTAGGCAAAATTAAGGCATCCCGCTGGACTATCAATTCAAAAATTAGTTCAGGCAAAAGTTAGGGAAAATAAAAATTGCAAAGAAAAGGACTGCAAAGAAAAGTCCTCAGCAAAGAACAAATTGGTGACTACAAACACGAAGACATGAGGGTGGTTTCTACTCCGAAAGCCTCGTCGTTTCCTTGACCGTCACAAAATCCTTTTGAGAGATGAACACTCATGTTGAATTAACTGAACATAGGGTTGGAGAACATCACGAAGAGCGGGTGGGTACAAATATACTTTGAGCCTTTATCCTTTGTTTCTTAAACCGTGAACCAGGCCACGTTACAACCTTCAAAATTCCTAATTGAAGCAAGGTTATTTTGAAAGCATACTGCAATGAGATAGTGTTCCTGACTCCCATGAATGTTCTAAATAGTTATGTTGGTATCATATGTTTTTCCTATACAAAAATAAATGGTGCTCTAACTCGCAAAATTTGTGCGATATCTTTTCAAAATCTTCAAGACTTACATAACTGTTGCATTAGAATTTTCATTCTCATAATAAACTTTTCTAACTGCAAAACATTTGTTTGATATCAAGGAAGCTCACATATAAGCAGCAGTGATGAGTTTATTCTTTTAAGGCTTGAAACTATGTTGAGTAATTGGAGAATCATTTCAAGAGAAAAATCATATCCTTGGGCATGTCACCTGAAGACCGTAAGCACGAACATGTTGCTTCTCCCAGTTAATGCTTTTCCCAACTTGTTTGTTCGTTTGGGGCAAAAATTTGAAGACTTTGTTGTGACAACTACAGTCAATCCGGGGCAATCACATCGAGATTTGATGAATCTCTCTAAGAGTTTGAAGACACCAGAGCATGGTGAATGCCAGGTCTTTTGTAAAATCCTCTTGATATTATTTCTCCGCACCAACCATATAGCTTGGGGCATTTTAGAAGTGAAGTTATTCGCAAGAATTGTCGTGCAACATGCAGCTTATCAGCAGTGAACTTGGGGCATCCAAAATTAATCCCAGGGGAAATCCAGATTTGTCAAGATATGTTTTTCATACATTATCAGAGGGTGGTGTTCCCAGTATCTCCAGCTAAGCAAGACTTCTTTCCAGCTGAAACTTTGTTTGTGTTGTTATCCTTTCAATGGATTGTTTGCAATAGAAGACTAGACTTTGGGTTTTCTACCTGAAAATATCTTCCTCTCCAGAGATATTTAAGCCTTGTAAAAGGACCTTGCTCCAATGATGGCCTGTGTTTTATCTCCAGTAATGTTCCCATCCTGTTGAGATTAGCCGAGTGTCGAGTTGTACTGTGATGTCTTATCATTTTTTGTCTATCTCCCCTGTCTGTTTTGTCAGCATATACATGACATTCATTTATTCATTCACACTTACATCATGCATGCACAGTTGTATTTGTTGATGTCTTTGAGTACGTATACCTTAGTTATGTCTATTCAAATAGCGTATTTGATCTTTCCAAATAGAGTGTCAACTTAAGCAGAAAGTGCGCCTCTTTTTCTAATTCCCCACTGAGTTAACTCTCGTGGAAGAATCTTGCTTTAGCTTTCCTTTTCCATCTCTGGATAAGATAAATCCCCATTTGAGTTGTTTCCTCATTGGGTGGAGTCTTGTTTGACTATTTTCTCTCCAGTTTATTCTTGGATTGAGCTTTGTCTCTTGTGAACGATACCCTGTGGATCTCTCTAGGCTGTGAAACCTAGATGGAGAGTGCATTTATTTTGCAACGTAAATACTTGGTCTCCTCGGGAAGAATCCATTCATGGTTTCCCATTGAAGATGAACTTTATTCTCTAGTAGTGTTATCACAACCTTCTTCTGGAATATCGACATGACAACAAGCGACTGACTCTTTATTTGAGCAGTTTGATTATTTCTGATTTCTCTACGACAAATGGCGGTCTCTTCATGAGAAGTTTGTCCATCCTCGATGAAATTATTGATTCTCACCTCCAGCAATATCTTCACGATATTTTATGGGTATCTTTTTGGGAAACAGCAAGCGGCAGTCTCTTTATGAGGCAACTTGTGTGTTATGGATACTCTTGACAAACAGCAAGCGGCTGTCTCTTCCCGAGGCAACTTGTATATTATTAACACCTCGAAAAAATGGCAAGTGGCAGCTCTTCATGAGCAGCTTGTGGGTTATAAGCAACAAGTGGCGGACTCTTCATGAGTAGCTTGTGTGCTTTAATATTCTTTGAAGATGGCAAGTGGCAGCTCTTCATGAGCAGCTTGTGGGTTATTGTCAACAAGTGGCGGACTCTTCATGAGTAGCTTGCGTGCTTTGATATTCTTTGAAGACAGCAAGTGGCGGCTCTTCATGAGCAGCTTGTGGGTTATTGGCAACAAGCGGCGGTCTCTTCATGAGCAACTTGTGTGTTATTGTTATCTTTGAAAAATGGCAAGCGACGGTCTCTTCATGAGCAACTTGTATGTTATTGTCACCTTTGAAAACATCAAGTGGCGGTCTCTTCATGAGCAACTTGTATATTATTGATACCTTAGAGAAAACAGCAAGCGGCGGTCTCTTCATGAGCAACTTGTATGTTATTGTTACCTTTGAAAAATGGCAAGCGGCGGTCTCTTCACGAGCAACTTGTGTGTTATTGTTATTTTTTAAAAACAGCAAGCGGCAATCTCTTCATGGACAACTTGTATGTTATCAACACTTTTTGAAAACGGCAAGTGGCGGATTCTTCATGAGCAGCTTGTGTGCTTTAATATTCTCTGAAGACAACAAGTGGCGGTCTCTTCAGAAGCAGCTTGTATGTTATTGACACCTTTGAAAGGAAGCAAGTGGCGGCCTCTTTATTTGAGCAGCTTGTGTATCCCCAACAATAATGTCTACTCAGCAAATGGCATCCCTTTCGGAAAAGTCCCGTGGGGGAGTTTGTTATTTTATCCTTTTCAAGCGATATCTTGGTTAAAGAAGAAATGTGTTACCGTTCTTGGTAAAATTCAGAAATCAGAGATGTTTATCTCCAGCCACAGTGCTGATGTCAATCATTTTATCTCCAGTCACAGTGCTGATGTCAATCATTTTTGTTTTCCAGCCACAGTGCTGATGTCCATCATTTTGTTTTCCAGCCACAGTGTTGATGTTAATCACTTTCCAGTCTCAGTACTGATGTCCATCATTTTCTTTTCCAGTCACAGTACTGATGTCCATCATTTTCTTTTCCAGTCACAGTATTGATGTCCATCATTTTCTTTTCCAGTCACAGTACTGATGTCAATCATTTCTTTTTTCCAGTCTTTGTACTGATGTAAATCATTTCTTTTCCAGTCTCAACACTGATGTAAATCATTCAAGAGTCTCTCATTTGAAGTATATGACTTTGTTTCCCCAGTGGAGTTACAACCTCTTCCTCTGTGGGATTACTGTATAATGTGCTTGGTTTCTCCAGCATAGTCTGTCTCGTATGGCGTCATTCCCCATAAAATTCAGAGCATTACATTCATATCATATCATGAACATAATCGCGGTATCTTAAGGCCAAAAATTGTGTATTCTATATTTAAGTCCCTTCAATCTCGTCGAAATGAAGATCCCAATCTTCATATCTCCAGATAGAAGAAACTTAAATAGGGGCAGCTGTTGTACCCTAATTTTTGACCTAAGATCCTGTGATCGGTGGATCTGGAACTGACTGTTTAACGTTGGTTCGCGAAATGTCGCGGAAGCAAGAGTCGCCACCGTCTTTTATTTTCTCCAAATGGAAAGGACAAAAGCACAGAAAAATTCCTTATAGAGATTGCTCTCGGTTCGGGAGGTAGATTTATAGAAAGGGAAGGTGTTAGCACCCTTTCTATCCATGGTTATCCATGGGCTCTTAGATACTTTCTCACTTGTGTTTTCAAAATGGTTTGTTTGCTTTTCAACTGTGGGTTTTAAAAAGTTTCTTTGAAAATTTCAGTTCGACTCTTGTATCGGTCCTCAAGAGTGTTTGAAAAATTGCTTTCGAAAGCTTTTTGAAAAGGTGTCGGTGTGAAAAGTATTTTTGTTTTTTGAAATTAGAGCAAGTATCTAGAGTCGTCTACCTACGCTAAGGAATTCTTCTATGTAAATGTCCTTTAAGATAGTGCCATCCCACCATTAAGAGGTAGGTAGCACCACCGTTGGAGGTGTTCGGGTCAATTCGAAGGTTCGGGACATGGTGATCACCAGAGCAATGGGAAGATACCTTAGAAGCTACCCTCATGCCAGGTTCCCGGATCATGAGGACTTACTAAGACATCCTCTACTCGACGATCACCTTTCGAGGCAAGGCAACAGTGAGGTGTACCCTAGGGGTGGTGTGTGATTTGTGTGTCGTTTTCAGATATTTTGTCTTGTTCATGTCATGGGTGATCTACGCTTTTGTTTTTATTGTAACATTCATTCTTGCATGCAATTATTAACAGTTTAAAAGAGGCGAGAATTAAAGTTCCTAAACTATTACAAAGGAGCGGGTCCACATAGCCAAATTAAAATCCAGAACACGATTTAACATAAAATAAAGATGCGAGAAATATAAATATCAAATATACACGGCTTTGGGAGAATTACATTAATATTTAGAAGAAGGAATAAGAATAAAATGCGCGAAGGGAATAAAATTGGGAATGCGAGGGCGTTGGACCCTTTTTAATTAAATTAAATTAAGATGAAAAGAAATTATTTTTTGAGTTTTTGTATATATGAACTTTTAATGAGAAGATTGAATGAAATTAAAAAGTTAATGAACCCTAATTCTAGTTATTTTAAGTTTATTAAGAAAAGCATTAGAATTTAACCTAGAATTAAACCTAATTATTAATGCAATTTTATTTACAAAAATAAACAATTAATTATTAATAATGAGAAAAGAAAAGAAAAAAGATAAAAATTGATTAAAACCCTAATTCTACAAATTTTAAATTTATTAAGAAAAAAACATTAAGACTTAAACCTAAAATTAAGACTAAAATATTTAATAAGATTTATTTACAAAAATATTAGTTAAATAAAATATATTTAATTTTTGTCTTTTCTGATTTTTATATTATTTTTTTTTATGAAAATAAATTAATTGAAAGAATTATATTAAAACTAATTAAAATAAATAAACTAGAAAAATATGAAAAAAAGAATGAAAGGCAAACCATGGGGGGTTCTGTCCCCAAATTGGAGGTACAACTCAGTAATTCTGGCCCATTTGACTTCTGGCCTGGTTGACTTTTATGCTGTCGTGTGGCTTTGTTGACTCATGCCCATGATGGTCTCCAAATCATAGCCCTTTGATTGATCTCAATAAGCGCGTGGCACGCCTGGAGGAGGGACGTATGGTGAACGCTTGGACTGAAGTTGCACGTAAGTTTTATTAGAAAAATAATATGGAATAGGAGGGGGACCTGGGATTCGAACCCAGGTCCTAGAGGTTACCAATCACACGCCTGCCAGCTGAGCTACCAACGCACTTTGTATGTTATATGGCCAACAATTAATATAAGATAAAACAAGAGTTAGTGGGAGATTTTAGCGCGAAATTCAAATTGCTCAATCAGATGGTGCCACCTACTCTTCTTCTTCCTTGTTTGGATTTTCCCTGAAACATAAAAAGAATTAATGGGGGTTTTAAACCCCCCCCCCCCCCCCCCCCAAAAAAAATATGCCCTTTTCAAGAATAGCGATTAGGCCATCTTGCTTCATAAATTGGGCGCGACTGTTGCATTCGATTCGTCCAAGCTTCCTGAGTTCAGTCATGGTATTGGGAAGTCCCAATTTCAGAGTATTCAAGAATGCCCAATTTGGAGCTTGAAGAACCCTAGCTGGCTTTAATGGTGAAATCACGTACAATGCATAAAAACTTAATTAACACACATGGTTAGCTTCAGAATGAGTCAAATAACACAAATCAAATATTAAAAACTGTAGAAAACGCATGAATCATGATGCAAGAATGTGGAAAAAGTTCTGTACAGGACACGATCGTTCTACCGTTTCTTTGCGTTAGAATGGATGGTTTTGATCTGAAAACCTTCCTTGAAGTCTCAGGAAGGCAATGGAATGATTATTTGATCTTGAAAAGCCTTAGAAACGTGTTTTCAGTATTTGATTTTTCTTGAAAAAATGCAAGGTTGTCTATGGCTTTTTGGGCGCAGCTTCCAGTTCTTGGCATTAGGGTTATCATGTATATATATGTGTGAGTGTTTTAGGTCAACAAAATAAGCCAAATATCCATGGAATCAATGCTTTTGATTTTGTGATTTTGCATAATCTTTTCAAATCTTTTTATCATGAAACCTAGCCAATTTGCATGAAATCTTCCTTCTTTGGGCATGCACGTGATCTTCAATGAGTAATGAGTGATTGTCTTGCACAAAAAGATTTAAAAACCTTGTTTTGGTATTTTTCATATATTTTAATTAATTAAATGAATTATTAGCAATTAAAAATTCAAATAAATAAATAAAAATGATGAATAACTTCCCTTTGGGCCAAATGGTCGTGCACATGCTTTGGATGATGAATCTTGGAAGAAAATGTGGCCCATTAGCATTTTTAAGACATTTGAAGCAATGTTGACTTTTCAAAATACCCAAAAATTTCCCAACTTCCACAAGGCATATCTTGCTCAATTTTTAAGCTTTTCTCATGTTCTTGGACATTTTGGAAAGGTGTTGAAGTCCTCTAACCAATGTATTTGGTCCCATGTCATTTTGATTTACCAATCTCAAGTTATGGCCTTTGACTTAAAGTCCCTTTTTGTTGACTTTTGAAAATGACCTATAATGTTGAGATTGATAACTTTTTGTGAGAGCATTTCTTGGACTTGAAGTGTGAAGAGGAGTTGTAGGAAATGTCTTTCTCTTAAAAATGAGCTTTGGATGGAATTTTTCTGATAAACCATGTGAAAGTTATGCCTTGGTCAAGTTACAGTTGACTTTTTTCAACTGTCCAAATATGGAAACTTTTGCATCTTGAGACTTTTTGAGCCAAACTTTGAGAATCATGATCAAGAATTGATCAAATGATGTTTGTGGCTTCAAAATGAGATGTTGACCAAAAATTTGAACTTTTGACTGTCAAATGACCATTTTGCCCCTACAGTTGACTGTAGTGCAATTAGGGTTTTTGATTGTGCAAATTTGTGTTGTAAGTCTTGAAACTTGGCATGAGGATGCTTGACCATGTTTATAAGCATGTGGGACTTGATTGGACCTTTGGGAACTTCTTTTTCTTTGTCAGAACCAAAACCCTGGTTTTTGACTGTTAGGAGGCCCTTGAACTGTGCAACCCTTGGGGAGATTTTGAAGCTTTGACTTGGCAAATCTTGAAGAATATGGGAGGGAAAATTTTTTGGGTACAACAGTTGCCCCTGTTCAATCTTCTTAGACCTGAGGATGTAGATTGGCTAACGTGCCTTTCGTAATCCGAAGGTGGAAGATGATTGAACACTAGAGTGCCCAGAAATTTGCGCTCACATAGTAGTGTGATGATGGGAACGGGCTTATAGATGCCATTTGGAGATTGATGGATAGGATGATGGGCTTATAGATGCCATGCTAAGAGATGATGGATTGTGGATGGGCTTATAGATGCCATCTGGATGTTGATCGCGTAAGAGATTCCTTAGCGAGATCTTGCGTACCTGCAAAAGAAAAGGATTACCTGACCCGTTGGTCTTCAGATTCTTTGTGTGGGGGTGTCCTGACTGGTTACAGGAGCTGGATCTGGATCTTCAAAAGGTTATGAATGAACCAGGGATGGTTACTACCTCAACAGGAACGGTGAGAGAACCTTGGATGATTACTACCTCAACAGGAACGCTGAGAGAATCTTGGACGACTTCAACCTCAACAGTAACGCTGAGAGAATCTTGGGCGACTTCTACCTCAACAGTAACGCTGAGAGAATCTTGGGCGACTTCAACCTCAACAGTAACGCTGAGAGAATCTTGGGCGACTTCTACCTCAACAGTAACGCTGAGAGAATCTTGGGCGACTTCTACCTCAACAGTAACGCTGAGAGAATCTGGGGACAATTACTACCTCCGCAGTAATGGGGAGAGAACCATAGGCGACTTCAACCTCAACAGTAATACTGAGAGAATCTTGGATATCTTCTACTGAGTCTTCATCAGGAAAATCTGTTAGGGGTCGATTTAGCTGGACTAGAGAAGGCCTTTGACTGGATAAGAAACAGGAAAATCTTAGGGTCGATTTAACTGAACCGGTCTAGGTCTTGAAATCTTCAACTGGATAAGAAACAGGGAGATCTTAGGGTCGATCTGACTGAACCAGAGAAGGCCTTGGACTGGATAAGAAACAGAAAAATCTTAGGGTCGATTTAACTGAACCGGTCTAGGTCTTGAAATCTTCAACTGGATAAGAAACAGGGAGATCTTAGGGTCGATCTGACTGAACCAGAGAAGGCCTTGGACTGGATAAGAAACAGAAAAATCTTAGGGTTGATTTAACTGAACCGGTCTAGGTCTTGAAATGTCTTCAACTGGATAAGAAACAGGGAGATCTTAGGGTCGATCTGACTGAACCAGAGAAGGCCTTTGACTGGATAAGAAACAGAAAAATCTTAGGGTCGATTTATCTGAACTGGTCTAGGTCTTGAAATGTCTTCAACTGGATAAGAAACAGGGAGATCTTAGGGTCGATCTGACTGAACCAGAGAAGGCCTTTGACTGGATAAGAAACAGAAAAATCTTAGGGTCGATTTAACTGAACCGGTCTAGGTCTTGAAATGTATCTAAGAACCTAACTGGATCTTTCCTGAAAGGTAAAGGTCAGTCATATGCAATGCATGATATGGATCAAGCAATGATGTTCTCAATATAAATGAGATTTGTGAGATATGATGCGTAGATGCATGCTATAATGTATGAAAATATGATGTTTATGAATGTATCTTTTCGTCTTAGGAAAATAAATCCTTGACGGGTGCTGGGAAGTCAATCCTGGGCTGATGTTGAAGAATAGATCTCTGCTTCCGCTGGGAATGATAGTTGCAAGAATACCGGTAGGAGAAGATAACTCCGTTGGGGAATAAACTTGGCGAATGGATTACTCTGCGGGGAGACAAGTACTATAGCGATCTTGCTGGGAAGCAATACTCTGTGGAGAGAGAGGTACTTGCTGAGATTGATGAGGATAACTCCGCTGGGGATACGAAGACTTCGTCGAGGACGCTCTTTCCGTGGCTTTTGGTTGAGGATAACCCAGTTATATCCTGGTAGGGAAATAACTCTTTGAATAAAGTCGGGGGACGCGTTCGTGCTCTGCGAGGATAAGCTTCCAGAATCTACTGGGGATAAGCTTACTGCTTGGGGAGATGAATTCCAACTTTCCTGGGGAAACTGGATTGGACTCTCCTGGGGAAATTTTTGGACTGTAATTTTTGTAAGCTGAAAGAGGGAACCTATGTAGGGTTGCCTGATGATGAGCTCGTGTAAAACCGCATCTTGGAAAGAAGGACACCTGTGTAGGGTTACTTTGAGGTTGGGCTCGTGTGGAGCTGCATATGGGGTTGAAGGAAACCTGTGTAGGGTTTACTGACAATGAGTCCGTATAAAACTGCATCTTTGAAAATAGAGGACCTGTGTAGGGTTTCTGGGTGACGAGTTCGTGTAAAACTGCATCTTTGGGGAGAGAGAACCTGTGTAGGGTTTCTTCGGGATAAGTTCGTGTAAAACTTTCGGCGGAACCGGTGTAAGGTTACCATGAGATAAGTCCGTGTAAGACTTCTGGAGGAACCGGGGTAAGGTTACTGCAGGATAAGTTCGTGTAAAACTTCTTGATGAACCGGGGTAAGGTCATCTTAAGATAAGTCCGTGTAAGGCTTCTGGAGGAACCGGTGTAAGGTTACCATGAGATGAGTCCGTGTGAGACTTCTGGATGAACCGGGGTAAGGTCATCTTGAGATAAGTCCGTGTAAGACTTCTTGAGGAACCGGTGTAAGGTTACCATGAGATGAGTCCGTGTGAGACTTCTGGAGGAACCGGTGTAAGGTTACCATGAGATGAGTCCGTGTGAGACTTCTGGATGAACCGGGGTAAGGTCATCTTGAGATAAGTCCGTGTAATACTTCTGGAGGAACCGGGGTAAGGTTACCATGAGATGAGTCCGTGTGAGACTTTTTCTGAAAGAAAAGGAACCGGTGTAGGGTTGCCTGATGGTGATTAAGTGGATGATTGTCCTGTTTGGTTTCGGATGTTAACCCATGATCTGGAATTTGTAAAGGTAGATGGTAATCATCTTTGTATTAACCTTTCCTTGGTACCTTGGTTGATAGAGCAACTGGATCGCCTAGACCACTCATTATTGCCCCTGTTGCTGAGGTGAGGGAAGAAGACCTGTGAGGTGCTGACAGTTGTTGATGGACGAGCCTTCTTCTGGTAGGCAAGTGATGAGCTGACAGGACATAGTCGTGTGCTTTGATCCCTAACTTTTGCCTGGACCGCCCTTTCGGGTTTTCAGTCCACCGGGATATCCATTTTTTCCCAAGCCGCCTTTTCAGGTTTTCGACTTGCCGGGTGTACAGATTTTTCATTTCATCCCTTATTTTTCCCCGAACCCTTTTGGTTCGCCGGGAAGCCCTTATTTTTGCCTAGGTGTGTCAACCTAGCGGGTCTTTTTCATGCGTAGTATCTTTTTGACTATGTCCATGTTCTCAGAATGTAGGGAGTTGCCCCTGTTAGAAGTGTTTTGTCATGCCACCAGAAGGTGTTTGATCAGGCAAGATTCGTTGTTGGAATGCCCCAAGCGACTCAGGCAGAGATTTGCCCCAGGCTGTTTGGCATTTGAGAGATTCTCCGAATCTTGATTGGACTGCCCCAGATGATGGACAATAGTCATGCCATGCCCCTTGATTGGAAGTGCTTTTGCTCATTAGATATTCATCGTGCAAACTTCTCTGCTGTTCAAACAAAAAGTCATATGTAAACAATGTTATATCAAAAATGCAAAGCTTATGTCTGTCTTGAAGATTTTGAAAATGCATTCTTTTTCATAAAACAAATGAATGTTTGTAAAACGTGATGTCAACTCCGTATTTACTGTAGGCCTTAAGGAGTCAGGATACCTTTCGTAACAGTATGCTTTCGAACTAACCCATGCTTCAGCTAGGACTTTTAAGGGTTATAACGTGGCCTGGTTCATGGTTTAAGAAACAAAGGATAAAGGCTCAAATTATTTGTACCCACCCGCTCTTTGTGATGTTCTTCAAACCTAAACTCAGTTGATCGTGCGTCAGACCTTGTTCGAGTCTTTGTCCTGATATACCAGTGATGGTTCAAATGTTGAACGTTTATTTGAATCGGCAGTCATTTTTGTTTGGTTTGCAGGATCTCTTCCCCTTTTTTTTTTGTTATCCCTTTCTTTTTGCCTGAGCTGTTCTTTTGTGATTACCGTCAGCGGGACGCCCCAGTTTTGTAAGTCTCCTTCATAGGTTTTGACTTAATGGGTTTTTATTTTGAGAAATGACGACTGCCTATCTTTATGATTATTCGAAACCAATCACTGTCTTTTATTTTGTAAGGACCTCTTTGGCGCCATTTGTTATGCACTTGGATCCACTGAGAGAACTACCCTGCCCCAGGTTATGATAAAGGGTTTTAATTTTCGAAAAGAAAAACTCCTACTTCTTTGGCTCAGAGGGGTTGACGAGGGATTATCTTCCTTATAACTCCAGTGTTTAGGGATTGAAACAATGCATGTACCTCATCAGCGGGGTCTGTTCAAAAGCATACTGTAGATTGTGGTATTCGTTTTCGTCATCCTCCCTCAAGAGGCTTAGAATTATTAATTGAGAGTTGACATCAGAAAAAAATATGAAAATAATTTGCGTATAGTGAATACGAATATATTGCTTCAAGACAGACATAAGCGATGCATTAATGGAATAACAATGTTTAACATGAATAAATGTCTAAACAATCAAAGAACAACACAACTTGAACATTCGAATGAACAAAAGTTTTTTTTTCATCTCAGGGCTTGTTACTTCAAATGGTGAGCCTTTGAGGGATGATAGAAAAACTCAGCCTGACCATCTTGTGTGAACTCCAATGCTCCTTCATCAATTAGGTCCTGGATCTTGTTCTTCAGAGCCCAACACTCATTTGTATCATGTCCTGAACTGGCAGAGTGGTAGGCACACCTTTTATCGGGATCATAGATAGGAGATGTTGTGTTGGGGTTCCGGGGATGAGCCCTTAATGTGATCAGATTCAATCTCAATAGGCGTTGTAAAGCTTGAAACAGCGACATGTTGAGCTGGGTGAATTGCCTCCTAGGCTTGTCTGGCTGAAGCTGGTGAAGTTGCTGCTGAGTTTGTGACCCTGAAGCCACTTGAGGAGCTCTCCCCTTATCTCCTTGTCTCAAAGGTGGTTGAACAATGACCGGCTCTTTACCCTTAGACGTTTGCCCCAGTTGGTTTCCCTGAAGCAGTTGGTTGACGAGAACCCCGAGCTCATCTTGTCTTTGAGCTAAACTTTGGATGATAGCCACCTGCCCCAGCATTTGGGTTTTCATCGTATCTACCTCAGTTTGTAGACGTTTCAGTCGTTCATCCTCAGCACTGTTCCTGACCAAAGTCTCCATGAGAAGTGTTCTCAGCTCCTCCTGCCCCTTGGATAGATTCAGGAGGATTTCCCCGAACCGAGTCTCTTGAGCAAGAAGGTCCTGGTTATCTTGTTGGGAAGCCATTGCTGAAATAAACAGCGAGAAAGGTAAGTGACCTGCAACAAAGATACCTGTTATGCAATGATGTGTATGACATGCATGTAATGTTTTCAAGGACCTCGCGGGATAAACAAGAAAATTTTGTTAGAATTTGCATTTTGTAGCTTGATTGAAGGCACTACATATTGTTGAGAGTCCTTCTTCAAGAGTCAAGGCTCACCATATCGAGTGGGTCATAGCCCCTGACTTTAGTCATCATGTCTGGTTTTTGTTTCCAAACAACCTTGGTTAGGGGAACCTTCTTCAAGAGTCAGAGCTCACCATATCAAGTGGGTCATAGCCCCTGACAACTTTGTCTAGAGGAAAATAAATCCTCTTTGCCCCTTGTTGGGACAGTTGATTCACCATGACCTGCATCACAAGCCCTTGAGATCCTTGAAATGGGTTAGGATGTATGCAATGGTATGATGTTATGCTATGCATGGGGTAATGTGAGTAACCCTGTTATGAGTCCCCATTAAGGACTATAAACAAAACCTGCAAGAAACTCAGTACACTCTGTTATGAGTCCCAATTAAGGACTATAAACAAAACCTGCAAGAAACTTAGTAAACCCTGTTATGAGTCCCAATTAAGGACTATAAACAAAACCTGCAAATAGCTCATGGGTCAGATGACAAGCATGCAAGTAGTCAAGTTGGAAGGCACACAAGTCACACAAGAGAATCCCTTAAAGTTTAGGCCAGCATGAGGTCTAGGTATTACCCTCTTTCAGTTGGTTGGTTCATACCTGTCTTATCAAAAGTAACCGGGTTCTTAGAGGATCCCAATATCATTGACTACCCTCAATCGGTCATAACTCCAGCATCGCAATCTTTTCTTGCGGCCAGAACCATCACGAGAGTTTAGCCTCAATGGGCATAGCATACTGCTACTGTTCTAACGGCCAAGTTGTGTCATTTAAGGTCCTAAGGTCTGTTGGTGCTTAATGACTCCTCAGAAGACCCATATTCTCCTCGTTGCAACACAAGGGATATCGGTACAGACCAAGGTGCCACACCAACGTAGCCACTGCTTCACCCGTGTCGGTCTACGCCGGACAGGTCCCTCACAGCTTATGCTACCTAAACAGGGTATCCCCAGATCCGGGTTAGGATCTTATGTAACTCCCATGCAACCCACAAATTTAAAGCAAGCAAGTCAATACAATTGAAAACACAGTTATGAACTTAATCCTAAGGTACACCTCACTTTAAGTTTAAATCCCCAGCAGAGTCGTCAGTTCTGTGATCGGTGGATCTGGAACTGACTGTTTAACGCTGGTTCGTGAAATGTCGCGGAAGCAAGAGTCGCCACCGTCTTTTATTTTCTCCAAATGGAAAGGACAAAAGCACAGAAAAATTCCTTATAGAGATTGCTCTCGGTTCGGGAGGTAGATTTATAGAAAGGGAAGGTGTTAGCACCCTTTCTATCCATGGTTATCCATGGGCTCTTAGATACTTGCTCACTTGTGTTTTCAAAATGGTTTGTTTGCTTTTCAACTGTGGGTTTTAAAAAGTTTCTTTGAAAATTTCAGTTCGACTCTTGTATCGGTCCTCAAGAGTGTTTGAAAAATTACTTTCGAAAGCTTTTTGAAAAGGTGTCGGTGTGAAAAGTATTTTTGTTTTTTGAAATTAGAGCAAGTATCTAGAGTCGTCTACCTACCCTAAGGAATTCGTCTGTGTAAATGTCCTTTAAGATAGTGCCATCCCACCATTGAGAGGTAGGTAGCACCACTGTTGGAGGTGTTCGGGTCAATTCGAAGGTTCGGGACATGGTGATCACCAGAGCAATGGGAAGATACCTTAGAAGCTACCCTCATGCCAGGTTCCCGGATCATGAGGACTTACTAAGACATCCTCTACTCGACGATCACCTTTCGAGGCAAGGCAACAGTGAGGTGTACCCTAGGGGTGGTGTGTGATTTGTGTGTCGTTTTCAGATATTTTGTCTTGTTCATGTCATGGGTGATCTACGCTTTTGTTTTTATTTTAACATTCATTCTTGCATGCAATTATTAACAGTTTAAAAGAGGCGAGAATTAAAGTTCCTAAACTATTACAAAGGCGCGGGTCCACATCGCCAAATTAAAATCCAGGACCCGATTTGACATAAAATAAAGATGCGAGAAATATAAATATCAAATATACACGGCTTTGGGAGAATTACATTAATATTTAGAAGAAGGAATAAGAATAAAATGCGCGAAGGGAATAAAATCGGGAATGCGAGGGCGTTGGACCCTTTTTAATTAAATTATATTAACAAATTAATTAAATTAAGATGAAAAGAAATTATTTTTTGAGTTTTTGTATTTATGAACTTTTAATGAGAAGATTGAATGAAATTAAAAAGTTAATGAACCCTAATTCTAGTTATTTTAAGTTTATTAAGAAAAGCATTAGAATTTAACCTAGAATTAAACTTAATTAATTAATGCAATTTTATTTACAAAAATAAACAATTAATTATTAATAATGAGAAAAGAAAAGAAAAAAGATAAAAATTGATTAAAACCCTAATTCTACAAATTTTAAATTTATTAAGAAAAAAACATTAAGACTTAAACCTAAAATTAAGACTAAAATATTTAATAAGATTTATTTACAAAAATATTAGTTAAATAAAATATATTTAATTTTTGTCTTTTCTGATTTTTATATTATTTTTTTTATGAAAATAAATTAATTGAAAGAATTATATTAAAACTAATTAAAATAAATAAACTAGAAAAATATGAAAAAAAGAATGAAAGGCAAACCATGGGGGGTTCTGTCCCCAAATTGGAGGTACAACTCAGTAATTCTGGCCCATTTGACTTCTGGCCTGGTTGACTTTTATGCTGTCGTGTGGCTTTGTTGACTCATGCCCATGATGGTCTCCAAATCATAGCCCTTTGATTGATCTCAATAAGCGCGTGGCACGCCTGGAGGAGGGACGTATGGTGAACGCTTGGACTGAAGTTGCACGTAAGTTTTATTAGAAAAATAATATGGAATAGGAGGGGGACCTGGGATTCGAACCCAGGTCCTAGAGGTTACCAATCACACGCCTGCCAGCTGAGCTACCAACACACTTTGTATGTTATATGGCCAACAATTAATATAAGATAAAATAAGAGTTAGTGGGAGATTTTAGCGCGAAATTCAAATTGCTCAATCAGATGGTGCCACCTACTCTTCTTCTTCCTTGTTTGGATTTTCCCTGAAACATAAAAAGAATTAATGGGGGTTTTAAACCCCCCCCCCCCCCAAATATGCCCTTTTCAAGAATAGCGATTAGGCCATCTTGCTTCATAAATTGGGCGCGACTGTTGCATTCGATTCGTCCAAGCTTCCTGAGTTCAGTCATGGTATTGGGAAGTCCCAATTTCACAGTATTCAAGAATGCCCAATTTGGAGCTTGAAGAACCCTAGCTGGCTTTAATGGTGAAATCACGTACAATGCATAAAAACTTAATTAACACACATGGTTAGCTTCAGAATGAGTCAAATAACACAAATCAAATATTAAAAACTGTAGAAAACGCATGAATCATGATGCAAGAATGTGGAAAAAGTTATGTACAGGACACGATCGTTCTACCGTTTCTTTGCGTTAGAATGGATGGTTTTGATCTGAAAACCTTCCTTGAAGTCTCAGGAAGGCAATGGAATGATTATTTGATCTTGAAAAGCCTTAGAAACGTGTTTTCAGTATTTGAGTTTTCTTGAAAAAATGCAAGGTTGTCTATGGCTTTTTGGGCGCAGCTTCCAGTTCTTGGCATTAGGGTTATCATGTATATATATGTGTGTGTGTGTTTTAGGTCAACAAAATAAGCCAAATATCCATGGAATCAATGCTTTTGATTTTGTGATTTTGCATAATCTTTTCAAATCTTTTTATCATGAAACCTAGCCAATTTGCATGAAATCTTCCTTCTTTGGGCATGCACGTGATCTTCAATGAGTAATGAGTGATTGTCTTGCACAAAAAGATTTGATAACCTTGTTTTGGTATTTTTCATATATTTTAATTAATTAAATGAATTATTAGCAATTAAAAATTCAAATAAATAAATAAAAATGATGAATAACTTCCCTTTGGGCCAAATGGTCGTGCACATGCTTTGGATGATGAATCTTGGAAGAAAATGTGGCCCATTAGCATTTTTAAGACATTTGAAGCAATGTTGACTTTTCAAAATACCCAAAAATTTCCCAACTTCCACAAGGCATATCTTGCTCAATTTTTAAGCTTTTCTCATGTTCTTAGACATTTTGGAAAGGTGTTGAAGTCCTATAACCAATGTATTTGGTTCCATGTCATTTTGATTTACCAATCTCAAGTTATGGCCTTTGACTTAAAGTCCCTTTTTGTTGACTTTTGAAAATGACCTATAATGTTGAAATTGATAACTTTTTGTGAGAGCATTTCTTGGACTTGAAGTGTGAAGAGGAGTTGTAGGAAATATCTTTCTCTTCAAAATGAGCTTTGGATGGAATTTTTCTGATAAACCATGTGAAAGTTATGCCTCGGTCAAGTTACAGTTGACTTTTTTCAACTGTCCAAATATGGAAACTTTTGCATCTTGAGACTTTTTGAGCCAAACTTTGAGAATCATGATCAAGCATTGATCAAATGATGTTTGTGGCTTCAAAATGAGATGTTTACCAAAAATTTGAACTTTTGACTGTCAAATGACCATTTTGCCCTGCAGTTGACTGTAGTGCAATTAGGGTTTTTGACTGTGCAAATTTGTGCTGTAAGTCTTGAAACTTGGCATGAGGATGCTTGACCATGTTTATAAGCATGTGGGACTTGATTGGACCTTTGGGAACTTCTTTTTCTTTGTCAGAACCAAAACCCTAGTTTTTGACTGTTAGGAGGCCCTTGAACTGTGCAACCCTTGGGGAGATTTTGAAGCTTTGACTTGGCAAATCTTGAAGAATATGGGAGGGAAAATTTTGGGGTACAACAGATCCCATTTTTATTTTTTCATTTTTTTAAGATAAGTCAAGGTCACGAAATACGGTCGGTTTTAACGTCTCACCTTCTAGCTTTGATTATGTGAAGATTGTCAAGTGTTTTGAACATTTTGAGCCTATGTATCACTAATTTCTAATCGCATACAAAGGTGTATGTTCATGTTTTCTTTTGTTTCATGTGCAGAGACAGGTCTGAATCAAGAGCATCAGGTGTCGCGCCTCAATTAAGGTTTTGAGTCTCCCAAGCCAGAAGTACGGTTGATTGTGGATTCTCGAAGACTGATTCATCAAGGCACACCGTTGCACCCTTAATTTCGCCCCTAATATGTTTTAGTCGCACTTTCATATCATATTTTGTTATTTGGTCACGATCATTAGTAAATATCTTCATTCATCACATTTTGCATCATTAGTCGTATTTAAGTTGATCAGTCTTTCAGTTGTAAAATACCCGGCGTTTCACATCATTCATTTTTACCTGTTCACTATTTTCTTGCATGGCTCCAAGTTGTTTATAGGTCGATAATCAAAATATTTCGGTTTTATAGACAAATTGTTAAAAGCGGTTCGACATTGTGCGGAAAATTAGCGAGAAAATATTTCAAGTTTTCACCTTTTACCGATCATTTTATGAATCTGCGTTTCGCATAGATTATGACGGTATGCTCGCTTTATTTTTCGGTACAGCTTGAAGTCTCGTTTTTAACCTTAAACATCTATTTTAGCCCGATATTTTTATTATCATTTTATTTTGATTTCGACTTTTTGAATATTTTTTTATTTAATCTTTGTGACATGTAGATTTTTCTAATGTGTTCATTTTATTTTTTTCGGATAAATTTTCGTCCGCTTTTTTTTATCATTTTCGGTTATTTTGGGTCTTTATCTTTTTATTCAGAAAAATTTCAAAAAAATTATTTTAAATTAATTTATTTTTTTATAGTTTCAGGATTTTATTTTATTTTGGTCATTCATGGACTTTTCGGTCACAAAAAATTAATTAGGCTTCGCTTAATTTTCATTGGTCGATAGCATGGTTTGCGGATTGATAGAGATTGAATTTATATTGAACGGCTTGGATTAATTTTGAAATCATATATTCCTCATCATTTTCTTATTTAAGTAACCTATTTATCACTTTGTACAAAAAAAAGATAAGAAAAAACAGTACAGTAATCATTTAATTCCTCTCTCTTCACGCCATTACCCTTCAATTTCTTCACTCACAAAAAAACCAAAGTGACAACACAACAAACTGCATATCACCAACTTCCTTATCCATACATACACCCTCACAACCTCTCTTGTTTTTTTCCAAATGGAGAACAAGCAGCAATGAACATCACTCTCCTAAAATCACCACCAACATCATAGGCCTATCAATGGCCGTTCTTCAGCTGCTGCAAAATTGTTTCAATCTAGTGCCACTTCATCATCCAGAAGTTCACGTGATGATATTGATATTCATTGCAGTACACAATCTCTTCTTGAATTACATTCTGAGACTGAAAGGAATGTGTTGATGCAGAAACCTAATGCGCCTAGTGGATCCGTGGCTGAGAAATTTGGTAACAATTTGTCTCGTTCGGTTAATTTGTCGTCTTCTGGCATTGATCGGGTTAAGGTTGGAGGACTGCCACCCGTTGCTCCTCATGCGAAGTCTGCAGCCGATACAAGGAAAGGGAAGAAAGGTAGTCAGCAGGATGATGTGACTTCGCTCAAGTTGCTTCATAATCGGTATCTACAATGGAGATTCGCCAATGCAAAAGCGGAACACACAATGAAAGTTCAGCAAAGGAATGCGAGAAAGCACTGTTATCTCGTGCAATGAAAATATCAGAAATGCGTGATTCTATGAACAAGAAACGCATAGAATTGGAGCGTTTGCCGAGATCACAGATCCTATCAAGAGTTCTTGAAGCTCAAACTCCATATTTGGATGAGTGGTCTGCTATGGAAGAAGACTATTCTGTTTCCCTCACTGAAGCAATTCAGGCTTTGTTGAATGCCATCCACAACACCACCTAACCTCGCTCCACACCCAGTGTAGCACTCTTCTCGGATCCGCCGAACAACACTTCCGATACCGACTCCCCACCGTTGTGAAGCCCTCTAACTCACTGCCACCGTAACCTACTATCACGCACAACATACCTCATGCCCGCAACAGCGCTATCTGCCATCAATTTGTTCAACAATCAGCACCAACAACGACTGCAAACCACTATAACCCAGCAATCCAAACACTCCCTCTATTTCCCTTCATCATCAATTTCTCCAATCCATCGTCAACCTCCACTACATCATCACCGATTCTCCTTCAATTGCATCATCACTGTAACCTCACCCTATTCCGCTAGCATCTCATCTCTGCCTCTGTTCAATTTCCGAAATCCACCATGGCCTCAGCCTCAGAACAACGCATTTGTTTTTGCTTGTGCCTCTTCTTCTTCCTTTGTTTCTCAACCTCAACCACAGAGACCCCAACTCCAGTGCCGTGGCCGGAACAGTTCCACTCAGAGCTATTCGTCAAGGGATTCGGCACTCTTCGAAAAAACCGACTTATGGTACGATTGGCCCCAACGGACGCAACTTCAACATCAACCAGTATCAGCTTGGTATTCTCAAATGCGACGCTGAATGGAACAACGGCACCTCTTTTGTCTACACTCTAGACCCTTTCAACCGCACTTGCCAAAAGCTTCATTTTGATGTTGGAATTCTCCGACCCAATTGGCTTGAAGGTGCTAACTATTTAGGTCAAGAATATGCTGATAATTTTCTGTGTAATGTTTGGGAAAAAGTGGATTTTATTCACTACTACGAGGATGTTGTTACTCGAAGACCCGTCAAGTGGATCTTCTATGATGGAATGGTTGCTCATGTGATGACATTTGAGGCTAGTACACTGCATTTTTATTTTGTTTTTTTGTTAACTCTTTAACCTTATTTAAAAATATATATATATAAATATTAGTAAATCTTATATTTAGATTTAGTTTAGTATTAATTTAGAATTTTTTTAATTAATTTAGATGTATTTTATAACTTTAGAATAATTAGAATCATAATTAATAATTTTAGAATTTTAATTTAATTAGATATAAAATAGTAATGTTAGAACCTTTAATTAGTTTAGGTATATTTTGATAACTTAAAAATTTTAATTTGTTTAGATCTATTTATAACTTTAGAACTTCCAATTAGTTTAGATACATTTTGATAACTTTAGAATTTTAATTTAATCTTAGAATTTTAATCTTTAATTTAGAATTAATTTAGTTTTGATTTAAAGTTAGTAATTTTATTATCAATATAGTTTAGATTAAATTAGTAATTTTATAATGAATTTAGTTTATACTTAAACTAGTTTAGATGTAATTTAGCAACTTTAGAATTAATTTAGTTTAGACCTAATTCAGTAATATTAGAGTGTTAATTTATTTTAGATTTAATTTAATAACTTTTGAATTTTAGTTAGTAACTTTAGAGTTTTAATTTAGTTTTAGTTAATAACTTCAAAATTTTATTTAATTTAGTTAGACACTTTAGAATTTAAGTTTAGTTTACTTAGTAACCTTAGAATTTCAAATTAGTTTAGATAATTTTTTAATTACACTTTTCTTTTATTCATGATTCTTCTTTGTCCATTCATTTAGTTTATTACAATTTATCTTGATATCTACCTTGTTCGTTTCTCGTGGATTTTTTATGATTTCTTACTCGAATATTAGATCTACCTGCTTATGATTAATTTCAAGGGAAATTTTTCAACTCAGCTGACTTCATGTCATCAAATACATCTTCTACAATCGTGCGAATACCCTCATTCATTTTTTGCTTATTTACTATTTTTCCAAACTTAAGATAATTTTCCCAAAAGACTCCATTTTCAAACTCATACCTTTTAAGTCAAAACTTCGACACTAGGTCATCATCTCGTCCATACCCATTTTGACCAAACAAACCATTTTAATCAAACAAACAATTTTAACCAAAAACAGATATTTCAAAAGGTTCCTGCGGAGTACCGCAGATGCATTGGGTGCTAATACCTTCCCATTGTATAACTAACCCCCGAACTCTCGATCTCTTTCAAAAAACGCATTGTATTTTTATTACTTTTAAGTACTATTTTACATTGCATATTTTAGGGTTTTATTTCGCTCTTTTCCCTTTTCCCTTGGAAATAATAAAGCGCGGTGGCGACTCTTGCTTTTGTGAGTCAAGTTAATTAATAGCTTAATCTCCGATTTTCATTGCTACACTACTTACTACTCCCGGGCATCAACACTGTTAACACATAAACCGCATCAAAATTTAATCCGAAATCAAGAAAACTTGGCATAAATGTTATCCAAGTACCACAACCAAGTACCATGAGAATTAACCATCAAAAAAATGTCGCCTTATGCTAAACTTACCATAACCGGGAAGCATTGCACCGTGCCAAAGAATAGCTAAAGAAATCACACCGCGAATGGTATTTCTCGACACAAATGGTCCATAAATGCACAAACATGTGTAAACAAACGTCAAATGAATTATGAAAGGAAATTTGTGACATGTTTACATTTTCGGACAGCCGCATATACTTGAATCATTTATGATCAAAATCAATTTCAACAATTGCATACGGACACAAAAACACACTTTTCGGTTCAAGTATTATTTCCTAGGAATTATAAACGTGTTACAAACGGTAAACTTACAGTAGATGCCTTAATTCCAAAGATAAATTCATAAACAAGTGTTAATGCAATTTCAACCAATTTGAGGTTTTCAATGTCAAAGAAATAGATCCATCAACAAATCGGTATCAAATTACATTAACTCATGAAATTACACTTAAACCTCATCACATTTCAAGATTAAAAATTATCGGTATGATTCGACATCAAAAGTCATAATCCAAAATCCACATCAATTCACCAGTTCAAGAATTAAGCATATTCTCAAAATGTTCAACTCATGGAATTAACTAAAATTAACTCAATGCTTATGGTCAATTCAAGAATCAAAACTAACTCATGAATTCACATAAAGATCAACCAATTCCTCTTCTCTTCATTATCAAACAACTTCAAGCAACTTCTCAAAATTTAATTTCAAGATTTACTATCTCAATCCAATTTACATCATGTAATTATCTCTCAAGTATTTAATCAAACACCTAAGCTACAAACAAATATTAACCTCATCCTTATAACACAAATTAAATTTAAACAACTAATATATGAATAAATTCACCAATAAATCAAGAAAATAGAAATAGTTACCGAAAATGAAGAGTTGGAGAAGGTGAAGAGCTGGCCAGAAAAATGAATCGAAGGAAGGAGAAGTTCCACCGAAAACTAACGGAATTGGAAGGAGGAGTTGACCACGAAATCATGGAGGCGCACGAAGGAGAACTGGTCGGCGGTGGATGTTAGGTGGTGGCTTAGGTCAATAGAGGGGGAAGAGGGAAGAGGACTTGAGTTTTGTTGATTTTAATTTTTTGGATCTTGAGATTCTTGATAAAGATTGATGAGGATCTTTGGAAAAAGTTGAGAGAATGTGTTTTAATCTTTGAGAGAATAGTGATAAAGTTTTGAGAGGTTTGTGAGAATGAGAGTCTATCCTTTTGAAATCCGATTTTTGAAATATATATTCTCTCCAATTGAGCCTTAGATCTGAATTCGGATTGCGCTTTATTTTGACAGTGTCAGCAAATTTAATGCTTAATGCGTGAAGAAAATACAAGATCATCATCGGTGCGAAATCTCGACTCAAGCCTTGAAGCAAAAATGAAGATGACGAAATTTGTGATGTGGTGCCGAAAGAACGGATGCGATATGACATAAAAATAAGAAGTTATGACCATCGGAGCAACGAGAATTTCCGCCTCAGACAAACTTCTTTTCAGTTTCAGCTTATTTTACTATTCCACTTGTGAAGTGGACCATAAACGGAAGCCTTCGGAATACCATTTGAATTTGAGGTCTGAAGAAAAATTGTAGTAGACAAAATTTTTGAACTCACGCTTCAAGAATCGTCCCGATATGATAAAAATCAAGAGAGTTATGATTTTTATAATATCGAAAAATAGTCCTCTAGAAAACCACTTCAACACGCAATTTTCTCTAGTAATTGGCACTTTTGGGAATCTTCTGCAAAGAATTAGCTCCTGGCCCGAACATACGAATAAAAGATAAAATCAAAACAAATTTTTCCTCTAAATAACCACTCAAAAACCTCAAACCGGGCCAAAGTTATGAATTTTTGAACGTTCGAAAAATAACGGTTCAGCACAGTATTTTCACTATTTTTTCACTATATCGCTTCTGAGTACTCGCGCATTCGAAGATCTTCCTCAATGAATTGAATTCCAATCCGAACACAAAAATTAAAGGAAATAACAAGAAAATGATACAATAGGCACTCAAAGATGATATTTTAGTCAAAAGTTACAAATTTTTAAGCATCCGAAAACCAGAGAAATAGTAAATTCACTATATACCGCATATAAAGTATTTTGCGCTTTAGAAAATCTTCCACACAAAATTAGCCTTTGACATGAAAAAATGAAATGAAGAAGACCTCAATACGATTCCAAAAACTCAAGAATCATTCCGAAACCATTTCCCGATCTCAAGTTATGAATTTCTGAGCTTGAAATGCATAATACTTAATTTCTGTCTGTATTATCTCAAATGAAATGAAACACTTGAATTTCTAAACAAATCAAAGCGCGTTGAGACACATGAGCTTGATATGATTATAACTTGATTGGTTGTTGATTAGAACTTGGAATGCATGCGGAGTGCATTAAAAATTAGGAAACCCTGAGTTCTGCTTCACAATGTTGTTTAACAGAACAATCAAATTTTTGTAACTCTTTCTTGCAGAGATATGCCTTGATTCCATGATTATTTGACCCTATGAAACATATGGATGCCTATGACGATGAAGTATAACCCAATTATTGTAAAAATGAAGAGGGCAGATTTTGGGGTGTAACACCTACTTCGACTCGCATATGCTTCTCCCCCTTTGACAACATCAAAAAGAAAGATAGCAAACTATGAGAAGTAACATAGTTCCATAACAAGACTAATACAAAAATAAGAGGATATTTTGCATAGAAGAGCAAGAAACACATATCCCCATATATATGTGATGATGCAAAATTTTAAATAGAGAGCAATCAATATTACAACAAATGTAATGAATTGCATAAAGACAAATTAAGCAAGAAATGACAATAATGTTAACTTGTTTGTGTAGCGCCACAAATAAGTAACGCTTCATAATGGAACTCCCAATACTGCACATGCATGTGCCTAGCATAGCAAAAAGAATATGCCGCTACTAAAACCAAAATGAAGAATATTTTCATGCCATAAAACCAAGACAACAAGAAACATATATTGCAAATAATGTGCTTACAAATAATTCAAACACAAGTGTAAAAACAAAAATAAACACAAATACATGCTAGCATAATAAGAACGAACTTATACAAATGTGAAAGAATTAATACATGAAGTCATTATAAGAATATGGATCAATAACATGCAATGGTTATTAATAAAAAAATTGGAAATAAACATTCTTGGTTTTCATCATTTGAGAAAAAATCAAGCATTTTTGGAAGAAACTAGTAACATACATCAAGGCAAATCTTAATTTCAAAGAGAAATTGAAACAATATTACCTCACTCTTGATTGAGATTGAAGTTGCACTCACATGATGTAAAATACTCAAACAAAAAGTTAGACTGAAAGTATAAAGTGCAAGTAATAAGATAGAATTAAGCAACATTTGAGATATATATTATCCCCAATTCCCCATGTATATTGACAAAAGGTTTGTTTGCAAGAGGTCTAGTGAAAATATCGGCAAGTCGATTTTTACTATCAACATGCTCAAACACAACATCCCCTTTTTCAACATGGTCACGAATGAAGTGGTGGCATATCTCAATATGTTTAGTGGGTAAATGTAGTACATGATTTTTGGTTAGATTAATGGCACTAGTGTTATCACACATGATAGGAATACGTGAAAGTTTAATATCAAAATCAAGTAGTTATTGTTTAAGCCATAAAATTTGTGCATAAAAACTACCGGCTGCCACGTATTCCGCCTCGACAGTTGACAAAGTCACATAAACTTTCATTTTATTATGCCAACTTACCAAGGATTTTGAAAACTTGTGACAAGTTCCACTAGTACTTTTCTTATCTAGTTTGCAACTGGAAAAATCGAAATCAGAATAACCAACCAAGCTATAATCGTTTCCCTTAGAATACTAAAGCCCAAACTTAGAGGTACCAATGAGATATCTAATAATGCATTTTACGGATTTTAACTGTGATTCCTTAGGAACAGATTGATATCGTGCACACATACAAGGTTTTAATTTTGTCTAATAATAAATGGTTGTATAATTTTTTATTGCTTTTAAGTGGGAGAAGTGATTTCTCTCATAGGATTAAGCAATCTTGTTTCATTGACTTTAGATATGATCCTTTCATTTTACCCAATTCACATTACAATCCTTGAAAGCCCTTGTGATTCTTGCTTTTATGTTTTCAATACGAGTTTTTAGGATGAATGGACAATTTAATATTTTGTTTGCGAGATTGTTGGGTGAGATTCAAGTCCTTCGTGTTTGTGTATTTTTCATCCTTTGATGAAGTTTTTTTGCTAGGTGTGATTCATGATTGAGCATGTATTATTTTATATTTTTTTACATGTGTTTTGTATTTAGGATTTGTTTCATGTTATCGTTGTAGTATAGTGGTAATCATTACTTTACTTATGCTTTTCTTTTTGAACCATACATTTGTTTTTCATTTTTCTAAACTTGTTGATTCATGATTTCTTGAATGTGTCCTTTTGTTTCTTTAGGTTGTGTTACCATTGTTTAAGGAAAAACAATGTTTTAAGTTGGGGAGAGTTGATAAGTGCCATAATGACTTATTTTCAGTAGTATTTATCAGTCGGTTATTGTGTATTAATAAGTAAATATTGTATCGATTGATTGTTTTTTATCTCATTTTTGTAGTTTTTCATGCGTGATTGAAGCATCGATCAATAAGAGCCAAATGCATAACTTCAATTGTGCAAGTTTTGAGAAATAAAGTTTTGTCAAGTGGGCTAAGCCCAAGTTGCAGCACGAGCCCGCTTAGCCCAATTCGTAGCGTGAGCCCGCTTAGCCTGGTTTGCAGCGCGAAGTGAGAATTTTGGCAGTAACTTTGTAAACCTAAGCCTGATTAGCTTGGTCAACCGTGCTTAGTGCGCTTTAGGTCGGTTTTGTACAATAAGTGGTATTGTGCTTAGTGCGCCTTGATGGGGCTAAGCGTGATATGCAATTTCCAACTTTTATATATTCATTCTTTCATAGAGTTTTATGGATGGTTTTGGGTTTTTTTCTCCCAACTCCATCACCAACATTCTTTGGTAGAGAGGCTTAGACAACAACAATGGAGGTTGCATCTTGATGATTCCAAATCAGATTTCTCATCAAACGTCCAGACACCACAAGAGATGTTTGGTTTTCCTTCCTTCTTCTCTTTGTAATCCCTATTGTTGGGGTTTGTATATAAGTTTACTCTAATTGTATGTAAATTTGTTGATCATGATGTTGTATAATATCTATTTTACAAATCTTTATCAATGTCATATTTTTTGCTTGCTTTATGTTTGGATTTTAGTTGTTATAGACATATACTCTTCAGATCTAGAACTAGGATAAACATCTATTATGTTATAAGCTCTAGAGATAGATTTAGATCTAATATTCACGGTGGGTATCAATTCTTAATGCCTTTGTATTGTTTAATTGCACGAGACATCACCAATGACACAATACAGTTGTTCTCTCAACTTTGCATTAGACATAACCTCTGTTATGGGTGATACGTGATGATACCAACGAGTGATTTAGGTTGCGTATAACTAATCGGTAAATTTAAGTATTTGATGGGTAGATGAACTCCAATCTTGACGAGTTCTCTCCTCTCTAAATAATTTATTTATTTACTTGTTCATATGTTTTACTTTCTGCACTTTATACTTTTAAATCATTCAAAACCAAGCTTAAAAATATGGAGACTATTGAACGACATTATTTCCCTCGTATTGATCCCTGTTGAGACGATAAAAACAAAAAACTTATGTTTGCTTGTTTCTTTACCACAATAACAAAATGGCGCCCATTTCCGAGAATTGGTGTTTAGATATTTAATCGCATTGCAATAGTTTATATGTTTTTGAGTTTTGTACATACTTGTATATTTATACATGTTTTCAATACTTATCTATAGTTTATACATTTTCTTTGTTCATGTTTTATATAATTGTGTATATTATATATATTTTTGTTTCCCTTCACGTTTGCTAAAGTGTTGGTTAGGAATAGTCATTGGTGAAAACTAGTCATGCAAAGACACAACATGGAGGAGTGTCAATAAATAAAGAGGCCGGCCTAATAACGTAAAAGAAGCTTGTGTTGGGAGGCAACCCAACATCTTTAAATTTTTATAGCTTTATATTTATGTAGATGACTTAGTGTAGGTGATAGTGGATGTTTAGCATGAAACTCGGATGCATTTTTGAATTTCTGCACAGACCTGCTCGCGTTGAGTGCGGTCTGTGCGTGCTAAGCGTGCCTTGTTTTTCTATGCGTGCTAAATGTCTCTGTAAGGGCTAAGCATACCCTGATATTGTTCTAGTAGAAATTCTTTTCACTCGGACCTTTTACCTACATTCACTGAGGCTCTTTAGAGTAGTAAATAGTAATAGTGATTTCTAATCATTTATGTTTGGTGTTTTTGTTCAAACATTGATATATTAGATTGAAGAAGCTTTAAGTGATTATTTCAAACCTGATTGTTTCAACATGTAAATGTGTGGTAATAATAGTGTTTGAAATTTTGGTACATTGTCAAGGTACACATTTACCGCTTTCTAGAACATAGCATGATTAGGAAATTTTTTACTTTGTACAAGTACCATGCCATTCATTCTCTTATACTACTTGTTAATGGTTGAATCACTTTAGATCTTACCCCAAATATGAGGAAGCTTTCAATTGATCACTATATTCATGGGAGACCAACATTCTTGTTTTAACTAGGTTATACTATATTTAATATTTTATTTGTGTTGATTGTATGAAAGCATGAAATGGATGGAAGTATTTTGTTTTATTTTGAGCATAACCACCTAACCAAATATAACTTACCATGTGAGTGAGCGAGTATTTGTTAACACCTTTTAAGCCTTTTTGTTAGGATCCATCTTAGTGTTGAACTATGAACTTGTGCAAGAGTAAGTAGTTCATCATAGATTCTAATGTTTCTTTGAACTTAACCCTTGTAACACTTCACAATAGTGGAAGCTCCTCCGCCACTTGTCTTCTTCCTATCGGAAACTTTCTATTTTCCTTTGTCAGCTGGAGTCAGATACAGTTTTCTATGATCCTGGTTCTCCCCTGTCTTATCATTGAGACTCTTATAATAGGAAGACTTAGCTCTATTATCTTCATAAAAAATTCTACACTTGTTCACTAGCACGAAAATTGGTGAATCTCCTTATATTCATTACCCAGTTTAATTTATGAACACAAGCCATTCTAAAATTTGATACACTTAGACCCTTCAGCTGCTACACTATTGTAGTATGGACAAAACTTCACCAGTTCCTCAAATATGGCAACATACTCAACAACAGTCGAATTCCCTTGTTTCAGCTCAAGCAATTCAATCTCCTTCTTACCAGCACATATTTAGGAAAATACTTCTCCAAGAATGCATATCTGAACACATCCCAAGCGATCTTTGTACCCATTATCTCCATCCTCTGGCGTGCATTATCCCACCAGTTTTCATCTTCCTCTTCCAACATATGAGTACCATGTTGTATCCCTTGCTCCTCTGAGCAAGCCATCACCCTGAAAATCTTCTCAATCCATTTGAGTCGCCTTTGTGCACCATCAGAATCATGTTTGCCCTTGAAGATCGGAAGGTTGTTTCTTTGAAACCTTCCCAAAGTATGAAATTTATCATTTTCTCCAGCATTATGATAATTCTAAGGGTTCTGCACCATTGATTGAGCTAAAGATTCCAAAGCTTTAGCAATAGCATCGTTATTTCTTCCACCAGCCATAACTTTGCATATTGTAACACCCTTCTAACCCCATATTCATTTCTCATAAATTTACAAAATAATTCAAGTAAAATCACCACTCAAGAGTGTCACACTTCATAGAAAACATCATAATAACAACCCTGCTCCGTAACACGGGTTACATCAATAGTAAATACACATTTCATACTTTAAATCAGTTATTCAACAACATCGCAGTGGATTCATCCTCATGAATAAACTTCTTTATAAAACAAAACTCATAGTATTTTAGTCTCATCAAAAGTTGGAATTAAAATTAGTTTAACCATCAATAATACTCGTAAAGTATATCCACGCCAAGAGAATATAACATTTGAAATAAGGGTTTCCAACATGATGTTACATATCAGAGAAATACACCACTAATATAACGAAACTAAACAAAATACTCTAAAGTTATCTTCAATGCTTCTACAAGCTACTCCTGAGCATCTGCGTGTTACCTACATGGAGTCAACATTCAAACAGAAAGAGTGAGTAATCATAATTCATTATAAAAGATATAAGAAAAGATTAGTAGTTATAAACGACATGATCATCATATAATAACACATATATTCATCAACACTTCATACTCACAGATACATCATAATAGCACTTGGACATCTTTCATCATTAAATCATCATATAATCACATAGTTCACAATTATAATCACATCATAACTCATCAAAAAAATTCATGCAATGTCATATAGGATGTTAATGCAATAACACTGACTCAATTCATGTGGTACCAAATTTATGAACACCTAGTTCATCACCCTCCATGATCCCCACCATAGGATCGATTCCCTCTTGGAACCAGAGCACACCACAAGCACATTGAATCCACACAATGGGATTGAGGCTCATCACAAGCGGACCATCATCCAAAAATGCTAAGAATTCATAATTCACAACAACGTGACATAAAGTTTGACCACAACTAGTCAATAGCATCAGCATTTATATAATCATTTTCACAAGGAATGTGTACACATTAAATATGCACATCATTAAACTTCAACCATCACGTTATCATCAAATACCAGCACCATGGAAACTTTATTAGAATACATCAAGGTATGTCATATCAATGAGACATCATAGTACACCAACATACAATAATTCAAGCTCATAAATATATAAACACATGAATAATAAACCAAATGTTTCATACAATTATGCAATATGATAGTTCTATGTGTTAGCTTCCCAACATTTAAAATGGAGCGTCAAACAGAGTCCTAAAACTCAAGTTATGGCCTTTGAAATTTACTGCCAGGTATGCTCGCCTAAGCCTCGCTCGGCGACCCTGGTGGCGCTCTCCGCCTGACGCTCGCCCAACAAAATGGGAGATTGGGTCCACCATTGCTTCGCTCTCCCGACAAAGCTCTGGGGACCATCCCCTCCCCATACATTTTCCAGGAACCCTCTTTTTCACCATTCTGCTTGCCACTTGGCTCGGCCGGTGACCCTTGGGCGACTAGCTCGCCAATTGTCACTCCTGGCTCCCCTGGTAACGCGTGCGATTCAGCAACTTCTCAGTTACGATTTCGCCGTTGTCCCTATCCCATTCCAAGTCTGATTTCAGGCATCAATCCATCCAAAAATGCATTTTAATCACAATACTCACAATTGACGGCAACACATAATTTTACATATATTACAACAGAATCATGGCATATCAACATCATCATTACGCAACATGTCATGATACTTTTCATCAACATTGTTGTACCCCAAGATTTGCCCTCTCATGTTTCCCAAAGTCTTCCCCCTGCATGGTTGATCATAAACTCTTGCCTGAGGAAAAGGATAATTTTTTAGTGTTGCTTCAAGTACATTTCGATTGGCATTCTGAAAGACCCTTCGATTGGTGTTCTGAAGGAGCCTTTCGATTGGCATTCTGTCAAGCTCTTTCGATTGGCATTCTGGACAAGCGCTTCGATTTTCATTATGAAAGACCCTTCAATTGGTGTTCTGAAGGAGCCTTTCGATTGGCATTCTGGACAAGCCTTTTGATTGGCATTATGGACAGGTACTTCGATTGGCATTATAACAGTGTCCTTCGATTGGAATTCCAAAAAGGTCCATTTGAAGAAGCATTCAAAGGGTCCATTCGAAGAAGCTTTGGAAAGCATTCGAAGGAGGCCATCAGCCCATTCGAAAGGGGGCATTCGAAGGAGATCATTAGCCCATTCGAAAGGGAGCATTCGAAGGCCAGTTACATGTCATTCAAAATTCAAAAAGGGACAGGATCCCATGTGTTCAGCCAACATTACAAACTCTCATTCATGGATTTCAAAACACATAATTAATGTTACAAATTCTCATTCATGGCTGTCAAACACATAATCAAGGTCATTTAAACCTTTGTCTTCTTGTCCCCTCCACTCCCTCTATATAAAGAAATCACAAATGTTGCAAACACACGAAAATATACAGAAAAAGAGAGAACTTGGAGATACGCTGCCAAAAGTCATCAGCACTTCCAGGAAGCCATACCCAATCCTTGCACAAGCCAAAAGCTGCCACCCAGTGAACACCTTCACCCTCAGAACTACAGATCGAAGCACCTCTGTTTGGTAAAAAAGGATCTAATCTCAAACTCATTTTTGAATTCATTTTGATTGCATATTCATATTATTACTGATGTTTGTGAATGATTTAATGTGCTACATATAAGCTACAGCGCAGAGATGAGATTGTGCCATTGCTTGGGCACAATCTGAGTTTCTCCTTCGAATCCCAGGATAAAACAAACACAGACCCAGATTCAGCAGGTGCGAATAAGAGGGAGATTCGAACCAGGGGGTAAAATCCCCCCTGGACCTTTAACATCTGTTTTGTTTTGCAGGAACTACATTCTCAGATTCCTGTTCAGAGTTTCGAAGCTCAGCAGTTTAGCTATGAACTGGACCCAGGATTTCCAGATCGAAGGATGACATGTCCAGATCGAACACCCTCAGAGTGCAGTCCCTCATGCACCTTCGATCCAGCCTCTTCACTGGGTCGAAAGACAGCCTGCACCTCTTTCGACCCAGGCCTCCAGAATTATATTTTTTTTCTTGTTTTGCTGCCTGCCCCATTTGTACTTTGTTTACCTTGTTTTTGTTTATTTCTTTTAGTTTGTTTTTTTTTAATCAACATAAAAGTCATAAAAATAAATAACTTAGAATTAGGACTTAATTTAGTTAATTATTTTAACTTATTTTCTTCAATTTTAAAATCAGTAGACTTAGGTTTTATTTGAATTCAATCCTTTTCATAAACAAAAAATGCAAAAAATATTAGGTATGTTTTAGAGTTAGTTTTAATCAGTATTTTTAATTAATTAAATTTGACTTAATTGAACATTTAGCATTTTCCCAAAAAATAAAATAAAACAACAAAAAGATTATATGCTTAGGATTTTTAAGATTCACGCGCGTTTATTTTATTGTAACTGCTTATTATTCCCCCAATTTTGGACATGTAAATAATCCCCCTCCCTGAAGCCTTGTAATAGCGTAGGATTTACAATTTCCGCACTTTAAATTCCTGTATATATATTAACTGCTTAGATGTATGCTAACTAGGATTGTATGACAAGATCTAAAAACAAATGGTAGAACACCTCAAAATACAAAGATGATATAAATTGAAAATTGACACACTTGCACATGCCACTCCTAGGGTACACCTCACTTGGTTGCCTCAAATGTGGTCATTAAGTATAGGATGTTTTAGAGGTCGTCCTTTTGTCCCAAGATCATAAGTTGCCTCGAAATGGTTGCCTCGATAAAAATGATCTAAGACATTAGGATTACTACTAAAGCGTCCTAACATTGTTTTAGTGACCACACGTCCCATAAATCGAATTGACCCTAAAACTCCAACGACGATGCTACCTACTCCTCAATAGTGGGATAGCATTGTCTAAAGGACTTTAGCACAATTTAATTCCTTTTTGAGTAGGTAGAGGTTCTTAAGTACTTGCTCCTTTTAAAAACAAAACAAACTTTTCGCACTTACACTTTCTTCAAAAAAACAAAACTCTTTTCAAAACCCACAAACACAAAGAAAAGCAAACTTTTGAAAACATAGTGAGCAAGTACCTAAGAGCCCGTGGATAACCACGGATAGAAAGGGTGCTAACACCTTCCCTTTCTATAATCTACCTCCCGAACCCGAGAAACAATCTCGAAAAGGAATTTTTCTGTGCTTTTGTCCTTTCCTTGTTGGATAAAATAAAAGACGGTGGCGAATCTTGCTTACCGCGACACTTTGCAAAAACAAACGCAAACGCGAACCAGCATTAAAAACAGTCAGTTCTCATTCCCACCGATCACATAACTGGCGACTCTGCTGGGGATTGCTTTAAGTGAGGTATACCTTAGGACTAGATCACTTGTGTTTTCATTTTTATTGCTTTGTATGCTTTTAATTTTGTGGGCTTGTATCGGAGTTCTATAAATCCTCCACCCGGATTTGGAAAACATTCATAGATAGCAATACGTTGTGGAAAATGTGCAGGGTATACCGACACGGTTGAAGCAATAGCTATATTTGTGCGACATATTTGTGAGTACCGGTAGCCTTTGAGTCAATCAAAGAGAATACGGGGCCGCTGAGTGATGTCACTAAGCACTAATGACCTAGAACCTTACTTGACCATCTTGGCCTTTTTAGGGGTAGTGAGATGACCAACTTTGGTGCAGTCCGAAGTTGGTAGATACTCGATACTACACTCATTGAGGATTATTTTCTTGGAATATTTTGGTCGCCAGTTAAGTGGCTAAACCGAAACGATGAACATAGAAAACAATCCAATGATATTGAGCTCCTTAGAACCCGGTTACTATTTATAGGACAGATTTTGAGCCAACTAAACTCAAGAGGGTACTTACCTATGAAACCTCCTACAAGCCTGAAACTAGGGTTTTTGTGTGGCTTGCTTGTACATGTGTTTCTGCATACATCATAAAGCATCATATGCATCTGCTAACCATTTCAAGGGTTTAGATCTTCATCTTTGTTCTTGTTTTGCAGGACATGGAGTCTCTCCGTAGGAAAACAATTCAAGTCAACCTTGTAAGGGTCCCTCTTCAACTCAAAGAGCTTACATCCAGGATTCCCGAGAATTCTCTCTTCAGTGAAAGACATGATAGACTCCTCAGCTTGGTCAACACCAACATTGAAGAAGACATGATGAAAGTTCTCTTCCAGTTCTTTGACCCCCTACACCACTATTTCACATTCCCTGATTATCAATTGGTGCCTACTTTGGAGGAATTTTCTCAACTTTTGAGAATTCCTATTCTTAGTCAACTACCCTACAACGGTATGGAAAAGGAACCAAAACTTGAAGATGTTGCTCAAGCGTTACGCTTACAACCATCCGACATAAAGGGGCATTGGGAAACCAAAAGTGGTATCAAAGGATTCTTGGCAAAGTTTCTGTTTGAGAAGGCACGAGAATGCTGGAATTCTCTTGATCTACAAGCCTTTGAAGAGGTTGTGGCACTCCTTATCTATGGGCTGGTTTTGTTCCCAAATCCTGATCAACTTATAGATTTGAATGTTGTCAAGATTTTCATATCCAGGAATCCCATACCTACATTGCTTGGGGACACCCTCCACTCATTTTACACACGAACAATGAGGAAAAGAGGTGTTCTCATGTGCTGTACTCCTCTCCTAGCAAGGTGGTTTATTTCTCACCATCCACAATCAGTTTTGAAGAATGAGCATGGTTTAAGGTGGTCACAATGATTGATGACCCTCACACATTCTGATGTACATTGGTGTTCTCGGTCCAGAGAAAATGTCACCATCATTGATCGTTGTGGAGAATTTACTAATGTTCCATTACTTGGAATTAGGGGAGGCATTACCTACAACCCCTGTCTAGCTTTGAGACAATTTGGATATGCTCGGAGGGATGGCCCTCATGATATGTTGATTCCTGACCTAGTTTTTGACTTCGACAATGATATGCAAGGACTTCGACAAAGGTTCATCAGATCTTGGAGGATGCCTAACAAGGTGGATAGTAAGACACTAGGGCACAAGAATTCCATCCCCCTTGAGCCTTACCTCAAGTGGGTACGAACCCGCTCCCAGAATCTTATGATGCCATATCCTCACATTCTCCCCTTGATCAAAGAGCCTGTTATGGAAGGAGAGGTTCCATACGCCATCCTACATCCTGACATGCCAACATCATGGGAAGAAATGCAAAAGAGTTGGATCCAACTCAAGGAAGAGCGGAATACTTTTGAAGCCAGCTTCTATGCCAGTGAAAAGAAGGTTTTGGAGCTTACCCGCCGACTTCACGAGGAGGAGACCCTCAACACTTACATCGCCCCAAAAAGGATGCGCAATGTCTTTTTACATTAATAATTTTGTAATATTTCTCCCATGGGGCACTTATGTACTAACAAATTTCTTCTTAGTATGACGTGTGTTCTTTTTGTCTGCAACAAATTTGAATTTTTGAACCCTTGAATGCATTACATAAATAGCATATCATTCATCATATGCATAACAGGTACCCTTTTACAGGTCTCTTATCTTCTTTGTTGTTTATTTCAGCAATCATCATGTCTGCTGAACCTTCCACCGAGCAAGCTATCAAGGCCCTCCAGGCCCAGAATGCCCAATTTCAAGAGTTGGTCATGAGCCTAGCTAAGGGTCAGCAGGACCTGAAGACCTTGATTCTGAAAGAGAGGAAGAAGAAGAAGAGGAACATCCTGTTCAACACCGAACGCAGGTTTGGAAACGGGCTGCAGAATGAAATTGATCTGGCCACCCCGTCTGGAGAGAAGGACAGTCCACAAGAAAGGAAAGCTCCTAGCCCTATGGTCTCTGACAACGAGACGGACTATGATGAAGAACAGTATCCTCCTGCTGAGGATAAGTACAAACAGCTGGAAGACCGTTTGAACGCTATGGAAGTACAAAAGGTGCCCGGTCTGGACTTCGGAGATTTAGGTTTATCATCTGGGGTGGTGATTCCCCATAAGTTCAAGGCACCTGCCTTTTCCAAATATGACGGAGCTTCTTGTCCAAAGCTGCACCTCCGGTCATATGTGAGGAAGATCCAACCTTACACTACTGATAAGAACTTATGGATCCATTTCTTTCAAGACAGTCTCTCAGGGACTCAGCTTGAGTGGTTCTATCAGTTGGACGGAGCCAGTATCCACAGCTGGGAGGATTTGGCTGCTGAATTCTTTAGGCATTATCAGTATAATTCCGACCGCGCTCCTACGCGTACCCAACTCTAGGGTATGTCAATGGGGATGGGTGAAGGATTTAAAGAGTATGCTCAAAAATGGAGAGACTTGGTCGGAAGGGTGCAACCACCTTTGGCTGATCGTGAACTGGTTGATATGTTTCTGGGGACCCTGTCTGGTCCGTTCTTTAATCATCTGATTGGAAGCTCTTCAGCCGGGTTTATTGACCTTATCTTAACTGGCGAGAGAATTGAAGCTGGCATTAAGGCTGGGAAGATACAGAAGGGTGCCTCATCGAGCACCGAGAAAAGACCGTTTAAGAAAGAGTCCAGTGCGGTTTACAGTTCAAGAAGAAAGAGCAGACCTGAATACCGCCAAGCTGTCAATGCGGTTGTTATGTCAAAACCTGCCGGTGCTCCTCAGCATCACAACCAACGAAGGGACGAGATACCTCAAAGGCAATTCACTCGTCTTAGCATGACCTTGTCTCAGATTCTGCCACAATTGTTGAAGACCAATCTGGTGACCCTAAAAGAAGCTCCAAAGAATCCAAATACAATGTCACCAAGGTATAACCCTAATGCCCGCTGCGCTTTTCACTCTGATAGCCCGGGGCATAATACAGACGATTATTGGGTTTTGAAGAACAAGGTGCAGGACTTAATTGATGCAAAGGAGATTGAGTTCAAGGTGCACGAGAGGCCTAATGTTGTAACGGCTCCCATGCCCAGGCATGGAATGAATGTTGTAGAGGAAGACTTGTTTGTAGTTTCTGTTGATGATGTTGTTACCCCTTTAATGACTATCAAGAAGAACCTGTTGCTAGCCGGTTTATTTTCGGGATGTGGTGAAGGTTGCCCTATGTGTTCTACTTTACCTACTGGTTGCCCATCTCTGAAGTCAGGTATCCAGAACCTGATGGATAGTAAAGAGATTCTTTTTGAGAAGGTTGTTGTTCCAGCCGTTCATTCTGAAGAAGTTTCTATCATTACCATTTTCGACAATTCTTCCAAGTCTCCATCGAGGACGCCTGTTAGAATTACATCTGCTTCGAAGATCACACCTATAATCATCACTGTTCCAGGGCCCATCCCCTATACGTCTGACAAAGATGTCCCATGGCACTATGGGGCAGATGTTTATGTTCTTGGAGTTAAACAAGAGTTTGGTGCTGATACCGGCGTCAGCAACATTACTGGGCCTGCTAAAGTCACCCGCAGTGGTAGACTTTTCTCACCTAATATTGCTCCGCCAGTTGTCCGAAGACCTGTTGTCATTAAGCCTGCAAGTGTACCTGCTGCCATTTTTGATCGAGTCCCTGTTCCTACCCCTGTCGCCGAGTCATGTAACACTCGGGGCAAAGGGATCACCACTGATATGCCTGCCCAGACGGAGGCGCCGAAGAAAATCAATGTTGAAGCTTCCAAACAGGATATGGAAGAGATTCTGAAGATTATTAAGAAGAGTGATTATAATGTAGTTGAGCAACTGGGGCAAACCCCATCCAAGATTTCTATGTTATCACTGCTGCTGAGTTCAGAGGCCCATGCCAAGGCTCTGATTACCTTCTTGAAGACGGCCCACGTGCCACAAGAGACGTCAGCTGATCAGTTTACCGATTGTGTGGCCAATTTAACTGCTGATAATGGTTTGGGTTTCTCCGACGCTGATCTAACTGCTAAAGGGAAGAACCATAATGATGCCCTGCATGTCTCCATTGAATGCAGGGGCACTACTCTTGCACATGTGTTGGTTGACACTGGTTCCTCGTTGAACGTCTTGCCCAAGAAAGCTCTAGACAGGCTGGATTGCGAAGGTTTGGAACTAAAGCCGAGTAACATTGTTGTCCGGACCTTTGATGGGTCTAAGAGGATGGTGCACGGTGAGGTTGATATTCCAATCAAAGTTGATTCTCAGGTCTTCAACTCTACATTTTACGTGATGGACATTCGGCCGTCCTATTCTTGTTTGCTGGGTTGTCCATGGATCCACAAAGCTGGAGCCGTAACCTCGACGCTCCACCAGAAGTTGAAGTACCCGGTTAAAGGCAAGATTGTGACAGTTCAAGGGGAGGAGGAGTACATGGTCAGCCACCTCAACTCATTCCGGTACGTAGAAATGGATGGGGAGTTCATTGAGACCCCATTTCAACACTTTGAAGAGGTTCCTAAGACACTGGCATCATCTGAAACTGTGATTCAAGATTCTCCCATGAAGATGGCTTCCTTAAAGGATGTCCGGGCTGTTATTGAGAAGGGTGAGTATGCAAACTGGGGCCGACTTCCTGATTTCACTCAGAAGACTAACAAGTTCGGTTTGGGTTTCACTGCAGAAGCTCAGAGGGTTGTTCGAAGTGCAAGGATTGGAAGACCTCCTGTGTTCATCAGCAACTCGGGAGTAAATGCCATCGAAGATGATGTGGAGGAGTCTGAATTTGACAGCTGGATCTATCCTACGACCAACGGTGGACCAAACAACTGGACAGCAAAGGATTTCATCCTTATTACTTTTGTTACTCAGTAATGAACTCTTTGTTTAGAATTTGTAACAGACAATCTTTTGGAACTTTATGGCCCGGTGTCTTACCCGGGGCACCGTGGCTTCATTTGTGAGGGCTTTTGTATGCCATTTTCATATATCATTAATAAAAGCATTGGACGTTTTCGCATTTCAAATTTTATGCTCCTTGTTTTTCTTTATTACATATTGCAAAACAGCTATTTTACACACACTCACATATACAGGTCCCAATCCACTCTAGATCTCACTGGTAACGACTCTGCTATTGCCAGTTATGACTTCGAAAATCCGATCAGCTTAGCCGAAGACGAAGGTGAACATGATTGCGAAGTGCCTGTTGAGCTTGCAAGACTGCTACTTCAGGAAGAGAGGGCCATTCAGCCACATGAAGAGCCAGTGGAAACGGTGAATCTGGGCACTGAGACAGACAAAAAGGAAGTCAAGATCGGTGCAAATCTGGAGCTTAGTGTGAAACAACGGTTGATTCAGATGTTGCATGACTACATGGAAATCTTTGCCTGGTCTTACGAAGATATGCCTGGGTTGGATACCGACATTGTGGTTCATCGCCTTCCTACCAAGGAAGAATGTCCTCCCGTAAAACAGAAAGTTCGCCGTATGCGCCCAGAGATGTCCGAGAAAATCAAGGCTGAGGTTATGAAACAATTTGACGCCAGTTTTCTAGCAGTAACTTCTTACCCTCAGTGGGTCGCCAATGTGGTTCCAGTGCCGAAGAAAGACGGTAAGGTCAAAATGTGTGTTGATTACAGGGATTTGAACAGGGCAAGCCCTAAGGATGACTTCCCTCTGCCTCACATTGACGTTCTGGTTGACAATACTGCTCAGCACAAGGTATTCTCCTTTATGGATGGTTTCTCCGGTTATAATCAAATCAAGATGGCTCCTGAAGACATGGAGAAGACCACTTTTGTTACTCAGTGGGGTACCTTTTGTTACAAGGTCATGCTGTTTGGGTTGAAAAATGCTGGGGCAACGTACCAGCGTGCCATGGTTTCTTTGTTTCATGATATGATCCATCATGAGATTGAAGTATATGTCGATGATATGATTGCGAGGTCCCAAATTGAGGAAGAACACCTTGACCATCTACAAAAGCTGTTTGACAGGCTAAAGTTGTACAAACTGAGATTGAACCCGAACAAGTGCACCTTCGGGGTGAGGTCTGGCAAACTGCTAGGTTTCGTAGTGAGCGACAAAGGTATTCAAGTGGACCCTACCAAGGTGAAAGCTATACGAGAGATGCCAGCTCCCAAGACAGAGAAAGAGGTCAGAGGCTTTCTAGGACGTCTGAACTACATTGCCCGATTCATCTCGCACCTAACTTCTACTTGTGAGCCAATCTTCAAACTACTGAAGAAAGATCAAGTGGTACGTTGGAATGATGAATGCCATGCCGCTTTCGGAAGAATTAAAGAGTATCTCCAGGAGCCACCCATTCTGATGCCACCAGTGGAAGGGAGACCTCTAATTTTATACTTGACAGTACTTGACAACTCAATGGGGTGTGTGTTGGGTCAGCATCACGAGTCTGGCCGAAAAGAGCATGCTATTTATTACCTTAGCAAAAAGTTTACCGACTGTGAGACCCGATACACACTGCTCGAGAAAAATTGTTGCGCTTTGGCATGGGCTGCTCACCGGATGAGACAGTATATGTTGACTCACACTACTCTGTTGATTTCAAAGATGGATCCAATCAAGTATATCTTCGAAAAGCCTGCCTTGTCCGGAAGAATAGTAAGATGGAAGATGATCTTGACTGAATATGACATCCAGTACACGACTCAAAAAGCAATCAAGGGAAGTGTATTGGCAGACCATTTGGCACATCAGGCAGTGGATGACTACCAGTCTATAAACTTTGAATTTCCAGACGATAATATCATGTTCATAACTGATTGTGAAACACCTGGACCGGATGAAGGACCTGAGGAAGGATCCCGATGGTCTATGCATTTTTGATGGAGCTTCGAACGCTTTGGGTAATGGCATTGGCGCTGTGATCATATCTCCTAAAGGCTCTCATACTCTGTTTACCGCCCGACTGTGTTTCAACTGCACCAACAACATGGTGGAGTACGAAGCATGCATTATGGGTCTTCGAGCTGCAATTGACCTAAGGATTAAGTTTCTGAGTGTCTTCGGAGATTCCGCTCTCGTGATCAGTCAGATCAAAGGAGAGTGGGATACGAAACACCCAAATCTTATTCCTTACAAGGAGTATGTGTTGACGTTGCTTCCCCATTTCGAGGAGATAACCTTTGAACACTTCCCAAGAGAGGAGAATCAGTTGGCGGACGCGCTAGCTACGATGTCTTCTATGTTCAAAGTCAAGTGGGACAACGAGGCTCCCCGGATCATTATTTGGAAATTGGATGAACCTGCACATTACTGTGATCTTGAGACTGAAGAGGTAACAGAAAAACCGTGGTATCATGAAGTGAAGAGATACCTTGAAACTCAAGAATACCCCGAGGGTGCATCTGTTAATGACAAGAAGTTTCTGACAAGGTTCGCGGCAAAGTTCTTCATCAGCAATGGCATTCTTTACAAACGTAACCATGATTCAACCTTACTGCGTTGCGTGGATAAAATTGAAGCAGAAAGAATCATGGCAGAGCTGCATGAAGGTACTTTCGGAACTCATTCCAGTGGACATACCATGGCAAAGAAAATCCTTCGGGCAGGATATTACTGGTCCACAATGGAAGCTGACTGTTATCAGCATTCTCGGACATGTCACAAGTGCCAGGTCTATGCTGATAAGGTTCATATTCCTCTAGTTCCTCTGAATGTTTTGATGGCACCTTGGCCTTTTGCAATGTGGGGCATTGATATGATCGGCGAGATCAGACCTACGGCATCCAACGTGCATCGTTTCATCCTGGTAGCGATTGATTACTTTACAAAGTGGGTTGAAGCAGCTTCCTTTGCTACGGTAACCAAGAACGTCGTGGCACGGTTCATTCGCCACAACCTGATCTGTTGATACGGTGTACCAGAGAGGATCATTAAGGACAATGGTACCAATCTTAATAACAAAATGATCACAGAGCTCTGCGAGCAATTCAAGATACAACACCATAACTCTTCTCCCTACCTGCCGAAGATGAATGGGGTTGTCGAAGCAGCAAATAAGAACATTAAGAAGATTGTGCAGAAGATGTCAGTGACATACAAAGACTGGCACGAGATGTTACCATTTGCTCTTCATAGGTACCGTACCTCAGCACGGACGTCGACAGGGGCAACACCCTATTCCTTGGTTTATGGCATGGAGGCAGTCTTTCCCATTGAAGTTCAGATACCCTCTCTTCGGATCATGAAGGATGCAGGTTTGAGAGAAGACGACTGGATCCAGACCCGACTTGATCAATTGAATCTAATCAACAAAAAGAGGCTTACTGCTATTTGTCATGGTCAGACGTACCAAAAACGAATGATCAAGGCATTTAACAAGAAAGTCAGACGACAAGAGTATCAAGTTAGGGACCTGGTAATCAAGCGCATTATTCTACCTCAAGGTGATCCCAGGGGAAAATGGACCCCTACTTACGAAGGGCCATTTGTGGTTAAGAACATATTCACAGGAGGAGCGATGATTCTAACCACCATGGATGGTGACGACCTTCCTCACCCTGTCAATGCAGACATAGTAAAAAGATACTACACATAATCCAAGACCCGCTAGGTTGACTGGCCTAGGCAAAAATAAGGGCTTCCCGGCGAACCAAAAGGGTTCGGGCAAAAATAAGGGATGAAAATTATAAAAAAAAATATGTACACCCGGCAAGTCGAAAACCTGAAAAGGCGGCTTGGGCAGAAATGGGTATCCCGGTGGACTGAAAACCCGAAAGGGCGCTCCAGGCAAAAGTTAGGGATTAAAGCGTAACACTATGTCTCATTGGATCACCTCACATCCAGATTTCGATATCAACTATCAGGCTCGGACGACACCACCCAATCAGATTCATCTTCAACTAAGCAGCAAAGTGATGAGATGCTTGAAGATATAAAGGCAATAGCAGAGCTGGAACCTAGTGGGACTATTCACATAGCTGTTTTTGTTTTCTTTTCACAAACTGTATAAATTCTATTTTGTTCGGCGGCGTTCTCTTACTAGGACGTCAGCCTCTTGTATAAAACGCCTATTTACAGGCCAAACTTCAAAGTCAATACAAATTCATTTTTCAAGCAAATTTCAAATTGTTTTTCCTTTATCTGTTTTGTTTTGCAAAGAACATCCAATGCTCATTTTTGATATATGCATTTGACATTAATTGCTGCTCATAAATATTTACATGCGAAACAAAAGACAAATTACGGGTGATATCGGAAGTAGGGGCATAAGAATTGTCTGAGCGGTCTAGTTGCTCTGTCCACCAGGTACCAAGGTATATATTCAGCTGAAGAATATGGCTAAGATACCTTCACTCCCCGCAGAACAAGACAATAACGACAGCTCTCTCAGCTACAGACGAGTCGGCAATACTCTCCCCAAGCAGAGTTGGTCTACCATCAGCCCTAAAAAGGTCGGGTGTCCCCAGAAGGTCTTAATATTCCCCAACGGAGTATAAAGGCATTCTCCAGCAAGCGTAAGAGCATCCCCGGCAGTCTTAATATTCCTCAACAGAGTATAAGAATGTTTCCCGGAGGAATATAAGGTACCCCCAGTGGAGCCATTTCCCCAGCGCAGTCTAAAAAGGCTTCCCCGCCAGAGTTGAATCATCTTACCCAGTAGATTCTGGAAGTTTGTCCCCTGCAGAATACAAATGTATCTCCCCAGCCAAATTCAGAAGGTTATCCTCACAAGATTCTAACTGGGTTATCCTCAGCAAGTTGCAACTGAAAGATCATCCCCAGCAAAGTTCTTTCTTTCCCCAAGCAGGACTTCTATCCTCAACAGGTTCAATATCACCAGCAACGGTAATCTATCCCCAGCGGAGTTTATCATTGAAATCCCCAACAGAGCTTATCAATGGAATCCCCAGCGGAGTTATCATTAAAATCATCAGCAAAACATCTCTCCCCCACAGAGTATTTCCCTCCAGAGTAATCTCTTCATCAAGTTTATTCCCCAACGGAGTTCTTTTCTCCTGCAGGTTTATTCTCACAATCATCTTCGTTCACCATCCCCAGCGGAAACGAAGAACTCAACTCTACTCGCCAGCAGCTCCGGGATTTATGTTCCCTAGCTAAAACATCACATTCCCATACATCATGATACATGCATATACGCATCATATGAATACAATCTCATTTATTTTGAGAACATCATTGCCTGATCCATATCATGCATTGCATATGACTGACCTTTACCTTTCAGGAAAAATGCAGTTAAGTTCTCAGCTTAGTCGAAGATCTGACCAGTTCTTAAATCTCAATTGAATTATCATCGGTTGAATTTCAGATAAGGTTCTCAATCTCGACAGTCTCCTCCGTCATAGTGTGGACAAGTTCTATAACCTCAACGGTATACTCCCGGTGAGCACGAGATAGTTCCTAGATCTTGATGAAAATGTTTCCCTATGTCATAGTGTGGACGAGTACTATAACCTCAACGGTATACTCCATTGAGCACGATTCAGTTCCTAGATCTTGATGTTCTCCTTCGTCATAGTGTGGACAAGTTCTATAACCTCAACGGTATACTCCCGGTGAGCACGAGACAGTTCCTAGATCTTGATGAAGATGTTTCCCTATGTCATAGTGTGGACAAGTTCTATAACCTCACCGGTATACTCCCGGTGGGCACGAGGCAGTTCCTAGATCTTGATGAAGATGTTTCCCTACGTCACAGTGTGGACGAGTACTATAACCTCAACGGTATACTCCATTGAGCATGAGTCAGTTCCTAGATCTTGATGTTTTCCTCCGTCCCAGTGTGGACAAGTTCTATAACCTCAGCGGTATACTCCCATTGAGCACGAGACAGTTCCTAGATCTTGATGAAGATGTTTCCCCCCAATTGAATTATGGACAGGTTCTTAAAACTCAGTTGAAGCATTCTCTCAGTTGAGGTACAGGCGAGTTCCTAAATCTCAATAAAGTTAGACTTCCCCAGCGGAATCTTCTACAACAATAGGTATGCAAGTTCTCGCTAAGGAATCTCTTATGCGATCGACACTCCTGTAGATGGCATCTATAATCCCATCCTCCTACCAGCAATCATTTCTGGATGGCATCTTTAAGCCCATCTCCAACAACTATCCATCAATCTCCAAATGGCATCTGTAAGCCCATTCCTGACATCACAATGCTGATACATCACCATGCTGATACTGCACCATGCAAGTGCAAATTTCTGGGCACTCTAGTGTTCAATCATCTTCCACCTTCGGATCACGAAAGGCACGCAAGCCAATCTATATCCTCAGGTTTAAGAAGATTGAACAGGGGCAACTGTTGTACCCCAAAATTTGCCCTCTCATGTTTCCCAAAGTCTTCCCCCTGCATGGTTGATCACAAACTCTTACCTGAGGAAAAGGAAAATTTTTTAGTGTTGCTTCAAGTACATTTCGATTGGAATTCTGAAAGACCCTTCGATTGGTGTTCTGAAGGAGCCTTTCGATTGGCATTCTGTCAAGCTCTTTCGATTGGCATTCTGGACAAGCGCTTCGATTTGCATTCTGAAAGACCCTTCGATTGGTGTTCTGAAGGAGCCTTTCGATTGGCATTCTAGACAAGCCTTTCGATTGGCACTATGGACAGGTACTTCGATTGGCATTATAACAGTGTTCTTCGATTGGAATTCCAAAAAGGTCCATTCGAAGAAGCATTCAAAGGGTCCATTCGAAGAAGCTTTGGAAAGAATTCGAAGGAGGCCATCAGCCCATTCGAAAGGGGGCATTCGAAGGAGATCATCAGCCCATTCGAAAGGGAGCATTCGGAGGCCAGTTACATGTCATTCAAAATTCAAAAAGGGACAGGATCCCATGTGTTCAGCCAACGTTACAAACTCTCATTCATGGCTTTCAAAACACATAATTAACGTTACAAATTCTCATTCATGGCTGTCAAACACATAATCAAGGTCATTTAAACCTTTGTCTTCCTGTCCCCTCCACTCCCTCTATATAAAGAAATCACAAATGTTGCAAACACACGAAAATATACAGAAAAAGAGAGAACTTGGAGATACGCTGCCAAAAGTCATCAGCACTTCCAGGAAGCCATACCCAATCCTTGCACAAGCCAAAAGCTGCCACCCAGTGAACACCTTCACCCTAAGAACTACAGATCGAAGTACCTCTGTTTGGTAAAAAAGGATTTAATCGCAAACTCATTTTTGAATTCATTTTGATTGCATATTCATATTATTACTGCTGTTTGTGAATGATTTAATGTGCTACATATAAGCTACAGCGCAGAGATGAGATTGTGCCATTGCTTGGGCACAATCTGAGTTTCTCCTTCGAATCCCAGGATAAAACAAACCCAGACCCAGATTCAGCAGGTGTGAATAAGGGGGAGATTCGAACCAGGGGGGGTAAAATCCCCCCTGGACCTTTAACATCTGTTTCGTTTTGCAGGAACTACATTCTCAGATTCCTGTTCAGAGTTTCGAAGCTCGGCAGTTTAGCTTCGAACTGGACCCAAGATTTCCAGATCGAAGGATGACATGTCCAGATCGAACACCCTCAGAGTGCAGCCCCTCATGCACCTTTGATCCAGCCTCTTCACTGGGTCGAAAGACAGCCTGCACCTCTTTCGACCCAGGCCTCCAGAATTATTTTTTTTTTCTTGTTTTGCTGCCTGGCCCATTTGTACTTTGTTTACCTTGTTTTTGTTTATTTCTTTTAGTTTGTTTTTTTTTTAATCAACATAAAAGTCATAAAAATAAATAACTTAGAATTAGGACTTAATTTAGTTAATTATTTTAACTTATTTTCTTCAATTTTAAAATCAGTAGACTTAGGATTTATTTGAATTCAATCCTTTTCATAAACAAAAAATGCAAAAAATATTAGGTATGTTTTAGAGTTAGTTTTAATCAATATTTTTAATTAATTAAATTTGACTTAATAGAACATTTAGCATTTTCCCAAAAAATAAAATAAAACAACAAAAAGATTATATGCTTAGGATTTTTAAGATTCACGCGCGTTTATTTTATTGTAACTGCTTATTATTCCCCCAATTTTGGACATGTAAATAATCCCCCTCCCCGAAGCCTTGTAATAGCGTAGGATTTACAATTTCCGCACTTTAAATTCTTGTATATATATTAACTGCTTAGATGTATGCTAACTAGGATTGTATGACAAGATCTAAAAACAAATGGTAGAACACCTCAAAATACAAAGATGATATAAATTGAAAATTGACACACTTGCACATGCCACTCCTAGGGTACACCTCACTTGGTTGCCTCAAATGTGGTCATTAAGTATAGGATGTTTTAGAGGTCATCCTTTTGTCCCAAGATCATAAGTTGCCTCGAAATGGTTACCTCGATAAAAATGATCTAAGACATTAGGATTACTACTAAAGCGTCCTAACATTGCTTTAGTGACCACACGTCCCATAAATCGAATTGACCCGAAAACTCCAACAACGATGCTACCTACTCCTCAATAGTGGGATAGCATTGTCTAAAGGACTTTAGCACAATTTAATTCCTTTTTGAGTAGGTAGAGGTCCTTAAGTACTTGCTCCTTTTAAAAACAAAACAAACTTTTCGCACTTACACTTTCTTCAAAAAAACAAAACTCTTTTCAAAACCCACAAACACAAAGAAAAGTAAACTTTTGAAAACATAGTGAGCAAGTACCTAAGAGCCCGTGGATAACCACGGATAGAAAGGGTGCTAACACCTTCCCTTTCTATAATCTACCTCCCGAACCCGAGAAACAATCTTGAAAAGGAATTTTTCTGTGCTTTTGTCCTTTCCTTGTTGGATAAAATAAAAGACGGTGGCGACTCTTGCTTACCGCGACACTTTGCAAAAACAAACGCAAACGCGAACCAGCATTAAAAACAGTCAGTTCTCATTCCCACCGATCACAAACATCATCATACAAATAAAATCCTACATCTACCTTAACCCCATATCAATCATAATAAATCAAGATTACACTTCTTACCTCAAATCCTAACAACTTGATTCTCTTCCTTCACATTCTACAGCGTTCTCCTCTTGGTTCTCTATAAGCTCTAACTTCTCTTCACGTTATCCCAAATTCTACAATCGTACATAATGAATCCTATCTCTCTTATTTTCTCTTTTTATTTGTTACCCTTAAGACCATTCTAACCAAATAAGAAGCCAATACTTCACATAAAGAAGTCAATATCGCATTCCCACTCCTTGTATTTAAAGCGACAGGAAGATAAATAAGCCAAGACTATATAAACCTCAGGTGAAAATAAATCACAAGCAGACAACATCAAAGAAACCCAAGGCGTTAGATAAAACTCAAATCATCGGATAAAACGCATCAAGTGAAAATAAATCACAAGCCAGGAAAGTGCACCAAGTAAGCTCAAAGTATCAAATAAAGCTCAAAGTATCATCAATATATTTGATAAGGATTCCTGTATCAGATGAAGTTCCCAACAAACAAACAAAACCAGGATAGCATAGAAATAATCTGAACATCTCATGTGAAATAAAGAATCAAGTCTGAGTGAATTAAGAACCTATATCAGAGCTAAATGAAACAAATGAAATATGAAATGGATGCTTAATTAATTAATTAATTAATTTACAAGTTGATTAAGTTAATTAATTAAGTTAAGAAAAATTAATTAGCTGAAACTAATTAATTTTTAATGACGAAATTAAATAACTAAATCGACTTTTAGTTAATTAACTAAAAGCAACAAGGTAGCGTTGAGATGAAAATTGAACACTTGAGTTACTTAAAAGTTATAAAAACCATAAAAGAGGTTAGTAATCACAAGTGAATTGAAACCAAATGAAACTTGCATGAATGTAACATGAACAGTTGAATATTTCTCAATTAAGAATCAAGAAAACAAGTTATTATTCTATGTAAATGGCAAAAATCAGCATTACAATTACTATGCTAAACACATCAAATTCAATCAAACACAACGATGCACATTATTTTCAATCACAAATGTAACGAGAGTCAAGAATTCATGCTATTATCAATGGTGGGCTCAAAAAATTATCAAATCATACATGGTTCTAAACACGTTAAATCAAGTAAACTCAAGAATAATCATGATTTCAAAACACAATGAAACAAGAGCCAAAGATTCACGTTGCAACATGAAAATCGAATTTAAAGTAAACTTTAAACCCTTAAACCAAATCACGGGCAACAATTACACAATCACGATAATGCTCAATAAAATATGTTTCAATAATGCTCAACATCAATAGAAACAACAAAACTATGCTATAACTGATTTAAACACAAATGAAACCAAAACGCCATCACTATCTCTTTCAAATTGGTTCAAACATCATGACATAACAACCAAAATTAGAATCGATCAAAGTAATGCCATGGAATTGACATAAACCAAACTCCATAATATCACAAATTAAACTTTTCAATTTAGCAAAATAAAAACCTAAAGCATCAACACAAATCCATCACCAATTTAAACAAAACAACCAATTCACTATCGATTCAAAAACTAAACCAAACACTAATTATATTAATAACAAAGAGATGAAGTTACCAAATGAAGAGCAAAAGAGGAATTATAATCTTAGAGATGATAGTGGAGTAATGTTGACCGTGTGAAAAAGGTTCACAGTTGCGGTTCATGAAGTAGACGGAGGGTGTAGGAATTGTGTAGCGACTAGTTTAGTTCTGTTTCTAGAAGATTGTGAAGTCGCAAAAGCGAAGGGGTATTCTTGAACAGAGATTCAGACAAAGTAGTCTTCAGAAATGGGTTCGGTGAAGGAAATTAGTGGAGGCGAGCTTGTTGTTCGTAGAAGGTTGTTGGATGGAAATGGAAGACTGTGAAGTTACGAAGAAGCGGATTAGAGATTGAGGTACAGTGAGATTGATTTGTATGGTGAACAAAGGGAGTATTGTAGTTAGTTGAGTGGTAGTGTTTGTGGAGGGAATATGTGGTGTATGGTTGAACGTGTAGCTCAGGGAGCAGAGGTTTGGAATTGTTGGATTAGAGAGTTATAGAAGGAGAAGACGGATTGGAGATGGGAAGGGTGAGCTCGAATTTATGGAGCAGAGGGAGTATGTGTGGATGAAGAGGAAATTGGTGGTAATGGATCATCAGCTTTTGATCTTGAGCTTAGGCATGCATTTTTCTATAATACATGAGTAGATGGTTCCTCAAGCATGTGAGTCCATTATATTTTCCAAAGTCGGGTACTTTGAATTTTGGAGGGATTACCACATATGGAACTAGACCCATTTCGAGAGCATCCACATCGAAACCATTGTAACCCTCTATAGCCTTCAACCTTTCTTCAAGAGCCTTGTATTGATTGAGTGCTATGGGATTTTCAACAACATTGGTATGGGCACTCAGTTGTGGTATTTGGTTGACGTCTTCCAAGTTGTGGTCTCCATATTGTAGATCTATGTAATTATCCATATTATTAATCGGAATTTGCAAAGTTTGGGATGCTCATAACTTTGGTGGAGGTGGGACAAACCCTTCAGTATCAGCTTTCCTGGCCTCTTGCTGAGCTACAATTGACTTTAGAGGTCCTGACTCTAGTTCTCTTCTTAGTTGGTGTCCGCTCGATGCACCAATAGTCGGGGCTACTTCTTCAAAGGCTGCCCTAGGTATCTATTTTTTCCTCTCAATGATATTCTTCAAGTCCAGAATAACTTGGCTCATGCCTCCTTTCATTGAGTTGATATTACCCTTCACTTGCACCAAATCTTCTTTGAAAGCGGCTTGATTTTCTTCTATTTGTTCCATCACTTTCTTTTGATGGGATCTTGTATGGTATGGTGGTCGGAGAGGCGGTGCTTTCTTACCAATGGTTTAACTGGAGAGTGTTTTTTGAAAACGTGTAAGTTTTTGTATGAAGTATGAAATGCAACGTTTGTGAATGCATGGATGCGTATGAATATGCTAAGAGTTTATTTTTGAATGTCTTATTCACTTTGATATTTTGTATATATTTTTTTCTTAGGTTTTGCTTTTTTATTGGTGAGCATCTCTAAAATAAATACACAAACAGGATATGGAAACAAAGTACTTTTGTTGAAATAACAATTATTCTCATAAGGGAATACAATTCAGATATTGAAAAATATTCAAACCAAAAACATAAAAATTTAATTGCTGAAAGTAATAACAGAGGGAAAAACATCAATCTTCTAAGAGCACTTGTAGATATCAGCTTTGAAACCATCAACCATTTTCCTACAAAGCTAGAGGAAGTATTCAACATCTTTTGGGAGAGAGACCATCACATTTTCTGCATCTCTCAAACTTCTAAGTATGTCACCAATGATATTGTTGGCTAAGAAGCGATTTTTTCATGCTTGTCTTTATAGAACCGTTATTCCTTGTAGAGGTCTGAAACTATCTTATGATTATCCTTTCCTGCTTTCGCAATCTTTACATACTGCTCTTCCCAATATAACTTTTCAGCCCTTATATCTGTATAAAGTCTCCTTTGTATGAGGAAATTCTTTCGTAGGTCTTCTAACTCATAACAAACTTGCTCATATTCATCAATCTTTTGGGCGAGCAGTCTTTCTGCCCTCATACTCTTGAGACATTCTCATACGTCTGATTCTTCGATATCTTGGAGTCTCGTAGTAAGATATTGAATTTAATCTTCTTGATCAAGAGAAGGTTGTGCCAAACTTTGAATTTGATCCCTCAAGTTCTCTTCCATCTCCTTTTTTTTCTTGCATCGCCTTTTCGTACCACTTATTTAGCCTCCCGATTTCACTAGCAGCGTCCTCCAAACATTGGTTGTGAGAATCCAAGTTAAAGGTAGCACTCAACAATCCTTTGGTCAAACGTTTCCATTTAAGACTCTCTTTTTCAAATGCTTCACGGACATTCTGAATATGTGGGTCTTTTGATTCAAGCTCATGTTGCATCTGTCTTTTCTCTTTAGTGAGGTTATGAAGGTTAAGCTCAAATTCTTTTTTCTCCTTTTGAGCTTGATCCAAGGCTTTCTTCAAGTTGTCTATCTCTTATAAGGACATAGGAAGAGGATTTGGGACATCTGGCTTGTACTTAGGATCAAAATCAAATGGTAGTTTAACAACTTGAACCCTATCCAAAACCGCTTGAGTGTAAGGTTCCCTCGCCACAACATTCTTCCTTTCGGTCTTTCTTTTGTTAACCCTATCCCAAGCTCGAATGATCTTGTTGAGCAACTCTCAGTAATTTTTTCCTATGTCGTGAACGATCGATTGTTGAAGTTATTCCTCAGAAGGTTTATCCTCTAAAGGTTACCCAAGTTATCGCAAATCCAAAGTAGGGTTATAATTGATGCAACCATATGACCCAATCAATGGAACATTCGAGAAATCTCCACAAATATAAACGATATCTTCAATGTTTAGCCTCCTTGCATACCACAACACAGAGTAAGCAGTAAGAGACCTTAATTTTTGATGTCACTCGTATCTTGTCAGATTTGGAACCATGTAGTCTTCTTTATACATATCAGATATAAACCAGGAATATAAGAGCGGGATACAACATTTCAGCATACCCCTCCCTTTTTCATAACGAGTGTGGAGATCATAGTAAACATCGGCAATTTGAGTAGAAGTTGGGTCTGAATTCAAAGCTTTTGCGCCCCAAAATACACTAATAGTTGCACGGTCAATATATTCCAAAGTCAGTGGAAACAGAATTACACCAAAGACAAGTAGTCTCAAACAATCAACACAAGATTCCCATTCTTTTTTATTGGCAAAATAAAAGGCTTTAGCCTCCAAATATTGTCTTTTTATCCCTTGTACATCACCTTCTTTTTTGTAATTAAGTGAAAATTCAAGATAAGAGATCCATAAACTTCTTGATAAGTCTTTAATATCAATAGTCTATCCAATTCCCACATAAACTTTTTCCTTATAAAAATTCAAGAACCAATCAAATTCTTCCAAAGTCGGCGCTAATTGAAAATTTTGAATGGTGAAACACCTTAACAGAGGATCATAGAATTGAACCAAGGCAGAGATAGTATCCAATTGTACATTAAATTTTGTCAACTCAAGATTTTTGGTCAACATCCTCATTTTAAAGTATATTTCATAATTTGATCAATGGTTGATCATGATTCATCAAGGATTGCTCACAATTCATCAAGAACCAAAAGTTGCTAAATTAGGGTTTTGTAGGAAAAGTCAACTCAACTTTGACCAAGCATAACTTTCTCATACTTTATGATAAATGACCCATCCAAAGCTCATTTTTAAGAGGATGCAATTCTATACAGTCCATCTTCATCTCCCAAGTTCAAAATATGCACTCACAAGACGTTATGAATTTGGACATTATAGGTCATTTTGAAAAGTCAACAAATACACCTTTTTTGTCAAAGCTTCATACATGAGCATGGAATATCAAATTGAGATGAGACCAGAAGTTTTGCTTAGAGGACATCTCAAGCTTTCTAAAAATTCCAAGTACACCTTCAAAGAGTCAAAATTGAGGAAGTTATGCATTGGTGAAGTTGACCTTTTTTGCAAAATTGCCAAAAGTCAACTATGCCCAAAACTTCAAATTTTGCCAAATGGGCCCAATCTTTTTCACTTGTTTTAAGTTGGCAACATGGTCCACGAGCCCTAGCCTTTGCCACTTGTCATTATCTTATTTATATTATTTATTTTGGTTTTTATTTGAATTAAATCATTTTAAATCAAAACAAACCATATAAAATCCAAAACATTGAAATTCAAAGATCTTGTGCTTGTTTCAGGTCTTAATACACAGCTGGCATCAAATCAAATTCGTGTAAAGGCATGAGGTGCACAAAAAGATTGAATTAGGCCATTTTTGGAAAGATTTTTAAGGTGAATCAAATCAAGATCAAGGACATTGATGGAGGAAGATTGAGGCCAGACTTTCAATCCTAATTCATTCCTTGATACATATAGAACGTGTGCAGACCAAAAGAGGCTAGAGAAAGAGGCGTGTGATCAAGAACACAAACTTGAGAAATCAAGAAAAAGTGCAAACACTAATTCACACTTAGAGGCCAATTCAAGACCCTTGGACCATTCCAATCGTTTCCTGAGGTCATCAGTAAGCAAAAGCAATCAGAATCAAGCATTTCCAAGCCCTATAACGCACGTAAGTCAGTCACGGTATTGCAATTTTCTTGAATTCGAATTGCATCATTCATGTACTTATAGCATGAAATAGTTATAGATTCTTACTCATTGAGACATTTGCAAGCTTTCTATATTGTTTAATTGCATTTATATGGCTTGTAGAAAATTTCACCATGGCTAGGGTTTGTAGCTTCGAATTAAGAGTTTTATGTGCAGGCAAAATTGGCCCATAAAAAGGTCATCATGATATTCAGCAGGTCCAAACGAATCCAACCATGGCATTAGAAGTCATTTATCTTGCTCATGGTGGATTTTAAGAGAACGCAGGCTGTAGCTACGACCAAGTGTTCGTAGGTAAAAGTTTGGAACTTTTACCAACAGATCCAAGGAGGAAGATGACCAGCTGGCAAATAACCATTGGCTTATTCAAATTTCCGCGCGAGTTTTTCATATTATGCTTGTTTATAATATAATAATTATTTTGTATTATTT